>KV441640.1:887587-1487587 GCA_001644535.1 Pyrenochaeta sp. DS3sAY3a | reverse complement strand
CCGAAAAGGCGAAAAGGCAGAGTCGAACAGTTCAGGACGCTTGCGACTGGGGCTGGCGTAGGATGGAGCCAGCCTCCGGGTTGGGTCAAATGGCCCTCCCAGTGCAATAAATAAGGTAAGTATAAACCCCCCCCCCTCTAAAGTATAAAAGGTAAAGTATAAAAGAATTAGCCCCAAATTCCTTTTTTGCTTAAGTTGAATCTGCACATAGTCTATTAGTATAGGTGTTGAAAGGTGCGAGGCTTACGCTATGTTGTTCGATAGACTACTTGACTGGCTTTGCGTCAGCGATGGTCAAGTCTCAAACGCAGTCAGCATATCATGCGTACAAGACGTCATCTAGAATACCTGATCATTGAATACACAGAATAAATTTAATGGTGAACAGACAAGAAGTAGCACCTTTGTTCGCCATTGTTGCGGTTCCGGCTTGCTGATGCGGGGTTCCGAATACTACTCAACCAAACGTATAAAGCCAGCACAACCCATTCTAAACCAGCATTCATCATTGTAAACATGCCTTCAGTAAACTCACAAGATTATATCGCCATTAAAAACGTCCTGGCGAGGTACTGTGAAGCACTCGACCTGAAAGCCTTTGAGCTTCTCCAGAAAGTCTTTATCCCCAATGTCATTGCGGATTATCCCTTCAATTCGGACCTCAAAGGTGTCGATGCCGTAGCCCTCGCCATCAAGAACCGGTAATAATCATGGAATGCAAGTCATTGTGCGTGCTTGAGTACTAAATACTCTGTAGCCTCGGACCAGTCCGAACACATCACAGCCTTACAACTCAAACAATCACTTTCAATCTCGATGTCAAGGGAGCCAGGGCTGTGACGTACTTCCAAGGTGTGCATTTTGGGCAGGGTCCACATGAGGGCAAGATGCTGTGTGCGTATGGGAAATATTTGGATGAGCTGGTGCTTCTGGAAGCGGAGGATGAGTACGCTGAGGGTGTGCCGGGTGCGAGCGGGATCTGGAGGATTAAAAGTCGGGTTGTGTCGTTTACGCAGCGCATTGGGGACGAGAATATCATGAAAGAGTTTTGAAGGATGGCAAGAGCATGGTTCCAAATTGGGCAGATGTGTTGGCCACGTATTGCGACTTCTACTTTCTACAATGATGACTTCATCTGAAGAGAAAGGACCTTCTCTGTACAAACTCGTTGCATTGTCACTAGCCTCCATCATGTTTACACTCTCGCTTTATTCATTCGCCAAGCGCAGCAGTATTTTCTACCCATTCACCACGACTGATATCAGATCAGTCGTGCTAATCTGGCGGTTGCAAAATGAGTCTCCGCCCATCAACACGACTTCCATCTGCAGCGACAGAACCAAGAGATTTCGAAGATGCGATCGCCTAGTTGCCGTGTCAAATCAGAGTATATCAGTAACTTGCCCCGCACGGATGCAATTGTGTTTCAATCATCGGCGCTGACTGAAGTAGTTGCACCGACAAGAATATGGAGATTCTATCAAAATTAATGGACGAGCTGCAGCACGCACCATACCAACTACCACACCTGAACTTCGCTCCTGATTGGCTTGACAAACGCGCTTGTCTGGTTGTCATCCGCCATTTCACAAATGACGGGTTCCCCTTTGCGTTCTACGTCCACGGCTCACCCAACGTTACAAAGCTCCTCGGTGGGAGCTTCGGCATGCAAGCATACTGTGGTCAAATATTCGCTACACCTCTTGTTCTTTACAAGGAGTACGATTTGGTCAACAGCGAGAATATAAGCAGCATAAATCAATTCGCTCGCAACAGGGTGTGCAAACACGGGCCTAAGACGGAACAGGTGCGCTGGAGGTACCTGTTCGAGACTGCAAGGCTGGCCTGGACCAAGATGGAGTTTGACCCAAACCAATGGAAGGGACTCGTTGAGAGCATATCACGAAAGAAGAATAAGAGATCAAAAGCCCCAGAAGAGGACGAGGAAATGGAGTATGAGGCATACGAGGACAGGCAATATGAGCCAGTGGAAGCTTTGCGCCACGAGGAAGAAGTTGAGCTGAGCGAAAAGCGACGTGGCAAGATGAAACGCCATCTCCCCGACGAATGCGACGAAGCAGAAGAATCTACTCGCGAATACAAGAAACAGGTTGTTCAGGCTCTCGATGGCACCACGAGCGTACTGGATGACACAGATACCTGCCAGAAACTCAATGACATCAAGCAAGCCGGAGGCAGCCTCGAGGATATGCTCGAGTACCTCACGGCGAGACTTCGAGCAGAGCAGATTAAAAAGGGAGGCCCAAGCGACGGTCCTTTCCCTCCAGAGCAGGAGGCGTGCATGAACGGACTGTGCGAGTCCATCGACCTTCTATCGGATCTTACAGAGCGGGAAAAGAGTATAGCCACGGGCCTCGAATCAACAGACCACTTGAATGCCGTGAGGAAGACGCTTGAAGCGGATCGCGACGAGTTCTTGGAAGAGTATGTTCTGAGTCTCTTCAACCCTTGGGGCTTGAGACGTGGTCGGTCTCATTCCAATTCAACGATCAATTTCGCAGAGTACCAACAAGCGAGCCTTGAAAGATTCATTGAAGTCACTTCCATGGACCATGGGTCCGCACTACTGGTTCTAGAAGCTGCACGTTGGGACGTACAGTTAGCTCTTTCTCATTGGCTCGATGTCGACAGCTCTCTTTCAAGGCGTGATGATGAGGGGAATCATAATGACAAGGTACCTGATTTCAGGGACCTCGACAATGCTAAGGCTCTTGGTTCAGCTTCTGAGTTGTGGAAAGTTGTGGGAAGTCCTGTTGTTCCAACGTCGAATGTCGTCGCCGCAAGCAGCTCAAAGGGCAATGCGGACGCAGATACACCCGAAGCCCTCGCGGCGAGACGAGCTCGACTGGATGCACTAATCTCATCAGACGACGAGTCAAGCAAGCCTTCTTCCTCCGCGGGAAAACTGGTAAAGGCCGATACTATAGTGCACAACGCTCTAGGAACCATCGCCAGCGCACCTTCAATTTCACCAGGGACCACACTTGAAGTAAGTTCTACAAGACAAGTCCATGCGAATACGACCTCTCAAAGCTAACTCACTCCTTCCAGTCCAAGAACCAAACAACGCATATCCGCGCCGGCACTCCTACACCCTTCTCATCACCACCCCCCAACATACACCCACCCTCTACATCAGCTCCAGCGCCCCCAGACTTCAGTAATCCCCTCAGAAACCCATTCTCAGCACCTCCGACTAATTCAAATGCCACTGTCGACGCAACTACCAACTCCTCGAACCGCACGGACTTCAACGGCGCTACTCCGCGCACTGAGACTAGAGCTGACATGCTGATTGGAATAATAAAACAGATGAGAATGGACAGTGCGATGCAGGGCGTTCAGAGGAGGAGTGCAGGGCGAGAGGGCGGCATGGAGGCGATCAAGGAAGAAGAGGGCGATGGCGATGGCGATGACGAGATGGAATTGGAGATGGAGATGTGGAAATGCTGGAGGCAGGAGGACAAGGACAGGGAGGAGGAGAGGAAGAGTATCAGTAGTGGTGACGGTGGCGGCGATGTGGAGATGGAGGATGTGATGGAATTGTGAGGGGATAGGGAATCGATATGGAAATTAGCTGTCGATGAGCAAGGGCGGCAAGGACATAGTCTAGGTACGGTCGGAAGTGAATAGTATAGTATGCTCAATACAGTCCTCATCACACTTTGTCCCTTCGATCGCTCCCAGAAGCACATAAAATATAGCATCCACATACACATACACATATACACGCACAAATAGCCGTGACCAATCTTCACAAACAAACAGACTTCACACTTGACACTGCACTTCACACGTCCAAAGCCAACGTCGAATTCACCCAAATCAACCACTCAATTGCTCTCTCCTCGAACTCAGAACTACAAAAAGGAAAAGGGGGTATTGTATTTCACCACAAAAAACCAGTGGCTCAGCATACGAAACAAAGAGAGAGGAGAAAAAAACGTCTACAAGGA
The DNA here is from genome assembly GCA_001644535.1 of Pyrenochaeta sp. DS3sAY3a. Lineage (NCBI taxonomy): Eukaryota > Fungi > Ascomycota > Dothideomycetes > Pleosporales > Cucurbitariaceae > Pyrenochaeta > Pyrenochaeta sp. DS3sAY3a. Next base: position 1,483,610 of record KV441640.1, on the reverse strand, counting down.
GATCTAGCCTCGCCTCGCCTCGTCTCGCCGCCATCTCAACCTTGGACACAGAGACACACACATGCCATTCCATTCCATTCCGCCTTTGTGCTGTGCTCTCTCCTCTTAAGTACATGACCGCGATCCCATTATTACCGAGAGCTAGCTTCCTCCATCTTTCATCCTTCATCTTTGATGCTTCTCCTTGATGCTTCTCGATGTCTCGATTCTCATATCTATGTGCAAGTGCATGATTCGCATCCCATGATTCCATTCATGAATTCCATCTCGTAACGCACCCCTTGTGAAGTAATTTCACGGAATCTCGCATCCCAGCCCCAGCAATAATGCAGCATAAAAGCATGAATGAGCAAATCAGAAAACCGGCATCGCCATTGCGTCTAAATTACCGTGCCTTGCCAATGCCATGTCATAATCACGCCACGTCCACCCTCACGGTACGTCTCTATTCGTTATCCGTAAACTCGACCATGACGCTCGCACCCTTGAGGCCTGCCTCCTCAATCGTCTCGTCGAGATGCTCAAGCAGGTTCTTGCCCATGAAGGCGAGATCGAACTCGGCACCCGCTTTGCCCTCCCATGGCGTCTCGGCTTTGATCCACTCGTACACGCGGCGGACAGGGTCAGACAGATTGAAGCGGCGGACCTTAGGGCGGCCGATGGGACCGCGGAACTGGATGCGGGTGGTGATCTTTGGGTCGGTATTTACGGGCTCGGTGTGTGGGTTGCGAGCAGAGATTTGGGCGAAGATGGGATTTGAGGAGCCGTTTGCTTCTTCGGTAACTGCGGGCTCGGGAATTGCTTCTTCGAGCTTGCCTTTGCCTTTGATATTATCAAAAGACTTTGTGAGGGCGTCCGGGTCGTCGTCCTTAGGGCCCTTGCCATTTTCTAGGCTGTTTTGGAGCGCCATCTGAAGCATCTCATCTTCGGTCATACGATCGACGTCTTTGTTCTTGGATTCTGCTTTCCGCTTGGCGACTGGATTCTTTGCATTCACGTTCAGGCTGTAGCGGTCGAGGAACTCATGTAGTTGGGCATGGAAATCCACAGCCTCCGGGATTGGTGGGCCGGACCAAACCTTGACTTGCTCGCCTGTCCGAGGGTCGACGATGGCGATGTGCGGGTAAGCGTCTGAGCTGTCTCGAGCGTGGAAGTAGTAGTTCATGTACTGCTCCCCGCGAGGATCGTCCTTGGCAAACTGCATGAAGATGAAGTTCTCGCGAACAGTTGCCTTGATGTCGTCGTTCTTCCAGATGTCCCGATTAAGGCGCTGGCAGTCGAAGATTGCGGGGTCCTGAATGTTGACAAGAAGCCACTTCTCCTCGTCCTTGCCCATGTCTCGCGCCTTCTCCCATGATCCCTGATACATGATCTCGAATGGAGGTCGGAAGAGCTCTGCGAGCATGTTCATCTTAGAAGATTGCTCTGAGGCTCCGCCCGTAGCGTTGGAAAGCTCCTGTCGTCGGAGGCTTGAATCTGTGCCAGCGTCCCAGACATTGCCATGAGTGGTTCGCTGGTTAAAAATGCCTGCACGTCCAGCTTCGTCACGGTTAATGTCTGGCCCCCAGCGATTACGTCGAATGGGTAGTGTCATACCTGTTGCTGCAGCGCGCCTACGAGCCAGCTGCTCCTGTACCATGTCGTCCACATCATCGTCGGCCGGTCCCCAGTTTGAGCCAGGGCCGACAAGCGTCTCCGTGGTGCGCTGCATGGGAGCACGAACATCCTCTGGGCTGGCCGCTCCTCCCGGGCCGCCGCCGTACATCTCCTCCTGCAGTCGGCGAGCCATGGCCTCGTCGTCCTCGGTGTCTGCGAGCGGCCGCGAGGGCGGGGTCGAGCCATGTGCGGGGGGAGCGAAGTCGGACATTTCGTCGTCAGAATCGATGGTTATGGGGTTCTGGGTGGACGAGGTGGCATGGTGCGCGGGCGGCTGCGTGGCCGTGGCGGGACCAAAGTCGAGGTTGGGGCTATCGAAGAAGAGCTGGATAGCCTGCTCGAGGTTGTTGTCCGTCAGGCGCAGATACTGAGCTGCCTTGTCGGGGTCACACGACGTGATGCCGACGAAGTTGAGGATATTCTCGTCGTCCATGGTGGGCGAGGGGTGGTCGAGTGTGTGGTGAACGTGTGTAGGAGGGGGATTCGAGGCCGAGTGTTGGATGGTCGAGCCGAAAGGTTGGATGGCGGGGTGGGTTCGATAACCACAGCTTTGACTGGCGCTCAGCGCAGACCTGGAATGCAAAGGGCTCGCGAGACTAGCTTTTCAGCGAGTATGCGTGTGGCAGAAAGGCGAGGGTCAAGGAGAGGCGACTGGAGGCAGTTGGAGCAAAAGTAAAATGGCAGTAGTGGGGCAGGTTAAGTACCCATGGGCATGCAGTGAGAGCCGCGCGCAATGCGAACACAATGAATGGTGCCTTGAAAATCGCGTTAGAGTGTGCGTTGTTAATGCGGCGGAAAAACTTACTCGCAGTGCGTGGCGAGCGTTGTTGGCTGTCCGCCGTGGTTTCACAGGACGGTCAAGGTCAACGGCGAGCGCTGGAGCTTCACACGCTCGAAACCGCGGTTGGAGGCCAAAAGCGCTGGACGGGGTCGAGGGGGGTCGAGGGGCCGGTCACGAAAACAGGCAGGCTCGCGGTGGGATCGGAAGGCGCGTGGTGGAGGAGGCAGGAGCGTCGACAGCTCCAGAAGCAAGTCGAAGACGCGATGCGCTTGTGCAGGCAGGCGCTGCTGCGTCATGGGGGGATCCGTGCGCCGCACCCCTGCTGCCGAACAGTGAATGTTCCCTCGCGCACATGTGGCAATCTCGGACGAACACAGCCTGCTGCACTCCCAAACATAGCACTCCCACTGGCCCTGCATGGAGCGTGTCTAGGTAACTAGCTTATGGGCCGCGCCATTTGTCTCTGCCTGTGGCGTTGATCTATATCAGCCCGTACATCCGCTGCAAACCATTCTCTCACGTGTTCCTTCTCTGCACATCTCGACATGGCTTCAGAAATGTCCCCAGAAGCCAAGGAGCTTGCCCTTGTCGGCAAGGTCGAGATGCGAATAGCTCTAGCCAGCTCTGAGAAGAAGCTCGAAGACTTGCTGAAGGTCTATCTCGCCCCACTTCTACTCAAGCTCGGCTCAGACAGTGCAGCTGTGCGAAATAAGGTAGGATGTGCCTCTCTATTACACTCGTCTTCTGCCCTTTGCCTTGGTCTTCTTCTCCCCAACGCCGCTAACCGCGGTTTATTCTAGGTCATATCCATTTGCCAGCACATCAACACACGCATCAAGTCACAGTACGCTTCACTTCTAACGCGTCTACAAGCTAGTATAAGTATAGACTGACTCCTTTCACTAGAGACATCAACCTTCCCGTTGCCGCCCTTCTCAAGCAGTACAAAGACAATGTCGATGTATCTCTTATTCGCCATTTCGACATTCTCTACATCCAGCAGGGCATATCGCGACTTTCGGTATCTGAGCGATTAGACCTTCTCCCCATTCTCCTCCAAGGCATCTCCAAAGACTATAACAAGTCTGTACAACATGCGTCCCAGCTATTCCATCTTATCCTCCGGCTTCTTGTTCTTTTCAAGCTCCCTTTACGTGGCAGTAAGGAGGATGATGAGCTGAGGTCGACTTTGGGTCTCAGTGATGATGATGCAGCATTCCTCTCCAGGTGGTTCGGGAAGTTGATACTACTGACTGTCACACGGCAGGCCAATCCTGAGGGTGGTTCCTCCCCGAGATGTCCTGGCCTCTCTACCGAAGACTACAAGTTTCTCACCCTCCAAGGAAAGCCGGATGCCTGGGATCCGACTTCAGATGTCGGACTAAGCCTTACAGAAAGCAAGGCTTTGGTCACCCGCTTCGTAGCTAGCGGTCTGTTCAAAGAAGATGAAAAGTTTCTTCCCGCGTTGTTTGCCTCGGCTGATACAAACTCACGTATCTCGGAAGTCGGAGAGGATACCTTGAAGCGAGTGCTACTTTCCAAGGATTTAGAGCAGCCGGATGTGGTCGAAGCTTTATTTGAACTTTACTTTGGATCTTCCACATCTGAAGGACAGCTTGCTGTGAAGACTCCATTGCGGATACGGATATTGAATGTCCTATCTCGATCGGTCAAATCAACAGAATACCCCCGTCAAATTGCGAAGCTTGTGGAAGAAGGCCTCCTATCACCAGAGTTGGACGTCACAAATAAGACAGCAGGCAGAGAGGCATCGAAATTTCGCTCCGCCATCTTCTCCTTGGTCAACTATGTTGCCCGACATGGGGATTCCAAGAATCTGTCCGTGGTTGCCGAAGGCCTTGTTGGAAACCTGAGAGCATTCATACAAGACCAAGGCTGGCCAGTCCCCGATCGTGATCAAGATATGGAATTGAGAGGATACGGATACGAGACGATAGGGCTGTTGGCAAAAGCTGCACCCGAGAAGATCCTCATCGAGCCTTCACTAGATCTCCTAGAATGGTTATTCCGCTCACTCAGAGAAGATTCAGCCGGAAAAGATGTTGCTGTCAGTATAGAGGAAGCTCTTTCTTCGGTACTAGGCGCATTCTCCAAACCTTTCGATGCCTCCGTAATGCCTCGATTCAGGCAAATCCTTCTCAGATACGCCTCGGTCGCCCAAGTCACCACTCCAGCGTCAGATCGATTCACACGAAGTACTCGATATGTTGCAACACGATTTGCGAATCGTTGCCTTCCATACGACGATGTACTGGCGAGATGGATAGACGTTCTCGCCGTGAGCGGAGGGTCCGCTGAGCGACATGAAGTTGTCGAAGAAGGGCGTCGAGGTCTAGATCCTTACTGGTTCAGAATGTCAAATACACCTCCAGGCGAACGCGAACAGAGCAAATTGGTCTTCCCGAACTTTGACGAGCTTGTGAGCTTTATTTTCGCACAGCAAGGCGATGATGAAGACGCAATGGACGTCGACGAAACAGGTGATATCACTGGTCTGGTCCAGCGTTTCTATGAGCAACGGCCGGATGCTCTGCCCTCAGTCATAACGTTTTGTTCTGAAGTTGCTATGCAGTCGGCATTAAGTGACAAGAACATTGATGGCGAGATTCCAGAGGATTGGGGAAGAAAACTCGACACGCAAATGAATACAGACATGCGCGCACGACAAGCGTTCCGTGCCTTTGCGGCGCAGGACTCTCATGCCCGAGGCCTGGCAGTAATACTCAGAGCTAGCTTCGACAGACTCACTCGAGACAGTTTGAGCGACATTGGAGACATTGGCACGACTTTGGTACGACTATTATCTTTGCTACCACAACAACAATGGGGTTTGGCGCATCTGGTCCAGGATTTCCGGGCACTGGAACCCTCCATACTCTCGAACAACGCTGGTCGGCGCCTCACTGCAGCCCATGCCTTTGGATTACTAGCCTCGCATGATGCTTGCGATCAAGATGCACTTTCCAAGGCACAAGCAAAGTTCTTCGAGAAATTAAGCACCTGGAAGACAGCCGTTGGCGGAGAAATCAATCAGATCAGCGGTGTCATCTTGGCGCTTGGGTATTACTTCAGTCGAGCATTCTGGAGAAGTGGAGCAAACGCCAGTATCATTTCGGAGGATCATCCCATTCAGCCATTGCTGCAAGCCTTGGTCGAGATACTGAAAGAGTCTCGAGACGCCACTTTGAAAGGTGCAGCATATTCGTGTATTGACCAGCTGAGTCTTTTCCACGTAATCACACCTTCGCTGTTGTCCAAGTATGCAAAGATCGAGGACATTGCTGAGCAGATCTATGATTCTGCCAAGACAGGAACTGTCGGTGCAATTCTGGCACTGGGTCATTTGTCTATGATCACCGAGGAGGTTAATACCGAATCTGAAGAAGCCTCAGACTACAAAGTTATTGGGGACAAGCTGCATGCGCTCCATGAAGTACGACAGCCTGAGGTTCAATTCTCTGTTGGTGAGGCTCTGAGTTGCTTTGCGTCAGGATGGGACTCTAAAGCTCTCACTGCCGAGCTTGATATCTTACATCCTGAGCAAGTACAGGATCCTTGGGATGCGCCGTTACAGACACCTTCCGGACCCAGGCGTAATTCAACTCTTCAAGTGGTCTTGGAAAAGACTTTGAAGGGATGCATGCAGACAAAGCCTTCTTTGAAGAAAGCATCAGTCATCTGGCTGCTCTGTCTTCTCCAATACTGCGGACACAAACCAGAAATGCAAGGCTATCTCGGACAGTGCCAGCTCGCATTCAAGAACTGTCTTTCAGATCGCGACGAGGTTGTACAAGAAGCAGCATCTCGAGGTCTGGGTCTGGTGTATGAGAAGGGTGATCGCCAACTCAAAGATGATCTCGTCCGAGATCTCGTCGGTTCGTTCTCAGACAACAAGTCCAAGATGTCGGGCACGGTTTCCGAAGACACACAACTCTTCGAGCCTGGTGCACTGCCTACTGGCGACGGCTCAATCACAACTTACAAGGACATTTTGAATCTTGCTGCTGAAGTCGGAGACTCGAGTCTCGTGTATCGCTTCATGTCCATGGCTTCTAACAATTCGATCTGGTCAAGCCGAGCTGCATTTGGACGTTTCGGTCTAAGCAACATCTTCTCAGACTCTAGTGTCGATGGATATCTTGCGCAGAATCCTAAGCTGTACCCCAAGCTTTACCGGTATAGGTTTGATCCTAATACTAACGTCCAGCGTTCCATGAATGATATTTGGAATGCCTTGGTCAAGGACTCTTCAGCTACGATAGACAAGCACTTTGACGCCATCATGGATGATCTCCTCGTCAGCATATTGACAAAGGAATGGCGTGTTCGTCAGGCTTCTTGTGCAGCTATTGCGGATCTTGTTCAAGGTCGTGGCATCGAAAAGGTAATTACACTCAACCACATATAGCAACGTACACTGACACATAGCAGTACGAGAAGTACCTCGCTGACATATGGGACAAAACATTCAAGGTTCTCGACGACATCAAAGAGACGGTCCGCGTCGCCGCAGCGTCTCTCGCCCGCGTCCTAACCGCCATTCTAACCCGCTCCCTCGAAGCCGGCGACACATCCCTCAAATCCGCAACCGCCCAATTAACCCGCGTCCTGCCCTTCCTCTTCTCCACCTCAGGCCTCGAGTCGTCCGCCGAGGAAGTCCGCCTCTTCTCCGTGCGCACACTCCTCCAAATCGTGAAGAAGAGCACCGCCAAAACCCTGAACCCTCACGTTCCCGAACTCGTAGAGCGGCTCCTCGGCCTCTTGAGTTCCCTGGAACCCGAAGCAGTGAATTATCTGCATCTCAATGCGAGCAAGTATAATCTCACGGAGCAGAAAATCGACGACATGCGGCTCCAGAGCGTGCGCTCGTCGCCGCTCACAGAGAGTCTGGAGCGCTGTCTCGACCTCGCGGACGCAGATACCATGAAAGCACTCATGCCGCGCATCGAGGCCGCCATGAAAAGCGCCGTCGGCCTCCCCTCAAAGGTGGGCTGCTCCCGCATCCTCGTCACGCTCGCCACACGCCACCGATTCCTCTTCTCCCCCTACGCAGACGGCTTCCTCAAACTCCTGCACAAACACATGCACGACCGCAACGAAACCGTCTCATCATCCTACGCCGCAGCAGCAGGCTACCTCGCGCGCCTGGCGTCAGACAAAGGCCTCGAGCGCACGATTGCCTATGCGCAGACGCTGTACTTTACCAGCGACGACGGCAGCGAGCGCTCCCGCCTCCTCAGCGCAGACCTCACGCGCGCCATCTCGCTGCACGCGACCGACCGCTTCACAGCCTTCGCGCCAACCCTGCTCCCCTTCGTCTTCGTCGCCAGCCACGACGCCGACGAGCCGGTCCGCGCCCTCTTCGCCGCCACCTGGGACGACCACGTCGCGGGCTCGCGCACCGTGGCGCTGTATCTCCCTGAGATCCTGGCGCTTGCGTCCACGCACCTCGACGCCCGGCAGTGGGCGGTCAAGCACACGGCGGCCAAGAGCGTGGCGCACGCTGTGCTGGCCATCACGGATGCGGTGGGAAGTTCGACGCTCGAGGGCGCTGCGGCGGAGAAGGTGTGGCCTGTGCTTGACAAGGCGTTGAGCGGGAAGAGTTGGGAGGGCAAGCAGGTTGTTGTGGAGGCGTTTGTGCGGTTTGTGGAGAGGAGTGAGGGGTGGTGGAAGGCGGGGGGACGGGATGGGGTCGCGGTTACGCTGGAGAAGGTTGCGAGTAGGGAGGCGAAGAGGGGGGAGGGGAAGAATGAGGAGGTTTTGAGGGGGGTGTTGGGGAGTTTGAGGGGGTTTTTGGAGGGGGAGGAGGGGGAGGCGAAGTGAAGGTGGATAGATGTGTGGTATGATTGAAATCAATGTTTGTCTGATAGACTACCAAGACTAGAATCGAATAGATGGAAAATGCGAGGACATGATTCCAACATGGATAGTAGGAAATCACGTTCGTGCTGATGGTATTTTGGCTCCTCTCCTCTCCTTCCGTTCCTCCCTTCCTTTCGCCATGTCATAAATCTTACCCCCTAGAAAACGCCGTAAAATGCACACAAAGTCTAAATACGCACATCTCCTCCCCCTCTAAAACCTTTCCTTCATCCTCCCCGCCACAATCCTCAAATTCCCATAAACCTTGGTCGGATCCTTGCCCAAAATCAAACTCACAATCGACTCCCTCGCCAAATGAATATTCTTAAACCCGCCCAAAATATGAATCTTGCTATCCGCCAGCACCACCCTTGTGCGACTCGCATTCTCAATCGCAAACTTTGTTTTCCCGTCTTTGCCCGCGATGCGGCCAATGGCGCGCCCCATGTGCTCGCCCTGCAGCGTCTTAACGTCCTTGATCTCGAAGGTCTCGATGTACAGGTCGTCGAGGCGCAGGAGTGCGATTGCGTCGTCGACGTCGAAGCCCAGCGTGAAGGCTTTGACGAAGTCTTCGCCTTTTTGGAGGGCCCCCGTGTCGGTTGTCAGCGACGAGGTGCGCAGTTCGACGGAGCGGGATTTGATGTTCATGCGGACTTGGAGGTGGAGGTGTTCGACGAGGGGGGGCTGTGTAGTTTCAATGTCAGGATATATATTTTCGGAGTGATTGGCAGGGAAGAGCGTACGTAGATCTTGGGCCAGGCGGTTTTCAGCGGCGTCATGCGGTGCGGTGGGATGGGCACTTTGCGCTGCTCGCGGCGGAAGGCCAGGGGTATCGACTTTGCGGGGGCGAATTTGGGCCGCCCGGTCTCGTCGGTCATGGGGATGTCGTCGGTGGGTGCGCTGGCTGCGGGTTCGGAGGCGCTGGGCTCGAGGCTCATGTCGAGGAGTTCGGCGTCGTCTTGGGGCGGGAGGGGGACGTCGATGGCGGCCATGGCGGTGTCTTGGGCGTCTTGCTCGGGGGCGCGCACGAGCGCTGTGGGGGCGGGCATGGTGGGTGGTGTGGTGGTGGTGGATGTGTGCGGTGTGGGATATGGGATGTGAAGTCTGGGCGGTGGGAATTTCTGGCGGGGTTATCGATAAGACAAAGTTGAGAGCGGCCAAAATTTGTGAGGCGAGGAATTGCTGGCTGGGCGGGCGGACGGCTGCCGCATGCGGGCTAGCGGCCCTCTTTCTTGCCTTCCCATGGCTCTCCAGTCGTCCAGTCGCTCTGCTTTGCTCAATATGACGTGAAGCTGCGACTTATCGCCCAAACCGCCCTCTCGTCCACACCGCCCTCCACACCCACCCGCCCCGCATCCTGGCCGTCCGCGAACTTCAACATCTGCGGACCTGAAGCCATGTACCCGCCCCGATTACCATGAACAAGAATGTAGGCTGGGCCGCCAGCGCGTCCGTGTGGCGCTCGTTCGTCGGCCAGCCGCTGAGGAGAGGTGCCGCTCTGCCACAATTCGACCTGCACCTGTGGTCGCAGTCAATAGCGAAGAATGCCGGCCAGAGACGCCCAATCAGCCTTTCTACTTCCAACTTTTCAGCCTTCACAGCATCGTCAAACCTCGGAAGCCGTCCTCCACTGCGATGCCCACCATGTCCACCGAGTCGCCCACAAAGCATCGTACGTGCTGTTTCGCCTGCGTGGAGCAGAAATGCCTCGACAAAATCATCGCGAGCCCAGAAGAAGAAGGCGTCTGCCAACCTGCGCAATAAGAGCTCAGTGACGAATGGCGCCTCCAAGAACAAAAAATCTACGACACTACCCACACCATCGGCACCGCAGGCCAATCTCTCTCCTCAACCAAACCTGCCTCCCAACCCATCCTCATCCACGCCGCATCCCACACCAGACACAGACGCTTCCGCTGCGTCAAGCAAGCACCTACTCGATCGCCTGCCGCATTCGCTCCCACACATATACCGACCCAGCAAAGCAGAGCTTTTGGAGGCAGCTTCGGGCTTCTGGTCGCGCATATCAATCCACTTCAAATGGCTGACCATTCGGAGTGCGCGGCCTTTCAATGCCGACGAAATATACGCCCTGTTTTCGTGGATCCTCGCTGCCCATGTTCTTTGGATTGTCCTTGGAACCACAACCTTCTTCATGCTGACCATCTTCCTCATCAACACTGCCTTTTCCCAGGAGACGCTCGGTAAATGGATCGGAAACTACCTTACCAAATCCTCTGGCATCAAAGTCGTCTTCGAAACTGCTGTCGTGCCTAAATGGAGAGATGGTGTCATATCATTCCGTAAGGTTTTCGTCTCCCGACGCCCGGGTCAAGGACAGGGCAAGGTCAGCAAGGGTTCGCAGACTGAAATGGCGGCCGCTGCTGCCGCCCAAGCACAGCATGAAAAGGATGTCAAGGATGGTGTCGTTGAAGTGGCTGAGCCAGAGGAGGACACAAATTACACCCAGTTCGACATTTCCATCGACACGGTCAACGTCACTTTGTCATTTTCCAAGTGGTTCAATGGGAAAGGTCTTCTCAAAGATGTCGAGATCAAAGGCATCCGCGGCGTCTTCGATCGGACCTCTGTTTTCACTGTAGAAGGTGTAGACCCAAGATCATACAAACATGAGCACCAGCCTGGCGATTTCGAATTAGACTCGTTCAAGATGGAGGACATGCTCGTCACTGTCTACCAGCCGGATGACTTCCGACCATTCTCCGTCAGCATCTTCTCCTGCGACCTGCCCCAGTTGCGAAAGCAATGGCTGTTCTACGACTTTCTCTCAGCAAACATGATGTCCGGATCGTTCGATAATTCCCTCTTCACCATACATCCTCGACAAACTCACAACTATACTGGGGCTCAACTCAGCAGTGGTAGAGATACTGAGGATGGAAGTACGTGGAAGAAGCACAGCCGCATACGAATAGATGGTCTTAGCATCGACCACCTGAATCGCGGCTATGATGGGCCATTCTCCTGGATTCACGAAGGCAACGTAGACATTATAGCAGACATCATGCTTCCCAACGATGATAGCGACAGCATCGCAAAAGTAATGTCTGACATGTACGACCGCGTGGAAGCCACTGTATCACTCAACGGCCGCCCCAAGGACCACTTTTCCGACCACGCCACACAAGGATTTGACGACCATCATTCAGAAGATCACTCTAGTCAAGACCCTAATCCTGAAGACAAGCGCTTCATGATCATGGATCTGCGCGTTCACCTGAACGATGTCCGCGCCGCAGTCCCCATTTTCACACGAGACATATCCTACATCAACAACGCGCTGGTAAGGCCTATCGTCGCCTACATGAACAGCAAACGCACCTTTATCCCTGTAAACTGTCGTGTCGTAAAGCGCGTCAATGAGTTCGACGGCAGCTGGACTCTCTACGACAGCGGCCTGATGGAAGAAGTGTCTCGCGAGGTAAACACCGTCCCTCTTCACTACCGCTCAAACCTCCCTCAATTCCCTAATACTAACGCTGCTCAAAGATGTACGACGCCTTCGCCCGCGACGTCCTCGACGACCGCACCGTACGCAAGCGCCGCATCAAAAAAGTCGGCATCTGGACACTCCAGCTCGCTGCTCAGGCACTCTTCCTAGGTCTCGCAGGAAACATTGCGTAATCAACCACAGAACTACAAATCCGTACCTTATGACGCGCGCTGGCATGCCATGGTGAAGGCATGTCAGTAAATGACCCAGATTCTTCACCTTTTGTGTATACTACATCCCCACTACAATAACGACTTTTACCCAGCATGGCGTTCAGGAGCACAGGATGGGAACGGAAATAAATGAATAAATGGGATACTCCACACGTTTACGAATGATGGAGTTGGGTGGGGTTGAATTGATATTGACTTTTGGCTTTGGCGTTGGCGTTTTAGGCTGGGATTGCACGCGCGATAAAAGTATGTATGTACACGGCTTTGGGCTTGGCTGCGAGAGGTGTGTGTTGTGGGGGGCTTGGGGTGGGATGGGATGGGAGAAGGAGTGTGGTGATGCGATGGAAGTGCAGGGGATGGTTGTATAGTACACGGAGTATGCGGGAGTACGCTGCAGATTGTACCTGGAATGAAATAATATGAAACGAACTTGAATGACATGGCATACTATGCAGTGCATATACAGACACCTGTACATCTTCTGTCCAAGTCCGAGTTCACCGTCCATTCTCAGTCCCAGTTCATGTTCCATCGCACTTCACTTGAGTAGGTATGCAAACTTCCACCGCCCCTGTGCAGGTACGTACCTAGTCATCTCGTACCACAGATACGGTCTTCGGTATTCGGTATTCGGTGTGCTTGCCCACTCCCGCGCCGTACTACGCTTCCGCAGCATAACACAAACGACGCGCGGTACTACGCTTCCACCGCATACCATACACGGCATAAACACACAGCAGAACACGACTGTGTACAGCTAGCTAGCTGTACAACGCCTCCACTTCCACCGCATACCTACACAGACGCCCACTAACCCCCACCCCTCCCTCCCTCAGCCTCTTTTCTCCCCTAGCTCATAGTACGAACCAACGAACCAACGAACGAACGGATGCAGTGTGACAGAACGCAACAGTACCGAACGCAACTGTAGAGAAGTACCCCGTACCACCGTGCGGCTCAAACCACGCACACGACGTACATGCATACATTCCTCCGCGTCTGCGGTGCAAATCAAATCAACCTGCGGTGCAAGTATACACGAACGCAAACGCAAACACGTCATGCAAGCGGTTGTGTGGGGATGGGGATGTGTACGTTGGTGAGCTGGGCTGGGTTGGGTTGGGTTTAGCTAGGTGAAGGCTCTGAGGGGGTGGTGTGCAGTGTGGGTAAGAGGTGGGTTTGTAGGAGATTGTATCTTTGTATTCATTATTACATTCATTCCTGTCAGTCCATGTCAGTACTGCAGAAAAGCCCATAGGATCCCAAGTGTCCACTCTATCGATGTCCCGTCTCGCGCAACACCCACTTCTCCATCCCCTCACCCCGACCTTTACTAACTCCAGCCGCACCCAGAGACATACTCCGCTACCCACTTCCGTATCGTCTACACACTCAGAAACCGCAATCCGCTAACAAACCTCCCCATAACACCACCCTCCCTCTCATCCTCCCCATCCACACGTCCCACAAGCACCGCCCTAACCTCCCTCCCTCCACTCCCCCAAACCCTCAAACAAGGTACCCACTGCACGCCCCTTACGCTCAGTTTCCCTTTCAACTCAAACCCGGGACCTGCGTACAGCGTCGCGCTCGTCCAGTCACGCACGCTATCCTCACCTAGCCGCCGCAGCACATCGACGTCGTTCGAGTGCCGGATTTCGAGCGTATAGAAGCGCGTTCGTGAGAGCGAGGGGGATGTATGTGTCAGCATCGAGTGCGTTAGGTCGGGCGTAAAGTGGATCGAGGGCGTAGTTAGGCCGGTCGCGCTCCATTCTATGTCTACATCGCGCGGGAGCGAGTGGACTTGTGCGATAAAGCATGGTGGGATGGCGTGCTTAGAGGGGTCGATGAGCGGCCGCGATATGGCACTCAGATCTGGGATGGGAGCTCGGGGTGTCGTATCACTGAAGAAAGAGGGCTGTGTGCGGTTTAGACGGTCCCAGGGATCAATGTCAATTGGGTCGTTATCATCGTCATCGTCGCTAACGGATGAGACTGGATCCGGCCGCGCGGGAATGTGTAGTGCGTCCCACATGTCCTGCGCGATTCGAACGTGATCTTCTGGGTTGGTAGTAGACGAGGGTATGAAGCCTACGGCTGCGGTCCACCATTTTACTCCTTTCGTGCGCCCGATGCGCCAGAGATGTTGAAGTGAGAGGGCCGCTTGTCCCTTGAAGCCGTGGTCTCGGTACACTTCCATGGATGCAGGGACCAGAGGAATCTGGCCAGCCACATAGACTATCTCGCCGCTGCTTTTATCTTCGCTTTCAAGCTTGTCGTCGAAGGAGGGTAGTCGTGCGGAGATAGCTTGCGAATATGGTCCGATGTTCGCTGGGGCCCAGTAACTTCGCCCTTGAACGTGAAGCCCTTGCCTTTCTATGTTTCTTACTACCTTTCCCTTCTTGCCTCTTTCTTCTTTATCGACAATCACGCTCAGCATGACGTCCACACCTTCTGACATCGCGTTTCCAACTGCTACTGTAACCCTGGCCGGTGGATTGACGTAATTGAAGTATTGTCCATAGATCGGATTAAGTACTGTAAAGTCCGCCATGTCTCGAAGCAGAAGCGTACAATGGTTGATACCAGTCTTCGGGACGTGCCATTGTGTAAGGATGTGGTCCAGACGGAGAAAGATCTTGGTAAGCTGGCGTGAAGGCGATCCAGGGCTCGAAGGGCGGACATCGCTGGTCAAATTGGAGTACGTGAACACGGTCGGGGTATCATTTGACGCATTCTTAGGAAGTTTCTCTGATATCAATGGTTCTGTGGAGTCTGGAGGTCTGTAAAAGGGCACATTGACCAGCGTAGCATCGTCAGATATCAACGACTGATTGTCGACACTGTTCTCCGATGCTTCAAGTACTCTTTTAAATTCGTCGTCAAACAGATCAGGTATCCTCAGCCCAGGTAATTCATTCGCAGCGCTCTCCTCCTTCTCTTCAAGAGTGCTCGCTGCAATCTTCAGCACCGCCTGTCCTGCTTCCATCACCGCTGGCGGTCCAAGCTCGATATGTATTTTCTTCTTCCACAACGGCGTCGGCCCATCTAGAGCCAGAGTCTCGAACTCACCGCCCTCACCGAGAATAGCACCATTGCTCACTTCCCCATATCTTCCCATTTCTTTGCTCAGTCTGTTCACGGTCCGCTGGCTCGCAACGTCGAAGCCAAGGAAACTTTCGTCTAGCCCGCCGGATGCCGTCTTGATGATGACAGCTTCTTGGCCCACATTCGCCATGTCATGTAGCAGTGAGGACTGAGTGTATGGCGGAAGCAGTGGGTATTGCCAGAGATACGATAGCGGTGTGAGGCCCAGTCGCAAGGCCACAGACTCCACCCGCGTCCGTTGGTAGGTACTCAGGATAGCTCCCGTGGACACAGCATTGGCCTCAGGGTGCTCGTCCATGACCCTCATGAGCAGCGGTACCAGATTCTCGGTTTCATCCTGCTCTTGACTAGCCAGGGGCGCCGCATAGTCCCTGCTTGAATTTACTGCTTTGCCGGTGATTTCTTCTCGATACAGCGGGATGCCAAGAGCTTGCTCGTAGAGTGGGATCACCGAGTGGCCTACGGTCTGGTACATGTAGCTGTTGATGTCTTCGTCGTCATTGGTCGAGTGCGTGGGGTGCAAGTTGGCTAATGCAACGACCTGGTGCCCGTTCGCTTGACAGTGCAGAATCGAGAAGAAGGAATCTTTGCCCCCAGATATCAGCGCGATCACCTTGAGCGATGATGCCATTTTTGGCAGCAATAAAGTACAATCGGAACGCTGCGAAAGACGAGGCTGGGTGAAGCGGGGATGTGCTCCGTCTATGTGGTCATTGAGCTGAAGATTGGCTTTCCTTTGGCTGGAGGGGCAGGCACGCTAAAGTAGTAGCCACTTCCCAAAACCAAACAATGGAAGCAACCACTGCCATCATCAGGGTCTCCCGCTCCCTAGATACCGTCCTCTAGTTGGTCTTCCGTACCAAAAGAAATGCTAGTTCACATTGCCAGAACGCCAATCACTGCAGAAGGAGCCAAATATAAACTATAAAATGACGTTTTTTATTTGATAGTCGGATAGTGCGCAGCACCTCTAACCTACTGTAGACTCAAAGAGAAGGTTTGCAGAGCAAAGGGTAGAGGGTCAGACAATATTACATGTGTGTTGAGAAAGAAGCGAATATTCCCAGAATCAGTGGCGAGCGGTAGTAAACCGCGGCCGATTACAACGAGGGTAAGAACGCAAAAAGAAAATTGGGGGTGAAGCGCGGCGACGATGGCCGGTTACTGTGTGGCCATGTCGTCGTAAAGGAAACCAAGAAAACACCAATTCTAATCCACCCTCCAGTCAAATCGCCAAATGTCCCAAACCAGTCCCCCCATGTGCCATGCTAAACGCAGAATTCAAATGTGATGAAGAAAGTCATTCTTGAAATGGAGAAAGTGCTGCCAAATATTGGTCAAAGAATACAGTTGAAGAAGTGAAGTAGGGAACTTTTGTCCAGCTTGACGTTGAAAATGCTCCAACCGCCATTGTAACCTGTCTAGCCGAGCCGCCCCTGCGTAAAGACGTGATGGTAGATGAGCAATTGCCTGTTATGAAACAATGCTTCTTCCATCCATTGATGTTGTCATGAAGGTCATTAGAAGAGTGAAAGGAGAAGTAGGAGCGAAAGGACAAGATGCCTAGTCGGTCCTCTTCCTCTTCTTAAGAGGCGACGACTCGTGGTCCGAGTACTCGGAGCTAGAGCTGGAGATGTTGGCGGTGGCCTCATAGAGGATGCGGCCCATCATGGCGGGGTTTTGGTTTTCGAAGCCGCCAGGCTGGTCGTGAGCAAGATCAACGTGGTGAAGATCAGAAGCGTTCATTACGTCCAGGTGGACAGCACCGGTGCCGTGGGTGCGCTGGTGCTGAGAGAGGTTGTCGCTCCTTGAGAACTTCTTGCCACAGTCGGTGCACTCGAATGGCTTGTCATGAGTGTGGAGGGAGCGGTAGTGGCGCTTAAGGTGTTCCTGGCGACGGAAGCGGCGAGAGCAAAGAGTGCAGACGAAGGTCTTGGAAGGGTCCTCAGTCAGTGACTGCTTACGGCCGCGGCGGCTGGTTGGTGCAGCAGCAGTAGCATTCTCGTCGGAGCTTGAGCTGGCAGCGTTGTCGGCTTGACCTGATTCTTGTTGGCTTGATGCTCCAGATGTGGTGTTCTCATCACCAGAGGTCTGGGTCTTACCCTGATAATCTGACTCTGCATCACTCTGCTCGGAGTGCGCAACCTTGACGGATCGCTTCTTGGGTGCGGGGCCAGCCATGTCGGAGAAGTCGCTGGAGGCGGGGGTCATGGGCAGACCTTGCACAAGCTCCTCTTCGAAGTCGGTGAAGCTCTCGTCGCTTACGAAATCCTCTTCAGGGGTGAACGCAACAAGTTCAGTTCGCTGGCGCTTGCTGCCGAGGTACTGGGTGTGCTCGGAGGTGGGGAACTGGACAAGACCGGCGAAGTCGTCCTCGCAGTCGAGCTCGAAGAGGGGCTCGAAAGTGGGGAGACCAGAAAAGTTGAAGGATTGCGCAGGCTCAAAAGTCTCGATCTTGGCAGCCTCACCCTTAAGAACAATCTTGTGCTCCTCGTCACCGGGGCAGAGCGTTAGCTGGGTGGGGAGATCAGCTGATGCAGAGACGGTAAGGTCCCGGGGATTGCAGAAGTTGTTCTCCGCTTCGGCCACGGATGCACGAGGAAGTGGTGAAGGTGAAGGGGAAAGCGAGGGGCAGGAAGCTGCAGACAACAGGTAGGACCCCTGGCTAGCCGAGGGTGGCTGAATGTACACTAGGGACGGGACGTCAGCACGGAAACCCACCACGTGTGAAAAAAGTGTCGCCGCCAAACAGCAAGCTATTTGTCTCGATCACGTTGGGACGAATCAGGAAAATCATTTCTTACCTGGTGTCATGGGAGGAGTGGCAGATCGCCATTCCAGGCCAGCGGCAAGAATCTCAGAGAAGACCTCACCCTCGCAGCCCTGCTTAACACCTTCAATGCCCTCTCCAGCGAAGAAATCATGGAGGGGTGTTGGCATCATGTCGCATGTTGATGGTGGGCTGCTGACGGTGCTTCCAGACGAAGACAGAGGGGGAGTTGCAGGAGCGAATGAGTAGTCAGTATCGATGGGGTGTAGATATGGCGACTCCTGGGGCTGAATGAGGATTGTGGGCTTCTGGTACATTGGCTGTGGGGATGCAACTGGAGTCAACATCTGGTTGGCATAGGCCGTCTGAGGGTATGCGAGCTGCGAGTTGGCTGATGATGGCCTCTGGAAGTACATGTTCTGGGGCTGGAAAGTCGATTGACCGGAAGGGTGGGGTGTGAAGTGGCCATGTTGACGAGCGTTCTCACCCTGGGGATCAGGGTTGTAGTAGAAGAATGGCGATTGCATGGCCTGGGAAGGGTGCATAGGATATGAGCCCTCCATTGTATATAGTGGTGGATTTGAACTGTCGAGCGATGTCAGGTGTCGTTCTGTGATGCACGCGAGCGAGCAAGCTTACCGATAGTAGTCTGCTGTGGATAGATGGTGTTGTTGGTGGTACACTAGGTGTGGTCGATGACGAATGTGGTCCGGAAGTTGATGGGATGAATTACAGTAACGTTGCAATGCGGATCAGATGCTAGATATGAATGAAAGGTTGCGAAGGAGCGACTGGACAACGACTCGTAATAACGAAGCCGTCTACTAAGTGGTGAAGCCTACTGGGCCGGGGAAGATGTCATAGGATCGTATGGATGGGATGGATGGAATCCGAAGGAGGGAACGGTTTATTGCACAAAGTCTGAGGACTGTACAAAAGAACCAACAGGCGCGATGAGAAGGAAAAAAAGACAAATGACGAGGTTGATAAACCTTGGATAGCAAGGAAAGGCGCAACGAGCGGGAAGGGAAGGAGCCTGGATAAGTAGGCTAGATCAGCGAGCGCAGGCACAGAAAAAGAAAGCGATGGACCAGGCACAGACGGACGGGCGCGCGGTATTGGTGTGGGAGCAGACGGGGCGCAGCGCAGGGTGGAGGGCGACCCCTGCAGCGACGCATGCACCGAGTCTATTCTGTGACGACTCGTGTTAAAACAGCGAGGCCCGAATGGCGCATAAAGTTATACTGGTCGCCCAATGCACGGCCAGCCGTGGCGGCATGGGCCTCTGGCTGTACGCGAGATGAAGACGTGCCCAGCGGGTGCGGCACAACTCGCACCCCAATTGGGCCAGCCCGCTATCGATAGCCCGCCAGCTCGAGCCACTCAGGGCCCGCCAGCCGCGCTCCCCGACGCCGTCGACTCTGGCCTCTTCTTCAGCGCTCGTCGCCTCGCCCACAGCCTGCTGCTGCTGCTGGCTGCTGCTGGCTGCGCACGCGGGTTGGCCGACGCGGGGCTCAGGCACCTTCACCACCTCCTCAGCTACCGTGGCCTGCTCCCGCTGCTGCTGCCCACTGAGCGTCCCCGCTGCCGTGTTTCGTTCAACCAGAGGCCCGTTTGAACGCTGGCCAACCCAACGTCGCCTTTGCATTTGCTATTCAGCCTGAGCCCGCCGCCGCGCATCCTTCAGCCTATCCGTCCAATCGATAGTGATAGCTGCCCGGCCGGCGATCCCCTGCGCTGCCTGGCCCGCGGCCTCGTTGCTGACCCTTCATGTGCCTGTTTGAAACATTTCGTCTCTTCCACACAGCGCCCGTCGTTCTGCCGTGGGTGTGATCACGACGCGGCCGCGCGCTCTACCCAGACGTCACACAGGTCAGAAGCAGTCTCCCCAGCGCCCACTGGTGCCACCCCGCACCCATCACAAGCAACACCACCGCCGGCTCGCCGCTCGTCGTGCTCCAACGCTGCTCGACGCGCCGTGGCCGGGCGTCAACACCACCCTCGCCTGCACTCTCACTCACATTCCCCAATAGTCCAGAAACAGAAACAGTCCAGCAAATAAGACCCGATAACAGATGGTGCCACCAGGTGGGATGACCGCGTTTGATTTCTCACACCCCGCTGCACACACACCACACCTTCCCCCCGCTGCTGCGAGACCCAGAGTCACGACGCGCATTTGCTTCTTGTTGTCGTGCAGTAGAGGCAAAAAAGCTCGACGTTGCCACTCGCGTCGTGCAGCGCTGGTGGAGAAGTCGACCTGCCGGGCTGACGCAGGAACATAAGCCATGATGCAAGACGATGCTGCCCATCCTGTGTGATTTGCCCGGCCAGCTGGAGGCAGTTTGGATCCGGCCTGTCCAAGTGGGGAGCATCACGGCAATCCATCATGGTGCGACACGCTCGTGACTTTTGACCTGCACGTCGCCATCCATTTTTTGGCTCTGTGGGAGTCGTCGATGGCTCAGCACGCGTTCGGTTGGTGGGATGCATCGTCGATAGCTGCTCGTCGGCGTGTTTCACTCCTGCAGTCGTCGCTGACCGCCATAGATTGGTGGTGCAGACTTGCATGTCTGCAACGCGTTGGCTGTCAGGCCTATTTTACTACCGTCAGACGTCTCTACGTATCGATAGTAGTCACCACACCGCGAGGTATGTTTAGTTGAAGCGGCGTCTCTGCCTACTACTTGCCGGCTGCAGAGTTGTGCATCCCGGTGCCTCGTATAACTGTCAGCATTCGATATGTTTTATCCTGCAACCACCCTGGCTCTTTTCGTCCTAGGTGCTATTTTGGGGTCCTAGCGCAAATTTAATGCTGAGGTGCACAAAATCAATCGACTGCATAGACGACGCCAATGCACACCTAGTCTCCCTAGCGTCTTGCTGCTTTACTGTCCACTCGGTCGAATTAATCGTACCCGCATGTCTGGCGAGCTCGCCTCTTTCGCGTGACAGGCGTCGTTGACTCGAACGCACCCAATCGCTGCACATGGCCTTCCGTCCCCCACAGCACGGTATCTGCCTAACAGCTGATTGCCCAGAAAACGCGCCTCTACTGCAGGTACAATGCAGGAACCAAACGTCGAAAAAAATATCACATTCACGCTCGCGCCTATCGTCAGCCCGGATTTGGCGACTCCTCGTGGGGTCCCTGAGCCGTATCGTTCCGCCAACTGCCATTATCTGCCCTCGCCGACGCTCGTTCCATGTGACAACGTAGGATCTTCTGGAAACTTCATTTTAGCGGGGTGCTGTTACGACTCAACAGGGTACTGAGGGCCACGGCACGATTCAGGAAGAAGGTCCGTCGCGCAGTGCGCTGGGCTCTTCCGTGGGCCGTGTCTAGGACCGCGGCGTCATCCTGCCACTGAGTCGGTTTTCGGGGAACGACGCATGGCTTCCCATAGCTCCTTCACAATCAGCCTGTCTCCACCCGATCGACCTTATCATTTGTCGAGATCCATCGAAGGCCCTGATCTTCTTCACTTTTCGAGGAGCTTTTCCACTTCGCCGGGGTCGTGGCTTGTGTCCCGCGCACCCTGAGTTTAGACTACGGAGAATCCGTGCCTCTTGACTCGTCCACTTGACCAGCGGATGTGCCTTCAATTGAGCCGGCTGCTTAAGAGCTGTTGGCTCTCGCGTTCAACTTGTCGTGTTCCTGCGTCTGCTCCGCTGCTACGCCGCGGCTAGATGTTGCCGTTCCACGCTCGAGATAGGTAACCTGTGGTCTCAAAGGTCTCGATCTGTGACCGCGGCGTGATGGTCAATCCGCTTGTCTTCTGATGACCTGACCATGCTTTGTAAAGACTGGTCGATGAATTGGACCCGTTCGCCGCGTGGTACCGAGACATTGACACATTTGACGTACCAGCATCAAAGACACCGCTACCGTGTCATCGAGCGTCATCCTTTGGCATCTTGAAACACTGTCAAAGTGTTCGCCTTTGCTGAAGTGGCAATGAAGACGGTTTGTCGTCCCAATGAGGCAGCTAGCGGTCTCAGTGAATCCACTTCGCTGGGGACACGAGCACGGTCGTGGGATTTCTTCAAACGAAATTCGAGCTTCATGCTCAAGCAGGGGCAGGCTCGTTTGCAATCTCCCGAGAGCCGCAACGCACCCATACCACTGGGCCAGGGCGTCGTGATTCTCGAAAGTTTCCCCACATCCACGCTGGGCTGTCGGTGCTGAACGCACGTTGCTGTTCATGCGGTGTGATTGTCCAGCAAGGAGGACCCTTCGTGAAGACACAGCTCAGACGCTTCCCAGGCCAGAGTCCGATTTCAAAATCGGTGACAAGAGACATGTCTTGTCTAATCTGAACGGGAAGTGGAACTGGACGGAAGACCCGTCTGGAGCCGTGTGTGGCGATTGTCAAGCTGCTAATGCCTTCAGCTGGCCTGAGATGAGGCACGTTGGCACACCGCCACCTGGCATGAATTCGGTAAAGATGCAGGACAATAATGGGGGTGGGATGCTATCGTGGGTAGCATGCATAGGATAAGACCACCGTGAAGTCGCTGCACATGCGGTTAGTATCCCAGCTGCGGAGAATTAACTGCATGCTGGTCGAGAAAGTGTTTCTTTCTATTTCGTGTAGTAGTGGGTAATTATCGGCGCCTTGCGTCGTACCCTGGAGTCCATGTTCATGCTGGTGCTCCTGGGATTGAGCTTGAATCACAACCATTCTTAGCATCTCTATAGGCAGGCCGACGAATACCGAATTCCGCATCGAGGCACATTGGGCAGACACTACCAGCGTGTAGAGGCGCGGTCCGTAGAAAGCTAGTCGTGGATCTACTTTCAGCTTGAGTCGTCGATCCATTGGCCGATCTTGGGCGTGAAGACGTGAAGTCGAAGATCCCAATTCAAAAGACGCATATTTTGCTGGGGTAACTCCATAGCAAATGCCCATCAATCACACATCAGAGAATAGCTCATGGAAGATGCCATAAGGTATTTGGCATCTTGTGATAATGTTACGCCCTTTACGTAAATCGCGTATAATCGGATAGAGACGCCACGCAGGCCGTCTCCGCGCAATTCCTGGAGATTCAGACAGCCATACGGATCGTCCGCGGTTCGTGCCGTGCAGCGACGTCGAGAACCCGCTACTCGTCTCAACCGAAGTTAAATAATTACAAAGGCGAGTCGCGAGACGGAGTGTTGCGTTGACAAAAGTCAGGCATGGCACCATTTTTCTTCACCCACGCCAGAGACACGTCTGACCTCGGCGCCCTCCTCTTGGTGATAGAGCGCCACCGCAATAGTTCTAGAGCGGCAGCAGTTCTAGAGCCGTCCAAGGCATACGCAGAAATTCCGATGCAGTCTCAGCATCCATGTCTCGCCGCGTGGAATGTTGCCGCATGTTCTGTCATACAACATGAAGGACGACTCGCAGCAGAAACGAAGGTTCATCCTCCGCTACCTCAAATAGACGCACCCCAGTCCAAACGCCAACACTGAGACAAAAGGGAAGCGACATCGCGCGCAGACGGGAAGCAGAGAAGACGCGACGCGACAACCGTGTCGAAGAAATGTGCTCCTGGCGCTGTTGTCGTTTCACAGCTGCCAGCTGCCGCTTGCTCGCGACATGGCCAACGGGTGGGTGCTGCGAAGGCGCTGGTACTACTACCGCAACAGTAGCATGGGGGGACAGGCCTCAGAATATATTGGTGTTTTGAGATCAGTTGCAGCGAAAGAGCCGCATCATTCTCTTCCTATCAGTATGGGTATCATCAACGGCCATAGAGAAGAAGTTCTTTGTGTTGCATCCAAAAAATTTCAAGGGCAACGCGAACGCTCTTCCCGAAGTTCAGCCGCTCTAGCGCGCGGAGCCACGGTCGGCCCGGCACACCAGTACAAAAACTTCGCAGGCCTTGCAACCACCTTCGCTCTTCTTTATGCGGCGAAGGTCGATAGTCCGTTTCCCCGGTTGCTTGGAAACCTGATATCCGTGGTTTTCATAAGTGTCATCGACCTCCCAGAGGAAAAATTATTGCTCATTGATCGTATACACTTTGTGGGGGCGTCAGAATAGTGCCGCTCTCGCTGGAAAAGGGTCGAACATTTCTTTGTGATTAACAGCACATTTTGAGAAATCAAGATGTGCGGGCTGTCTGCATGCAAGCTTCTCGTGGATATCGAAGTAGATAGCTGCGAGATGTGCATGTGGACTAGCATAGTGATGTTGATGTTTGTCTGCGCTGTTTGATATCACACGCGGGCGTTCTATGCACAATGTGTATGCGCAATGTGTATGCGCAATGTGTCCTACCTCTCGTGTAGCAAGCCAAAGGCTCTACAATGGGCTCATCATGTCTGTATAGGCTAAAGGTTTCTGCACACCATGGGCTACGTCAATGACTTCTTCAATGACATCTATCCCGACATGCCAAAAAAACTTGTGAAGGCTACCAGGCCATGTCGGCTAGCCTTATTACCCACCTGCACATCCGTGCTCCTCATCCTCCAACCTACATACTCTACGAGGAAACTGAAGTACGATTTCCTCGATTAGCATGAACATAAAATTTACTCTGCTTTTCAACGACGAGGGATGGGCCGCCTGCGAAGCTTAATCTCTCATGCTCTGTAGCCTGGAAGGGGTTTCGGATACGATAGATTTGTACGAACAAGCAGAGAGTCTAAAGAGCAGTAAATCGCTGGAAATAGCTCGCGTTTTAATTATGTGTTATGCTAGTGTCTATCGGTATTTGTAGTAGATAGTGGTAAGTACGTTCTGGGCTGCTTGATATTGCGCAACGTGCGGTGATTGTGGTAATGTGTGATTCCAAGTGTTTTGGGAGGTATAGAAATGGCATGTATGTTCGTTCAAGCATTCGAAGCATCTCGAACGGACATGTTGAGATGTCGAGATGATTAGCATTATTCGCCATTTGGGATATTCTACTCCGTAGCATTCAACCCATGGATACTTCACGTTGCACAACGACGACCTAAGGACATGGAAGAGCGAATAATCAACCACCACAGAGCATATATATTTCTTGACTGAGTATGGATAGTTAGTACCATGATCCAGAATGCATATGAGTAGTTTCTTCCAGCAATATTTTGTTGTGTTGATTTTCTGTGGTTTTTTGAAGGTATGATGTTCTGTGTACTACGGTATTCTAGCCCACTACTTTCAGACCAGAATCAATCACAGCATAGCAGTACGACCCATTACAAACCACACATCACCAAATCCACACTCTCTGAATTCAAGTACACCTTCAAAGAATGTCAATTATCGACATACCCGGCATCAATCATTATGCTACCTTCAATGTTCTATTCAGCCATCCCAAACCATTTGCCACATAGGTAGACTTAACACCTCCGCTATGCACATCCATCCACCAGCACAGAGCCTTCTCGCAATCGCTCTCGAAATATTCGCCGTAATGCATGTCTACAATCCAGTCCTTACGATCCCGCCGACCCCATCGCACACAGACATACCCAACCACCTCTCTACTTCTTCTTGAACAGCCCCTTGCCCAAGAAACTCTTCAACTTACTCTCCTTCTCCTCGTTCGACATATTCGCTTTCCTCTTGCCCTCGGCAACCGTCTGGCCCTTGGCCGGTGCTTTCGACTCAGCTGGCTGCGTCGGCTCCACGACCGTGAGCGTCTGCGCTTTGGCCTGCCATTCTTGTGCCAGCGTCTTGCGAGATGCGCGTGCTTCAGCACTTGCATTCTCTGCCCATTGGAAGGTGATGAGCTCGTTGTTGAAGAAGCGCAAGTCCTGGATTAGCCGTTTCTCGTCGTGGGGAATGAGCACGAGACGTCCGTTTGGAGACGTGTAATTGAGTTTGAAAGGTTCGTTCTTTCGCTCGAGGAAGGTTTGTACGAATGAGTAGAGGCCGGAGGCGGTGTCGGCTTTGGTGAAGTCCATTTGGATGAGTGCGCCGTCTGGCATCCGGATACGAAGCGCACCACCCTTTTCAGCTGCTGCGGCAAGCTTTTCCTGTCGTTCCTTCTCTTGCTCTGCTAGCTCCTTGTCGGATAGCAGTCGTGTATTTCGAGTCTTGTTCAATAACGCCGCTTGGTGAGATTTGGCGTGTTCGATGGTGGGGAGGTAATCACTCTCGTTGAAAGTACCTCGTGCGGCCTGTGGAATTGATGAAGTTGGAGCAGAGTAGATCTGGACATTACGAGGCTTCTCCCCTGTCTGTGATGACGCTGCTGGTGCTTGAGAAGGGGTGGTGGATGCGTCTGAAGTTGCCGCGGCCAATGCTGCAGCTGGGGAAACATTTTCGATATTTTCAGTGGCGGGGTGACTTGTTGACACTTCGGGCTCTTCCGCAGGTTTGGACATTGGCTCTGAATCGACCTCCATTGGTTCCGGTTCCGGCTCATCTTGCCGGGCTGTTTCTCCTGCAACAGTTTCTGTTGCCTCTGGTGCTGCCTGATCAAGGGTTGGAAGAGATTTCTCTTGAGCCGATGTTGCTGCATGTGAGCCTTCGGCGCTAGTGACCGTAGGATCTTGAGGCTTGAAGTATTGCGATATCTGTGTCATAGCTTCCTCCAACGGCGTTCCACTGTTTTTGTACGACAGCTTCAACAGAGCTGAGCCACTGTCGAAACCAAGCTGACTCAAAGTTTGCTGAAGATCTACGAAGGTCGACTGTTCTTTGTGTCCTGGCATGACTGTGATGACTGGCATCTCATAGTGTAGTCGTCCTGAACCAGACGCTCCACTCATCTCAGGAATTCCGCGCTGAGTGAAGTTGTAATTCGCTCCGTCTCCGCTCTCGAAATACCGCAATATCTCCCATAATGATGTGTTGCTAGCAAATTTGTTTGTGAGGCGGGATTTGGGAAGCTGAAGAGCGACTGAGATAACAGTCGGTGACCGCGAGGCCTGTATGAGCTCTAAACGGGCGCCTGGAGGAAGATTCGCAAGTCGTATCTGCTGGGACAACGAGATGGGCTTGTTGTTGTATCTGGACAATAGTCAGACTTGATTGTCATCTGAAGTAGCTCCTCAGATGACCCACTTGAGCGTGTACTGGTCCTTGCTGACGCCAAACTTCTGGCAAGCCTCGTCGCGCACCTCGGTGAGATATTTGACAGGTGTAGTGGGAATCTTGACTGTCTTCGCGTACGAATTGAACACAGTTACGTGAGACATTATGTACGGCGGATCAGCCTATACAGGCCGTGGGCGAGGAGGAAGGCTGCGGGGACGTTGACAAAGAAAATGGCACGCGAGTACCAACAGTCCGCGTTGTGCGCCCTTCGAGTCGCGTCGCTGCGTTCGATGAGCAGTATGAGGCTGGCAATATGGAGGAGTCGGGCTTCGGGGAAACTGAGGAGCAGGTTGTGAGGGCCTGCCATGAAGATTGTCGATTAGGACGTGGTTCTACACGATGCTGGAACGGTCAACGCCAGAAGGGGCGCTTACCGATCCCGAGTTGCTTGTGTAAGAAGTCGATAGAGTAGCAACCCAAGATTGCTGAGGCACGGCGCCGTTACTGAAGCTGTCTGCTCGTCTCTCGAGACCTCGCAAGGCTACCGGAGGAAGGAGCTGAGCGTGCTGGGTGCTGTGCAGGTTATAGCAACGCTGACAAGGATCCAGCGATATGGAGAGCGACTCGACAAAGCTTTCGGGCTGTCGCTGCAAAACGTCGTGTGTTTGTTTGTGAAGTTCTGGAAGCTTCTTGTTTCCGCCGCGTCTTGGTTGGTGCCTGTCACCTCCACGCTTGATCGTCGGTGACGGCAGTCCGGGAAGCCCCGCCCCCACCAGAATGCCTTTCGGGGTCCTTGAATTCCACCTCGCAGCCACTCCACAACAAACGTGTCTCTCGCCCGCAGCCATGTCACGGACCGTCGAAATCACCTCGCCTGCTCAGCTGAGCACGCTGCTGTCCTCATCGCGTATTGTCGTCGTCAATTGTAAGGCGTCGCGTCTGGGAAATGCGCAAACTTGGGTCGCTGATGTTTGTTGTGCACAGTCTACAATGAGAGCAACACGTCTAGCAAGGCGATTGCTCCAGTCTACGATCAGCTAGCAGGCCAGCTCTCGAGGCCAAATCGAGTCACGTTCGCCAAAGTCAGCACAGTGCAGCAGGCACAGATTGCCTCAAGCTACAGCGTCACCAAGTAAGCGGTGTGCCTCCCGCCGTGTTAGCCTTGCATTAACCAACACACTACAGCACCCCGACCTTCATCATCTTCAAGAACAGCCAGCAAATACGCAAATACGGCGGCTCGAATCCCCAGCAGCTTTCCGAAGCAATCAAAGGCCTCGCAGAAGAGGCAGATAACGAAGGTGGCGGCGCAGGAGGCTTCGGCGATGCAAGCTCTAGTGGCAGTGGCGGATGGCGCGGTGCCGGCCTACCACGAGGATATGGAGATGTCACAGACCAAGTAGACGTCCGAGGTCTAGATCTGTTGAACTCGGACAGCGACTTTGGCACCGTCCGGACTCTATTCGAAACATCACAGCCCTCGGCGCTGAAGAAGGGCAAAGGAGCCGCCACGGGCTCAGAAGGAAGCAAGGACTGGGTCGAGAGCGACGTGGACAACCAGCTCATGCTTTACGTGCCCTTTACTTCAACGCTCAAGGTCCACACCATCCATATCACGTCTGCAGTGTCTAGTGATGAGGATGACGACGAGGCTCCCGTGCGACCAAAGACTATTCACATCTGGACCAATCGCCAGCACAACCTGGGATTCGAGGAAGCAGAGGACATTCCAGCTACTCAGACCATTGAACTCAAGCCCTCAGATTGGGATGCGCAGACAGCAACGGCCAAGCTGGAACTGAGATTCGTCAAGTTCCAGAGCGTGTACTCAATTGTACTCTTTGTGGCAGACGGTGATGGAGACAGCGAGAAGACACGTATAGACAGGATCCGTTTCATCGGAGAGAGTGGCGAGAAGAGGGAGATGGGCAAGCTCGAGAAGATTGGACAGGATGATTAAAGGTCGAATAACATTCGACTATGCTAGACTACGATATTCAATGAGACTATGAGACCAGGGTTGCACTGCGTCTCATAACACTCAACACTTGCGTTTCTTCATGTGCTAGTACCAAGCGGAATTAGGTACAGTCTACTCAGAAACTCATGTCAAAAGATAAATATGTCCGTACCTCTGCTTCATGCTTTGCATTACGAAAGAAAGTGCAAGCTTGAAGCAGCCTCGTCACCAAGCAAGGCACGGTTTAATATAAGCATTTCTCGGCCCAAATTACTGCCATGGAATAAAGGCTGAATTGGAATTTGACATCCATGCTAGAAAGGTTCTCGAACTCACTCCGATCTCAAATGGGCGCACAGTCAACTCACTCACAGGACCAAACACAATGCAGTGGAAGGGTATCATTGGCGTGAACCAATCGTCACATTTCATGATTTTGAGTGACACTGCTAGGTACGTGAACCTTCATTGTCCATTGCCATACTCCGATATTGTGCAATCCTTTTGTGGTATGCCGTGACGTTTCGAAGTCGTGTCGAGCCGCCATGTGAAAAGACCTAACCCTCTAGGAAAATCGAAAAGTCGGACGCCATGTTTCGCTTCATCACCAGTTCGTAATAACCGTTTAGTGACCAGCGCGCCTGGACTCGGCGATGACCTTGGTCATCTCGTCAACCTTTCTCTTGGCACGGCCGAAGGTACCGAGCTATTCAACATTAGTAAACGCGTATTGGTGTTTTCGTTCGATGGAAGGTGTTGGGAAGTGTCGTAGGATCGTGTGCGAACATACCCTCTTCTTCGCCAGACGACGGGCACGCTTGTCCTTGGAGTTGCGGAGCAGTTCAATGACACGCTTCTCATATGGGGCGAGACTGCGGGCGATAAGTTAGCATATTTGCTTGATGCGTTTGAGAGCCAAGGGCCTGGCATTGTGTGCGCAGCCATTGACCTCTCCACGAGCTTCACGAGTACGACTTACCCTGCAACCTCACGGGTGATCTCGCGGACGAAGGCAGTGCGCTTGGAAAGGAAACCCTTCCTCCTTGAGATCCTAGGAGCGGGAGTCCTGGGGGTGACCTCTGCTCAATGTTAGCCTCCGTGTACAATTTCTTCCTCCAGCTGCGATAGGATCGAGGGTGTCGAGGGCGGCGGATGGCAAGACGTACTGTGGCCGGCGTTGAGGCCAAGGATGAGGCCAGACTTCTGTTTGACTTCCTTCGGCATCGTGGCGGTCGTTCGTGATGTCGATGTCGATGATGTTCGCAAGTCGAGTTTGAATTTGGGCTCTTCGGCTGTGGGCGTGGTGCGCTGCCAAGCGTGCTAACCAGAAGTAGCACATGGCACGTGCGCAAGAAAACCTGAACCAAAGCGATAGGCGAACGTTGATTGAGATTGCTCCTTTTTTTGGCCAATCAACACGCAGTGTTGCATCAATTTCATGTGTGACGCTTGATGATTCGTCGCGTGCAGGAACTCGTTGCTCTTTTCCTGAGATATCTCTCGTCTTTTCACCAAGACCGCGAGCTTTCAGGTCTATAAATCTCACTTTAGGCAGACTTGGTGTTCAAGGGCGCTGGAATTGAACTAGTGTTGTCTATTAGTCTATCGTGTCTATATCTTGGTATCTGGCTTCCTTCTCGCGGCAGTATTCCTTGACGCGTCTAGTACAAATCCTACATGATGGCTCAAAGCGACCAGGTCCCCCTCAGCATCATGCACAAATACTTCCAAGTCCATCCTTCCCTTCTGAACCTTTTTCATTTCCACTCTGATCTGCAGCCACTTGACTCCCTCCGGCGGAAGCGATTTCTTCACATCCAAATTGAGCAATAACGTGGGATACCAGAAAGGCCCCTGCTTTGGATCTCGAAATCTCTCAACGATTTGAGGAAACATGTCCGCAACGAATCCGACTGAAGAATTGGTGAAATTGGAGCCGTCAGACCAACAGAGCCATTCGTCTGCCACGCTTAATGTCTTTTGACCCGCCCGAGGGAGATGAAAGACGACCTTCGTAGTCGCTTTCCTAAATTTGGCAAACGGCATTTCTGGCTGTCGTTCCCAAATCGGGTCTGTGTTCTGTTCTAATTTTGACAGATCAACAGTTGGCACTGGTGGTGACATCTTGTACTCAGTATCGAAAGTGAAGCCTTCTTCGGTGTCGATGTTTGAATTGGTAGCGTATGCAATGATCTCTTGACGGCCCTCCTGTTCCATGGTAACGTGCACGATCGAAGTCTGTCGGCCCAACTTGACATCATCCACTCTGAAGTTCGCAGGGCCAGCTTCAGTCCGCTTTAGGAATTCAACATGGAGGGCGATAGTGTGTGGCTGGTTCTGCTTTGCTAAAGATGTTTCGAAGTGCAGTCTGACTACTTCCAGTATACATCCCGTGACATATCCTCCATTAGGCACTAGAGCAGTTAGCAATCCAGATGGGATGAAAACCTGATGAGAGAGCCAGTCTACCTTTGCCGATACACCAGTCGTCATGGAGTACACCTGAGTATGAGTTGGATGAGACTTTCTCTATCGCGGTTGCTTCCTGCCAGCTAGACATAATGAGCGATGTTTTCTCCAAATACAGGGTCTTCTCAAAATGCGTGTATATTCGGTGCACGAATACATCACGAACCAACGATAGACAACACTTACGTGACGAGCGTTGACCTCGGAAGACCGTCAATCGGCGCTAGCAACTGATAAGGAAAGTGCCTCGGCTGGTTTGCGAGATTGTGTGGGGAACCCCGGCCGACCAAGTCACCCGCAGCAAGCCGCACCGCGGCAGGGCAAGTCGGGGTGGTTTTGGCTGCCATGTCTTTCGGCTCTTTTCTTGTCTCTGAATATCTCATACTGATCCTCAATTTCCCCGAGACGGACACTGAATCGCTATCACGAGCTCAGCTTTCAACATGCCTTCCGAGTCAAAGTATCCCAGTGTCCCAATTCCCGATGTCGACATCTGGGCATTCCTGTTCGAAAGGAAAGATAAGCCTTTTCCTGATGACAAACGTATGTTCACAAGTCTATTGTGCTCGCCGTGCTTTAATTGTAGCTAATTTCTGATATTAGCCATCTACACTGACCCTTACACGAGTCGGTCATACACGTTTGCTCAAGTAAAAGAGACGGCTCAAAACTTTGGCAAGGGCCTGAAGGCGCTTTGGGACTGGCAGAAAGGCGATGTTCTCGCACTATACACACCAAACTGTATGTCAATTTCTTGCCATTCTTCCTGACCTTGCATGTGTTTGAAAGTCAATTAAGTACCTTTTGCGTGGAAGAGATGATATCCATCATGGTCTTCTTGTTGGAAAACTTGATGCGTTGATCGTGTAGATACCAAGTGATGCAAAGCTCTCTTCTATTATCACAGTCCTCCCCATTCCATCTGCGAGCAAAAGGGCATTTGATATCTAAAGCTCTTTTCTATAAACCAGAGAGCTAACCAAGTTATCTTTAGGCATTGATACTCCGGCGGTGACATGGGGTTGTCATTGGGCAGGTGGAATCCTGAGCCCTGCAAATCCAAATTACACGGTTGAGGAACTCACATTTCAGTTGAAAGACTCGGGCGCACGTGGAATTGTTACTCAATTGCCATTCATCAAAAATGCTCAACAAGCGGCGAAGAATGTCGGAATCCCTCTCGACAAGGTCATCGTGATGGGCGATCAAAAAGACCCAGCGCACGTCGTAAAGCACTTTACGAGCATCATCAATACCTCTGGTTCTGCGAAGTACCGCAGGACAAAGGCAAGACCAGACCAGGATCTGGCTTTCCTAGTATATTCTTCAGGAACTACTGGCCATCCTAAGGGCGTCATGCTTACTCATCGAAATATTGTGGCGAACACGATGATGATCAAGGCTGGCGAGGCAGGCAATTTGAAACCTACTGGAGGACCTGACGGGAATGGTGACAAGATACTTGCCTTCCTACCTTTCTTCCATATCTACGGTACGTGAGGGAGTAATAGAAGAATATACGCCCGTGAATCATGTGTACTGACCACCTCCAGGCCTCACATGTCTCATCCACCAGGCCTTATTTTCTGGCTTCCAGCTGGTGGTCATGCCAAAGTTCGACCTTGAAGATTTCTGCCGCTTCATCCAAGATCTCAAGGTAACATTTGCCTATGTGGTACCTCCAATTGTGCTGCTTTTGAGCAAGCACCCGATCGTGTCAAAGTACGATCTAAGTTCAATCCGCATGATGAATAGTGGAGCTGCTCCATTGACTCGGGAGCTTGTTGAGGCAGTACATGGCAGACTTGGAATACCTGTCAAGCAGGGCTACGGCCTCTCAGAAACCAGCCCTACAACGCACACCCAGCCTTGGGCGGACTGGGACAAGACAATCGGCTCTGTGGGCCTTCTTCTACCCTACCAGACCGCGAAGTATATGAGCGCAGAAGAAAAAGAGATGCCGGTTGGTGAAGTGGGAGAACTATGGATCAAGGGCCCGAATGTCTTCAAAGGCTATCTCAATAACCCCGAAGGCACCGCACACGCCTTGACAGCAGACGGCTACTTCAAGACCGGCGATGTTGGTTATCAAGATAAGGACGGAAACTTCTACATCACAGACCGCGTGAAAGAACTTATCAAGTACAAGGGTTTCCAAGTGCCCCCTGCCGAGCTTGAGGGCATTCTGGTATCTCATCCGAAAGTCAATGACGTTGCTGTGATTGGCGTGTACGACAAAAACCAAGCAACCGAGCTCCCGAGAGCTTACATTGTCCCTGAAGGCGGTTTAGGAAAGGACGACAAAGACGCAAAGGAGATCGTTGACTGGCTCAACGCGAAGGTTGCACACCACAAGAAACTGCGAGGTGGAGTGAGATTCGTAGACGAGATTCCGAAGAGCGTCAGTGGTAAGATTCTACGACGCATGTTGAAGGTAAAGGCAGAAGAAGAGGAGGCGAACACTGCAAAGGCCAATTTGTAAATATGCTTGTCATTTTTGTTGCATATTAAACACTTTTTTGCCTTCACTCTTGGTGCTCATACAATTCCTTTAGTGCACAGCATTCTTGATGCTTACTCCCGTAATTACTTGGATCCACAGTCTCTCACTACCCATGACACTTGATTGACCTCACTTGCTCCGCTCCACGTCGATAGCCTCCCCACTTTGCCTTGAGAAACCCCAGACGTCCCTCATTACTAGTCAGCTTGATACTCTCACCTCGACGATCACTTGGACATGTGAAGGCCACCTAGTCCTCACGAAGCTGCGATTAGAGTTGACAGTCTCACCTGCTCTAAGGTATATCGATGCACCGGGCCTTTACCTGACGCGTCTCAATACGTCTCTCACTGGAGATCAGAGTACAAATAAAGCACCTCCCCAGCCCTTTCTGGATCTACAGGCATCTCTTCAGTCTTCCCCAACCAGACTGACATCTCAACGCTCCATTCCTCTTCAACACTGCCTCAACATCCTGCCTACTCTACGTCTTTAGCAGCCTAAACTTGCCGATACTCAGGCGCTCAACTGTAAGAGACCCCGTATGTATGGGAAATTTGATCTAATCAGGCTTCAGTCCACGATGTCAGACACTTCGATGCTGGGCCAACGCAGAAAGCGCAAGGTCGCCACCCCTAGCCCTGAATCTGACTCCGATATCGAAGTCATCGAGTCCCGCGAAGTCCACCCTTCCAAGAGACTTAAGCGAACCAGAAACCTCAATTTCAAGCTCATCGAAACTACATTCGAGTTCAACGAGAAGCTACAGAAGATCCTACCAGATGCGCTAAATGAGAGGTTGATTGGGGAATACAGCAAGACAATCAGATCCCTAATGGAGTCCTTGGACACTGGACATACGAATCCTCCACGGTTTCACTACAGCATCTTTGTGGGAAGTTGCGTCCGGGGAAGGAATCCGGACTTCGACTTTGGCACGGTTGAAAGCGGTATTGCTGACCTTGGCCAAGCAAATAAGGAAGTATTCAAGGAGTTCCTGCTTTATAGGCAAAATGATAAGCCAAATGGGCTGAAGCAGAAGAATTTCGTGGAGCTTGAGACACGCGATGGGCTCGCAAATCCACAGTTTCTGAGGCTTCATGCAGTCAGAGCCGGAGATGTGGGCTGGGGATATGACTGCCACGGCTGTCTTTCATTGTTCATGACCACTGAAGACGGTGCCAATCTCAAGGACAAGGTCTTCTACGTCAAGAGGACACAGGTCCAAGTCGAGAACACTGGACATGGAATGGGTTCGTCAAATCTACATTGATACTGCACTCGATTTACTGACTTGACATTAGCCCCGGGAAGGATCGTCTTCAAAGAAGAAGAGTCTGAGTAGCAGATGCTTCGCGAGGCCTAGGTTCGGACAACGAAGGGCACCCGACTCTTGGATCTGCGCAAAGCGCAAAAATGGGCTGAATCTGGCGAACCATGGGTTTTCTGAGTTTTTTCATGGATATCGGAATACAAGTACTCTTGATGATGGATATCAATGACAAGAGTTTTTCTCTCGATGTTTATTGTCTGGTTGTGCAAGGGATATGCAGTGACTAAACCATGGAAGTGAAATGGTTGAAGGCGGTGAGTCGCGGCACAAAGAAGCCCTAGTTGCGGACCTCGACCTCACCTCCGAGATCTCGAAGCTGGGGTCTTAAACACCAACACTCTCTTGCCCCCAATACACATTTTACCGTCGCCATATACGTACGCATTTCCGAATAATATCCCGTGCGGATCGCCGTTCGAAGTAGCTACCGCGCCTTTACCTCTTCCTTGTGAAAGGAAGCCACGCCTGCCTGCGCGACACCGTGCACAGAAATCAGGAAAGCACGACACCATGAACGCTCCAGATAGGTACGTCTCTACTTCTTCTTCTTCCTCTTCATTCATATCCTCGCCGCCTCGAAGGACCCAGCCGCCATGGCTCGCAAATACACTGGAGATGATATGCCCGCCCCGTATGTTGAGCCTTTCCTCTTCATCATCACTTCACGGTGAAAGCTTGCGGTGAAAGCACGCGCGCACTGCACGCAGCGCACAAACCAATGGAAACGACGGCCACAACAAATCCGCCCTTATAAAGAGCTCTTCAAGACCAACTTTCGCTTCCACCACTTTCTCTACATCAACCCACCTCAACATACTCTACAAGACCATGGCTTCCAATCCCGGTAGCCCGCCCACCTACACCGCCGGCAACAAGACGGCCTGGGACTACGCGAGGGGAGCCCGGTCCCGCGAAGACACATACATTGAAGCCCAGTCCCGCAAGCCAAAGGTCGCGTTCAAAACTAACGGCGTTCGGGATAGATTCGAGCTCTTCCTCCTCGACGAGGGCCAGAAGAAAGTCGAGTGGAAAGAGGAGACCCGTAAGTCCTGTGCCCGTGCCCCTTCGCCCTACTACGCACCTCTTCTAACACCACACTACTAGGCGTCCCCAACACCGCGATCTTCACCTTCAACAAGGAGGATCATACCCTCGGCAACTTGCTCTCCCAGCGCCTCCTCAAGTACGACTACGTCAGCTTCGCGGCGTACAAGGTGCCCCATCCGCTCTTCGCGACCTTCGAGCTCCGCGTCCAGACCGATGGCACTATCACGCCCAAGGAGGCGATTGTTCGCGCCTGCAGGGACATTGTGCAGGATCTCCAGCGCCTGAATGATAGCTTCCAGACGGAGTGGCTCGGCAAGAAGATTGTCTCTGAGGGTGAGGCTGAGCGCGTTGCTCGCGAGCAGAACAACTTCTAGACGGGCTTTGGAGGTGTCTTGCGAGTCGTATAAGACTGGCTTTCAAGGGGTGCATGGCATGGCGTTCAAAAGGTGACTGGAGGCTCATGCCCGGTCTGGCGTTCTGAATGGGATGATATCACAGTTTACGAGGGGCTTTACTTTGCTCAGGGTCTACATCAGAATTCAATCCTAAATTCACAATCAGAAACCTGCAACGTAAATAGTACATGATGCAGAAAAGAACTTGCAACTATGGTATATCAACATGAATGTGGTAAAAGTCTATAATGCTGAAAAGTCTAATCACTATCATCATATCTATTCCCATTCCCATTCCCCATATCCCCAAGCAGAACATCGTCCGGCGCCGGTCCCCTATGATTCCTAACCCACTCACACTCGACGCGAAAGAAGATCCACACCCACCGCCTCAACACCTCCAAGACCTCCATAGTAAAAATGCCGCCCTCCAAATCATTAAAATGGTCCAAATGCACGCTCAGCTTCAGACTCCACGTGCACCGCAACAAGGCATCCACCACAATCGCCGCATAGTACAGTTCCTTTGCGTGGAACCACCGGTGCCGGCGCAGCCCGAACGGGTACTCTGGGTTGTCGCGCTCGCGCGCGCTCGAGAAGAGCGTCAGGTCCCAGTCGCGCGCGACGTCCCACCAGAAACTGTAGCCCGAGTTTACGACGACGGCGACGAGCCACATGCGGAAGAGGGAGGCTTCGGAGACGCCGAAGCGCGAGGGGTCCGGGGAGCGCTGCAGCGCGCTGAGGATGATGACGGGGAACGCGGTGCTGTACTTGAGCGCGTTGGCGAGGTGCACGCCGCCCCAGCCCGTGGACCTGTCGATGGACCCGCTGCGCTTGTTGGCCCGCTGCACGCGGTAGTACTCTGTTATGCACTGGCGCAGGCGGATCAGCGAGGGCACGCTGATGATGAAGGGGACCCAGAAGGCGCCGCCGCAGTTGCGGTTCGGCGGGCCTGTGGAGCTGTGCGCGCGGCTGAAGAACATGCACAGCGAGACGAAGAGGTCGCCGAGGACCTTTGCGTAGCTCGTCAGCGCATCCGCGAGGAGTATGTCGCCGAACTTGCCGTCTGCGGCCTCTGCGATGCCGCCGATGGAGATGCGCTTGAGGGTTGCGAGGGTGCGGGAGCGCCCGTTGCGGCTGACGAAGGGGATGGGCGCGATGAAGCCCACGACCAGGACAAGCAGGTACAGGTTCGGCAGGATTTCCCAGCCGGCAATGTCCTTGGGGCTGCCGCTTGTGAGGAGCCAGAAGAGGGTGAGGGAGAGGCCGAGCGGGATCGACAGGAAGGTTGCGACGCGGTAGCAAGAGAGGTGGTGTGGGGGGTGGTGCGGCGAGGTGCGGTTTGGGTAGCGGATCAGGCTTGGGACGTCTATCTTGATCAGGGAGAGGTAGTGGAGGTTGAGACCCCAGGCCCAGATGCCTGTATATCTTGGTTAGACTTGGATGCGAGTGAGGAGTTGGCGAAGGGGAAGTTTACCCAGGACGATTATAAGGGAAACGCGATATGGCAGCGGCAGCACACGACTGAAGCCATCGAGTTCGGGCTCGACGGCTGGATCACCGTCCATATCTGGGTCGCGTGCAGGTTGAAGAATCCCGTTACCAACTCAGCGTCCCAGCGGTCCTCCTTTTTGAATAAACCATGAATCTCGTATGCAGCAATCGGGTCCAACACTTCTCCTGCATCTACCGTACAAAACCCGTGTGTGTTGGCGCAAGGGGAAACCAAAAGAACGGAAAGCGTGTCCACATGGAAATCCAGGAGGTTTGCACCACACAAAATCGCAGCCACACCTCTGAGATGGAGATCGGCAGTCCGAGCTCGATTTACGTCAGCCCCAACTTCAGCCTCATGTCTAGCCGCATTCGGGGCGTGCTTGAGCCTAGCCGCAAAGGCGCGGAATCATGACGCGGAGACTGAAAGAATATCAGACGGAACAGCGCTGCTGCAAAGTCGTCATTGGCGCGCTCCGCACCCTTCTCTGAGCCCACGCTTGACGTCTACAAATTGGTTGTAGATGGCGCTTCTGCTGCCGTGCAATTGAATTGAATTGAATCGAGTCTTCTTTCCCATTGCCCTCTCTGCACACGCCAGACTCTACGATCCTCGCAAACCGCCGTCCACCATCACACCACCGCATACCCGCACTCACACCCACCACCTCCACCATGTCGCCCCTCTCCGTCCCCAAGATCTTCATGGCCGGCGGCGCAGGTACACGCTCCTCATCCCCACCCTAGCTTTCCTCCACAAAGGCAAAACTAACAAAGTGTTTTATGTGCAGTCGGCTTCGGATACTACCTCTACATGCGACAATACTGGTTCCCAAACCCATACAAGGTCTCGACCGTCCAGAATGTCGAGGATCGCTTCAACGCGCACGGCGGCGCGACGACTCACACGCCTGCTACGCAGAGCCCGTTAGGTACGATATGACGCTGCTATCCTTTCTGTGCTGGTTCAATGAAGATGTTTGGGATGGATATAAGAATGGAGAGATACGGCGAAGGCGTGAGGTAGAAAGGATATGAGCTAGACCATTCGCTGACATGGTGTAAACAGGACGCATGCCGGAACATGAGGGCGAGAAGTCGAAGCCGCAGGCTCCTCCGTTGAAGTAATTGTGCGATATTTGGGAGGTTGAGTGAAGAGAGTTGTCAGGCCTTGCTCAGATGAGACATGGCTCAGAGGATAACAGGGGGAAATAAATTCTATTGTAGAATAGGGATTCTGTATATGCTTGCAGACACTGCTTTGCCTGCCCTAGAGCAGAAGAAACCTAAAAGACCAATATCATGTTAAATCACCACTCACAACTTCATTTTTCGTCGGACTCTACCAAAACATTGTCGGGGGCCAATCTAGTGATGAAGGCTATTGAAAACATGTTTTCGCATTCACAGCCCATTGATATGTGGTGTTTGTATATAAGAGCAGTGAACAAGTATTGAATCTATAACGGGTTGTGATTGTCTCGATAGCTACTCGAGTTGGGTGATATTTAAAACTTCTACAGGCTTTTGGTAAGCCCTTACAGAAAAGGCTGTGTCGCTATAGACACTGAACAGAACAATTCCATCTGAGGACCGCCCTAAGCAGATAACGAGAACGCCATTCACGCCACTAGACGCCATCCACACCTTGCTATTTCAGAAACCTCTGCTTGAAGAATCCTTCAGAGTTTAGCGCAATACAGAAGTCGCCCACGCTGATAACCAAACTTTGGAAAAGTAGCATTAAAAGTATATACAATGCATGTCGGATCCTGAATAGAAAGCATCCCTCGCAGAGGTCTGCTTTTGGTTCGCTAAGAAGTCTTATGACCTGTTGATTTGCGCTTGTTGCATACCGGGACTGTGCTGCATCTGTGGATTTTGAGGCGTAGCGCTTCGGCTTGGTGGCCGAGCATTCAGGCTAGGACTACCGGCTTGCTGTCTTTGCTGTTGACTCATCAACCGCTGCTGTTGGACTAGTTGTTGCTGATAATTTTGGACCGCGTTCGGCTGAGAACTGTTTGACATGCTTCCGTTTTGTTGTTGCATGTAGTGGTTGTTCCCAATTTGAGAAGAGGGAGACATGCCAGAAGAGCCTGCTGCTGCGTTCATGGCCTGCGCGCGTTGCTTGGCAAGGAACCGGGAGAGTTGTTCGGAAGCCACTTTCTGAACCTGTTCTGGGGTCCATTCTGGATGCTGTAACTTCAACGAATTCTGGATCTGCAAGAGCTGAGGCATGTGTCCGCTGGACAAGGGTCTAGCAGGGTTTTGCACATTAGGGTTTGCCTGGCTCATCCTAGGGGACCCAGCGTTGGTGGGCATTCCATTCATAGCGGTGTTCATGTTTCCGTTCAGGCTCCCGTTAAGACCCTGATTGGGCATAGGAGCCATCATATTTGCGTTAGGCATGCCGTTCATACCCATGCCTTGAGTAAGATTGGTCGCCATATTGATCTGTTGCTGCTGCAGCTGGAACTGGTGTTGTTGGTTGGCGTTGAATTGACCTCGTTGCATGGCCATCCGCATTTGATCAGGAGGCCCCATACGTTGAGCACCTTGCATGTTGGCCTGCATCTGAGCCTGGGGAACACCTGGTGTGCCCATGGGCATCGCAGACATGTTTCCATTAGCAAAGTTCGATGGCATTCCCTGTTGACCTTGATGCGGCCGGGCTGTCATTGCCGGACCAGCTTGACCCGGCTGCGCAGGATTGGCGATTTGTGTAGAGACATTAGCATTGACCCCTGGCGTACCATTGCGTTGCATTTGGTTGATGCCGTTGGCCATTCCCGGCTGTCCTTGCATTTGAGCTTGGCGCTGCGCTGCCATTTGTTGCTATGTTGCGTTAGCCTCGGTTTTAGCGAAGGGGAATGAAGAGTCACTTACCCTGACCATCATCTCTTGTTGCAGTTGCCTTTGCTTGAGCTTCTCTTCCCGTTCCCATTTGAGACGACTGAATTCTTGCGGAGTATGAACATTGCTCTTTGGAGCAGCAGGTTCGTGGGCTTTCCGCAGGGCAGCGGCTTTCTGAGACTCTGCTTGCTTGTGCGCAGTTGATTCACGTTTCCTGGCCAACTTGCGCATACCGTCGATGATAGCAAGATGTCGATTCTCTCTCCGTCTCTCCACTCGAATCGGTGTTGTTGTAGGTCGTCTTCGTGGTTGTCCTGGTGTCTGTCCTTGCTGTTGCTGTTGCTGTTGTTGAGCTTGGAACTGTGCATACACTGTTTTGTTGGCCTGCTCCAGTCTGCCCTGGTACGTGCGGAAATATTGTGTTTTGGACATTTCCGCAGGCAACCCTTCTAATTGGACCCAGCGCTCGAAGCATTCCCAAGGTGTGCGTCGACCAGAGCCAGAAACGAACAAAGAAGGCAGTGAAAGCTGCTGCGACACCAGTGACCAGTTGAAAGTGTATTCTTTCACCAATGCTCGGAGCTTTTGGTCTTCCTCCCACAGCCACTGAGACGGAGTCCTATTCTCGAAGAAAGCGACTGATGGCATGTTGAATTCTGTTGGGGGTCTAAACTGATGGGCAGCTTGCAGTCGATCACGAACATGCTTGTTCTCAGCATTGAATAACGCAACGTCTGTCATCTCTGGCGGCAAATCGTTGCGGCAGAACAACCGTCTGCCAGGAGTTGACGGCATCGAGTGTTCGGCAGAAGTGCCTGATCGACTCGGTGGCGTAGAAGGCTCGTCTTCGGAGTCATAGTCGTACCTGCTTCGCTTCCTCGGTGGGCCTTGTATTTGCGAAACGAGTTTTCCAGTGACGAATTTAGATACTGGAAGGATTGGTGGTTCGGAGAGTGAAAATGGACTAGAATCACTGGCACCTTCAAGCATTGGCTCGTAGAAGGGCAATTCTCGGAACATCGTATCGCTGGCAGGCGTGCGAACAATCGTCATGACCACATCATTCCAGCCCATAGAGAACAAGTCGGCCGGAGCACTGGCGTTAAAAGGCGTAAGTAACTCATCTTCATCAGCATAAGATTCGCTTTCCGTCTCATTGGCACCAGAATGGACAAGGTCCGGCGTTGGAGCATCATTCATATCCTCATCATCGTTGCTGGCGAGTCTCGCCAATTTCGGAATGAACGACCTGACTCGCAGGGCGTCTCGCTCGTTAGGGCTACTGTTGACATACTCTGCGCACCAATCCGCAAAAGTTGCCGCAAGTGATTGTTTCCATTTGCGTTCTTCCTTGAAATCTGTTTGCATCCATTTCATTTCAAGTAGTAGTTGATCCTGGTGCGTGAAAGGACGCTCCGGCTCCACTGCTTTCTGCAGTTGCCTCAACGACCATCTGTTGGCGTTCTGCAATTGGTACACCCTCTTCAAAATCTTATAGTCCTGGTGTTCCCTGATCATAGCAAGCGTGCCAGCAGTCGAGACAGTCTTTCGTGCTGATGCTACGAGATCTTGCAATGGTGCAGATCGGGGTGGATGGTGGGCCTGGTACCGGAATAGGGCCTCAAGATAATCACGGCTTGAGTCCTCAGATGCCCCTTGCAGTGATGCGTAGTCTTCGTTGTAAGACTGAAGCGCTTTGGAAGATCGCGTTGGTGTCTTCTTAGCGAAAACGACGGTTGATATTTCCTGGGATTTGTGATGGCTGGTCCTTGGTCGTGGAGGACTGGCCGGTGCTAACAAGTCACTGAAGTGTGGAGTCAATGTAACTTTGGATGTTGCCTTCTCTGATTTGACATCGGAAAGAGTCTTTTGACGAATGCCTCCTGTAGAAGCGCGGGTAGTTGTACGCGCGACCTGTGCTGTAGCATTTTGGGATGATGTACATTTCGAATTTGTGGGTACATCTGCCATGTCCGTATCACCCTCGGAGGGAGGTGTTGGGTGGTCCAGAGCAGGGTTGCCATTGGTTTGGGTACTTGAATGATCGATAGTTTCACGATCTCCGGTGGATGATTCGGGAGCAGTCGTGGTGGGTGTTGGGAGTGAATCCGCGGCAGGATCATGGATACCCTTGTATTCTCTCACATCACCTTGTTGCGACAAGCTCTCCTGGGAGTTGTTGGCGACCGGCTGGATTGACTGCAAGCTTGAAATATGCGGAGCATGGTTCGAGTGAGATTTTCCGTCCCGTACTAGGCGTATGGCTTCTTCATTCTCTATCTGCTTTTCGATGTCTGGAGTTGGAGAATCGTCTTCGCGAGCTCGTTCCCGGGCATCCCTCATTTTCTTTTGAAGTGCACGCTCATGATCCTCCTTCACTTGCTGAGCTGCAGGATCAAGAACTTCATCATTAGACATTGGAACGTTATGTCGATCATGGAATGATTCCGTGTCAGGACTTGTATCCGGCGAATGATGAGGCGCATGCGGTGTCGCTTGAGAGTATGGACCAACAGTTGATGAGGGGGAGGACGCTTCCACGGGGCCGTTCGTTTGGGGAATCGATAACCGTTCGTCTTCTCGCCTCTCTTTCTCCGCAGCCCGGTCCAACTTGCGCTCCGTCTCTTGTAGTCTCGTTTCTTGAACTTCCTTTGACGGCAGGTGTACGGTTTGAGGCTCCTTTCGCTTGGTGCCGTTTGTAGTGGCAGGTACTGATCCGTCAGCAGACACTACAACGTTGACGTCCTCGACAGCGGTAGGAGTAACGGCATCGGGGTCATTCGGGAGGTTCCTAGACGCTGCGTTGCTTTGGGGCCTTGGGCTCTGGACAGCAGGTGCCTCGGACGTTGGTTCAGTCGAAATCTTGCTCGCTGGCTTCCCTTCTGCAGCATGCGAGCCCGTCGACAGAGGAGACTTCACAGCAGAAACACCGTTGGTGGGTTCGTTTTGGATTGCCACTGATGGCAACGTCTGAGTAGACGGGGAAGCTGAAGCGGCGCGCAGTTGGTCCTCGAAGCTGGTGACGACGTTGGCGGGAGACGGCGACGATTTCGTGACGGAAGGTTTGTTGATGATTTTTTTCACTGGCAGTGAAGTTGATAATTGCGGGTGCTGAGAAAGATCGAGAGTTGGAAAGGGAAGAGTTGAATCGTTGAAGCGTCGACCTCTACAAAAAGTCAAGTCAGTGGAATGAACTCACGACAACAACAACACCAAATCATGAACAACGAAACCTGAATAAGAACAAGGCTATGAAGGTGAGTGCACTTACTTTGCCTGGTCATTTTCGTCAAGGAAGCGGCCTTCCTTCTCGTCGGGATCGCTGTAGACGGCGTCCTCCAACTTGGGCTGGTAACCCGCATTCAGAGTGGCCGTGCAGGCGGTCGTGACCCTGTAGAGCTCGCGCAGTTTGCGCTTGCGGGTAGACAGGCTGGTCCTATGCACCGCGATATCAGCACCACGACGCAAAAATAAAACAAAACAAGCGATTTTTCCTTGTCGCATCGACTCGACAAGTCGAATGGATCGCAATGCGACAATATCGGGGGAAGATACTTACGTGATCTCATTCGTCTTCTCCCTAAGTAATGCATCACGAAAGCCGTCGAGGGACATATGAGAACCGACGGACGGTGGCCGACATCCGTGA
Source organism: Pyrenochaeta sp. DS3sAY3a (assembly GCA_001644535.1). Lineage (NCBI taxonomy): Eukaryota > Fungi > Ascomycota > Dothideomycetes > Pleosporales > Cucurbitariaceae > Pyrenochaeta > Pyrenochaeta sp. DS3sAY3a. The sequence goes on along the minus strand of KV441640.1, from coordinate 1,439,044 downwards.
TCCACGAGTGCCGCCGTTGTGATGGATTATGAAGGTTGTTGGGCGCGTTGGTTGATGGGAAATGTGGTCGTCAATACACAGAACTGATGGGGGACTTGGGCGCAGATGTCGTGAGGGAAGAACCGCGTCCCTTGGCCTGCTCCGCGCTCCCTCGTACCGCCTGCCGTGATAAGCTTTGCGCTTGCCGCATCTGGCTAGCCTTGCGGCAGTATATTTCTGGCTCTCAAAATTTCTGGGTCGAGCACTCGCTTTCTACCGCGACTGTTCGTCAGAAGACATAATGGCAAAGCGAAAGAGAGACGCTGCTGCCTCGGGCGCCGCCAAAGCCCGGAAGACGCAAAAGGAAGACGCGCCATCTACGTCAAAACAAACTCCTCTCAACGGGACGGCAAGCCGGCAGGGCAAGCAAATTGCAGCAAACGACAAATCGTCTGCACATGAGAGCACAGCACCGTCGAACACGGCTGCAACCGTCTCAAATGGCTCCAGCGAGACCACTACTGTTCAGGTCATTACCGGATCTTACGAGAGGGTCCTCCACGGATTCGCTGCTACAATTCCAAACAGCCTGGTCACGGGACAGGATGATGCCCCAGGATTGGACAAGGACGCATCCAAGGTGGATTTCACAGACACCTTCTTGTTCAATGCCCACGCGTCTGCGATCCGATGTCTCGCTTTATCCCCTTTCTCTGATGAGACGTCCAAGGTGACACTCGCAACCGGAAGCACTGATGAGCGCATAAACCTGTACTCGATATCTACAGCGCCCCCAAAGGTCTCCAAGTCCAAACCGACACTACCCTCCCTCCATGGAGGCTCCATCACCGAAAATCCCAAGAACAAGGAGCTCGGTTCTTTACTACATCACTCGTCGAACATTACAGCCCTTTACTTTCCCACAAGGAGTAAGCTTTTGAGCTCCGCGGAAGATAGTACCATCGCGATCACACGAACTCGAGACTGGACGGCACTTTCAACAATCAAGGCGCCGATTCCGAAGCCGCAAGGACGACCAAGCGGCGACACCGCGGGACCAGGCGAAGTTCCATCTGGAATCAATGATTTTGCAGTGCATCCCAGTATGAAACTCATGGTCAGCGTTGGCAAAGGCGAAAAATGCATGCGTCTTTGGAATCTTGTCACAGGAAAGAAAGCCGGCGTGCTCAATTTCAACAGAGATCTACTCGCTGCCGTGGGTGAGGGACGTTTTGGATCAGGCGAGGGCCGAAGGGTGCTCTGGGACAAGGAGGGCGAGGAGTATGCAGTTGCGTTTGAAAGAGGCATTGTTGTTTTCAGTATCGACTCAGAACCAAAGGGGAAGATTGTGCCAACGCCAAGATCGAAAATCCACCAGATGCACTATCTCCCATCGGAGTCGCATCCGGCAACGCTACTAGTGTCGACCGAAGACGGACGCATCCTTCTCTACGACACATCATCTACATCAGGAAGTGAAGACTCCGATTCTGAGAACAACAAAGACGACATACCATCAAGTAGACTGATTGCGCAGATTGGAGGCCCTGCAGCGGGCATGACTGGTCGGATAAAGGACTTTGAGGTCATCCCCCAGTCATTATCAACATATCTTGTCGTCACTGGAAGCAGTAACGGGACGGTTCGGTTTTGGTCCTTAGATGACCAAGAGCTTGAAAGTGATGATGATGCGAGCAAAGAGAAAGGTTTCACTGCGAAGCAAGTCGGCAGATTGCTTGGCACGTATTCAACTGGCACAAGGATTACTTGTTTGAAGGCATTTTCTATGACTGGTAAGCCCGATGAAGAGGAAGACGAGGCTGAAGTTGAAAAGCAGGACGAGTCGAGCAGCGATGAGGAGAGTACATAGTATGCATATGTAATTCAAGATACCACTTTCAGCAAGGAATGTACAATATATAGGTCGGACATATAACACTTGAATCACTACAGAAGGATCTCAAACTCATGCACGGTTTAGATACGCGTCACGTATTCTAAACCTCAGTGTTCTTCTGATTCTGGATTGTGGTCAATCCGGTCTCTAAAAATACAAAGACCTCACCAATGTTGACATCCTCGTAAACGCAGCATCTCTCTTCTCCACAATCTCCAAGAATTGCTCCTTTGTCGATCCACCAACAGTTCCGGGAAAGATGTCATTTCTCCCCTCAACCAATTCCGCATACGTCTGGTTCACAAAGTCTTCTAGCGGCATGCCAAACTTGCTGCCTTTTTCTTCACCCATGGCGCTATCGTGCAACTCAGTCTGTACAGGCCCTGGACTGACATGCGTAATCTTGACGTTCGTGTCTCGCAGTTGCTCACGCAGACACACGATGAACGTATCGAGCGCGGCTTTCGATGCACAGTACGCTGGCATTGGGAAAGCAGGGACCATGGAGATCTGGGAACCAGTAAAGATCAAGCTTGTGGGTTGGTCGCGCGCAAGAAGATGCGGGAGCACGGCGTGAACGAAAGCGACGTAGGAGACGAAATTGATTGAGATTTCGCGGTTGAAGGCCTGCAGGTCGACAGTTTCGGGTTTGGAGAAATCGGTGTGGCCCTGTGCGGCGGCATTGAGGAAGACACTGTCAATAGTTGGGTGCTTTTTTAGTGTGCTGGTGATCCGTTAGAGAGAAACTCGTGGTGTGTTGTTTGAGGAGGCTCTACCTATTGACAAACTCTGGGATTTCAGATATACAAGCAATATCGAAAGCAATAGCTGACGCTTTCTCACTGCCGTGTTCTGCGACGAACGCATCTAGGCGCTCTTGTCTTCGACCAACCACTGTGACTTTTACACCTTCAGCCACGAAGCGATTTGCCATGGCTCGTCCAATGCCACTCGTGGCTCCGATAATGAGAACATGTTTGTACGAGAAAGACATGCTGAGATGTGTGCAGTAAAGCTGTTAAAAACAATTCTTCTTCTGTGGTTCTTGGAGTGTCCTTGGAGTGTCCTGGATAATGAGCATTCATCGAGGGCAACTTCCACCTCTTTTATATTCTATCCCAACCACCTTTCGTCCGCATTTTCAGCTACTTTCAAGTCGTTCAATGAGATCATTGGGCTTCCTTAACGCCGTGTATTGTATGCTGCACGACTCAACTTATTGAGTAGACCGTCATTAATGAGTTAACGAGAAGAAAAGTACCAGTCTATACACTGATAATTACACGGAGTTATCAATGCATCTCTTATGTCCGTCGAGTGAGGAAGTTGTGGAGGAAAGAGAAATTGCTACATTGTGCCCGGTGAACAAAGAGGCAAGGTCGCGGCCCCAAGATAAAAGCCAACGCTGACCGGCCGCGAGTCATCCGCTGCACGAAATGCATGCCTGATCCGGTTTAGCCGCAACGATGCAGATCTCCCCTCTAGTGAACCGCAAAGAGCTGCAGCCATACAAGAACACAATGAATCCAATCTCGTTTCCCCGTTTTACCAGTCTTAAGTATCCGCTTTGGGATACTGTTTCGTCCGCATATGCCACCTCGCGTGTTATCTCCTGAATACTTTGGTTTTTCTTTCATCATTTCGGATATAGCGAGTCAACGAACCAATGGTATTCCGTGGCAAGCCATCAAAGGCCTGTGAGAGATGTAGGGAGAGGAGACTGAGGGTATGCTTTGCTTATCTCAGGTATACAGGATGAATCACATATGCTAATGTATGTGGCACAGTGTAATTTTCACCGACCCAGTTGCGGCGGCTGTCAACGAGCGCGGGTGGCTTGTTCTGGATACCGGGACACGGAAACAATCCGTATCAAGGACCAGACCGACTTCGTGACCTCCAAAGTCACTGGTAAATCAGCCGTAGTCCAAATCAAGCCGAATGTGACCCCTCCGAGGTTACGGCATCTGCCTCAGGACTTGCAGGCGCTAGGACGGGATATGTTCTTCGCCTACTATGTGGCGGATTTCAGTCGGACATGGGAGTTTGTCTACCAGTACTTAGACCCGTCGACATCGCCTGAGCACGTAAGCCTAGGTATCGATGCTGCCAGTCTAGCCTTTCTTGCCCATCAAGTCTCATCACAGACAGCGCACGAGATGAGCCGAAGAAAGTACGGCGAGGCACTGCGGAAAATTAATAAAGTTTTACAGAACCCAGAGTCGGCGAAAGCTTCATCCACCTTCGAGGCAGTGCTGTTACTGGACCTGTTCGAAAAGATTATGAAGTCATCTGTACAACTAAGTGCGTCTCGACACGCCCATATTGAAGGTGCATTAGCTCTCGTAAAATTACGGGGTGTGGAGTCGTTCACAGAAGGTGCCGAGTTAAAGGCACTCATGGGATTTACGCTAGACGCCACAATCTGTGCTCTTACTACGGGTCGATATATTCCGCAAGTAATCCGCGATATCCGAGTACACGCAGCTCCTTTCGTCGACACTTCATACCCGAAATGGAAACTAGGAGGGATTATGCTCGCCGTGTGTGATCTGGGTGCCGAAATGCGATGTGGACTCCTAACTTCAGAAGAACGCATCTCTAGATGCCAGGAACTCGATCAACAGCTCAAGAAAGTAGGACTCGAAGCAGGGCCCGCGTGGCACTACGACAGGAAAGTCTCAGTGACTGATACACGAGCCACTGTTCCGGACGGCTTCTTCCCTCTCTACGATATATATCCGAATCGCACAATCACGCAAATGTGGAACACGCTGCGCCTGACGAGAATCTTGCTCTGCGAGGAAATCATAGCATCGTGCGCCTCAAGCTCCAATCCAGACAGCGCCGCACAGTCTGAAGAAGCCGAGCTCGCACTCATAGGAATGATACGCGAGATCTGTGCTTCTGTTCCTCAGATGACGAACTGCGATTATGCTGCTCTGCATAAACTGTCTAGAGGCGCGCAAACAGGGCCCGGAGCACAGCATACGCATACAATGTCGCACAACTTCGACGTGTACGTCCTCATATTCAGTCTCTATATTGTGGCATGGGCGCGTCACTGTCCTCCTGCGGCACATGATTGGGCTATCAAGCAATTACACCATATTGCGGATCACTTTGGTATCAAGGAAGCTGCTTTGATACTCGATATTTTGGAAACTCAAGAACAGTTACAGCATGTGGAGTCATGGTAAGTATTCTCTTCTTCACCTTGATTCGTCTTGAAGCACATCTCAATCTCATTACTGCCCCCTGCCCCCATTTTCCTTGTACGAGATAACGACCATGTTCATTGGCATACCCTCGAGCATCGTCTTGTCGAATCTAAACCCCTCGTCACCCCGGGCTCGAAAGCTGAACTCGACACAGGAGCATTCAACCCTGGTCAGCTTTTCGCGCCCTGGGCAGCAGTGCCTTCGCCGCTGCTTAGCTTCCCGCACACTTTTCCACACCACCTCGTTCATAGCACCTCAGACAAGCACGAAGAACTAAAATCCGCATCTACAGTTCTCCCTCCAGCCCCTTAGGCCCCATAACCCCAAATGCCTGTACCCACATCACAGGCCTCTTCGCCAGCCCAACAGGAACCTGTCCCTGGGCCATGAAACCCACCCAAGACGACGAAGAAGACATCCAACTCCCCAGCCCGGCTTCCGATATCTTCGTCCCTCATATACCCATCAGGTACGTCCGAAGACCCCCTACACTTCTCCACACCCGCCCACCCACTCCACCACCTCGAACCCCAACTAACCCACACCCAACCCAGACCAACGCGCACCCTCGGCCCCGAAGACGAGCGCCTCTGCTACCGCGCCGCAGGCTTCGCGTCGGGCCCGTGGGCCACGCTCGAAGACCCCAGCGTGCGCGACGGCGTGCCGCCTGCACACGGCGTCGCGGATTTCGCGGCCCTGCAGAAGATGTTTGCTGAGATGCAAGATGGGAGGAGGAGGGGGGTTTTGGGAGATGTGTGTGTGGAGGAGGAAGGGGAGTGGTGGCGGTGTTAAGGGGGTGGGGATGGAGGAGGGATGGAGAGGGTTACGAAGTATGGAGTACTACGTATGGATCTGAGGATAAGAGGGAAGGCGTGTATGCTGGTATGATTGTGGCGTTCAAGGCAAGAGATACAATGGCTGTGTTAGAAAGGCGCATAAAAGCGTTTGATATGGGATTGGGGTTGAGCAGTTGTGTTTGATGGGTATACCTGCATTGTTTCTATAGACTGGCTACATCAGCATTAGCATGACCACCTACCACAATGAGAGCACGTTAACGATTACCTTCAAGCGCAAGCCTTCATGCAATCCACTGTGCAATAACACCCGTCGTATATCACTATGCTCATATCCCAAGCACACCACTCCCACCAATACGATCCATCTCCAAACAACCAGAAGGAACACACCGGACTAACAAAAAAGCATCCTAGCATTCTCTATCTCACATTTCACAGTCAATTGCACCATCACATCAGCACTTCGAATTCATCTTCTCAATCAATTCAATTGAACCTCTCGTTCCATCCTTCAATTAGATGTATCTCGCTCGCTAGCTAGCTACCTGCCTGCCTGCCCACGCTACCAAAGCGGCCTTAGCCAGTCAGTCAGTCGGTCAGTCAGTCAGTCAATCATCCAGCAGCAGTAGCAGCACATCTCCAATCCCGCTCAACGCGGTCCTTTTCCCTCATGCAAGTGCAGTCAACGCACCCATTCATTCCAATCCCACCGATACTAACCCCCCAATTCCACCCTCTCGTGCGCATAAAGCAACGCATGAATCGCGCTCCCTGCAGGAAAAGCGCCTGTGCGCACCGAGCTGCATGCTTGTCTGCAAGGACACGCGCGCGGTGCCAGAATATTACATATTGATCAAAATGAAAACACCTAGTGCAATGCAAAATATGATTCGCCTCCCCGTTGCCAATGAACCCGTCAGTTTGGTTCGGCAGGCAGAGAGAAGAGAAGAACGCCTGCCCGCTTTTCTTTTGTGGTTGGAATGATACAGGGTGTCGAGCAGGGGACGCCAAGGCAGAAAGTTTGCATCGAATGTGTGAAGAGAGTTGAGAACGCCGGTGTATGCAGGCCAGTTTGTTTTGACCGCCAATGCTGTGCTGGAGGCAGAAGCCAAACCGTCGTACCTCCCCAATGATGTGGTGTTGAAAAGCGTGCGAGACCGTCGTGTGGACTCCAGAGATGAAGCAATAAGAAAGTTGTGGGCAACATGGTATTGAACATGAGCAAATGGCTTAGTTGAGGAAGCCTTTGCAGCCAACTGAGCCACAGAGACAAGGAATGCGGTCTGTGGCATCAATTTCACGCTCAAATTTGTAGTCGTAGGTGAGTTCTTCGTCTGTCAATGAGTTAGTAAATGTACGAGTATCAGGAGATTGCAAAAACACTTACTTTGTCGAATGTCCCGTAGCGCGTAGATGACAATACGCTTTGTGGTGTCGACGCGGATGATCTTTGCTGTGCAGTTGGGCGTACAGCTGTGATTAATGAATCGTGCAATGCCACCCATCTTCGTAGCATCGACAACGGCATCCTCGTCAATACGGAACAGGTAGCTGGATCCAACGCCCTGCTGATCATATCGGACTTCTCGCAAATCGGCGACACGTTGTCGGACAATCTCACCCACGTACTCGATGATCATGTCGTTTGCAACAATGTTCTCTTCGGCGTAAAGTCCCCAGTTGTGGATGGCGGAACGGTCGAACTTGACGAGCTTCTTGCGCTTCTTGAGCTGGTTGAACCGGAGCGCATCACCTTCGGCACCAGACATGTTCTTGGAAATGTTGATATCGTTAACCATGCGACGATTGTTGGCACGATTAGCGCGCGAGTAGGAAGTGGATGCCTTCTGAGAAACAGCCGAGAATTTGAAGCCTTCCACAGAAACGACGCTTCGTTCTTCCACCTTGGCCTGTCGCTGGCGTTCCTCGCGTGCCTTCTGCACTCGGATACGATGGGGTAGATATTTCGACTTCTCAGATTCGCGGATTTTCTTGACACCTTCTGTTCGCGCGGAGCCGGTGGAGTTCGGGACATAGTAACCTTCAATCTTCGTCTCGGTGCGAGAAACACCTTGTTCGCCGCCGGGCCTGTTGAGGTGCTTGATCGATTTCTGTTTCCATGCCCAGTTCTGTGCGTCTCCCATATTCGCTGCGACAATAGACTCCATGGCAATCTTCAGGTGTCGTAGATCCTCTTCGTCCTTGAGAAGGTGTTGCCAACCGTCGATATCCATTACCACACTCAGGTCATCCTCCACGGTCTTGCGAGGCTCGTCCGAAGATACACCCCAGTTGACGTCGGCCCGCTCTTCTTCCTCTGGAGTAGGCTTAGGAATGGCCACATCGGGTGTCTGTTCGTCGTCCCTGCTTTCTGCCATTTCCTCGTCCACAGGTACTACGATCTCTTCTATGCCAACGCTGACTGCCTTCCTCTCTTCCTCAAGCTGCTTCTTAGTCTTCCTCTTCGGTTTTGCAGCAGCTTTCTTCTTGAGCGATTTGAGGGTCTCAGGAAGCTCGGTTGTCTCAATCGGTTTAAGTGCCTCATCGTCCAGCGTGACAATAACCTCCGGCTCAAGTTTGTCAATCGGGCTTGTTTCAACGCCAAAGATTGCGTCCGCCTCTTGCTCAATCTTTCGCAGTCTCCTGAAACCCTTGAGCGCCTTGTCTGCTTTCTTCCAGATAGGTGAAGAACGTGGAAGAATGGCAAGTACTTGCTCAAGCTCCTTTTCTGCCATGTTCTCGGGATCTTTGTGAATGCAATGAGCAAGCAAGCTTCTAGCATGTGAATCGTCCAACTCATCGTCGCTGTCCTCACCCCAGCCACTCTCGATGCGGCGCCGCTTTGCACGATGGGCTCTTGAGGATTCCTCCTCTTGTTCTTCCACATCGGTGGAAGGAGCGCGACTAATAGGCCGGCTTTCCTGTTCCTCTGTCCCGCGGGTTAAGACGCTCTGCGATTCATCATCGGATTCTTCCGACTCAAGCATTTCTAGCATCTGTCTGTGTAAGCCACGGGCGACTCTTGGCTTTGGAGCAGAGGCCTTTCTTCGCTCATCGGCGAAAGCATTTACAATGCGGGGGGCCTTCTTGCCTCGTTGTCGATTGGGATCGTATGGACCAAGTGCCTTGCGTCCACGACCAGAAAATCCAGATGCGCGAGACCGTGGAGTTCCAGCACCAAAGGCATCAAAGCCAGGAGCAAGAAGAGCAGGAGGTCGAATGTTGTCCTCCTTCTTGCGTGGGTCCGGAATACCAAGCCTCCGACGCTTCTCAACGTGAAGATCGGGTTCCATGAGCTCGAGAAGGGTAGGCGCAGCAATTCGAGTTTTGATGTCACTCAAGAGCTTCTCCCTGAGGTCGTTCTTGATCATATCCAAAGCTGCCAGAACCGGATCCAGAGAGTCTGCCCTTTGCTTCTTTTCGAGTTCTAGGTCGTCAGCCTCTTCTTTTGCGATCCGATCTTCAATCGCTTTACGCTTGTTGTCTGCGACGACCCGCTCTGGGCTAGGACTGCGTTCGTACTCTGGATCGCCATACTGATTGCATTCCATGTTCATAACGTAAGTGAAGAGCGCCTGCATATGGCACTCGCGATAGCATCGAACAGTCTCGTCCTCGCCAAACCTTGACTCTTCAAACACCACATAGTATCCTGTCTGGTCGCATCTCACAGCTGACCACCTAAAAGCCTTCAAACGCTTCTTAAGATGCTCGATTGTGGTGCTGAGGACCGGTACGTATGCGGCGGCAATGAAAATATATGGTTTGCGCTTGAGCGTCAGTTTGACGGGGTCTCGTTCAATGAGGTACGCAAGGGCGGCTTTTCGCGAAATCGGCTCACGCGCATTCGGAATCGGTGGACGGGTACCCCTACCGGAGGGGCCCTTTGGTACGTTTGCTGGTAAGTCAAAAGCAGTTGGCGTTGTTGGAGTCGCAACACTGGCCGACCTTGCAGCAAGTTTGGCGCGAAGTTCTTCGGCCTCTTTCCGAGACTGCTGCACGGCTAAATTTACCAGTTTCGCACATCGCCGACCCTCGCGATCGGAGTGAACCTTGATAACTTGTTGACCTAGACGCTGGTTTGTGCCTTCCCGCTCAGCCCGCTTCGCCGAGGTTGAGGCCTTGACCGCGATTGTGCCTCGCGTTGGCTGCGTATCTCGAAATTTGACGAGGCATATTCCCAAAGGACTACCATTGTCGGGATGTACCTGGTTTCGAACCGTTTCGACCTCACCGTAAGTAGAGAAGAAGCTCCGTAGTTGTACATCTGGCGTCAGTGGGTCGAATCCAGTGACAACCACCTGGGTGGCTGGTCCGGGACCGCAAGATATGCGAGCATCGAATGTGTAAGGCTTGGCCACATAGGGCGCTAACCGAAGCTTTGTCTTGGGAGCGGCTGTACCAACGGTCTTAATAACGTAGTTCCCAGTGGTGTAGCCAGCAATGGCCAGACGCGGATCTGGAGGAGGAGATGGGTCGCCCTGTAACACAAGTCAAGTTAGCCTTAGCGTCACAGGACGACCACATGCATGAAACAAATGTGAACCTTCACATACCTTGTCTAGTATCGGGTTGTACTTCGCAGTCCTGCTCTGTCTCGCCTTTTTATCAAGCTTGGGGTCGAGGAGGGGATCGTAGGTCAAACGCTGGCCTAGTACGCCGTCTGTAGGGAAGAGTGATATCCTAGTCTCCGGCGGCGTGTTTACGGGCGTGATGGTATTGGTGACATTATTAGATGCGCTTGACGGCGCCGCGCGAGAGGGGGTGAAGGTCGCGTGCATCGTCTCATACGAAGGCTGGGCAGACCGCGGACTGGGCAGCTTGCCGGGTGGAGACGAATCTGAACTCGTCAAAGGCGTGAGGGCGTGGAGGGAAGTGTATTGACCAGAACGCGACATGGTTGAAAGCGCCGGATCAATAGGCGATGGCGTATATATGGAGGGGTCCGAGTCACGGTCGTTTAGCAGCTCGACAAAATACCGCGCATGGTTGTTTAGGTTTAGGTGAAATATTGTTGCTCGATGACGGTCCACCTGCTGCTAACCGTGCTCTGTTGCCTGAAGCCGATGGCGAGCTGACGGACGAGCCCGCGCGATGCGAACCTGCCCGCCGCAGGATGCTGTCGTCTTTGTTGCCGCGACTTCGACTTTGGTCGGGTATATGCTATCGCGGCAGTCGAATCTGAAGGCTTCGCCGCAAAGGCGCACGCACAAGTGTTGCGTCTGTGTGATCAGCACCGTTGTACTTGCGCCATTACCGGAGAGCGGAGGACGATTGGGTGGGTGAAGGAGAGGGCAGTGTGGTTGAGACTCGAGACCGGTGCCAGGCACGGGAAGTGGACAACGCGCGCAAACGCGGTGAGGACGTGTCAGCGGCCTGGGGGGAGGGCCGGGGCGTGGCGATGAATGGGAAGAGGTAAAGGATGAGACGGGCAAGCAACCGACGGCCGACTGCACGCGCAGATGGGGGCTGGTGGCAGATGTGGCCGTTGTTGGAATGTGAGAGGTCCAAGGTGAAGTCTTGCGGATCCCGGCGCTAGGGCTTGGCCTAGTGGAAAGGGGGGAGGAGCCCTCGTCACCAACGAACCCACTGACATCTCGCTCTGTTACCTGTAACGCGCACCCGAACAGACCCAAGCAGCGGCCAACGGCGTCGCGCAACCTCCTGGATCGCCTCCTGCATGAAGTTCTCGCCTCAGATAATGCTCGTCGCTTTCGCGCAGTTTCGGTCCACTGCGCCATCCGCAGCGCAGGGCTGCCAGCCTTCAGCGTCATACCCACCGCCTCACTCCATCGCAGTCTCACCCAAATGCCGCGCACGCGCACGTCGGGACACTTCCTTTTGATACATACTAAGCGCAAAGCTGAAAGTGATCTGATAAAATTGTCGTTTCGGACGATTGGTGTATGCCATAGTATGTGGCCAAGCACGTGAGCACGCACTCAATTGCAGACGACAAGCGACCGACAGCGGCTGGGAACATTTGTGTGGCCCGCCAAACTATCGTAGAAGACTCCTCCCTCCGGACGCGACGCGCGCTAGACTTTATGGGTGCACTTTGAGGAGACGTATAACTTGGGCAAATGAACTTCGGAGGATGTGTAAACCCGCTGCAACGTGCCAGCTTGATAACATTGCGAATGCGCATGCGAAAGGTGTGATTGCATTGCGATGCTAAAATACTCGCTAGTGTAGAGGCTTTCGAGCTCGGTGCTGCGAAGTCATTGCATTGGTCTGCTTGTGGGACTCAGTTGAAGTCTCTCAGGATTGGATCGAACGCTATTCCGTGCACACCCGACAATGCCTATTTTCCGTCTGTCATATTGGTATCTTTCTCATCTCCCACGCTCGCTCTAATCCACAAACTTGCCCTCGACCCAGCCCTTCCTCTTAACACCCAACTCAACAGCCGCAAAGCCCCAGTCCAACCCATGATTATGACCCTTGTCCTTGGTCTCGCCCGCAATGCCCGCCCTGTACAGTCCCTGTTCGTCGTTCAAGAGCGTCAAAAGCCCAAAGATGACGGGCACATTGCCATCGAGCTGCAGCCTCATGAGCCCGTGGCTGACGGCGTCGGATATGTATTCGAAGTGCATGGTCTCGCCCTTGATGAGCACGCCGATGGCGACGATGGCGTCGAACGGTGCCGTGGATTTCGAGTCTTTCGAGACGGACAGCTGGGTGAGATCTGAGGCGCTGCCGAGGAGGTCTGCGGCGGCGCCGACGACGCCCGTCGACGAGGATTGCACTTGAGATGCTGAGTAGAGTCTGTATCACGCAGCTGTCAGCGTTCTTCATGGGGGAGGTGAGAGAGAGGACTGAATCGTACTGCTTCACTGCATAAGGCAACTCGTAGCTTCCCGGAACACTCTGCACAACTATATTCTCCTCGCGCACCCCGCTCTGTGTAAGAGCCTTCTTCGTCCCATCGAGCAGCGCATCGATCAGCGTCGCGTTCCACCGAGCGTGCACAATTCCGATTCGCAGTCCTGACCCTGTTGATCCACTGTCAATATAAGTTTCCCTACACTACACACATCCACTCCCTATCTCATTCAATTCCATTGCACATTTCTGGAGAGTGCTGGGAATTGAATATATGGTAGAGGTGGGGTGAGTTGTGCTGAGCGGGGTCTTGGAGGGGAACAAACTAACCATCATAGGTTTTGGGTGCGCCGGGGCCTTTGAGCGTCGTCATGGCTAGGAGATAGGATGTTGGTAGACTTGAGATGCGTAAAAGGAGTGTGTAATCGGGAGGTTATCTCTGGAGCTGTTGCTGGCTGCTTTCGGCGCTCAGAGGCTGAAGAATGCAGGAACGTCTGGTGAGCTCGCCAGTAAGCGGGACGCTGCCCCGCCCCGCATAACGCAAAGCCTCCAGCAAGCGAACAAGGATCTCGCAATAGCGTCATCAGACAGGGGGATCGCAAGTTGAAACACCACGACCGTTGATCGCCATTTTCGCAGTCACACCACAATGTCAGGATACGAGGCAGGTAAATGAATTTATGAACAAAGAGATTTTCAATTCCAAAGCTGGTATCGAGGCCCGAGCAATCCTGCGTCTAAGGCTAGCACATCGTTTCATCTTCTACATGTATCGTATTGCCTCCATGAGCTGCATCCAAACCTTCCCATTCGTAAACCTAATCAAACCCAGAGCCTTAATCCGGCCACTATTGTGACGCCAGATTTTATATATCGTACCCATTCTCTACTCGACAGTAACCGACTTGGCAAGGTTACGGGGCATATCAACGTTGAGACCCTCAGCAACAGCCATCCAGTAGGACATGAGCTGGAGAGGGATGACGTTGATGAGACCTTGCAAGCAGTCGACGTTGCTGGGGACCTCGATCTTGTCGGTCTTGTCAGTGGGGAACTCGGGATCGTTCTCGTTGCAGATGATGATGGGTCGTCCGCTGCGGGCAATGACCTGCTGGTAGGCATTGAGCGACTTGGAGAAGATGTCGTCACGGGTAAGGATCATGACAATGGGGAGGTTCTCGTCAACCAATGCGAGGACACCGTGCTTGAGCTCTCCAGACATGACGGCCTCGCAATGGAGGTAGGAGATTTCCTTGATCTTGAGGGCACCCTCAAGCGCGGTGGCGTGCTGGGAGCCACGACCAAGGAGCAAGAGAGACTTCTGGTCCTTGAACCTCTCGCAGAGCTTCTTGATAGGCTGGTCGAGCTTGAGCACCTCCTTGAATTGTTCTGAGATCTTGGTAAGACCCTCCATAATCTCCTCACGCCTCTTCTGCTTGGAAGCACGGTCCTCGCTGAGAGACAGCGCGAACATGACCATGCAGACGAACTGCGAAGTATAGGCCTTTGTGGAGGCAACACCGATCTCGGGACCGGCGTTGATGTGAACACCGCAGTGGGTGAGGAGGGAGATGGAGGAACCGACATTGTTCACGATACCGACGGTCAGGGCACCGCGTTCCAAGCAGTAGCGGAGGGCCATGAGGGAGTCGGCAGTCTCACCAGACTGGGAGACGAACACGCAGGTGTCGTCACGGAAAACCGGTGCCTTGCGATCAAGGAAATCTGAAGCCAACTCAACGGCAATGGGGATCTCGGTCAGCTCCTCGAAGATACCACGAACAGCCATGCAAGAGTGGTATGAGGTACCGCAAGCAATGAATATGAGTCTTCGGCATCGCCTAATGGTTGCGAGGTACTGACGCAGACCACCAAGGGTGACGGTCTTGTTGACAGCATCGAGACGACCACGCATGGCGTTGACGACAGACTCGGGCTGCTCAAAGATCTCCTTCTGCATGAAGTGGTCGAAGCGGCCCTTCATGATCTCCTGGAGCTGAATCTCAAGAGTCTGGATGGTACGGACGTTGGAGGAGCCGTCGTCCTTGTGCAGACGGTGAATGTTCAAAGAACCCTCGTGGATGTGTGCGATATCGTCGTCCTCAAGGTAAAGAACCTTCTTGGTGTGCTCAACAATTGAGGCTGGGTCGGAGGAAAGGAAGAACTCCGTGGGCATGGGGACGCCGTCGTCTGAGAGGAAGGCGCGTGACTGCGATCGGTGAAGGAGAGACTTGTCTGGGGGAGCAAGCAAGTTGTTTGACTTCTTGAGGGCCACATTGTGAGCCGCGCTCTCGGCGGGAAGAGCAGAGTTCTCATCGTTGTACTCAACGTCAACAAAGTCGACCTTCATCTTCTTCTGTGTTCGGACACCAATGACGAGGGGCGAACCCTTGCGGGCGGCCACAACCTCATGGGGGAAGTGGATGGACTTGATGAGGAGACCAAAGGCACCCTGGAGCTCCTTGATCACAGCCTTGATGAGCGACGGGAAGCTCAGCTCAGGGTGCTCGGAGTAGATGTACTTTGTAAGCTTAGCAATAGCCTCAGTGTCAGTCTCGGTCTCAAACTTGAAGCCCTTGCTCTCGAGCAGAGTCTTCAGCTCCTTGTAGTTTGTGATGATACCATTGTGGACGACTGCGAATTCCCAGTTGGGGTCGGACCTGTCAGGTGAGAGTCAGCGTTGTGTGAAGCTGGTAGGAAGAGGTATCAACCATACCTGTGGGGATGGCAGTTGACGCGCGATGGGGGACCGTGGGTGGCCCATCGGGTGTGTGCAATACCGGCGTGCGAGTCGAAGACCTTGTTGAGGTCGAAGTTCTGCTCATCGACGAGCTTCTTGAGTGAGGCAACCTTGCCGACCTCCTTGACGGCGAAAACCTCGTTCTTCTTGTCACCGTCGACGGCTAGACCGGCAGAGTCGTAGCCACGGTACTCTAGGCGCTGCAGGCCTGCGCGAACAAAATTTATTAGCTGAGGCTCTTCTTAATTCTCGTGCAGCAGCGCCGCGCGGCAGTTGCACCGGCGTGGCACGAAGGAGGGGGCAGCACTTGCCATTGATGAGCGTGTCGAGAATGTACTTCCTGTCCTTCTCCACCAGGTAGTTGATGTAGCCGAAGATACCACTGAGGCGTTGTGTCAGCTGTGTTGTCCTACATGTTGGCTGCGTGCCTGGCGGGAGAGCTTCCCAGGCGGGCGGCAGGGCGGGGCAGCGGGGGACTTACCACATGGCGAGGGAACGAGGGAACTGTGGTGGACGGAAGGAAAAGCGACTGGAAATGGGCCGGGGTCAATTGAAGAGGACGGGCTGGCAATGGGGTGCAGAGAAAAGGCGCGGTGGTGGGAGAAGAGCAAAAAGCGGTGGATGGTGTTTGGTAGCTTTATATCTCGATGGGCCAAGCATGCCCCAACGACGCACCTCTCCACTCTTCCCTTCAGCTAGCTTCGCCAAAGCAGCCAGACGCATGCGTCCAAGCCGCCGCTCAACCACCCTTGAATTTCCCCTTCTCGCGCCCGCGGCCCTTGTCACGCCCGGCCCTCGCGCGCACCGCAACCCACGCCTGCAACCTGCCCCCAGCGCATCCATTCCTGTCTCTGCCATAGCTAACTCCCCTATTTCGTCATGGCCTCGGGATGCAGCCTGCGATCGGAGTCCACGACCTTCTCCGCCAATAGCCTCCGCTGCTGTTCCTGACCTGATCGCCGCTATCGTTTCTACACACAAAGGCGCAGCAGCTCTATTTTCGGCACGCTAGACCATTTGCCCTACCTTTTTCTCTCTTTGATTATCGTTTCTCGTGCTCTACACCATGCTTGCCTTCACGCCAATGGCCTCTAGTCGTCTTTGCTCCCACGGACGTCGCCGCCTCCGCCGCCTCGTCCATGGCCGGCACCTTGGTTCCAGGGATGCTTACGGGAGGCGCTTCTAATTCTGCAACAAGCACATACACAACTCCATCGAAAACTACGTCAGCAGCGACATCTGAGACGGGGCGCCACTCCAAAGCAAGCAGCTTTTACCGCCAATCCCTATCTGGTCCTTGTCTGACAAGACAGACTCCACAATTGACTTGCTTGGGTCCAGCGTGTTCGTTGAACCTGCCAAAAGGACACATGTAGGTACGGTAGTCTGCCGAAGTCTAGTCGACCATGGAGGTGGCTTTCCTCACCGTCTTGGTCCCACAAAACTGCGGGAGCTTTCCCAACTTTCCCTCTGCCTGCAGGCGCCCTTGGGCCAATGCCGTTATCAGACGGTGAGAATTAATGTGCATTTCCAGCACCCGCAATTCCGGCAGCACGCTGAAGTAGCGGTGCGAGAAAAGCACCCCAGACCATGGTGGCTGACGGCGCGAACGAATCATGGCCTGAGGAAGGGAACGTGTAGGATCAGGCTGAGACTCTTGACGTGCAGTCCATCACTCTGCAGACTCGCTGTGTCTCTGAAAGTTTGCCAGGCGTGCGCTCGCCGCTGCTGAACCGTGAGCACTTGACGAAACCTACTGCACGCTTGTTTGTCTGCAGAAAGCTTAGCCTGCAGCCATCTGCTCAGCTGCGGTGAGGACCAGGAACTCTGCATCGCCAGCCGTCGATACACAGTGCTTTGCGAGCCCGCGTACCTTGACCGCCGTGAGCACGTTTCTCAACTCGTGTCTCACGACAGCACCACCAGGTGCCCAGCGAACTGCCTGCTACCACCCCACTCATTAGTGTGGAGTCCACGGAGCATCAGCCGCACTTTCAGCCTTACAATACTATAGGTACACTGGCCGTAGCGCGTCCTGCATCCGGCATCTCCACTCTTCACGCCCTGCACGTTGCAAGTAGGTAATGCCATGCGAATTGTGATTCCACGCTCGCGTGGCGGTGCGCTTCCAATACTCTCCGGCTCTACTTCGTATTTCTGCTCCGTCAAGCAAAGCCATTTGCATTTCTGCCAGCCTCGCGCAAGTCCGAGCGTCAAGCCGTCGAGGGATGACAGTTCACTTTGGCGCGGTGGCGATTGTCGTGGGAATCCTCGGCTGACGGAGGATTACAAGGCGAGCAGGAAAATACGTCTCAGGCTCAGCCTCGCGTGGCGAGTGCGTGCTGTGATCACGCTGCTGGCACAACTTTTCTTTGGGACTCCGTATTTGTTTTCGAAGTGCTGTTGTCAGCTATCACGTAAAGTGTGCGGGGATATTTCGCATGTCGATTCCAAATTGAAGTGAGGACTGCAGAAAAGGGAAGAAAATAGGGACCACGCTCCTTCGCGCTTCTTCTATAATGGTCTACAGTGTTCTAATATCTCCACATCGTTCACCTTGACGGTGCAAACCCTCGGGATCGGTCTAATCTAATATGCACCTGCAACTACACCAGCATCAAGTCTTGCAGCCGTTGAATTCTCCTACCATGCATGCTGTACATCTAGTCGAACTATATCTGCAAACAAAGCGTAGCTGTACATCGCTGAAACTAATCTGAACAATCTAACAAAGAGACAAATGCGTGCTAAATGCGGACTGCTCATCGGCTATCACAGTACCCAGGCGTCTTGGGCGCACCGCCGTTGACCCAGCTGTTGATCGTCAGGGCAGTTGTGTAGCCCATGCCGACCAGTCCAATGATACCCAGCAAGACATCGAGTGCCCGAGCGGAAGACGTACGCGCAACAGCCCTGTAGTGCAGCATTGGCTAAAAGATGGTCAGAAAATGTTGGTCGCAGCACGCAAAAGGTAGACTTACAGGGTAAATGAACACGAGCGGGATGCACGCAAAGCTCCCCACCAGACTGACGAATTTATCGAGATCACCTGCGCCAGCCCACGCCAGCATAGCGCACACCATGACCATGAAGAAGCGGAAGAAGTTCTTCTTCCACTTGACGTACGGATTGTACTTGCCAGTCCGACTGAACAGCTGCTGGCTGGTGATTTCGATGGCCGGGTAGATCTGCAAGGGTGTCGAGAGCAGGATCGCGAGCGAGTAGATGAACTGCACGCCGTTGACGAACTTGTTGTCCTGCGGCATGTTGAGCAGCACCACGGTCTTTGTTTTCGAGCCGAATGCTGCATAGGAGAGGGCTCCGGCGCTGAGGAACACAATGGTGATGATCACCATGACGCCACCGAGGACTTTAGGGAACTTCTTTGGTTCTTTCATGCCGGTCTGGATGGGGATAATAAGCCCTATACCTTCGAAGGTGAAGATGGCAGTGCCGATGAAGAGGGTCCAGTCTCTGGGGTTGAAAGCAGCAATGTCGGAAACGCCGCCTTGGTTTACAATGGTGAACAAGTCGTAGTAGTACAAATATACAAGACCGAGAAGGATGAATATATCTGCGATCAGTGCGAGTTTCTGGATGTTGTTGATGTTGCGGTAGAGTGAGAGCGGGAGGAAAATAGCCATCTGCATCAGGATCATGAGCTTGATGTCGATGTGCGTCCTGCAATCTGAAACTGCCAGCACAAATGCTTGCATGTTTTCGGAGACAAAAACGATGTAAGCCGACGAGAAGCCTATCTGGGAGATGACGAGGGAGAAGTTGATCATGTTGCGCATCCATTTGCCGTAAAGGTGGTAACCCATATCACCAAACGAGTGTTCGACAACAAGGCGAGTTGAGACAAGCAGGACGAAGCAGGTGTAGGACAGACCTGCTACGGCGAGAAGGACGAGGTTCGAGAATAGCATGCCACCATTCAAGAAAGCGCGAGGTAGGAACAAGACACCGGTGCCAACAAAGGACTTGAGCAAGAGCATAGCTGCGCCTGTAGGGCTACCGTTGCCCGTCTTCTTAGGTTTCCTCTTCCTGCGCTTGCCAGGCGTAAGAAGGGCACTCGACTCGCCATATTCACGGTCTTCATCGTCCGAGTGTTCTTCAGAGTCAGGTACGTCTGAAGAGAAGTACTCGTCTGGTCCTAGCACCTCATCATCCTCTTCAAGCGATTCACCTGCAAAGTGACCGTACAGAGTCAGGAACTCGAGGAAATTACTTGTGAAAACTTGAGGCTGTGCCCGAGGCTGTTGAGTGGTTCCGTAGCCAGATGGACCTGGTGCAGGAGAGGGACTGCCAGCCGCCCGACGCAAGTAGTTTCGTCGGAAGCCACCTGGTTGTCGGATGGAGTCAATGTCGAGGACCTCCTCATCCGGACGACGTCGAGATCCGTGAAAACTTTTGCTTCGCTGGAATCTGCCTTGCTCCTCAGCCTGTTGCTGCTCGCTCCATCTATAAATCTGCCTGGTGATGTCTCCGCCCTGAAGCTGCAAACTCGAGAACTCTTCTTCGTCATCATCCGCAGCTCTTTTGCCCTGTGAAACTGTATCATCATCACCTAAAGCCCCGCGAGCGGACCTGCTTGGAGAAGCATACTGTCCGACCAAATGTCTGCGAACAATCTCGGGGTCTTCGTAAGGAAGTGGAGAGCGGCCCCGACCGTCGAAGGAGCCGTAATTGCTTGGTGGCCCACGGAAAGATGAGGTCGAAGGTTTATGTGCGGGCGATCTTGGGATCGCAGGGGGGGTGCCGAACCTTGGGGGGCTTCTTCCGAGAGATTCCTTCAAGGCCGAAGAAAGGGCCGAAGTTCCTGGGCCAGGAAGCGAAGACTGTTCCGTACGGCCTGCTAAAGGCGTGTGGGTAGCCGACGATTCTTCTATCTGAGCTGGAGTAGGTATCTGGCGGACAGCGGGAGTGCCGGTCGGGATCGAAGGCACAGGCGAGCCCAATCTTGCAATTGACTCTGCGCGGTTAACCGACTGTGACTCTGCAGGGGAGCTACGCCCAGAAGCGTGCGACGACGACGGCACGGCGAGGGGTTTTGAGGGCCCCGAGGGCTCGTCGGCCATTTCAGGCGTGTGGAATCGCGTCGAGCGCGTGGTATCAAGCTTCGTGGTCAGGTAGCACGTAGGACGTGAGGTCGGTTATCTGAGGCTAGATGTTGGCGATAAAGGAACTAGAGACATGGGGGTCAGTTCGAAGACAGACCAGATGAATGGAAGCAAAGAATGCTTACCGAAGGGCGCGTGAATGCAGAATCAAGAGAGGGTGGGAGAATGGCAGCGCTGAGTAGAGGCTGCAAAGCGCGCAAAAGTGATGCTGGGAGGAAGCGAGCCGAAGGACTGAGGTCATTTGCTGCAAACTCTCGCGTGGGGCGCGGGATGACCAGGTCACAGGTTGAGGCCCCTGGTCAACGGCCGACTGGACCGTCTTTGGCCTTGTGCTGAAGCGAGGGCTAAGCCGCTAGCATGTGCATTGGAGAGGCTCAAATGCTCAGACCTTGGTTGGGCTTGATGTAGCGCCAGCGTCATTGCTGCCATTGCTCTGTTCCATCTTCGCCAACTCTCATCCATTCTCTCCATGTCGGGCTCGTCCAGGTGCACATTGCCAGAGCACCCCAGGACGCGTCGGTGACTCCCGCAGGCGCAGCTGTCCACCCCAGGCTTCGGAAAGGCGCAGCGGCATCTCGTGCAACAAGCCAGGCTCCTGGATGCCAGACGTGTCAGAACATGACTGATGCTGGAGGGCCAACCTCGTCACGGCCTGTGCCGCCACGCTCTCGTTCCAACTTTGCAGCCCGTACAGCTACGGATGCCGCCGAACGTCTTCATCGGCGTTCTTTTGCACAGTCCTCGCCTCCACCCAATGAGTTAACTCCGCTTCTCGCCGAGAACGGCCAATCGCAGCCATATGATGGAGCTCAAGATGGAAACCAGGGCCTGGGTGCTTTCACCACTTGGGTCTCCAGCCTATTTTCCTCTTCCAAATCAAGAGCCAGGAAATCATCGACCGCTGGGAACAAGCGGCTTTCAGTCAATGAGTCCTCCCGTCCAAGGCCTGGTGCTTTCCCCAGACCAGTGGGAGGCACCGATAAGTTGGGCACCTTTGCTGGTGTGTTCGTGCCCGTGACACTCAACGTGCTGAGTATCTTGATGTTCCTGAGATTCGGTTTCATCCTCGGTCAAGCTGGTCTTTTCGGGATGATGGGTATGTTCAAAGTGCAAAGTACGCAGGATAAGTCTGACTGATATAGGAATGCTCATTGCTGGCTATCTCATCAATCTTCTGACGACCATGAGCATTTCCGCTATCGCTACCAATGGCACAGTTCGAGGGGGTGGTGCATACTACCTGATCTCGCGAAGCCTAGGCCCTGAATTCGGCGGATCAATCGGCATCGTCTTCTATCTTGGTTCAGTGTTCAACACCAGTCTTAATGCTGTCGGTCTAATTGATTGCTTTGCTGATAATTTCGGGACCCGAGATGGCAATATGGGCCAATGGCTACCTCAAAGCTATTGGTGGCAGTTTCTGTGGTCTACCATAGTGCTTACAGTGTGCACACTGATATGTTTAGCTGGAAGCCGTCTCTTTGCACGCTGTAGCAATGGCCTTTTGATCATCCTACTTGTTGCAATCATCAGCATTCCTCTATCAGCGGTCATCGTGGAGCCATTCAGCGATCTCAAAGAACACATTGTTTTCACCGGCTTCAACTTGGACACGTTTCGCCAAAATCTGATGCCTAATTTCACTAAAGGCGCCGCTGGAAGCGCCGGAACGCACCGAGAGACGTTCCAGGATCTTTTTGGAATCCTCTTCCCAGCCACTGGAGGCATTCTCGCAGGCGCGAGCATGTCTGGAGACTTGAAGCACCCAAGCAAAGCCATTCCCAAAGGAACTCTGTACGGCTTAGGCCTCACGTTTCTCCTTTACACACTCGTCATCTTTGCTATGGCATCATCGATCCATAGAGAATCGTTTTACAGAAATACTAACGTCATCCAGCTTACAAACATATCAGGCACAATCATATTGCTTGGAGAGTTTGCAACGTCCTTGTTCTCGGTACTCATGGGGGTAATTGGCTCTGCGAAATTGCTGCAAGCACTGTCCCGCGACCATCTACTTCCTGGGCTGTCATTATTCGGCCAGGGAACTCGGAAATCTGATGACCCAATCTACGCCATCTTCATCACCTATCTCATTGCTCAAATTACCATGTTTGCGGATATCAACCAGATTGCTTCTTTCATCACCATGACAGTACGTCTCTTCGGACGAGTGTGAGGAACTCGCTGACTTTACTATAGTATCTGATGACGTTTTTGGTCACGAATTTGGCATGCTTTCTCTTGAAAATTGGGTCAGCTCCCAACTTCAGACCCTCATTCCACTTCTTCAATTGGGAGACAGCAGCAGTAGGGACAGTTGTCTGCGGCGCTACTATGTTCTTCGTTGATGGTTTTTATGCCTCCGGATGTGTAGGCCTTTTGGTCATATTGTTCTTACTGATTCATTATACCACTCCTCCGAAGCCATGGGGCGATGTTTCACAGGGCCTCATCTATCATCAAGTCCGGAAGTACCTCTTGCGCCTTCGGCAGGAGCACGTCAAGTTTTGGAGACCACAGATCCTGCTTCTGGTGAATGATCCTGGTCGACAATACAAGTTGATTCAATTCTGCAATTCTCTCAAAAAAGGTGGGCTCTTTGTCCTGGGGCATGTTATAGTTTCGCAGGACTTCGGCGCAGCTGTGCCGGAAGCAAGGCAACAACAACAGTCGTGGACCAAGTATATCGACTTCTCAAAGATCAAAGCGTTTGTCAATATCGCAATTTCCCCAGCAATCGAATGGGGTGCTCGAAATCTGGTTCTCGGAGCTGGGCTTGGGGGCATGAGACCGAATGTTGTGGTTATGGGCTTCTATAACCTCCCAGAGCTGCGAGAGTCTCAGCCAAGGATAGGAATTCCGTCCCCTCAGCCCTCAAGACCAACAAGTAAAGCGGCAAACCATCCCCTTTCACGAAAGGCGGTACAAGCAGCTGCCAGGAGGAAAGAGAACAATGTTCAGAATTTGCTACCCACCGCTGCGATGCGACCGGAAAGTGCAATTGCAATCCGGAGTTACGTCACTATCATCGAAGATCTTGTCCTACGGCTGCAGGCCAATGTCGCAATTGCTAAAGGGTTTCAGGACTTAGAGGTTCCCTCTCCTAAACCGTCTGCGAAGCAAAAGGCTCTATCCATGATTGGGCTTTCAGATATCGAAATCGACGAACCGACCAAGAAATACATTGATTTGTGGCCTATCCAGATGTCAGCTGAAACAGCCACAGCGGGAGAAGAGCCCAGCCGCAAAAATGTACTGACAACCAATTTCGACACATACACGCTGATTCTTCAGCTCGGTTGCATTCTACAAACTGTTCCCTCGTGGAAGCGAACGTATAAATTAAGAGTTTGCGTATTCGTTGAATACGAGACAGATGTGGAAGAGGAGCGTGGTCGTGTCGTAACACTTCTACGGAACCTCCGAATCGAAGCAGAAGTGCTCGTGTTCTGGTTAGCAAGCGGTGATCTTGCAATGTACGAAGTCATCATCAATGGAAAAGATGATGGTGACTTTGACCAAACAGCCCGAGATATTGACTTCTCGTTGGAGGATGAGCGATGGTGGCAAGACATCAAGAGACTTCGCCAACCAGACAGCATGAGTGCCAGTCAAGAATTAGCTCAAACTGTTGACATCCTTCATGCGGTAACAAGCTGGCCAGTTGCTTCATTTCGACATGGCAGAGATGACTCGAAGCCAAAGAGGTTTGCAGCACTCCAGAGGATGCTTCGACAGGCGCGTAGAAAGTCATCTGTCGGTGGTTCGATGGGTGTCCATCTACTTGGTAGCGATCTGGCAGACACCGACAGCGACTTTGCCCAACCTAGTCTGAGCGAGAGCGGCCAAGAGAACGATGCGGATGACGCTGACGACGAGGCGGTATTGAGCGAGAGCGAGGCTGCTGTCAGTGGCAGCAATTTTGACGAGTATGATCTCGACGCCTCCAGCGATGAAAGTGATTACGGAAGCGCGGAACAACCTAGCCCGCCGCGACGAACCAAAACATTGCCCAGCTCAATATTCTCAGCAAGGAGACTTGACCTTCGAAGGGCAATCTGGAAAGGGTCACCAAAAGAGGGTTCACTCAAGGACAATCGACCTACATCAGATTCTGTGACTCCATTGAGACCTCATCCTGGGGCAACCGCATCAGACACTGCCCTGCTTCAGAAGGGTCACAGAAAGAAATCACGCAGCGTTGCTAGCTCGTCCTCTCAACTGTCCTCATCGTCACCTGCAAGGTCAGTTGTCCAGATAGCGCCTGTTGGTCAACAATCATTGCCCAAGTTCACGTCAAATCCCCAACCGCGTACAATCGTCGCGACCAACGAGGCCCCAGGGCCTTCCATCATGTTTGTGGATACACCCAAGCCAGACACATTTGATAAGAAAGATCCCATAGCGACGACCACTGGTGAATCGTCAAAGCCTACCGCGACAGTTTCGAGTTCAACATACACACCTGCGACAATAAGCTCAAAGCCTTCGGTAAATACTCTAGGCGCGTCGTCGGAAGTCTCGCAGTCATCCGCATCTGGCTTTCCGGCTCAACAAGCTATACCGATTTCATTCAACGATTTACCGTGTCGGGCTCAACATCTTATATTGAACGAGCTCCTCCGGCGTCAGTCCGACGACACGGCAGTGGTATTCACCACACTCCCTAGCCCCATGGAGGGCACGTGTGAAAGCGAGGCAGAGAGTGTCAAGTATATCAGTGATTTGGAAGTGTTGACTCAGGGCTTACCGCCTGTTCTACTAGTGCACAGCAATAGCATGACAGTCACGATGAACCTGTGAGAACATGGAGCAGTTGTGTGAGAGGAAAGGAGAGGAGATGATGCGCGGGAATGGGCAGGATTCCGCTATTGGACTGGCTTCAAGGCACTATCAACGACCCAGTAGAATGTTTCCACCAAGTACGAAGAATAATATCTATGACTTGTAGCTAGTCAAATTGAAGCTGTCACGAGTATCATTAGTTGCTGGCCAAACTCCAGTCTGCAGCATAGAATCCTGATTCCGAGTAAGGAGAATCCTTTGTGAAGGCAACCACTGGGAGCAAAGCAAAAGCGCACAATGGATATTTACGTGCAGAAGCCTCGACTAGGTGGTCTTGGAAGATGGATTTGGGTTTACTATTGTTCGTCCAAGGGCACTTAAGAAGTGTGGCAGGAGCCCATGGTGCGCCAAGCAGCGGAACGGACCTAGGCAGCTCCTGCACCACCCCACCATGGCCTTCAACTTCATTCGCGACTGGCTTCTGGCCATTACCCTCGCGCCATTCCGCCTCCTGCGCCTCCTGCTCCCCAAACACGTCGCAACCAAGGCCAAGTTCTCTTTTGTGGAAGAATCTCTGCCCGACGACCAGACCAGGATGCCCAAATTCTACCACGACGACGACGTGTGGGCGGACATTGTGCCGCTTCCCCAGGACGATGGCGGCCTGCATCCGCTCGCGGCCATTGCATACACGGACGAGTACAGCGAGGCCATGAGCTATCTGCGCGCTGTCATGGCAAACAGCGAGTATAGCGAGAGAGTGTTGGGGCTCACGGAGCACATTATTAGCATGAATCCGGCACATTACACTGTGTGGTAGGTTGTATGCTCTGCAGTCCGATGCACCTAGAAATGCACCACGGCACCCTCACAATAGTCGCTTACAAAACCCCCTAGGTTGTACCGCGCAAAAGTCATTTCAGAAATCGGACGGTCGCTGCAAGACGAGATTGCATGGCTCAACCCAACTGCCCTCAAGCATCTCAAGAACTACCAGATCTGGCACCACCGCCAGACGATCATCGATGCTCTCGGATCACCAGAAGGCGAGCCTGAATTCATAAGCACAATGCTGGAACAAGACTCGAAGAACTACCATGTGTGGAGCTATAGGCAGTGGCTGGTCAAACGCTTCGATTTGTTCGACAAGCCCGAGGAATTGGAGTGGACAGACGGTATGATTCAGGCTGACGTGAGGAACAACTCCGCGTGGAACCACCGCCACTATCTGGTTGTTGGAGGTCGCGGAGGCATTCCGAGCGAAGATGTTGCGGATCGTGAGATCGAGTAGGTTACAACAGTAATCGGATACAGGTTTGACAGTGCTAAGCGTGGACCAGGTACACGAAGAGCGCCATTCGGAAAGCCCCTCAGAACCAGAGTCCGTGGAATTACCTACTCGGCATCATCCGCGCTGCGCAGCGGCCCAAGGCGACACTGAAAGACTTCGCTCTCGAGTTTGCTGATGTGCAGACACCAGACGAAGTGTACTCCAGTCATGCCCTCGATCTTTTAGCTGACATCTATGCGGAAGAGGAGGACAGCAAAGAGAATGCGGAGAAAGCCCTGGATCTTCTCGCGACAAGATATGACCCAATCAGGGCAAACTACTGGAACTTCAGGAAGTCATTACTAGAACAGCCAAAGGTGGTTGCATAAGACTTGAGTCGGTGGTGAGGAGATAGAGCTGCAATGTGATACCCTTTCGCGTCTTCAGCCTGCGCTTGCATCATGTTGCGGTTCCGCATGGCGTGCTCGTGCTGCAGCTCGGGATGTCAGGATGAGGTACTGAGGAACATTTGTCTGTAACAACAGTAGTAGCAGTCACCGCGAACACTGAGGAAACAACGGTCTGGATGTCGACAAAGCTTGGGCGTCTTCTCCGCGCTCTTCCCGTCGGGCATCTCTGATCAGCCCCCGCCGCTCCGTCGATATCATCCTGGAATCCGACGCGGGAGCCAACCCAAAGCGAACCGTAGCACCCGATGCATTCTCGAATAATTCATGGACCAACCTTCTGCATCCAGTCAAGCGGTGAATCAACCTATCCTACTGCTACGATAGGCACTGGTGCGCCAAGCCCAGCCTGCCCGTGGGCGGCAAGACGTGGCAGAATCGCTCAATCGCAGCTAAAAAGTGGTACCGCCGTGAATAACCGCGTTAGGAAATCGTAACCATTGACACTCGTGGCCCGGGCAGCGGTCTCATGGCGGTGTCATCCTGCAGTCGCAGCACCCGTGCTTTGCTCTTATCGAGTTGCTATGGGGTAATTCATGCACTTTATAGGGTAATCGATACTAGGTTGCGGTGTTTGTGGGCTCAATGAGGAGGCTTTGCATGCGCTTTCCAACCCCTCGCTCTGGGAGCTGGGTTTCTGGGGTTGCGGGTCCTTGCGGAGCCGTTTGATAAGCCTGTCCGTGGTTCGAATAAAGGTGTGGCTATTTCTGGGTTGAGTGTTGCTTTGTTGATAGCGATAAACTCGACTTGATATCAGCTCCTCTCATATCATATCATATCATCTACTTGTGGCCTCAGTCGTCTTTCGTCTTCTCTTCCAGTCTTGACATTTTCTCTTCGTGATACCCAGACGTCTTCTCTCGTCAACATGACTGTCAAGGAATACCATACTCAGGAGAACCCGTGGGTTCAGACTCCGTTGAGGGAGTCGTACGCACTCTCTGAAGCTGCGGGATGGTACGGTCACACTTCACTTTCCCTTAATCCACTTCCCTTCCATTGTCCATGCTACCCGTCACCACGTTCAAGATAAGGGAGTTCTAAATCGTAGAAGCAGAGTCTTTCTCAAGCTGGAGACGCTCCAACCCTCCGGCTCCTTCAAGTCTCGGTACGTTTATTCCTCGTCCCCTTCGTCGTAGAGACGCGCCATACTGATATCGCTCCCAGAGGCATCGGCAACTACATACTCCGCCGCCTGGAAGAACTCCCTGTCGGCTCTCAACCGCACATCTTCGCGTCCAGCGGCGGCAATGCCGGTCTCGCTGCTGTCCACTCTGCCCGCACCCTCGGGCTGCGGTGCACCGTCGTCGTGCCCACTGCTACGGCGCCCCTGATGGTGGCTAAGCTCCGCGCTGCGGGGGCTTATGAAGTCATTCAGTATGGTGCTGCGTGGAGGGACGCAGATACGTATTTGCGTGAGGAAGTCATGCCTCTTGTACGCCTCCCCCTGACCCATCACTCCCCCAATCCACTCCAATCCAATCCATACATCACAGCAAAGCAAAGCAAAGCACCACCCATGCTAACGCACCCTCCCCCTACAGGCCCAAACCGAAACAATCTACTGCCCGCCCTTCGACCACCCCGACATCTGGCACGGCAACTCAACCGTAATGCACGAAATCGCCGCCCAACTCCCCGGCGCGGAACCCGACGTCCTCATCTGCTCCGTCGGCGGCGGCGGCCTCATAAACGGCATCTGCGAAGCCATGGACGCCCTCAGCATGCACAGCACCACGATCCTGGCCATGGAAACCGCCGGCGCAGAATCCCTCGCCGCCTCGCTGGCCGCCAAACAGCTCGTCACACTGCCGAAAATCACGTCCCAGGCGACGTCCCTCGGCTGCGCGCGCGTCACGCCCGCGACGCTCAAGTACGCGCAGCGCTCTAACGTGCGCTCCGTGGTCCTCCCCGACGCGGAAGCCGCAATGGGCTGCTGGCGGCTCGCAGACGACGAGCGCATCATGGTCGAGCTAGCGTGCGGCGTCAACGTCGCGCTGTGCTACGGGGGACGGCTGGAAAAGGCGCTGGGCCGGCCGGTGCGGCCAGACGATAAGGTTGTTGTGCTGCTGTGTGGCGGGAGTAATGTGTCGAGTCGCATGCTGTGTGAGTGGCGGGAGGAGTATGCGTGGTTGGAGGAGGAGGAGGAGAGGCGCGGGGAGGGTGTAAGGGGTGGGGATAGTGCGCTGGGCAGCGAGAATGCGAGTGAGAGTGGGAGCGTGAGGGGGTTTGAGATGGGAGGGGGGTTGGGGACGGAGAAGGGGTTGAGTGTGATTGAGGGGATTGAGGTTGCGTGTGAGGTTTCGAGGTCGTGAGGGCTTTGGACGGCACGCACTACGATGAAGTGGACGAACAGCATTTTTGGTTTACCTTTTGGAGCCTTGGTTTGTGTTTCGGGGTTAGAAACAGCGGCTTTTCTTTTCTTTTCTTCTCTTTTGCTGCTTTGATATAGCTGGACGCTTTCCACCTTAGACGGTACGAAGAAGTAGTATTGCACCGTGTCCGTAATGGACGATTAATGTCATGACTTTCTCACTGTTCACTTTAGCATCCACTGTTCACTTTAGCATCCACTGTTCACTTTAGCATCCACTGTCCACTATTTCCACTACCCCGTCTTGCCTTGCCTTACCTTGACCTACCACATAACCCACAATACACCCATTCCCATCCCCAAACCACTATACTCGTCACCTAAGCACCTCCCTACCCACCACGACACCGCTGCCCCATCCGCAGACACCCATCCCGCGAGCCTACGGGAAGCTTCCCGGCTCAGCTCCCGCACACCACTCACTGCTTCCTCGTCACCGGAACACATCCGGTACTGTGTCCCGATGTACATTCCATGCAGTTAAAAGTCTCTATGCAAAGGATATTCGAGGCAGTTGGCGTTTTGGTCGGGGGGAATCGGGTTGTTGGGCGGTGCGGGTGGCATGCCCCTCTTTGGCAGGGGGTTGGTGTGGATTGGATAGGGAGGAAGATGCGGGGGGTGGTATCTGTCGGACAGTCGTTTTCTGTTGCCTTGGGGTATGTTAGTAGATGGGATTGTCTTCGACGTTCGAAAGAAAGTACTTCGTCAGCAGGTCGAGGCTCATCATTCACGAGAGGCGACGCAGCGACACGCATATCCACATCACCTTTAAGCATAAAAATAAGTCCAACCCAGTATGAACATTTAATACTTTCCAGTCCAGCGGGTCTACCTACTTACAAGCAGCGTCCCAACGACACAACTACTTAAGCTTGACCTTAAGCACACCGCCCCACGCCTCCAGTGCACTCTCCACATACTCTTCCGCGTAGAAATTGACATCCCCATCATCCAGAAGCATCATGAGGTGTTTGCCAGTATCGCCCCACTTGACCTGCGCTTTGATAGCGGCAAGCCCCCTCCTGCGAATAAGATTGATGTAGCTCTGCGCGACGCCTCGGATCGCGTCGAAGCAGGCTTGTGTCTCTTTAGCAAGGTCGTTGACCGAGCCGACTGAGATTTGAGACTTGAGCGGGTGCGAGCTCTTGGCCGTGTAGATCCTTTCGTGCATTGTCTCGACAAGTTTGTTGATGGTGCGGAGGACTTCGAGCTTGGTGTAGCACGATATCAGCATGTTTTCATGGAACATTGTCGGTTCGTCCTCGGGCGCCAGTCCGGTAGAGTCAGGCATGCACAGCTTCTCCATAGCTTTGCGGATTGCACGAACGTCGTTAAACAAGCCTTGCATGGCGTCCGTGTACTCGGAAAAGGTACCGGGTCGCAGCAGAGTTCGCAATACCATGCGATCAATGTCGATCCACAAAGGCACGAGTTGTTCCTCTGAAAATGTTGTGTTTGTTTCGCCAAATTTCTCTTCGCGCAACCTCTTTAATTTCCAGGGATCGTTGTCGAAAAAGGGACCTTCTTTGTAGAGCACTCTACATGCCATCTCCGCCGTGGCAAACCTCTCAATCATCCAAGCCTTATTTGGTATGCCGTTTGGCACCACGAAAGCGAACGGGCCCTTGGAATCATCATCCTCGTAGCTCGGGAAAATTTCTCGATCCACATTGTCTGAAATGTCTTCGTATGCTGTAAAAGTCAGCTCGGTAGTTCAGAACAAAATTTAAGACTGTCTAAGACATAGTTCGATATGTACTCACATTTGAAGTCAAACCATGGAAGGTGTTCGATACTCTCTCCTTTCAACCGACCCATGCGGCGGCGCTCTGAGAGACACATGTGTTTTGTCAAGCTTGAGTGAAGCTTTTGCTTCAGAACGTGGTTGCTGATCGCTTGATCGTAGACGAACGATGACAAGTCGGTAAGAAGGACGTCGTCTATCTTCTTTTCCATTCGCTCAATCGTTCCAATCACCTTGGCCAATTCTTCATCTGCTGAAAATCCTCGATAACCCTTAACTTCAAAAGGATGGGTAACAGCAATGCGAGAAAGAACATATGGAGATAATGTGTCCAGGAGCATTTCCTTGCACTTCACATCTTTGTAAAGTTGGAATGCGCATTTGCCGAGACCCAAATTCAAATGCAACCGCGCGGCAAGCAGAGCCAGTGTTCTGTTCTCCTTGTTTTTGTCAAGGGCTACCAGGTGTCGCGCAAGCATCGTCGCTTGTAGAAGGACGCGAGAATTAGGTGTGAACTCGAATGGGCCTTTTCGATCTTCGCAGCAGACGATTTCATAATGGAGTCGGAGATACTCGTAAATGGCCACAAAGCCAGCCTCTGTTCGAGTTGGGTATTGGACCAAGAGGAGTAGATTGTTCTTGATAACGGCATCCAATATGAAATACTCTGCTGGCACACCATTAGTCATGAGGGTGAAATATTCAAACTTCGAG
This sequence comes from Pyrenochaeta sp. DS3sAY3a, assembly GCA_001644535.1. Classification (NCBI taxonomy): domain Eukaryota; kingdom Fungi; phylum Ascomycota; class Dothideomycetes; order Pleosporales; family Cucurbitariaceae; genus Pyrenochaeta; species Pyrenochaeta sp. DS3sAY3a. The sequence continues at coordinate 1,407,102 of KV441640.1, read as the reverse complement.
TAGTTTTCTTGAGCCAGCTCCCATTGTTTCGCTGACAACTATTCCAAGTTAGTCTCTGATGTCTAGGGTTACAAACAAGATAGGCAGATATCATGAGACTTACGTTGCATGCATTGCGTTCTGTAGTGTCCGTCACGAACATAACGAAAGCAGCCTGATCAGCGGCGGTCATGTTTTGGATGAATACACGGAGGTCCGCAAAACAACTTGGAACCCCGCAGTGATTTTCCCAATACGCTTCGCAAAGTGGAAGCATAGGAGCCCCCACGAACTGGCTTAGCCTCAGATACGTAAGATGCAAGGCTCTGTCTTTGGATTTGAAATCTGGCCCAAAGCAGCAATCCATGATCCTAATCATTTTTGGGATGCCCCTGGATAGTTAGAACAAATATTATCATAAGGATGGGCCAAACATACTCTTCTTTCGGGCAAGTATTTTGAACAGCCAGAAGCAACCCTTTCCAGAGATCCCATCTCCATGCGCAAAGCTCCCAAACGGACTTTGATTTCTCTGCCGCGTCCAATGAAACAATGTTGTTTATCGTGGCTATGCAGTGATCCTCGAGACGTTCCCAAGCGAATGCGTTTCTCAACATCAGCGTCTTCATCTGCACCACATCGTCCTTGTGCGTCCTGAGAAGGGCCTCAAGACGTGAAGGTGGGTTATCCCAAAGAGCAAAGAGTTCCTGGAATTCGCTTTGTCTAGCATATATTGATGCCATGAATCTCAAGTCGCGAATGTCTTTGACAGCTATTGGGTCATCCTGGAAAGAGTAAGCTGGAAAGGCCAAACAGACTGTACAGGAATCAAGCGTCCTACCGCAGATGCTTCATATGCTTGCTTCATCATCTTGCGAGCTATGCTACACTGGATTTGAATCATTGCCTTTGAGGCTGTGGGCTCATATCTATATTTCTGTTCTGCTGCACGTTGGGTTGTAAGAATGAGCGTGTAGTGGCCGATCTTTCGTGAAGGATGGCCTTCTTTGTTAGAAATCAGAACGGCCTAAAGCTGGTGAGTTTTTGGCCAACAATATCAGTTACAGGCCGTATGACGTACCGTCCGAGCATCCTCCCATAATTCCTCACGCATCGCGGCATTGAAAAGAGCACTCCATAACTCAAGTCTCTCGCTTTTGCGAGTTAATGATTTTGCAGTGTTTCGCCAAGCATCGAGTATTTTTGCATCAACAGAGATCGCGACTGGCGATACTCCCGATATCCTCAGTGATTCCGCATAGAGTTTGTAGATGTAAGAGAGTAGTCGATGATCTGTGATTCCAGGTTGCTGGCTGGCTTCGATTAATCGATCTTTGACAGCGACACCATCATTTCTCTGCTGCAGACTCAAATCCGCTCTCCATGCCTGTACAGGTCATTGAGGATTTGGAGCTAGTCCGTGTATAAATAACTTACATTAAGAAACGGGTTCTTTGGTGTCTTTTTGAGGGCCTTGTCTACAACCTGGACTGCGAACTTCGTTTTTGGATAGTCCCGTTGCGCCTTCGTGAGTTTGTCCCAACTATTGAAAGCCATGGGAGTGGCCGCTGGGTTTCAGTGAGGTATATGAGTGATCTGACGCCGAGAATAGTAATGACTGGGTGATTGGGTTAAACATGCGAAAGGCGAACGCCGTCACGGGCTGGGCGAGGTTGTTGAAGGCAGAGAAAGTATTGAAGTGCGGCGGAAGTTGTTGGCGAGCCTCGGCTGGAGCTGCCCCAACGCAGTGTCCCTCACTGGGTCTTGCCTTCACTTCACACCAGACGAAGGTCGAAGCTTGAACCTCTTCGGCACGTATATCAAAAGTTACTTAGATGAATATGTCCCATCACCGAATATATGGGCACAGAGCACAGACAACGCACATTATTTCAATCTATACACAAAGCAACTATACTACAAATTTCCGTCACCCACCTGCATCGAAGTGAACTACAAAACTCTTCCAGCAGTAGCCGACGTACTGCGATCCTTGGTCTCAACCTTCCTGAGGCCCCTACCAGCCTGAATCTCTCCCAGAAGCGCTCCGCGGTTGGGTGCGCCACCAGGTGCCTTGATGGTCGGCATTGGCGGTGGAGGAGGTGCGCCTCCGCCAAGAACAGGGGGGGCTCCAGGAGGTGGAGGTGGAGCAGAGCCGGAAGGCATTGGAGGTGGCGGAGGAATGTTGGTGGGAGATGCCACGGCAGGGCTCTCGGCGCGAGGGCTCTTGTTATCCATAGAGGAAAGAGGACGAGGTGGTGCCATGGTTCCAAACAGGATAGAAGCCAATTGCTTAGCACCTCCCTGCGAGGGACCTTCATCGTCGTCCGAGGAAGAATCATCCGAGTCGACGACTGACCAGTCATCATCATCTTGCCTGCCGAGTCTGCGAGCTGGAGGGCCTGAAGGCTCGCTGAAGGTAGGTGCAGCGGCTTTGCTGGCACTTTCCTGAGTGAGACGATGGAATGGATTCGTGGAAACTTCACTCGTGTTGCTAGGTGGGGGTGGTGGCGTAGATGCAGCATTATTTTCCTGGCTAGACAATGCCATCTTCTTCAGGAAGGGATTTTTGGTTTCAGTGTCACCATGGCCGGGGTGAGGACTGGTCAAGGATGACGCAGGAGGGCTGGCAACAGACGAAGGTGGGGTGTTGTGTTGATGTGTTTTCTGGGGCATCGGAATCGTTGGCGGCGTCTGCGATGGCAGCTCTTGACTGGCGGTAGGAGTGGTATCTTGAGGCGTAATATTTGGAGGCCCATCATCATCGGATGACTCGTCATCGTCCAAAGCCTCAAGCTGCAATTGAAGTTGTCGTTCGCGCTCACGAGCGGCTTCGATCTCGGCACGCTGATTAGCCAACCGAGTTTCCTTCTCCTTGGCACCCTTCTGTGCAGCCTCTCTACGCTTCTTCTCCTCGGCCTTCTTAAGCTTTCCTTGTTGTACTTGTTCTTCGAGAGCGCGGAGTCTTGCTTGGGCAGCTTCGCGTTCCTTGGCCAATTCCTCTTCTTGTCTGCGCTCCTCATCCCTAGAATGTGTTAGCAATGCTTCATTAGGTGAGAGGACTGCACATACTGCATGCGCTTCGTCTCCGCTTCCTGGGCTTCTTGTTGCTCTCGAATAGCCTTCTCAGCAATCTCGGCTTCTACTCGCTTAGCCTCAGCTTCTGCTTGCTTGATATCATGCTGGGCGACTTCAGGCTTGTTCTTGCGAGAAGCAGGTGGAGGTGGTGCGGGTTTCTTGTTGCTAGTCTTCGAGGCAACAGGAGGTGCAATGGATTCATCATTGAGGCGTCTTTGACGCTCTTCTTCCCGTCGGGCATCCTCTTCTTCGGCCTGTCGGAGCTTTTCTTCACGCTCCTTCTTTTCGCGCTCGGCCCTTTGCTGGGGTGTTTCGCCAGCCTTTGCGGGTGTACGAATGCCCAAGGCAGCCAATCGCTCAGCCATACGTGCCTCGGCTTGCTGCTTGATATAAGCAGCACGCTCTTCTGGAGTCTTGTAGGAAGAGTATGATCCGCCGCTAGACGGAGCTGATGGTCGTGCAGGCTCGGCGACAGGGGTAGGGCTATCGTATCGTGAAGACGTAGCAGGTCGAGTCTCCTCTGAGCGAGCGGATGACCTATAGTTGTCACGAGATGAACTATGTGAGATTAGTACTGCACTGCATCGAATCGTAGGGTTGGCTCACTCCTCTTTGCGGACACGAGACGATCGGCTGCTCCTTTGCAGGTCAAATATGAACTCTTTGACATCATCTTCGACACCTAGAGCTTCTTCCCATCGACGTCGTTCGTGCTCACTAGTGTTATCGTGTCCACCTTCCTTCAGGCTCGACTCTAGGCCCTTCGTGTACTCCCTGACACTGTCCTCGACATCACGAATCATACGCTCGTTGTTCTCCCTTTCTGATCTGATGCGCGAATTCTCCTTCTCCAGACGTTCAGTTGCAGCACCAGAGTCATCGCTCGCTGGAGCCGGCCTTCCAGTTAACGCGGCCGAACGTGCTTGCATCATCGCTTTGGCGCGTGCTTTCAAACGATCTGACTCGGTCACTACACCACCAGGACCTGTGCCTACGATTGTTGAGGCAGATCCCGGATGAGCCTTGGCGTCTTTGAGCCTGAAAAGCTCTAGCTGTGCATCCGCAATTTCCCGCTCGGTTCGGCGTACATTTGACGCAAGCTCAGGTAAACGATCCGTTAGGTTCTGAAGCTGACGTTTCAAAGCACGACGCTCAGCGTCAGAATCGGTAGACCTGAACGCGGCTTTAGGATGAGCATCAATGTCTTCCTGTACCCTTCGGATGCGACGGTAAAGGTCGTCTGCCTCTCGACGGTCTCGACGATCAAGCGCATCTTCTTCATCGGCAGCATTTTCGTCCCGGGTGTCCATGGCATCCAGGAGGATTTGCTTCTCCTTGACAGCCTTCTTGAGCTGATCAAGTGACATTTCATCAGATCGCTCAGATGAAGGAGAGCCCGGCTGTGCTGGAGAAGGCGAACGGCCGCCTGCACCTAGACGGTGTCTAGCGCTCGACTTATACCCGATATTGTCATCATTGTTGCGGTATACGGTTGCATCCTTGCGACCACCAGCTTGCGGACTTCCTGCCCGGAAGGAATGCGACTTTAAATAACTAACACCAGTACGTTGAGGTTGGAGGAATGCGCCAGAGTTTTTCCTGTCCTCTGCATCATTACGCAACAACGATTTCATGGCTCCAATAGAGTCGTTGATGTTTCGTGTGGATGGTGGAACCAGCTCAGGAGGTAAGCGAGCCGGGATAGGGTATCCATTGAGCTTGCGATAGATCAAATGCATAGCTACGGCAAACTCGTCAAGGTTGAGTCGTCCACGGTCAGCAGAATCCGCAAGAGTCCACACACGCTCAAGATCGGGTTTGGGAAGGCCACTCTGCCCCAAGATTTCAAGAGCCTGCTCTCCACTGATGAAACCCTTGCCAAATCCGTCCCATGCCCTGAAAGTATCATCATACAGCTTCTTCTCGCCTTTGGTAATAGCCCAAGGAATGGTGGCATTTCCAGTGAGACCAGCAGTAGTATGAGCACCACCCTCACGTCCAGTCTGAGGCATCATCCGTGTCGCTAGAGCTTCAATGTTTGGGAGGCCAGTTGCGGGAGTGTTGACCAAACCCCATTGGCCAGGAATACCTGTGGGTTGAGCGTTGAGGGGAGCTATACCCGTCATATTTGGATTAAGGAAGTTGCTGGCACCTGTGGGCATGGGTGGCATGGGTGGACGAGGTCCATTGTAACCTGCTGGGGCTTGGCCGAACCCAGTTTGTTGCGGCTGCATACCCATTGGAGGCTGACCAAAGCCAGTGGGCTGGGATACTAAAGTGTTAAGTAGCTGGCTGTTGGATTGCTGGGGTTGCGGCTGCTGAATTGTAGGTGGCTCATCGAATCTAGGCGCATTGCTAGCTGGAGTTGGGCGGGTAGGCTGGTCGTCTACTACACCAAAGGAAATGATGTCCACCATACTCGAAACCTCGTTCTTAACCCTCTCAGGAAGGGAGTTTGGTAGGTCTTTGCCAGTTAGTTTGAGGTTGCAAAGATACATAGCGAGGGCAAACTCCGGGAAGAGCAGCTGGCCGGACTTTGTTGTATCCGATAATGTCCTGGTTTGTTAGCAGAGGCCATTCAAGATTGCCGTTGTACACACCAGATTTGAGACAGGGCATCTCCAGGTAGCTTCGACCGCAGCAAAAGGTCGCGCGCCTGGTCTCCCGAGAGCGCCTGTGCAGTCCCGACCGCAGACTTGAAGAGCTGCTCAAACTTGGCCTGGTCCTGCGCCGTAATGAACGACAGCCTTATATTCGGGATCTTGTTCGACTTGGCGGGGACAGGCGGTGGTACAGACGAGGCCGAGGACGAGCCTCTGAACGAATCAGCCATCTGCGCCGAGGTCATGCCCGTGGGCTGCGGTCGCTGCGGTTGGGCGGGAGGCTGCTGCTGCTGCTGCTGTTGCTGCTGGGGAGGCGCGCCGGTTTGGAATGGCACCTGTTGCGGAGCCTGCTGTTGGAATTGCTGGCTCTGCTGACCCGGATAGCCAGTGTACTGTGGCTGCTGTTGCTGCTGCTGTCCAAAACCTTGCGGCTGGCCCGGATAGCCCGTGAATTGGGGCTGCATTTGAGCTCCGCCAAAGCCAGTGGGTTGAGGAGCCATGCCGCCCTGGAAGCCGCCGGGCTGCTGGAACGACGGCTGCTGTTGGCCATACTGAGGCTGGCCAGGTCGGGCGCTGTTGCCGCCCCCTAAGTACGAGTTCGACCCAGAGAACATGGTGGGCGCGTTATCGCGGGGTCGATGAACGAGAGGGGCTGGCGCGCATGCAAAGAAATAACGAGCAATATACAAGAAGGCACACGGGCGGGAGTGGTGGGGAGAGGTGTGTGGTTGGAAGTGTGCTGTTCCTCCCAATGTCCCAGGTCCAGTCGCGAAGGGCGCTAGCGGGAGCTTGGTCGTCATCCAGCATTGAGCACTTCTAAGCCCCAGAACCACGACGCCCTCACTCTACCCCCCGCCATGTCCAACGAGCAGAATGGAGACGGCCCAGCGGTGAATCCGGACGCTGAGTTTGCCAAGGTGCGTCTTGCCCTCGCTCTCCAAGGGCTCTTTCTAAATTTCGCAACAGGCATTCAAAGAGCTTCAGCGCGGGGAGCAGACCGCAACGGCGCTCGAGTCGCATCTCGATTCGCTTGAGAAAAAGATAGAGGCATTGCTCGCGCAGGCAGAGAAGGCTGAACAAGATATGAAGGCAAAGTCATCATCTTCGACAGAACAGACAAAAGAGCCCGAGAAGCAAGACTCGTAACCTTCCGAGCGGTCCCGCCTCTCAGGTCTCTCAGGCAATCCTACACTGCGCATGGATTCTGCGGAATCGCGTCAAGCGCAACGATGACCTTCAGCACTATGAGAGCAAGAAGCCCAATCTTGGATCTCAATACACTCTGAAATACCGAGGCTAGCATATCGCATGGGCGATACCACTTTCTTCACGTAGACATGGCATTCTGAGAGGGATCAGTCAGCAGCGTCAACCACGATCATGACTCAACACTCTCATCTAAGAAACATAAAGCCTCTTTTTCATAAGCCTCCAGTTGTGGAAGGCTTTCCTTCTGGGCCTTATCCCTTGAATACACTCTCCAGATTGAACACTCCAGCACCGTCCTTTTCCACCACGCCCACTTCGGTGATGATGCCGTCAATGAGCTCAGCTGGTGTGACATCAAACGCCGGGTTCCAAACATTGATCCCGTTAGCCGCAATGCTAATTGTTTCCACAACTCCAAGATCCAACGCCACTCCATCATGCCTTGGGCCCTTGACCAGTGTGACTTCCTTGCCAGGCCTCTCCTCAATGACAATATCGACGCCAGACTTGGTGTTAAGATCAATCGTCGTCCTTGGTGCGGCGACTAAGAACTTGACGCCATGAGCCTTGGCCAGAATAGCGAGTGAGTAAGTTCCGATCTTGTTCGCTGTGTCTCCATTCGCAGCAACGCGGTCAGCGCCGACGACGATGCCAGCGATGTTCTCACTTTCTCCCCGTAGTCGGAGAAGCGCAGCAGCCATGGAGTCGGTGATGAGAGTAGCAGGAATCTTGTCATGGACCAATTCGAATGCTGTCAATCTAGAGCCTTGGTTGTATGGCCGAGTCTCTGAGCAAAACGCATGCTTCAAGGTTCCATTAGAATGAAGTGACCGTATTACTCCGAGGGCTGTTCCATAACCTGCGGTGGCCAGTGATCTTTTAAGGTCAGCATGTGTCAGTTGGCAAACATGATATTTGCTTACCCTGTGTTACAATGTGTCAGCATGCTCACTGGACCCTTCTTTCCCGCCTCAGTATTCTTCACAATCCATTCGGCACCATGTCGTCCAATATTCTCGTTGTCGCTCACATCGTCGACAAGCATCTTCTCCGCCGCGCTGACGTAAGCCTCCCTAACTGATTCACCAGTGGCTCCCTCTTTGGAAGCAGCAGATTCGGTGATTTTCCTCAACTTGCCTGCAGCATCTGCAAGGTTGACGGCTGTTGGCCGACTTGTGACAAGGTAATCGAGCTTTTCTGTGATGAAAATCTTGACTTCCTCTGCTATTGACGACAGCTTCACGTTTGTGAGCTCGACTGCTAGAGCCAGTGCAGCTACAATGGCGATGGCGGGTGCTCCTCGGGTGCGCATCTCCTTGATGGCATGCCACGCATCGGTGCTTGAGTAGATATGGTCATATTCTTCCGCGTGTGGCAGTTTGAGCTGGTCAAGGATTTCGAGCTGACCGCGCTCGTATTTGATTGCCTGGAGCACCATCTTGAAGGGCTAATCGCGGTGGTGGAAGTTTTATGGTTGCAGCAGAAAATTTCAAGATGGTGAGCATTGGGTAGCGATGACCCAATCGACGCTACACGGCAGCACGTGCTGGCAAGCTCACTCAGATGTTAGACATCTGAGACACAATACACAACACTACATGGATCGACAACTACCATTCACAGCACGCGCATAGAGGACGCCGGATTTCGGCATCGCCCACGGTGTAATAGTTTTGCATATGACGAGTTCAGCCACAATGACGATGATTGACACGTGCAGAGAATACCAAGCCGGCCTGGAGGTCCGGTGGCTAAGGGAGCATGCCCGCTTCTGGCAGGAGCCATGGAGCAGGAGTGGGGCTAGAGCTGCAGACGAGCAGTGTTGTGCCATCTGCGAGTTTGAGCAGAGGTGAGGATGGTGAGGATACAACACAAACGAGCGTGCGTCTATTTCAACACTCGCGATCCTATTCCAAGCGTATATTTAGGGAGCCTCGGTGATTTGGCCAGCCCTACCGACGAGCCACAAAGCAGGGAGCTGCAAGGAACCGACCCTTTTTAGCGGCACGTTTATCCGTGGCACCGTGTTAAGCAGCGAGCGCAAAGCTCGGGAAAAGCCAAGCGCTAAATTTCAAAGCTGAAGGACGGCGCCGACACTCGCTTTCGCATCTCGTTCCCCCTTCACACTCTCCTTAATCCCGCACCCCTCAATTGCCCACCTGCCACCCGCTCGCGGTCACTTGCACCGCTGTACATACTCTGTTCGGCCTGTGTACATACTTTGCACGCCTTGAGCCCCGTCCTGCGCCATCCAATCCCGTCCGCATTCGGAAACCACGCCCGCCTCCTCCCCAACACGATTCGCGGATCTTCAAGGGCCCACCTGCTCTGCTGCCGCAACTGCTCCCAACAGCCGCTGGACCTGTCCCTCGCCCATCCAGAGCATTGTCCTGCCCACATGCGCCCTGGAGCCAATTAAACCGCGCCGCCACGCCTTGTAGCTGTCTGCGACCAGTGAGGTTGCCACACCTCGACCGCTGCCCGCCATGGTTATATCTATGCCCCTCATGCCGCGCTCCAAGTCGTCTTTCGGCGTCAGTTCCGCGTTCATGGCGTCCCAAGAAGAGCCCATACGGCCCTCGCTGCGGCCTGGCTACGGCACCTTTGCCGCCCAGCGCCAAAGACGACACTCCTGGCACACACGACCTTGCATGCAAGAGGCCGAGAACTTTCAGACTCTGGTAGGTTACGCAGCATACTCTCTTCAAAAGCTTGTTGCGCATCGACTTACTATTTTCTAGCTTCGCAACTTCTTGGCCGAAATGAACTGCAGACTAGATTTCCTTGAATCCTACGGCCACCTCAAGTACGACGCCGGCGTCGAATATGCATACACCACACTCCTTACTGTTCGCGAATCTTGTTCGAAGATATCAGACGGCGCAATTGAGGCTGGAAGGCGCCAAGCTGCTGTCTTTGTCGAGACGCTCGAGGAACGATACAAAGAAGCGCTTGAGAGAAAAGAGACGCTGGGCGAAAAAGTTCTGGAAGGGATAATATTAATGGACTCTTATTTGACAGAATTTGAGACGCGCGCATATGCACTGGGGGAGGGGACCATTAGCTCGTATGCGCAAGAATTTTATGAGGGTGGCCTAAGGAAGATGGACGAGGGATTTGAGATTGCAAAGACGGTTGTGGATGGTGGATTAGACAAAGCAAGAAGAGCGCGCGAGACTATTGAGTTGACGATTGAGCACGGAGTACAGCGAGCCCTCGCGCGCGCAAAAGAGCATGGTTTAATTCACTACGACGATCTACCCGAACCCTGGAGAGTCAACCCCCACATTCTCAAAGGCTACCGATTTTCCGAGGGCAAATGGGCTTGTGTTCGCTCCGTGGTCAGCGTACACAACGAGCTCATCAACATCTGGACCCATCTCCTTGGCTTTATTATGGTCCTTGCCATTGCCTTTTACTTCTACCCATCGAGCCATAGCTTCAGCATGTCCACCAAGGCCGACATCTTCATTGCGGCAGTTTTTTTCTTCGCCGCCTGCAAATGTCTCGCTTGTTCCACCATTTGGCATACAATGAACAGCATATCGCATCAAACTCTTCTTGAGCGCTTCGCCTGCGTCGACTACACTGGTATTTCCTTACTCGTTGCTGCATCCATCATGACGACCGAATACGCCGCCTTCTATTGCGAGCCCGTATCTCGCTGGAGCTACATGTCCATTACCGCCCTCCTCGGCGTCGGCGGTGTAATCCTCCCCTGGCACCCAACCTTCAACCGCGCCGACATGGCCTGGCTCCGCGTCATGTTCTACGTCTCCCTCGCATTGACCGGATTCCTTCCCTTTGGCCAGCTCGCCTGGACCCGCGGAATCGACTGGGCACAATACTTCTACGCGCCCATCACCAAGAGCCTGGTCGTATACATGACGGGCGCCCTCCTCTACGCGAGCAAAGTCCCCGAACGCTTTTTCCCGGGCTTCTTCGACTACGTGGGCTGCTCCCACAATATTTGGCATGTGGCTGTCTTGGGGGGTATCATCTTCCACTACATGGCCATGCAGACCATGTTTACAAGCGCCTTGACGCGAGCGCAAATCAGCTGCTCGGTTTACTGAACTTTTTCTGTTTATTTGATGCTGCCGTTATGCAGCAGAGATTTTGGGGATAGAGAACCTGGGATGGGTTAGCTTGGAGCATTTATATTGATGAGCGATTGCATGAACGCATTTTGCATTGTGAGGGCGTTTTTTTTTTCCTTGCCCATGTGGCTTTTTCTTTTGTTTTTGGCCTTGAATTCTCTTCCCTTCGATTCTGGGGAGAGGAATGCGTGGAATGATGGGGTTTCACGTATTGGAGATGAAGAAGATTAGATGCGTTATTTTTAGGTGTATATGCTCGTTCGCTACATAGGCTTGTGGTGGATGTTCTCGTAGTTCCATTGAGGATTATATCTAATCTACCTTCGTTTGCATATGTCAAAGTATGAGTTTTGCTATTGAGTGAGAAGTGCATAATACAACTACACGAGCGTACGAGTTTGAGATGCCTGAGTAGCACTTTCACTCCAATGTCACTAAAATTACAACACGGGATCAGTCAGACCTTGCGAGATTGAGAGGATATTGTTTAACGATGTAATGTAATTCAAGTAACTATCTAAGTACGTAGGCAGCAATTTAGCATGTAGCACACTCCCACCCACACTTACACTCAGACTCACAATCTCAATACCAAAATGCTCGCACCTTCAAACTATCAAACCCCCCAAATCGGCCGTCCCAAAAACAAAAACAGAAGAAAGATAGGTAAATGAATCGCCGCCCAGAAAGCCAGAAAGTTATACAGCCAAAATCTCAAACCCAAGTTGAACTCAAATTCAAAATCAAAAACAGAACCACAAATAACTACCCAGGTACGAGGTGAAAGGCCCATCTAACCCCACCCACGATCCCATCCTATCCCAGAACAGGAAAAGAAAAGGACCAACGACCAATAGTACAGTGCTAAACAAAATTGTACAACTAGGCATATAGCTTACAACAGCGTTCGTGACTGGCGATTCATCTAGGACGCAAGAAGCAAGAAGTAGAGGGAAAGAAGAAGAGAGAAAGAGGACTAGACTCCAACGCCAGCGTGATTTCGTTTCGTGAAGAGAGAGAGAATCGTGAGGTGAGGCCGTGGTGCGCGTGTGATGTATGGGATGATGTGATGGAGAGAGAAAGCGAGAGCGAGAGAAAGGAAAAAGAGAAAAAAAGAGAGGAATGGAACGGCAACGGAGAGGAAGGAGGAAAGAAACGAAGTCTAAAATGGTGAGAAGGTGTACCCCAGGAAAGGTATACCCCAGAAAAAGAGGGAGAGGACTTGCGCTGAGACGAAACGCCCAAGCCCAAGACCCAAAAAAGGGGGCATAGCAAAAAGACGCTCAATAAAGAAAAGCGCAAGTAATTCCAACCCAAAGTGTCTCAAACAACCAAACGACAAGCAGCCCCAACGCCACTATACAAAACACGCTCCCTCGAAGAAGAAGAAAAGGAGGAAGAAATTTATCAAACCCTCAAAACCAACAGCCCAGCAACCAACCGATCAAACCAAAACCCCATATCCTCCCCCCTCTTCTCCCCAACCTTAACACTCAAATACCCCTCCCCACTAGCCTGCCCAATACACCCCCTCACACTCTCCACAAACGCATCACCAGGCGCCACCTTCTCGCGGCCGGGGATCCCCAACCCCGTGGCCCTGACCTCGCCCGCCCAGTCCGGCCGTAGCCTTGCATGGCAACCCGAGAAACACGCCGTGTAGAACGCGAGCATGGTTTTGACGCCCTCGTTGTTGGGCGCCATGTCGTCGTCTGCGAGGGCGGCGGCACCGGCGGAGGGAGATGAAGAAGAGGGCGACGAGGCGCTGTCGTAGTTGGCGTGGTACGGGGTTTTGGCGGCGTGGTACTGGATTGACTCAACGGTCATGAGGACGGTGATGAGCAGCGCCAGCGCGAGCGGCCAGTCGTCGCAGTCGCGGTTGAGGAGGAGCTGTTCGAGCGACGCGAGGACATCTTTCATGAGGTGCAGCGCGAGGCCCGGCATGACGGCGCCGAATTGCGCGCGGATGAAGCACGGCGTGGGCTGGAGGTCGTCTGAGAGCGGGATCGTGGAGCGGATGAGTTGCGAGAGGACAGCGTTTTCGGAGCGTGGCGGTAGTGTGATGTCGCCGCCGACGTGGACGAGGACGAGCAGCTTGAGCGCTTGGTGCAGGGTGCGGGCGCCGGGGCTGCGGGGCGCGAGCGAGCGCCAGAAGATGTAGACTTCGCGGAGGATGCGGAGGGGTGAGCAGAAGAGTGGGAAGAGGCGGAAGTGGTGAGTTACTAGGAGAGAGAGATGTGTGTCCAGGGCCTGGAAGAGATTCGCGGTGACGTCTGCGGTTAGGACAGCGGGTAGGACAGCATGGTGATGTGTTGATCCGTGAGACGACTCAGGGGGCCATGAGTAGATGATGTGTTTGTGGACCAGGGCTTCAGGGTTCTCAATGTGTAGGGCATTGACCGAAACTGACATTGGTGGACCGAAGCCAAAGTTCAAGGGGATCCAGTATGTGATTCCAGTCGAAATGTTGAAGCCTTGTGGAGCGATGAATGAAGCCAGAGACCGCGCGGTTGGGTGCCAACCTAGGCGATCGGACAGAAAAGCGCTGGAGAGATCACTGAGTAGTCGATCACGACAAGGGTTCTTGACCAAGTCTCCCTTGTAGTGTTCGAGGCAAGACTTGCATGGTGTTCCAGGATCGCACTTTTCTTTTCGTCTTTGGCAGTTCGAGCAAGCACCGATGATACGCATCAACGCGGCATGGCTGCGTTGCTCAGCAGTGAGACCCTTCTTCCGTCCCCTTGGAGTCCTGCCTTGAAGGCCTTCTGTACTTGTAGGTGCAAGTCTGTTCGTCACGGGGTTGGGCTGGTACGACACCCACCCGAACGAGTCAGAGGTTGCTGAAGTAGGGGATGGCGTGGTCGGCTTTCGTCGAGATTGAGAGGTGCTCCTAGATAGTGCGACGCCACGATAGCGACGTGAAATGGTAGGCGAGACCGAGAATAGTGGAGGAACTCTGCGTGACGATGCTGAAGATGTGTGATTGTAGCTCGAAGTTCCGCGAGTTGCTTCAGGGATGGTAATCGCCCTGCTCGGAAGGTAAGGCTGGGATGCTCCAGCGGATCGTTGATAGGAGGCTGAACTGAAGCCATGATAAAGCGGCTGTGGAATTGAGATTGGGGCTGCCCCTACTCTGGTCTCGTCGAGTTCTGTAATCGGCTCGACAATTTGAGGTTGATCTGCCCATGTACCAACGCTAGAAAACGCCTGAGAGGCTCTGACGTCAAGGCCACTGAAGGAGTGGGCTGATCCAGCAACATATGGGTTGAAGACGGTCTCAGAAGTTGATTCGTAAGACCCAGTCGAGCCACCATAACTATCCGCAATACGCTCATAACGTGTGTCTAGTATAGGGGGCTCCGTAACGCGGTCTAGGGGCGTGAGGATGCTGTCACAAGCGCCAAAGGATCCAAAGAACCGACCATCTTCACGACCAACGAGTGGGGAAGTTGCATCGGTACCAAAGGATGGAGAAGTGCAATAAGGCTGGCCGAAAGACGACTGCCCATCGAGGATCGACGGTGGTGCAGAGACGGTGTATTCGAGTGATGGCGGACCATCGGCAATCGAAGGAGGCGCCGAAACTAGGTAAGGCTGATCAGAAGTAAAACTCCCAGGCTCTTGAAAGCTAGTAGAAAAGCTATCCGTTTGGGACCCGGTGAAGCCTGTGTCACCGTGGAAGATTGGGTCGTAGAGCTCATCGTCCCAGGCAACAAGGTCTTGCCAGCCTTCGATTGGCGAATTACCGTACCCGGCGGGAGACATTTTCGGTTTGGCGAACGCGGTGTGCCAGCGGTGAAATAAAGGGAATAGAAATATGCTCCGGCAACAAGATGACCTTCAAGTCTCACCCCCTCGTGGAGGGTATCATGAAAGATGTCAATGGAACAAGTTGACCACCAAAACCGAAGAAAAAGCGCTGGAAAGGCAGAGAGGGCGAAAAACAAAGTGGCTCTCCAGGCCGCAACAAGGTCAAGTTATACAGCACCCTATGATCCGGGGGATTCACAGACGGACGGCTGACAATACGAAAGTTCGTTGCCTTGCAGAAAGAGCCGCCGGGGCAATTGACGAGTAGTGATTCACGGCCTTATCACGTTTTGACTGGTAATTAGTCCATGACTGAATCTCTCGTGTCAAGTGCCGAAGGGCTGCTCAGGCTGGAGGACTCCGAGTGGAAAGCTGGAAAGCTTTGGTGTTCCCGCGAGACAGATGACCACGCATCTGCTGCAGGTAACGCCGGTGAACCGAATACGGCTGAGCACTTGGTCTGCGGGTAGTGTTCCCCGCTACTCTGCGACGCGCAAGGATGTCAAATCAGAATGCGAGGAAGGCGATGCGTGCGACCTCGAGCCAATCTGTCGGTTTGATGCATTGCGGGATTTCCAACGCGATTTCGTATGAGGTAGGCTTCTGGAAAACTTCGCCTCGCTCCGTGGCTGTGAGTGAGCCGATCTGGCGCAGTAGCACGACATGGGCTGGCCAATGCTCATCACCATACACTGTGTTTGGACTTGGACCCCAGTGTCATTACTGAAATCTGTCCAGAATCCTACAGAGTCGGTGCTTCTGTTGTTCATCAAATTGTCATGTGCAAATATGACGAGTTCGAAGGGCAACGTAGGAGAACGCCGAGAGCAAGAAGGCTGAAAGTTAAGCCTAGGATTGCCGTCCACCCACAAGATGTGTAATCTTTTGGGCGAAATGTTGGTAAGGGCGCTACTTTCCGACAGATCTTCAGCTGTGATTCCGTCCTCCGCCTTGCGGGCCGTATACGCATATAGTGGACTGCACTTGATGCCTCGGCTGGGGTTGTATCCTATCTCCGGTGCCAGTTAAACCCTTGAGCTCCACTGTCGAACCGCAGCTTGAGCATTGGGTAGGGGACAATGGGGAGCGACATGTACAGTAGTCAGATTGAACGTTTCTCTAAGCCAATCTGAGCCAAGGCTCTCCACGTCAATGCCCTGTGACCGCATGGCCAAGTCGCAGGCAGCCTGGCGAAGTGCCTTGTTCGTTAGCTGGAAAATCGTCACCTCACAGCCGGCCAAAATTTCCCCATGTTGTAAGCTGGGAGCTTTGTCCCTGCGCTAGGTCCTGCAGACGCCATCATATCGTATGCATTGCTCCACCCACATACATGTGGGTGCAGCTAGCGAGCCTCACTTCATGTCGTTCGCATATGCCATATGTATGTCACTGCGTGCGGCTCTGGTCTTCCGGTCGACACTTCAACGCGCGCTGTGAATAACGCCCTCTGCTTCGTATCAACATGCGGCAAATATCGATTCAGCCTCACATAATTCCCTCACATCCTTGGACACAGTAGACGTTGCAATAATCATAAAAGTCATATTAAAACCCAACGCCGAGGACAGGAGGGTCCAGCCCAGGAGCATTAGGGTGTGGTAGTCTGGCCAAAAGATACCAAACTCAGAACGCAGAAGAAAAAAAGACGCAAGGCCGTAAAATAAGTATGCTGACAGTAAGATATGCAACAGTAGATGAGATAGGAGAGATGACGCAGCAAGACATGTACAAAACATGCGCACCAAACCCACCCGGAAGAAGTTGTTGACGTGACGTCGGGTATCGTCCAAGCCCCAGAAGTAGTAGAAGAAGGAAGAATAAAGGGTATCGCAACCAAGACCGCCTCCAGGCAAACACCAAAATTTGTCCACATATCGCCGTTCTCGACAGCCTTCTTCTTACATCTCATCCGACTCTTGACTGGGCGCTGGATCGGAGCAGCTCCATGCGCGCATGCGAATGATAATGTCAAGATCCCCGTCTAGTCAGGCAGCCTCTGGAGGAGAAAAGAAAAGAACAATCTCGCCTCGGTCATTCTTCTTCAGACGAAGATTCTTCCACAGCTCCTTCTCTTCCTCGGCTTTGGAAGGCACACGATCCCAGCGCTCATAGCGCTCGCGGTGATACCTTTTGAGAGCCTTGTTGACGCTCATGCCGCGTTCAGACTCAGGGCCTTTAGTGATAAAGGACATGAAAAGATCGGCACGAGCGTCAGTCGCGGTAGGAACAGGCGCGAGGTCACCACTGGGGCGCACAATCAACTGGCCGTTGCCATTGGGTGCAGGAGAAGCCGATCCAGAACGATGATACTCAATAGCCTTCATGCCCTTGCGGTCATGTGGGGGCGGAGAGACAGAGGATGAGTACTGTCGTCGGCGGAGTCGGCGGCTCTCCTTGGCAGACTCGTCACGTCTCTTCTTTGGCTTGACCTTTACAAGGGCTGTGCTAGCCTTGCGCTCTTTGCGATCCCTATCGCGACCTCTCTCCATCTCCTTCTTCTCCTGCTGTTCACGTGCTCGCTCTTCCTTGATGGCGGCCTTGCGCTGCTTCTGTTCTTGAATTTCCCATTCCCTCTGTGCACGCATGAGAGCCTTGGAGTTGCCTTGCTTAGCACGCTTCATTGGACTCAAGGGTGAATTGGCATAGTCGCCAGAGTCATCAGGCGAAGGTGGGAATTCAGGCCGAGCAAGTAGCCTGTTCAAGCCTCCAGTGAGACCAGAGTGAAGCATAGGAGGAGCCTCGAGCATCATGGAATCCCTCTCCTGCTGTGCACGAACCAGCGACATGTCCAGCTCCGTAGGGGAGTTGCGCTTGCGCTTGCGATCGGTCTTCTTGCTCGTAGTTTCCACGTCTGTGTCACGAGACTTGGTCCTCGAATGCTTCGACTTTGGTGCGGGGGTAGTGTACGAGTCGTGGAGCTCCTTGGAGGCGCGCACAGGCTCAGCACCATACTCGAATCCATTTTGCTCAAAAGAGTCGTCGTCATCCTGCACCTGGAACTTCATGACATCCGCAATGGAAGGCATCTCCTGCTCTGTGTACGCTGGGGGCTGGCTGTCCTCGAGCAGGCGCGATTCATCAATGGGCTGGTAGCTCCTGGAGACATTGGGTGTCTGCGACTCCTCGAGGAAGTCGAAAACATTGCAGGGCGGAAGAGCGGCCGGTTCATCATAGCCTAGAGAATGGGGTGCCGGCGGTGGAGTGGGCGCGCGTGGTGGGGCATAGACGGTGGCAAGGGCGTTGTTGGTTTCAGGAACGTCCTCGACGTAGGCATTGTGCGCAGTAAGAGCCTGCGAGTTGTCGTTCTGAGCGCTGTCCTTCTTCTGATGCTGGGCCTTGGGCTTTTTCTCCTTGTAGAGCTTGCCCTGATACTTCTGATCTTCCGTGATACAAGCCTGCAAGCGATTGGTTAGCCATGGCCACCATCATGCAAGTCAAGTCGAAAATTTTTGCTTGCGCGCAGTCGGCGCATGCGAAAAGACGACAGAAGTGCTGTCGCTACGGGGAGGCGTCGTCGCAGGAGGCTCGAGGGGATGACGCATACCGTATGGGATTTGTAGCTGGTGCCAGGAAAGGTCACCATGCAGTCGAGACATGTGAAGACGCCATAGCACTGGTTGCGGTGGCCGTCGAGCTTCTTCTTGGTGAGGACATCCCCACAGCCCTAGGTGGTGAGCGTCAGCTTGATGCGTCGTCAGGGGAGGAGGGGCCAATGGCGCCGTGGGCGTCCAAGCGGGCGAACGAGGGGTGCAAAAAGAGTAAACAGTGAAGCGTCGACGTACCTCGCACGAGAAGCTAACCATGGATGCGGATAGAGCAGAGTTTCGATATGCAAAGAAGCGGTGTACTGCTGGCAGGACGGCAATGGAGGAAGAGTCGGTGTGTGAGGGGGCTCTGGGTGTTATCACCCCTCGTTGTCCACGGGGTGGTTTCAGGTTGTGAAGGGCAGCCAGAGCGCCTCTGCACTTTGTTTATGCGCTAGGGTTGATCCTGCTAGCGAGGTGTCGAATCCCCGACGGCAGGCCCCTGACACTGCCGCCCACCTGCACGATGCGCGCCCGCGGCAACCACTATAATTATCACGCGACGGCGCTCTCTGCACCTGCGACGGCCTGCAGTTGGACAGCCACACCTTGGGGGCCCTCCGCGCGACGTCACGGCAGTTCGCGCCCTGGGAACATGTTCAGAGGCCTTGAGATGCTCGCGAGGCCGTCGTTGCTGGCTGCGCGGCCTCCGCACGCTGGCCCACGCTGCGTGCACGCCATTGTCTGGGACTCGTATCCCCCCATCTGGGACCACGCAGGACGTCGCAGGTTGATTGTAAAACAACAGCCAGCTGCTGCTGCCAGCGCGCGCTCTCTGCTCGGGGACAACCCTGGACTTCAGCCATGGCAGCAGGGCTGGCCGCGTGAGCTATCATTCGCTATCTGGCCTAGGCCAATCTAGAGTCCGCCGTCGTTCCTCTTGCCCACCATGACCGACGCCCATTCAAGACATTTGCTGAGTGAAACCCGGCTGACGTGAATGTATCGTGATCAGCCGGGACTGCCGGACTCGCCCATCCCACCACCTTTTTGGCCTATCTGTTCTCTTCAATGGCCTCGCCATCTGCTGCAGCTTGCGCCATAGCATGCAAACCTGGTCTTGCTATCGCTCCCAAAGCACCACCAAGACTCCACTATCCAGCACGAATATCATTCCTTGCTAGGCATGCCGTGCCTTCCCAGTTTGGCAGCGCCATCCAACTTGTAGATCCGTCATACCAACAGCGCCTCCGTATCTCATTAGTCTCTCATACTAGGTTGAGAAAGCAAATAACGAACCCCTCCTCACTGCGCGATTGACGAGAAGTCCGGAGATTGCAACTAATTGAAGTTCTCCAACTTCGTTTATACCTTGCTTTCGAGAAGACTGCAGTGGAATATAGGTAGGGTTAGGGTTCCTCCGTGGTTAGCTGTCCAGACTTGTGTTGTCACGATGCGGCGCAGAAAGACTCCAAGGCCGTTCCCCGCTATTTTGGGCATGTGGGAGTGTGGAGCGCCTCCTTCAAGTGTACCTTGACATGCGCCTCCCCCAAAGCTGACGTCTCAACCTGGAGATCTTCCCTCCTCTTTTAGCGCCCATGTACCAGGGTATGCACTATCATGCAGCTGTACCTTTGCCCGATTCTGTCGGCTCCTCGTCTCCGCAGCCTGAGATGCGTTAGAAAGTGTGACGTTCCACGCGACGAGCATGTTCACATACCGCAATCGTACGCGTCCCCGATGTTCTCGCAGTTGAACTCGGGTTTGTGCAGCCTTTTATTGACCACATTGTGTACAAAGCAGCCCCACATGGCGGAAGCCGTTCGTGAGGATACCTGGGGAGGATATTTGGCGAGCACTTGTCCGAAATGCTCTGCGCATTCTCCGCTGTATCTATAATGAGCGTGTGCATGCCTCAGCTGGGTAGCGCCACCTGGCGCCAGACGTACCAGGGATACAAGCGCTGGAATAGGTGTACATATGACCGGAGCGCCTCCTTTTCCTCCTCTGTGGGCTTTTCGGGAAAGCGAGCAAATGTCGTGTGGAGGACTTTCCACGCTGCGCGACCGAGTTCTGCCCTGTAGAGATTCGTTGTTAGCTAGGTTGTTCTGGCGCTGTGATGCAGCGGACTTCCGAGTACGTACTTTGCTGTTGCGTTCCCTAACCTGGGGGCAATCGCATGTCCTGTGAGCAAAGCGCCGCTGGATTGACCTTGTGGTTGCGCAGCAGACGAGCTTGGTGACAAGTGGCCTGGAGTGACTTTGTATGGACCGAGGAGGAAGAAGGAGACGAAGGCGAAGACAATGAGCGCCAGAACAACAAATCGCCCAGAAGTGCGAATCATGGCTAAGTATGTTGCAGGGAAGAGCAAACACAAGCGCGCAATGGAGAAATCGACGAGTTCGTAGGTGAGATTCGCATCTCGAACCAGGCACAAGTCTGAAGCTGTCGATGCCTCAGACCACGCCAAGCATTGCAGCCGTCCTGACCATGCTGGCACCACTGCGGTTAAAACTGCCCTCTGCGGAGATCAATGTTAGCCTCGGATCCGAAGGCGCGATTATCAGCTTCCGAGAACGATGAACAATAAGCTACTCTAGAGTTGCGGTCTGACAACAGCAGCTGAGCGTCTTTTGGTATATTCTCGCGGCTGCTGGTGGATATTCACGGATACTCGCTACCGATATCGCTGCTCAAGCTGAGCTTACAGAAGGTTCCAAAGACTTCAAAACCTTCGACTTGCCGTCTACTTTCAGCTTTATAACTCCACACACAACCTCTGAATTTCAAATCACTACAGCAGCAATGGCAGACTTTCCTCCTCCGCCAGTCGATACCATCGGTATGTCGAAATGTGTTTGCATGGCGGCACAATTGCTGTCAAGCACCGAACTATGCTGACGTACTTTCAGACTGGAGCAACATGGGCTTCAAAATTCGAGAGGGTGAGTCAGAATAAGCACATTCACATAAAGAAAAAACCTTTGCATTTTCAATCCGGGGACTGGCAAGAGCTGGGAATTGCCAGTTACGTCGTTTGCGCTGGAATTCGACGCCTCGTTGCTTTCGAATAATTATTCTAACCTCTCAAACAGTTGCTGGCCATGTTGAATCACATTACTCCGTTGAGACCGGAAAATGGACACCCCCCGCTTTCATTGAAGATCCGTTCCTGCGAATCCACGGAATGGCTCCTGGACTCAACTACGGCATGCAATGCTACGAAGGATTGAAGGCCTTCCGTGCACCAGACAACACAATCAACATTTTCAGGCCCAACAAAAATGCCGAGCGAATGCAGCATTCCGCTTCATTCATCTCAATTCCAGATGTACCCACAGACCATTTCCTCGCATGCTGCAGTCTAGCCGTTGGCATGAACGCAGCGTATGTCCCACCACACGAGACTGGCGCAGCTATGTACATTCGTCCATTGCTCTTTGGCAGCTCGGCTCAGCTCGGCCTTAACCCACCTCAAGAGTATACCTTTGTAGTCTACTGCATCCCAACTGGCGTCTACCACGGAACCAACCCGGTGGATGCCGTCATTCTTGAGAGCTTCGACCGAGCAGCGCCAGAGGGTACTGGATCTGCCAAGGTTGGAGGAAACTACGCTCCAGTGCTGCGACACAGCGAGAAGGCATACAAGGCCGGCTATGGCATCACTCTGCACCTGGACAGCAAGACCCGAAGCGTGATTGATGAGTTCTCCACCTCAGCTTTCATCGGTGTGAAGAAGGATGGCGACAAGGTGAAACTTATTGCATCAAACAGCAAGAACGTTATTCAGAGCGTCACTGGAGATAGCATTCTCAGAATTGCCGAATCATTCGGCTGGGAGACCGAGTCACGAGAGGTAAGGATTTTTCCTAGTGGCGTTTTCTTTGTCGTGTTAACATCATTGTAGATTCCCTATGAGGAGCTCTCATCGTTCGACGAAGTCTTGGCTGCCGGTACTGCAGCAGCTCTTGTCCCAATCAAGTCAATCAGCTTGGAATCAAAGGGCGACAAATTCGAGTATCCAGCAGCCGCGCAAGAGCCTGGTCCAGCCTGTGTTAAGTTGCTCTCAACTCTGAAGGGCATCCAGCAAGGCAAGATTGAAGATCCAAAGAAGTGGCTCTTCAAGGTGGAGAGACCATCACAATTTAGCCACAAGGAGACAAATGGTGGCACAAAGACAGTTGGACAACTGCCTTAATATTCCCATGATGCAAAAGCCCAGACGCAGTTGGATAGCAGAATCACAGGAATACTTCAAAATATGATGACAGGCGTCAAGGCACAAAAGAACATGACTATGGCGTAAAGTAGATTCACTCCCTGCATCAGCTGTGCATATGAAAATGAGATGAATGATAGTTATACGAAACAACAATAAGCATGCAAAAGTCACAGACGGACCTTGAACGAACAAGTGAGTGAACAAAACGCATTGAAAGCGCCTGGCACCGTCAGAAACCACACCACATCAAGTCTGCCTGCAGGGACCCGCCCAATCCTCCCTTGGACCCTTGTTCTAGAATCCCGACTCGCACAATGCTCGCGCTGGGGAAGTCTCGAGCAAGTAGAGTGTTCCGGCCGGCAGCCAATCGGCAAGTGAGTCTACGTCATCCGACCCCCGCCAGCCCTGGAGCAAAGCGCGCGACCCTCCCGCTGGGTACAAGGCAGACAGTACTCGACTTGCTCACCTGCATACCCGTGTCAGAACCTTCAGACCCTCCCGACTTCAGCCTTCCCCCCATAGCCTCGCGCCAGACTTATAGCGCACCCACCACGTCCCGACTCGATTCAACTCGCGTCCCACGAAACACGACCAGTAGCGCAACAGCATACAGACGGGTTGCGGCATGCCGGGTTCCTTCTCGAGGCTAGTAAACGGGGCGAGGAAACATTTGGGCGATCCTAGCCCTGATGAGGCGTATCTTTCGTGTAAGTGCGAGGTGAATGTGGTTGTGGTGGGCACTGTTGCTGACTTGGAGTAGATCATGATGTGAGGGGTGTGTATGCTTCGCCTCCTGTGACCGAGCGCAAAGCCTGGCGCAATCGATGGAGCACACGGTGCTAATGGACTGTAGTGATGCGCGCTGATGTAGACAGCATTAAGAATGACTGGCTTACCGACAATGTGAGACTACAGCCTACTCTTCCGACAAAGGCTCCCATTGCTAACACATACCAAGGCAATTGCATTCTGGCAAGAGTGTGTATCCTACAGTACTTAGTACATGTACAACAACTCACCTAAGCCAGATACCTCGAGCGCGAAGAACTCAATGCCTTCCCACGCGCCAACATCGTCCTCCTCCGACCCAGCATGTCCTTCATGCTCATGCAGACAGCCGACCCGCTCTCCCTCAAAGAAGCCCTCCCAGACTTCAGCGCCACAACCCACGTCTTCCTACCCATCAATGACGCGCACGACGTAACACAAGCAGAAGGCGGCTCGCACTGGTCGCTGCTACTCGTCTCCATCATCGACGGCGTGTCCTTCCACTACGACTCCATGTCCGACTCCAACGACCGCGAGGCCCGGAGCACGACACTCAAGTTCGAACAACTGCTCGGCAAAAGACTGCGCTTCATACCTATGCATGACTCCCCGCAGCAGGAGAATGGGAGTGATTGCGGCGTGTTTGTGTGCGTGTTGATGAAGCACCTGCTCCTCAAGAGACTGCTCAAAGCAGATGCGAGCAGAAAGATTAGCATGAGCATGAAGGGCGGCGAAATCAATGCCAAGGACGGGCGCAAGACGATGTTGAAGGTGATTGAGGAGCGGAAGAAGGAAGGACTCCGGAGAAGATCGTAGGTCAATCCTGGAGACTTGGACGAGGAGATGGGAAGGGCATCACACTAACATGAATAGACGCAGTCACTCCCCCTTCCGACCAAACTCATCGCAATCCAAGAGTCCACCGCGTATTGGAGAGGAGCAGGATGTCTAGGATAACGTCTGTGCGCCATAACGCACTGTTAAACGGCATACTTCTCTTCTAGTATGCTTCCATCCTGGTGTATCACTGCCTGCACCAAGTCAGACCGGATCACTCGATCCCAACAGAAAGCAGTCTTCAGGCGCAGCACACATAAACATCTCCACCCCAGTTTCCACCAGGCTTCGGCCTTTTTCTTCACAAGCTCATAGCGGGAAAGCGCTCCGAGGACGTCAAGAACCGCGAGTGCTTAGCGATAGAATGCCTGATTTTTACAGAAGATGATGATATATATGCGCTACGATGGGGTACATGGTTTACACTGGTATGATTCGCGGGCCCGGGTTTCGAGGGGCATCTTATAGTTTGTTTGAGTTTCTTTTCGTTCTGGCGCGCGAGAGCATTAGCATGGAGTAGGATTGGGGTTGGGGAGATGGGAATGGGTTATTGAGTCTGATGGGAGGGGAGGGGGAATATACGTTGTTCTCTTGACTTTGGCTTGACGTCGCTTGAACTTGACTTGACTTGACTTGACTTTCCTTCTCACCGGCAAGTCGCATGTTACCCAAAACCAAAAAGATCTCTCAGTTGAATCCAAACAACCACGAAAGAAGGACGAAGAGACGTAGAAAAGGACCAAGTACGTACGCACTGGGCTAAACTCAGGCCAAGTTCTAAAATGCTTATAATATATCATTGATCCAAAAACGCCGATTCATGCATTCCGCTATATACCCAATTCCCTTTTCAACCCCCTTCCTATGTACAGGTCCTACGTCGACGTCCCCTTATGCGCCGGCGCCTTGGCCTCACCCTCAGTCTTGCCCTCACTCTCCTTCTTAACAACCAGATTCCCCTTCTCATCCCGCGGAATGCGCGCCCACCCCGTCTTAAACCGCTTCTTACTCGCGTCGAAGCGCGGGAACGGGTGGGCTTCGGTGTTGAGCACGATCTCGTCGAGCGGGAGCACGTCGTTGGGGCCGAAGAGGAGGTACATGTATTTCAGCGTCTCGGCCTGGGGAGGGCGGGTTAGTTTTGTGGGGACGGAAATGGGAATGGGAAGGGGGAATGGGGAATGGGGATGGGGACGTGAGGAGGGGACTTGAGGAGGGAGGGAGAAACGTACCAGCCAAAAACTCTCCATGTTATCACGAGTCGGCGGCGGCACGGTATTAACATCGCCTATAGAGCTGAACCCGCCCCCGTTCTCAACAAGCGTGTGATTGACAAACGCCTCGAACATGTCCCAGCCCCACTCGCGGTAGATATCATCACCCGTGATGCGCCACATGTACAGCAAGCTCTCGACCGTCTCGGGCCGCTGCAGATTATGCGCGTCAGCAGGCTTGATTTGGAAATCGGCTTTCCAGCTGTCCTCAGCCGGGGCGTCGGTCTCGAGGTCGGATGTCGAGGCGAGGATCTCGGTGCGGTACATTTTGGGCACGTCGTCGAGGACAAAGTGGGCGATTTCGGGGGCTAGCCCTGTCGCGGTGGCTTTGTACATGCCCATGCATGTCTTTGCGAGTTCGCGCGCAAGCTGGATATCTTCTTCTTGCTCTTTGCCCCAGGTAGGTAGTTTTCGTGCTTCGGCGAGGGGTTTGCCTTCTGTGGCTGCGAGGGCGATGGTACCGGGGAGGAAACAGACGAGGTGGTCCATCTTTGGGTGGAGTTTGCCTTCGATGCCAGCCGGGCGTTCTGCGAGCACTGTGAAGTGACTATGCTTTGAGTAGGTTAGTAGATGCTTCTTTGCGCCGTTGAGCGACTCCTTCCACATCTCGTGGTATACTGGCTCTTGCTTTTGCGTTTGTAGGTACTGTTTGATCAGGTACTCATAGTAGCTGTCTCCACGACTACCCCATCGAATTTCTGAGCCACGGAAGGTACCTCTGTCTGCGTAGATGAAGATAGGCAGAAGTCCATCTTTAGCGCCGTTATTGTCGACGACTTGCATCACTTTTTCTGCTTTCTCCCAGTAGTTTGCTTCGCCAGTCAGATAGGCGAGGTACTTCATCTCCAATTGAAGTGTTGTTGCTTCTGCTGTCGAGGACGCACCGCCATCAGCGTGCGATGCCTCACCATGGCCATCTTTGAGGATAACGCTAGCCCAAGGAACTCCAGATGGGGACTCATATGCTCCTAGAAGTCGGCCTGCCAGGTCGGTGGCCTTCTCCAGGAAGAGATCTTCGTCGTGCGCATTCTCGGGCTTCATCCCCGGAAGAGTGTCCTGGAGATAGTGTGCTGAGAGCAAACCGCCAAGCATCCGGATCGTCGTCTCAAACGTGTTGACATCCTGCTTCTTGTCGTAGTTGAGCGTGGTGGATACCCACTCGCGTGCATGTTTGAGTTCCTTGGTCAGGTTCATGATCATCAGAGTGTCCAGGGCATCCACAATGATCCACCCCATGCCATTCGGCTCGGCCATGTAGCGTCCTGATTTTGAGACGGGATGATACTCGTCGTAGCCCCAACCATGCTCTTCATATGCATGCCAACTCAATAGGAACGCATCTTTGACAGCTTCTTGTCTTTTCGCCCAATCAACTATGCTCTTCTTGCCTCCCGAACCACCGCCAGCAACTGAACCCCAACTCTTCCCAGTGTCTTTCCTGCCGGCTTGTGCGCCTTCGGTCGGGGTGCGGTTCCACCATCCAACCCAGTAGAAGAAACCCAGTACCACCACCGCGATCAATCCAAGACCTTTTTTGCTCTTCACGAACGACTTGCGCCCCCTCGACCCGCCGCCATATCCATAGCCAGTAGGCTTATCCTTGTACATGGGTAGGCCCTTTTCGTTGCCGGTGAACTTGTTCCAGACATTATCCTCGAAGCGGCGTTGTGCAGAGTCGAAATTGGGGACGTTGCGCGGGACGGCGAAGGACATGTCGGTGTCCTGTAACACCTGTCGTGTTGCCTCGACAGCCTGCTTGGTCGATTCGACGGCTTGGGAGGCGGTCTTTGTCGCGGCGGTTTGCAGAAGCGACAGGGCAGAAGGGGATGCTAAGGATGCTTTGCTGCGGAGGTTGAACGGGTCGCGTGTCGAGTACATTGGACGGCGCGACGCGTTCTAGTCCGATGGATGGACCCTTTCACGTACGTTTTGCCGCGGTGACTTTCAAAGAGCCCAGCATGCTTGCACCGTTCACTCGAGGTCTTCTGGGACCTCTGAATAATCGTCAGCGTATCCCTCCTGACTCGCCAGGTGTTCACTGCTCCCTGCCCAATTCGGCATCTGTCCGTTGACAGGGATGAGCTCTACGCGAGTCAGCCACTACTGTCTGTCTGGCTGCGGAGCTGTCGGGAGAAGACCATCCACCCTTCACAGCCTCGATGCGCATCAATCTCGCAAGGTTATCACTACTAGTAATGATAACAGCTCAGAGACGCGTAGTCAGATCTACCCACAGCCTCTTTCCCCTCAAATATTCGCCTGTGACTAACGCGACAGGTCATAAATACAGAGGCTGTACCAAGAGGTCATCAGTCCAAGAGCACATGAGGGTTCGCATGATCACTTCACACATATACAAGACTTTATTTATTGACACGTCTCTGTCCTTGACTGCAAACAATATTCAATTATGCCATCTTACGCTGGAGACAAAACGCGCTTTCTGTTCTTCGCCTTCTTTTCCTGTCTCCCACTCTATCACTGCTTTAGGCCCCAGCGAACAACTTCGATTCGACAGAAGTCAACTTCCGCACTACCCAACACAGAACATGGAATAACTTTGAGAACATCTTCCCGCCATGAGTCTAGACCAGTAGACATCCCGGCGCCCGCACAACAGCAGATATCTTGATCTCGTAGCTTGGTACCTATCAGAATGGAGAGGGACCGAGGCCAGCCCACATGTCAGCCTCAGCATGCACCCCATGCCTTGCATCAACACAGTAATACGGACACAAGCGACTTGAACCTGCACCGACTTCCCCATTGGTGTAGAGGGTTACCACATGGGTCGAGTTGGAGAATGGACGATTTGCCTAGGCAGGATACTTATGCTATTGCGATGTCATGATCAAAGAAGTACCACCATGCAAGAGAAGGGGTTTGATGATAACAGGTTCTCAGTCCAAGATTACCGATTTTCATTCTGGATATAATGCTGTCATCCTAGCGCCGACGAAGGACATTGAAAGGGTTTGAGCAGGCTCTCCGAACGATATGCTTTTCCTAGACCGTTGCATGAAGCGTGAGCGGATTGGTTTGGCATGAGGCATATCAGACCTTAGAAATCAAGACACTCAAGGACACAGCATCCACGGTTCACAACGCCCGCATTGCAAGCAAACAAGTGAAGTTTTGACTTTTTTCATTCCTGGTGTTCACAATTGCGCGAGCTCCCAGTATGCCATTGAAGAAAGGTTATCCGTTATGACGCCCAACAGTCCATGCCATGCCGTAATCCATCGTGCGCGCCGACTGCGGATATGTCATCGCCAACACGCGCTCAGGGTTTCCTCCATC
The DNA here is from genome assembly GCA_001644535.1 of Pyrenochaeta sp. DS3sAY3a. Lineage (NCBI taxonomy): Eukaryota > Fungi > Ascomycota > Dothideomycetes > Pleosporales > Cucurbitariaceae > Pyrenochaeta > Pyrenochaeta sp. DS3sAY3a. The sequence continues at coordinate 1,378,401 of KV441640.1, read as the reverse complement.
ATCGTCTCCTCGTATCAGTTACGCATTTATGCGGTGCGCTTGCCCTTGGGGTTCTTCTTGCCAACGTCGGAGATGGTAAGACCTGAGATGCACATGTCAGTACAATTGTGTCGTTGGACGGTGGTGGTTGGGAGTGTTCGTACCCGGGGGAAGGCTCTGCTTGAGCTTCTCGGCCTTGTCGGTGTCCTTGAGGACGAGTGTGTAGACATTCCTGGAGCATCGGACCTTGAACTTGATGTTGTTGACCTTCTTGTTCTTCTTTATGCGGGCGGCTGCAACACTGTCAGTCAAATCCTTTCAATTGATTCCGATGCCTGTTTCATCCAAAGTTCCCTCCTCTTATCGTGTTGGCTCCCTCATCGCAACAATGCCACGACTAGCAACACTCCTCCCACGGACTCGGGTGGTGAACGTACACTTAGCATCCTTGCGCCTGCAGATCTCGATGAACTGCTTGATATCGGAGACTTCGGAAGGCATCTTGACGGATTGATGTGACGAGTCGGTAACGGAAAGTTCGGGATCGTGAATCTCCAATCTGTCGCCTAGGCAAATTGTTGTGGAGTGGAAACTCGCTTGGGGCACGGGCCGCGAAGGGGCTGGCGCGAGCGTTGCCGTCTTGGGAATGGTCGACTGACGACGTGTGTGGCGCGACGAGGGACCACCGTGAGGAGATGTTGCAAGTTCGAGGGTTTGCTGCCTGATACACCTATTATCTTCTCGATAAAAATCGAACATTGTTTCTGAGCTTTGGACTACATTTGTACATCGCAGCCTTCCTTCCACCTGGAAATCTGTAGTCGCTCGAAAAGCTCTTCCTTCATCATGCCCACCCCATTAGACCGTGCGGCGAATCAACGTGTAGGTGATATATGGATGCCTTCGAACTTGCTATACATAGTGTGTTCGGATCTTGCTGAAGAGAACCGAGGCTGATAACTTCAGGGTCCGTTCTTTGCATTTGCCGCCATCATCGCGGGAGTCGCAGCGTGGAGTATCTGGGGGCAAGATTTGTTTCCAAGTTCTGATCCTACTGGAGGTACGCTTCCCCCGCAATGTGCTTCCTACCTTGAACTTGCGCTCACAATTCCCCTGCAGATCCAGAGACCTGGACTCACAGCGAATGTGTCGCTTGGCTCAATCACGTAAGTCGCTGCAGTTGCAATGCTCGCACATATTGAAAAGATGGAGACGATTGACTGACAATTCGTCTAGCGAAATTTACACCCTTCCCCAATGGCCACAACGGCTGAGCTTCTGGAGCGTATCAAAGCCAACATGAGAGTAGCACGGGAACGATTACCAGGGCAGTGATTGTGCTTCAGAATTTTAAAAACGGAACTGAGACGAGGGGAATACATTGCTCATAAAGTGTCACGTATCGAGTTCGAGCAAATTGATAGCTTTTCGATTCTTGGTTCATACCCTTTGATGTTAGGCCGTATCACAAGATCTATATTGCAATTTATGTTCGGTTGATTGTTTGATTACGAGTACTCCCTTAAACACTGACCATTCATGCTCTGCATTACGAATGGCGACAAATATGAATCGCTTCCTCTACACTCATACAAGTATCTCATTAATCCTTCCGAAGTTCTCTCTAAATAAAAGCAAGAAGGAAAAGGGGGTATCATCCAGGTCTCATCAGTACGGCCATGTCCCATTACTCCGCCCCTGCTCAATGAATGCGCCCATGCCCATTAATCCGTCCACGTGAAAAGAAGCAAGAAGTAAAAGTGTCTATAATACATCTTACAGGTTTCAGTCAACGGAATCGCACGTAATCTGCGGGTGCAGCCTTCGTAAGAAGAGCACCCAATGACGAGATAGCCATCGCAGACACACGAAACTCATCCAAAGACATGAAACCCAATTGAAGTGAACCATTGACGAGATATCGAGCCTTAGTAGCTAGAGCCTAATCACGGTCATTGAATTGCTCGTTGGACTTTGAGAGCTCGTCTTGGCTGACCTTGTAGCGCTTTATTTCTTTGTCGAGGGCAGCTTGCTCCGCCTCGAGCCGACCATCCACCACCAATGGGGCCTCCGCTGACTGCTCACCCAAACTTGTCTCGTGCGGTGTGTCTGGAGCAGACATCGGCTTTGTCCGCTTCGGTGGTGGAGGTGAATCAGCAGGGCGAGACATTGGACGCTTGGATGTCTCGATAGACGTGGCCGTCGAGTTGGCGACATCCCGGAGGATAGCGCTGTCCTCGTGGTGAACTGGTGCTGTAGGCTGCTCTACAGTTCCTCCAAAGATCCCATCATCATTCTTATCTTGAGAGTCCCCTTCAGAGCTCGAGGCGTACTCAGAGACGAACAAGGGGCCATCCTTTCTAGGTGGCTCCCTTGATCGTCCTTGCTGAGGAGCCTCTGCCTCAAGCGACAGCTTCTCACGGAGAACCGAGCCCCTCAACAATGAGTCTCCAGCGCTTTTAGCGCTGAATACTCTCATACCAATTGGGAGTGGAGGTGCAGAGGGCAACTCCAGGGGAACAGCCGTGGAGGGCTGCCATTTCAGCCCATGCTCCTTCCATACTTCTAGTATACTGGTCAGTGAACATGTCGCAATGAGAACATAGATACACTTACCCTTGTCGCGATTGCGGTAGTGGAAGCGAATGATCGCCCAAGGTTCAGTGCCAGGGCGCTCCGATTTGAGCTTGTTGTCTTCACGCTTGGCTTCGGATTCGTCGAGGGGGACGACACCGTTCTGCTTAAAGCCCATCTGCAAGGTAGGGCGAATTTTTCTATAATTCGCAGCGTCATTGCTCTGATCGACTGCGTTATAGGCCATCCTTCCAGAGGCCGAGGCTGAGGCAGAGTGGGACACGTGGAGTCGACGAGTCACATAGAGCCGAAGCTCAATTGTACCGATGGTTTCATAACCGTCGCCTTCAAAGAGTTGAGTGTTAGTAAGTGGTTCAACAAACATTGCAGCATATACGGTGCCTTTTTCGGTCAGAAGCAAAAAAGTATTTGTTTTAATCTTTTTCTTCTGGTGTTTGACTGTTTGCGTAGTGGTCGAAACAGCTTTCCGTACCACTCCGTCTACGACGGCCTCGTATGCGACAGTCACGGTCTGTAATCTAGTTAGCATCTGAGATACTGAGGGTAGATGACGATGACTCTTACTGTGCCTTCGAAATTGCCGCCAATCTCCAACTCGTCACCCAAGCTTAGCGGCACGTAGCAACAGAGTGCTTTAGTCTCTGGGTCGACATAGTGGCCGTACTCTTGCACTGGGTAAGGTTTGCCAGTGATCTGTAGATACACCTCCGCCTTGCGATCTGAATTGGGCTCGAAGACCTTCATGATGCTGATGTCGATACCAACAAGTGCTATGTCGTGGGTAGTGAGTCGATGTGGGTGGGTGGTAGGAATTGGTCACTGAGGGTAGCTTCACGTGGTCTTGGCAACCGCTGTCGTTAGAGCAACACCGCTAGTAACGCGTTGACGCGCTCGAGGAAGGGGCGGGGTACTAATTTGCTAAGGAATAACAAGGCTTAGGCGAGAGAGTGTGTGAAATGACGTAACTGTGCAAACGCTGCGCAGGCAGACATGAATGTGAGAAGTGATGGCTAGGTTTTTTTCAAGGCTAAAGAGCACGGCGAAACAGGGAGACACAAATCGATACACTGAATATGACATAGGAATATATGAGAAAGAAGGTGATATACTAAGGAGGTGTAGAAACCAGTACTGTCTAAAATGCTTCTCTTGTGTCTACCTATAGGTATATGATCGATTGGACACATTGAAAACAGCAATGTAGGAAAGGAGATAGTCTACGGAACAGAGAGAGATGTGTCGGATCACATAAAAGCTAGATGAAGACTTGCCATTTCCATCTCCCCAGTGGATTGTGTGGTGAATTGTCCAAGTGGTGTTGGCCAAGTGAAAAATCAGTCCTAAAATTTCGAAACAAGAGGGCATCGTGCTGTTGCTGGACTTGATATGCATGATTGTCTGAAATCGCAGAATATTTTATGTTCGACATATCAAGAGTTTTGCTGTTTACCTAGATGGGCATGGGAAGGGCTGGTGTGTCGTTATAAAGCTTGGCGTTCGATCATCACATGTCAGCGTTGATACTCGAATCCGCGTTAGCTCTTCTCGTCCACAGGAAGGATATGGGCCCGTAAGTCAATGCTGTCTGCCGGGGACCTCAAACATGGCTTGGGCAAGCGCAGACGGAGCGTGAAGGAGCGGAAAAGTCTTCATCAGATTAGATTGGGCGCATCAATCGCACGGCCGCGGCGGAAGGGCGGATGCGGTCATTCGCCAAGCGCGCTTTCTTCGGGTTGCTTTTTCGGCGATTGGCAGCTCAGCTTGTTTCTCTACCCCAAATCCCTCACCACCAGCCCAGACGCCGCCGCAACCCACCATGCTGTCGAGGACCTCGCAACGAACGGCGCAGGTGCGAGCCCCCTCTCCGACCCCAATTGGGCCACGACGGCGACTTTCGCATGCTAACGCACCATGTCTAGACGCTCCTGCGGGGCGCGAAGCCTGCTGCTCGATGCGGCCCTTCAATGGCGACACGCAGTACGATGCCCGCCCCAAAATTGGCCAGAAGAGGGCACAAGCTAATGCGAGAGCAGCAATGGCGACGGTCGACCAGGACATCTTCAAGCCCACCAAGTTCGGCGGCAAATACACCGTGACCCTGATTCCTGGTACGCTGCGACAGCCTTTCCCAGTCTCCGACATGATACTAAACAGTGCGCAGGTGACGGTATCGGTGCTGAGGTCTCCGAGTCGGTCAAGGAGATCTTCAAGGCCGACAATGTCCCCGTTGAGTGGGAGCAGGTCGATGTCTCTGGTGTCGATTCTGGCAACGTGCACTCCGAGGAGCTTTTGCGTGAGTCCATTGCCTCGCTCAAGCGCAACAAGCTGGGTCTCAAGGGCATCCTCCACACTCCCGTTGAGCGATCTGGCCATCGCTCCTTCAACGTCGCTCTCCGCCAGGAGCTCGACATCTACGCATCCATTGTCCTCCTCAAGAACATTCCGGGATACGAGACGCGCCACAAGAACGTCGACTTCTGCATCATCCGTGAGAACACCGAGGGCGAGTACTCTGGTCTTGAGCACCAGTCGGTCAGCGGCGTCGTCGAGTCCCTCAAGATCATCACCCGTGAGAAGTCTGAGCGCATTGCCAAGTTCGCCTTTGCCTTTGCCCTTGCCAACAACCGCAAGAAGGTCACTTGCATCCACAAGGCCAATATCATGAAGCTTGCCGACGGTCTCTTCCGCAACACCGTCAAGAAGATTGGCGAGGACTATCCCACTCTTGAGACCAACGACATGATCGTCGACAATGCCTCCATGCAGTGCGTTTCCAGGCCCCAGCAATTCGATGTCATGGTTATGCCCAACCTTTACGGAGGTATCCTCTCCAACATCGGTGCCGGCCTTGTTGGCGGCCCTGGTATTGTCCCTGGATGCAACATGGGCCGCAATGTCGCTGTTTTCGAGCCCGGATGCCGTCACGTTGGTCTTGACATCAAGGGCAAGGATCAGGCCAACCCTACTGCGTTGATCCTTTCTGCCGCTATGATGCTTAGGCACATTGGTCTTGATGACCACGCTAACCGCATCTCCCAGTCTGTTTACAAGGTCATCGCTGATGGGTAAGTATTTTCTACCCTGCCCTCATTACAAAGCTAACGAAATCGTAGTACCACCCGCACACGCGATATGGGGGGCAACTCGACCACTCATGAGTTCACTCGCGCCATCTTGAACCAGATGGAGAAGGCATGATTGAACTACAGTCATTTCATTTGCTGAACTTTGATCTAGCGGGTTGACATTGCCGAAGTTGCACCTGCATGTTTGCCGCACACACATCTATTTCATTACGATGGAACGCTTTCGACATGTACACTAAGGCAGCTGGATGTGAATAGAGCTGTACTTGTAGGTGGTATATAGCATGGAGCATGATTGAACTGATCTTCTTATACCCCCTGGAAAGCCTGACCCAAACGCCTCGCTATGCATGAAGTCGTGATATCGTAGATATGTCTAAAATTGTATCCTCCTCTTCCTCCCTGTGTATTTTGACGAAGCCTTGACCACCTTGCCCTGCTTCTCCATCTGGTCTTTCTTCTTCAGAATCCAGGCCTTGCTACCCTTCTTCTCCTCTCCTCTCTTCATTCCCTTCGCTTTCCTCCGCGCGTCCATGACATCTACCCCATCCATGCCCCTCACGACCCCCGTGATATCGCCATCTAACTCGCCTCCACCGACAGTCAGCACCAAATACGTCTTCGCATTCTTCGTGCCCGGATCGTCCTCCAACAGACCCGCTCCGAATCCAGCTTTAATCGCCGCCTGGCTGACCATCTTTTTCTGCTCGTCGTTTTTTGGGTAAAACTGACACACGGCCCTCCCGCCTCTCTTCAAGCTCGCATAAAGCTGGTTGAAGAACCTCGACAGCCTCCCTGCAGGCGACTCCTCGCTCGTCTCAGCATTGCACAACCACTGCACTGCACTAATACTGATCGCCGCATCGAACGTGCCCGGTCTAAACGGCACACCCTGTCCTGCGTCCGCGAGCAGCAAGTCCCCCTCGACTTCTTTCTCAAGCGCAACGCCCAGCATCGACGCGCTGATGTCGAAGCCAACCCACACATGGGGACCCCCTGGTGTGCCTTGCTCGGCGGTGTGTGAGAGGATTTCGCCTGAGAGACCGGAGCCGCAGCCTACGTCGAGGATGAGGGAGGAGGTAGTGAGCGAGAGGAGGGAGAGCGCGCGGTGGGTCATGTCGGATTGGATTTTCTGGATGCGCGAGGAGGTTGTGTATTTGCGCGACTCGGAGTCATTGTAGAAGAGGTCTGGTGGTCTGGGGTCATGTCAGAAGTTGGACATAGGAGTTTGGTGGACCATGGCGTACAGGATGTCTTCGGGGCGCGACATGATTGCGGTATCCTCGAATTATTGCCGAGTAAAATCTAAGGGGATTCGAATGTCGACTGTGGCTCGAGAATATGCGGGCGAACAAGTCCTCCGCCGACAGCAATTCGTTGATTGAGAACTTTCCCAAGCCAAGACTTCGAGCAAACCGACCCTCAACTTTTTGAAGTTCCCCACACGTCTGGTCCCGCCACGCAGACTTGCGGTGATATGTTCCTCCGGCCTACCCTCGAGCTAAGAAGCCACCTTTCTGACCTCATCGCCCGGCCTTCAGTCTACATACATTCAATTCTCACAATGTGGATATTACCGCTCCTTGGATATGTTGGCGTTGTTTTGGGGTTTGCTTTTCTGACCCTGGCTATTGGTGAGTGTCCTTGCTCTCGAGATAGCATTTCAAGTTGTCGAAGTATCATGGAACCAAGTCACTAATACGTAATATTGTAGCCTCGGGACTATACTACCTGTCTGAACTCGTCGAAGAACACACCGTGTTTGCGAAGAAACTCCTCTATCGGTTGATCTATGGCGTTGTCGGACTCCAGGTTCTGCTCCTAGTAGTGGACAGATTCCCTGTCGGACTGAGCGCGCTGAGCATCGTGTCGCATGTCATATATGCGCAGAATCTCCGACGATTTCCGATTGTCAAGCTTACAGATCCGCTGTTCTTGTTGTCCTGTGGTAAGTCCACTCTTCGTTGTATCATCACATGTCATTCGAGCATGTTGCGAGAACAGAATGCTAACATTGTCTTTCTAGCTCTTGTAATCGTAAACCATTACCTGTGGTTCCGCCATTTCAGCGCCCCGCCACCAAGCTCCGCGTACTCCGCGTATCCCTACGGTCGAGATGCCAACATCCCCTCCTTCACCGAGATCGCATCCTACTTCGGCCTCTGTGTCTGGCTAGTCCCATTCGCATTGTTCGTCTCTCTGTCCGCTGGCGAGAACGTCTTACCCTCGATGGGCTCAGAATATGCCACTGGCGAAGGAAGCAGTTACATCACAGCGGGCAAGGCGCCAGACACATTTGGTACTGGTTCGAGTGTTGGAGGTGGAAGCGGGATGGAGGGAAAGAGGAGGGCGAGAAGCGGGACCAATGCGGGCATGGCGAAGGCTGTGGTGACGGGTGTCAAGGAGTGGGTCGGGGAGACGGGAGAAGTGATGGGATTCTGGAAAGGAGAACGGACAAGGCCGACATTCTGAGCTGGGGTAAAGCCTGATGGGCTATGGTTGTACGAGTAATGTATAGATGCAATGATACATGTAAATCATGGGGTGGTCTCGGCAGCGCCTACTATCCGTTCCGGAGGCTTTGCTCTCTTGTGCATATGTGAATGTCTTGGTCTGGCCTGGACTTCCCCTGAATCTGCTCCAATTCTGGGCTGGCGAGTTGGAGAAAAATGTGGTCAAAACAATCTATTGGCATTGGCGCATGTATGCCAAATTGGATATGCTACGCCAGATCTTATGTCTTCAATCGGCGTCAAATCTCGTTACCCTTCTCTTCTTTCAGCACTGCCAGACCTCAACACAATGATCACTGTTACTTGTAGATCAATTGCACCATCCTTCCTCATTCTAATAGCAAAACTCCCGTGTCCGTGTTACCCGCCCACGTTGTTCCAGATCATAGTTCGTAGACTCATAGTCAGCACCTGAGTGTCCGGTATCCCGACGGTATCCCATCCGCAGCCAAAAGCAGAAGCCCACCCTTTTTTCTAGCAATCCCAGATTCCAATAAACCCACACATGAAAAGACTCCAATTATCCCGGAAGAAATCTTCAAGCTCGTGTTCCGACAAAAGCCGCCCATAACCACCTGAGCCCTATCCACACCGCAATCGGAAGACAAAGCACCAGAGCAACCATCCCCGCAACAATCCTCCCGCGCATTTCAAACGCATCGCTAATCTCTAGCGTCGCGACCTTCCGAATCTTCTTATTCAGATGCCATGACTTCTGCTTCTTTGCTCCACCCACGCTCTGCGCACCTTGTTTCGGCGCAATAGCAGAGTTGGGCTCTACATGCCCGGCAGCCGCTCTGGAGTCCCACGTCGAATCGCCGGGGTCTTGGTACGGCTCCGGATTCAGCCAGGTCGAAGGGTAGAAGTACTCGATTAGTGAGTAATGGGAGGTTTGTGCTTCTCGCCGGCGCGCCCGGTCCCGGTAGTTTACTACGAAGAGGGAGAGGAGGAAGGATGTGAAGAGGACTGGGGTGAGGATGATCTGGAGAGCGTTGAGCAATTGGTTTTACGGCTGGAAATCGAGTCTGTGGAGAAACTTACCCTGGTGAGTAGGGATTCATCTTCTGCGGGTTCATTCGGTGGGGATTCTGGGGGAGAAGATAGTGTTGTCGCAACGAGTTTCTGATAGGAGCTGAGTCGCTTTTTGTGTCTGTTTCTCGAGGAGGGTGGACTTTGGGGCGGGCTATGAGGGAGATGTTGCTGCTGAATCTGGTGTTCAGTGGTTGTAGCCATATTTGGTTATTCCAGAGCACCAATTGCGGTATCCGGAATGAATGGAATTGATCAGCGATCCTGAATCATTGAGTCGCAAGAATTTGTAGCTTCTGCACTGCGAATGGCAGATCTACTGTCTCAGTGATGATTGCGACAGAGAAAGAGAGAGGACTGGAGAATGGAATGCGAACGGTTTTGGCCTATTGTTCACTCGCGGACCTGTCGGAACAGTGACGCAGCTTGTCCGATGTAGCCATTCATAGTGCTGCAAGTCGCGAGCGGTCCACACTCCGCCCGCTACACAGCCAGAAGACCCTGTGCTGTCATGGAGCACAAAGGCAGGCTCAGCGTGAGAAGACCATGGGCTGCATTGTTGCAAGCGCCAACGAATTCGGTTCTGACAGCAGTCCGAACCCGAAGTGCATCATGCTGCGAGGCGCGGGGGAGGATACGCGTATTATGCTCGCTGGGGGACGCTGGAGCGCACGGCAGCCGGCAATCTTATCTGGCGAATCTGCCCACCCAGTCCTTGATCCTGCGAACCGGGACTTCGTATTATACGTGAATGATCGCTGTCGGGATTAACACAGCCTCCCACGTACACGTAGTCTTCCTATTCGTCCCCCTAAACTCGCAACCTCAACTCAAAGCAGGAGCGGGCATATAAGACGGACCGGGTCGGCGTTAATGTGACCAAACGCCGTCAACGCAAGAAACTGCTGCCTGGGACGCCTGGAATTCTATATGTTTCTGCCCTGAGGCATCACTCCTCCTTTGTATGGGTGGTCAGCAGTAATCCGCTTGAGTCCTTCCGCGTCATTATTCAGCATCCTTCGCTGACCTAATACTCGGAACTGCGGACGAAAACGTCGTCCGAGGCCTCTCGATTCGCATTGCTCCTGCCACCGTCGTCGTGAGAGTGCCATCTGTCTTTTCTGTGTCTGACTCTTTTTCTTCTTGTCATTCGGACTCATTTCGTTTGCAGAAAGCGGTCGCGGTTCAGATCATATATCATTATCTGATCCGTGTCCAATTCTGTGTGGCGCTCCCACTTCTTAGTCCGGACGAATTTCTCACCAGCGTGGAAGTACCAACAGTCCTTGTGCACTCCACATCGTCCCCATGCCGAAGGAGGAGTCGTCGTTACCGAGCCGGAAGAAGATGCGGAAGGGCACGCATAGCTGCTTCGAATGTACGTCGACCCAGTCGCTACTTGCACATGAGAGCCCCTTCACCACAATCTTTCCGTTCAGAACTCATCGGTTCATGAACCCATCCCTGAATTGATCCCTCGTCTTTGTGTCCTTCCAGTTGTTCGGCCCGAAGTCCAGGTCGTTTCTGATACGCCTCAGGTCGTCGTCGAAAAATCAGATGTATTTTCCAACCCGACAATCCGGATGTCTGCTCGGAATGCTTTGCACGAGGGAGTAGATGCATCGATCAAGAGAATGCCAATCCAGAGATTGTCGTCGACCACAGGAAGAATCTCCGTGAACGTGTGTCGCGACTAGAGGCTCTCATCGACACTTTGCTTGAAGAGAAGACCGTCAAGTCTGAAGCTCCCAGCCAAAGTCGAAGCCAAAGCATAGCCGACACCTCGTCTCCAAAACAACCTCACGTCTACAGCAAAGACACATTCCCGCCCACTCCACTGTCTTCAGAACCATCGTCAAATGTCTTCCCATTACGGACCAGCCAGCGTGCTCCTTCCGATAGAGGTCACCACATTCCCATCTTGTCCGTGTTTGAAGATGCGGTATGTTCTACGACTGTGAATCATTCATGATATTAAACTGACACGCTGCAGCTCAATGATGCTGATGCCAAGTGTCGGATGGATCCTAACCAGCCAAATGCAGCGCAGACCCCAGGACCTAATGAGCGATATACGCTAGAGAACAGGCATGATGATGACATTGTAGATGGCAACACCATTGCGCATTCAGTAAAGAGGGAAAAGGCGAAGCAAGCTCTCATAGCTATGCTCCCACCGTATGACCAGCTCACCAAGCTTCTCAACAGCAATAGTGAGTGGTGGCAGACATGGCGACGGAAGTGTAGTGGTACATCTGGTGCCGAGCAGACATTACCACAGTTCGCCGCCCAAGCTCTTACCAACGGAAACATTGGTGCCATTGGTACCGTTGTTTTGTCTGTCGGTATCTGTCTGTCCGAGGACAGTGTAGATGTCGATCGATACATCGAGGCAGTCGACCGATGGGTTCTGGCCGACGACGAATATGCGGCCAGCTTAGAGGGCATGGAGTGTTTCATTTTGAAGTCAAAGTGGTACGCAGATGTTGGTCAACCGCGTCGAGCTTGGATCGCATACCGAAAGGGGTTGATGTACGCCCAGCTTATGGTAGGTCTTCCAAACCATTTCCCATCCATACCCGGCTAATTCTTTCAAGGGATTGCACCGTAAACGGACAAACTCCGCAGCCCATGAAAGTATCTGGTGGGCATTATATCACGGAGACCGTTTCTTGTCCCTCCTGCTCGGCCTACCCTACGGCATCGCTGATGCTCACTGCGACCTGAGTATGCCTGACCTTGGAAATGGCCAATACATCCATCCACTTAATGCCATTACCAAGATTTCGCAGCTTGCAGGCCGAGTCATCGATCGCAATCAAGGCATAGCTGAACAATCATTCGCATGGGCGCTTCAGCTTGACCAGGAAGTTGAAGACCTCTACAAGAAACTTGATCCGGCATGGCTCGATTATTCAGAACTACTTGCAGATGCAGAGTCCAACGCTGCGGAATTGCGAGAACGACTCATGGGTCAAATCGTCTTTCACCAAATCCGGGTGTATTTGCACCTTCCCTTCATGCTTAAATCAGCATCGAACTCTCGCTTCACATACTCGCGCACTGCATGTCTAAATGGTTCGAGAGAGGTCTTGCGCCTGTACCAAGCACTGCGCACCGGTACCGTCCAGCCTTTGTATGAATGCAAGGCAATCGACTTCATTGGTTTCACCGCAGCTGTCCTCATACAAATCGGTCTTCTGAACTTTGGAATGACCGGCCGAAACATATCTCCCAAAGAAATCGAGGAAGATGTCCGCCTCATCGAGATCAGCATCGATATCTTCCGTCGTGCCTCGAGTGAGAAGGGCGGTAAAGTCGCGCTCCAATCCGCGCAGGTGCTCGAGAAGATGATGGGCAAGTTCAAGGGAACTGATTCGAAGCTCGACAACGAATGCAGAGGGCATTCAGAGTTCGTAATTCCTTACTTCGGTACAATTTCGATCAAGAAAGGTGGCCAAGTCGTGACGGAGGGCCCTCCTGTACCAAAACGGTCACCGAGCTCTGCCTCCGCCTCACGCAGCCCGGCTGTCTCCCTTTCACAATTCACACCCACATCCGAGCGACCCTCCGCCGGCGGCTCCGACATCTTCTCCCAAACCACGCAGTCCATCAACCTCACACCCAAGACGTCCGTCTCAGCGGGCGGCAGCACAGCCTTCAACTTCCTAGATCCCTCGCCCTCAGTCTCATACGATGGCTTCTACAACTGGAACAGCATCAACGCGGATGACGGGTCAGCAACGGCCACCTCGACGCTCAACTCGCGCATCAACGACGACAGCATGAATAACTTCCCGCTCCCAACCAACAACTTCTCGTGGCAGCAGATGCCCATGGATATCGACCAGGACTGGTCGTGGTTCCTTAACGATGCGCAGACGAGCCAGGCGCTGGGTCCTGGTACAGGCGGGCCGACGTTGTCCATGGATACATTTAATCCGCAGGGCTTCACGGGCTTTGGTTAAGTAGGCACATGTACCTGTTGATGTGTATTGATTGCTTTGAACTTGTTTGGAAAAAGGAAACGATAGTGTATTATAGGGAACGGTCGCTTGATAGGCTTGGTGGGGTTGGTTTTGTTTTGTCTGTTCAGATTCAGATCCAGGGGTTTTTGCTGGACTTTAGATATCCGGGTTTTGCTAGAAACTCCACTCTCGCTTTGGTGTGCGAGGGTTTGAATCAATTTTCTTTTTCGATTATGCACTTAAGCACTTGCAACATTGTGGTTACTGGGTTATATTTTCCATCCAGATTGTTTATCTAATGTGGCTCAGCCAGGCGCTTATTCAGGATGGTATTTCAACCAAGCTTTGGAGGCTAATACTGGTCAAGTCATAGTGGATAATTTACAAGCTCCAGATGACAACCCGTCCGTCAACACCAGTCGAGCTAATCTTTGTGACGTTTCCGCCACTTTCTTGGTAGCTGCGAATAGTGCTGATAGTGTTCTGGTGGACAGTCTTCAACTTTGTATCATCCGACGCTCCAGTCTTGCCCTTCAAATCCATCTGCCTGAACATGTTCAGCGCGCTCTCCTCCCTATGCTCCGAGATACCTGGTCGGCCCTTGGACTCGAGGCTTCCAGCAATCTGCCAGCCTGACTCGGAGCCCTGGAAGCGATAGGCCTCGCAGTTGTATCCTGCCGCAATGATCTCTGACTCGGTGCTCCACAGAAGCGACATCAGGGGCAAGACTTGAGTGCTCACGCTGAGAATAGCGCGGGGTGGCTGGTCTGGGCCAGATGGGTAGACGACGGTGAGAGTACTGTCGTGCGAGGCGAACGCCAGGGCGTCTCCAGAGGGAGAAAAGGCAACGCTGTGGACCCATCCCGCAGTGTTGTTCAGGTACTCGCCACAAACCGTGTTGAAGGGCAGGCGCTCACCCCACGCCGACGGCTCCGGGCGCGCGTCTACACCTTTGATAAAGGACGAGAGCACGCGGGCATGGCCGTCTGTGGAGCCAGCAGCGAGAAGAACGGAGTTGGGGTGCCAGGATACACAGGTGACGGTCGAGCGAATGGGCTTCTTGATGTGCTTCGAGACCCACCAGTTGTCTTCTTCCTCAAAGTAGCAGACGGGGATCAGGCGGGCGCCGGAGCCAACAGCGAACTTGGTCTCCGAGGGGGCCCAGCGGACACAAGTCGCAGCGCGATTGATACGGAGGAGAACCAAAGTGGGTTTCCAGCCCTGTGGTGAAGGCTCCCAGACATATGCATTCCGATCTAGCCGGTGTATTAGCTCGTGGTCGCTACTCAGGCACCAAGCATGTCGAGCTCACCCTGCGAGCAAGTAACGATCTTGCCGGAATTGGGCGCAATGTCTACGCCTGTGACCGTCTTGTCATGCCCAGTGAGTTCATCCTGCAGTTTGTATCCGCTGCCGCTCTTCTGGAACAAGTCGACGTTGTTGTCGCGAGCTACGGCGAGGGTCTGGCGGTCGGCGGAGAAGGAATGGTCTGCGATGGGGTGGTGGAAGAGATGGTTGACTTCGGGGCTGGCCATTGTGATGGATTGGAGAACGCAATAGGAGACTCTCTACTACTGCGAGGAATCGATTGTACGGTGGTGAGGTTGGTATAAGTGGAGAGTGGGAGCTTGGTGGTGGTGGGGCTATGCTTGACCATGATGAGATGTGCACGGGCAATTCTTGGCTCCTCCGAAAAGATTCACGAATGCCGCTGCTTGGACGGACTGACATCGACGGCCATTCGACAGTCAACGATTGAGCTGCGCTCCCGATATCCAGTCCACCCCTGAGTAGAGGCTACTACTTTCAGTATCTGTTCTCGATTGGTTCATAATTCCTCCGCATCCGTCAACATGATCCTCAGACGACCGCTTCTCAATGCGACCTCCGCAGTCTCAGCATCGAAGACATGCGTGCGCAATCTTCAACACTCGATTCCTATGCGTCCCGTACCTAAGCCGATACCATTTATTCCCGATCACACGGCCTTCTTGAGCGCAATTGGCCGCGGCCTCTCTGCTCACGCTACAAAGATCCCATCCTGGGAAGCCCTCTTTACCCTGACCTCGCCCCAATTGAAGGAACTCGGTGTTGAACCCGCACGATCAAGACGCTACCTACTACAATGGCGAGAGAAATTCCGCAACGGAGAATACGGCATCGGAGGCGATTGTCAACATGTCACAGACGGCGTTGCGGAACTCCAGCTCGTGCAAGCAATTGTGCCACCTAACCCGCAGCTTGGAAACACAATAAGCCCTCGGTCTGCTGCCGCGAGCGCTACACACGATCCTGGAACACGAAAGTTCGTTGTGAACGTCCCAGCTGGTGCTGAAGCATCGAGTCTGTCCGTCGACACACTACCAAAAGTACAAGGTGTTCTTGTCAAGGGCGCAAAGACTATCAAGGGAAGCTATGTGGAGCCCATCAAAGGGAGTGACGGTCTCAGAGCAAGGATAAGGCTGCAGGAGGGCATGTGGGAAGTCAGGAGAGGACATACGGTGGACGGTGGTGAAAGAAGGAAGGCTGAGGTCAGGGCGAAGAGAAGGGCTGCTGAGAATAAGGAGAAGGCGAGATAGACGATATAATGGCACAGGGCATGAACTGCAAGAGGATCATTGTACGATTTGTAGCATACCAAACCTGGAAGAATGTATAACTGCGCACAAGATATGGTTCAACCTGAATTCAAACCATAAATTCTAAACCTGGACACCCAGGACAACCATGTGATTCTGGCGACCTGACGTGCATCTGGCCTTTGCGTGATCCTAGAATCCCATGGATCGAAAAATAAACGCCATCATTCGAGAAATGCTGAAATTGCGGAAGCCCTTCCCGTTCGGTGCACATGCATTGTTGCTCAGCATTACGCGTTCAACATCCCCAGCCTCAATAATCAGAACACATGTGCAAATTTAACTTTGTTTCAAGGCACCATTGAGTCGACGGTACGAAGTGCCTCAGTGAACACGTTACAACAAGATCGCGAAGTTATACTCGATTCAGGTACCATCGTGACCATTTCCAGGGCCTAGCTGGGCCACAGCTACCAAATCAAGCTAGACGTCGACCCCACGCGTCGAGGCGGCGCGAACCTGCGGTGAGGATCCACGATCCCTGCATGCCGACCCCTCCAAAATACTTGAAGGGTCGATACGGGCTTCATTGTTCTTTTACTTTGCTATAAGATTCCTCGTTTGCTTCTGCCATTCTTCAATGACCATTTCCTGCGCTGTAAACATTTGAAACAGCCTGTATAACGTCGAAATCAAACACACACTTCCATCATGGCTCTCGCAGCATCTGTATACCCTCCGCTTGACCAGCGCCCGTTCAAGAACACGGTCCTACTTTTCGATGTCGATGATACCCTCACAAAGCCTCGCCAGGTACGTTAGCCTAGCATCCACTTATACATTCCCTGGGAATTGGAATTCCTCACAACTCAACACAATGCGTCTATACAAACCCGCTAATACCCGCTCCAGCTGGTCAAGCCAGAGATGCTGCAATTGCTCTCCGAGCTCCGTCACAAATGCGCCATTGGCTTCGTAGGCGGCTCCAACCTTGCAAAGCAACAGGAACAGCTTGCCACCCCCGATGTCAACGTCACTTCCCTGTTCGACTTTGCGTTTGCAGAGAACGGCCTCACGGCCTACCGGTTGGGACAGGAGCTCGAGAGCCAGAGCTTCATTGGATGGATTGGGGAGGACAAATACAAGAAGCTTGTGAAATGGTACGTACAATTCGTTTCTGTAGGATATGGGCAAACCGTGCTGACGGCTTCTCTCAGGATCCTACACTACATCGCCGACCTGGACATCCCCATCCAGCGCGGCACCTTCGTCGAGTTCCGCAACGGCATGATCAACGTGTCCCCCATCGGGCGTAACGCCTCGACCCAAGAACGCAACGACTACCAAAAATACGACCTCGCAAACGACATCCGCACAACCATGGTCGCCAAGCTCAAAGAAGCCT
This sequence comes from Pyrenochaeta sp. DS3sAY3a, assembly GCA_001644535.1. Classification (NCBI taxonomy): domain Eukaryota; kingdom Fungi; phylum Ascomycota; class Dothideomycetes; order Pleosporales; family Cucurbitariaceae; genus Pyrenochaeta; species Pyrenochaeta sp. DS3sAY3a. The sequence continues at coordinate 1,361,247 of KV441640.1, read as the reverse complement.
TCCCAGACTACGGCCTCACCTACTCCATCGGCGGCCAGATCTCCTTCGACGTCTTCCCCACGGGCTGGGACAAGACGTACTGCCTCAAGCACGTCGAGGCCGAGAAGGAGCGCTCGGGCGTCGTGTACGACAAGATCCACTTCTTTGGGGACAAGGCGTATGAGGGCGGAAATGATTGGGAGATTTATAGTGATGAGAGGACGATTGGGCACAAGGTTAAGAACCCGGATGATACGTTTGCTCAGTTGCAGGAGTTGTTGAAGACTCTCCAGTAGTTTTGTTTGTTCGACAAGATGTTTCCTGAGAAGATGGTTCTGGGCGAGAGTTATGCCTACTCGAGGCAGATTCGGGAAGAATAAGGGGGTTCGTGTGGATTAGCGTTTACCACGGAAAGTAGAACCTTGAGGGATCTGGAGTGAATGAAAAGCATTATCAAATCTTAAGCTCACGACTTTTCGTCAGATGATATTGACTACTTGGTATATCGCGAGGATTAAATTACGCAGCATACAAAGCGTAGTGAGAAGCTCTACAACATATTCATTGGCTCTCTAGACTGTACACAGAAAAACCATACCCTTGCTCTCCCCAAAACGCATTCAGAGTCCGCTCAATTCGCGCCCACCTTATCAGCCATCCATTTCCAGCGCCCGTTCCGAAGTCCAGACGGCATGGCCATCATAGCCGCTCTCAACGCCTCCTGCTCGTACGTCAACTTCTCCAACGTGACGGCCTGTAAGATGTGACTCGCCACTGCATTATCGGAGAGCGGAGGGTCTCGCATATGTGTTCCGATTGTCTGGAGTGGTAGCTTCTGGTGGTGCCATAGATGGTACACGCGGAGATGAGTGGCTGTGGCGCGGATATGTGGATGAGCTGTTGAGTTGATAGATGGAATGGTGCTTTGAAGGTATCCTTGCGCCCATGCTGTTGCAAGATTGTGCTCGGTTGTGTGCGAGTTCTGCTTGGGGGCGTGAGTGATGGGCTTGAAAACGGGAGCTGTTTTCTGATTCGGCTCGGGAGGATCTAGATCTTGGGTGTTGAAATCGGATAGGTCCGTGATACTTAGGGCATCAAAAGCAGCTAGAGCACTCTCAATTGCCTCCTTCGTGCTTTCTTGATTTCCCTTGACCATTGGCGTGGCTGGCTTGGGTCGTAAATGTCCAGAATCATCAATTTCCAAGTGCTTCAGTGCTTCCTCAAGCTCAGGGTCTGGGAAGTCGTCTCCTTGTAGACTACGGCTTTGCTCAGGATAGAGAGCTTTAGACACGTTACCCACGAACCGAACTCCAGGGGCAGAAATGTGATCGGGAGGATTCGAAGGACTAGAAGCTCTCTCCGTCTCCGTGGGCGTGGGAGGAAGAACAGGGTAAGCGGGGTCAAGACCTTGTAACCAAGAGAGAGTCACTCGACCCAAAGGGACCGGTGTTTGCTTTGGCGCAAGATCAGCCTGCGAGAGATTTCTGGTATTCGCAACCTCACTAGGTAGTTGCCGCACTATTACCCGCGATGGCTGATCATCCACGATTTCTTCTGGCGCGGTTTCGTACACATCGTCCTCGTCAGCTTCATCATTTTCCTCGCCGTCTTTCTCTTGAGTCTTCTCAATCTGAGTGGAAACTCGGCGGTTGCGAGTAGCCTGACTCTCTTTTGAGGTGACTTTGTTCCTCGGAGTTGGTAATGAATCGTAGTCGCACACTTGTACCGCAGGAGGGATAGGTGTCAACCGCATGCGCTTACTTTCTAGTACGTGGTAAAGGCGAAAACCGGCATAAGCATCGTCTGCGGCATATTGAGTTTGCTCTGGCCCCAAAGGTTGGCTCCAATCACTTTCGCGCACGCTGGATTTATTTCCTGGCTCATCAATCAAAGGTGTGCCTTTGTACAGAGGTAGTTGAAGGTGCTGATGCACTTGTGCAGCGAGGCCCACCAACTTTCTCGTAACCTTGCTCGGGTCGATCTCGTACCATGTTACGAGATTATGAAGGCGACTCAGCTCAAAAACGCCTCTTGCTTTGACATACAGATGTTTTGCAAGACGACTGAAATCTCCCTTGACGGCAACGCCAACTTTCAGAATATCTGGTGACTCCAGCACCGTTCTCAAGCTCGGAGGGAGCAGTTGTTCGATGGTTGTACCTGGGAACTGGGAAATGTGAAAAAGAGCTATCCGATTTTCACAAGCAAGCTGAATCAAAGATACATTCTGCTTGATTGATGTTGGACTTCCCCAAGGTTTCCACTCGATGTCGAAACCGACTACCTTTTCTGCGAGAAAATGACGAGCCGCGCGCTCCGCCACTGTAAAATTAGTACAGAGGTGGATCAAACGACGTTCGCCATTGGGTCCTCGATAAAAGTTGGCACTCCAATAACTGGCGCGGGTCTTTGGAGGAGCAAGCATGGCCGTCCGGAGAACATCGTCTGGAATGTGCCAAGTGAGAGTATCGTGGTTTTGAGTGCAGGCATTTACAACAGCCTCAACCTCAGCGAGTGATTGAAGCACAGAATTGCCCTCTTTGTCAGCCATAAGCTCCGAGCCACTGGGAGTTGGCTTGCTTGTAGGCGTATCGCTTTTCTTGGAGGATAATTGCCCTTTGTCTCCAGTCGGATTTATCTCGTGCTCCAGATCATTCCTCAACTGCACGGCACCCGTCATTGTAGAGAAACTGCTAGACTGGGGTTGGAACCTCACAGCTGGCGTGGATCTTAATCCATGAGTTGCGGCCACGGTCAGACCCTCGGTCACCCTCGTAGGCTCTGCCGGCGTGAAAAGTATAGGTCTAGAAGGATCCCAAGTCCGCCTACGGTGGGATCCATCCATATTGGAAACCTTTTCCAGGATAGGCGAGTCATCTTTACTGCCCAACGACGCTCGGGTGCCAGATTGCATGGGATGTGTACGCAAATCAGGCGTCTGCGCACTCATTTTCTGCTGTAAGGGCATGGAGATGCTACTTCGCGAAGTAACAGGTCGTCCTCGCTTCCATGTACATTTCGAGGAGGAGGAAACCGTGGGCGTTGTGCGAGGGGGTGCGTTGTGCATGCTGCGCGATAGTTCAGCAAGACTCGAGGATCTAGCACTGCCGTGATGGCTCAATGTGGGTGGTAAGCAGACAGAGAATGTGAGCGGCCTGTGAATGACATGGCATGTCCATCTACAGCGTGCTTGTTCGTCGACGTGACTGCGGCCAAGGACATTTGACGCGCTTGGCAATGGAACGCGCTGTCTGCTGAGAAGCATAACACTCCATGGTGCTCTAATTAGGCACCGAAGACGCGCGAGGAATCATTGGGTTGGGCGGCTCGACGTCTGCCTGATGAACTGCTGTCGACCGTGGCGGCTCGCGAGATTGTTGGCTAGCGCGACTGTGGCGTGGGTTGGGCGCCAAGATATCAAACACCAACGACAAGCTCACCTTGCCCTGAAAACAACACACGCTGCCCCCAGAAGGATCGCCTCTACGAAGTCATCACCCTCGTGATCCAAACTCGCCATGTCGCTCGAAAATCTCCTGCCCCTCGGTAATTAGATCCATTTGGCGTGGCACTGTCCCTGTGCTAATTCTTTGAAGAGCTCATCGACAAATGTGTGGGCTCACAAATCTGGGTCATCATGAATGGTGGCAAGGGTGTGTAAAAGCAGAAGCTTCAAGGCGATAAATTCTTACTGCTGAACAGAATTCGTTGGTACGCTGGTTGGTTTCGACGACTATGTCAGTGAGTGTCCCTAACCCGATCACTTGACGTCTCTGATCGCATTACAGATATGGTCCTTGAGGGCGTAACAGAAATGTTGGTCAAATTTGATTTGGTTACTCCAAGATATCTAACATGATGACCAGCGACAGCGCTGAACGACTCAGGACGAGTCTGCCCAAAATTCTCCTCAACGGAAACAACATCTGCATGGTAATGCGCTCACTGCAACGGTGTTTTCTGGGTCCCTAACTTGCATCTAGATGGTACCAGGCGGCGACGGCGAGACTGTCTTCGTCTAAAAGGAGAGTTTGGTGCAATGTCAAGATCAATACATGCTTCCATGACGACCACGGCTTTGAGACCCCCGGTGCTCTGGTATGTCGACTGTGCACCAAACGGCTCTTGGTATTCGTGTTGAGACTGAGACTAGCAGAGAAAATCTATCATTGATGGAATAAGCTGGCTTGCTGGGTTATGGAGAGTATCTCGGTCTACCTGCATCCAGAGACACCGTGACACCCAATGGTGGATGGGCCTAAGCCGGGTTATCGAGTCATTCATCGGCGATTAATCTCGAAGTACGGATTTTGGGTTTTTGCTACGACTCAGGATACTACATAGACATATTACCGATGATGACCTCCCATGGGATTGTTTGCCTGTGCACGCCTAGAAGCCTCTGGAATGTGAGCGTGGTCGACGTGCCTCGTGGCTGGCGGCAACACGAGTGGCTGAGTTCGCCCGAGCATATCAACTTGCCGCTCCGTGCTCCTGTCTCAACGAGTTGCAAACTCTGATGGTCTGATTTGTGGCAGGGGTCGTTTGGGGATCGGATCAGATCGAAGCGGACAGGCTTGGCCGAGATTCCTCTCCGCCCTCAATTCGACCTCAGTCCCGCTCGAGGCGTCACCAGGCGTGCAGCAGAGCAAAGCGGGTCCCGGTCGCCCGATACCATTGGCAGTGCTGGTGCAGAACTGCAAGCCAGAGACCGGCAGATAGTGCTGGATCCGACTGAGCGTGCACGCGTGTCTCGCTTATGACCTCGCAACGCAGAGTCGGACGGCACCATGTCGAGCACGTCGAGGTGGTGTTGTGCTGCGCGGCGTGCAATTGGCAGAGGGCCGACGGCGAGCGCGAGAGGGGCGCTGCAAAGAAACTACGTGATGGCGATGTCAAGCGGACGTCATGTTGAGCAGTGCAAGAGTCCAAAGGCCAGCTGCGGGCGCGCACCATCGACGATGCCGGTAGCCATTGTCGCCAGGCTCGTCATGGACGGTGGCCCAGGGCGATGCCGGCGGGCGGGCGTGGGCTGCCCTTGCAGCGCGTCTGAGTCTGGAGGCAGCGCGGTGAAGGAGGCCTGGCCGTGCTGCGAGCCTGTGCAACTTGGGCCGACCACGATGCGCTTCTGGCAATTAATATCTCAGACGGTCCTCGATTGAGGAGCATCCGCAGCCAGGCACGCTCCCGCCCTATCACGCGCCACGTCGCCCGCGAGAAGAGCCGGAGGTGTACCGCGTCGGCGCGCTTGCGGTGGCTCTCTGCCTGGGCCTGGCAGCGAAATGGTCCCCTGTCCTGCATTATTGTCAAGGCCCCAGCCCGTCGCCTGCCGATCGCTGCTCTGACCTCACTCCTATCGCACGCAGCGTGCCCTGTCCGCTTCCCATCCCACAATTCGCGGTTCCTTATTTTCACCATGTCCTCTTCCTCCTCCGCAAACGCTGCCCTCGCCTTGTAACGCCTGACTCGGCCCACGCCTCCAATTGCCCGCCATGCGAGCCCCGAGTCCCTTCACCTAGCCATCACCTCACTTTTCTGGATCCGCGACGCCTGTCCCTGCATTTCCTCCTTCGCCTCGTGCTCGGGCTTGCTTAGTCGCAACACCTCTCCGCAGTGCCAAATGACCTCAGGCCGTCTGTCGCTCCTCGCCGGCCGCTGCTCTGGTCGTGCCTCTGCTGCCCTGCGCTGCAATTTTCCTAATACCTAGCACCCAACACCCTCCGCCAGCACCTCTCTTCCACGCTGCCGGGGACCCACTTTCCCCGTTGTCATCCTTCCCTCCAACCTCTATGGACTAGCCATCGACTGTCCTTCATCCTCTTACTCTTCTTGCGCTCCGCGCCCTGCAACACTTGACCCAACCTGATTTTTCGTTACACGGCCTATTCCGCCACCCTGCCTCTCCCGCGCCAATCAAATTTTTTAAAACATACATAACCTTTCTTTGTTCCATCTGTCACTGTATCATATTTCCGCCGTACCCAGAGATCCTCGATCTCAATACCCTCGCCACTGGTGTGCCGTTGTCCTAAACAAGGCCGCTCCTCCAATCCTTCTGACCCGAGGTGCCAGACTTCTGCGCCAATTGCCTCTCGTCGCCACCTTTACTGATCATCATCTACCACGCATCGAGAAACACATAACGACACTTAGACTTCTCCCTCGCCCGCTTTTCTACATGAGCGACTTGAGGGACATTTTGGCGCGATTGGGACTGTCCCAGTACTTTGATGCACTCGTGGCAGAGGGCTTTGACTCGTGGGAAACTGTGCTGGATATCACAGAGTCTGACTTGTAAGTCTCCACCACACTACGGACGGGATCGCTGCATATTAATAAAATTAAACAGAAGTCAACTAAATGTCAAGCTTGGTCACCGGAGGGTATGTTGGCTTCAAGCTTGCGACCTAATATGAGCATGCGACTGATTTCGATATCTAGAAACTTCAACGAGCCATTGCCGAGTCACGGGGACAGTCCGCAGATAGGCCATTACCTGTTGCGCTCAGACGAGCAACCAGTGTCGAAGGATCATACAGGAGCGACGACTCCGGTCCAGAGAGCAAAAGCAAGCAAGGAGAATCGTCCGTAGTCACTACCACAGGTCCCGGTACTAAACGGAAATATCGAAGACATCCAAAGGTGCGACTCCATCCTCTCTTCAAAATGTCGCCCACGTTTTATTGCATTTTGATTGAGACGTTTCTAACATGGCTCCGTCTAGCCCGATGAACACGCACCAGAGCGACCGCCCTCAGCCTACGTCATCTTCTCAAATCGTAAGCATCACAGCCCTCAACTGTGAACATTCGTTGACGCTGTACAGAGGTTAGAGAGTCTCTCAAAGGACAGGATCTTACCTTTACAGAGATTGCCAAGGTTGTCGGCGAAAGATGGCAAGTCCTGCCTTCGGATCAACGCGAAACTTGTGAACGGCAAGCCAACTCAGCGAAAGAGAAGTTCTACTCTGAATTAGCCGAGTACAAGAAGACACCACACTTCGAAGCGTATCAAAAGTATCTAGAGGAGTTCAGAGCAAAGCATGCTCCCCCAACTAAAGGTTCGTCTTCCCCATTATATTTTTCTTTTGCATCATAGTGACCTGGTCAGAAGGTAAACGCTCACGGTTGGAGACGGAGACGCCTACCTCAACCCGAAGCAATAGCAACGATCAGCTTGAGCGGGCGGCATTACGAAGATTGAGCTCAACCCAGCCAGACACTTCTGCTATGTTATATCAACGAATAGAGCTGAGTCCACTGATAGGGCCTGCACGGCTTCCTGCAGCTCCACCTTTTTCTTCTAAACCTACATCTCCAACAGCGCTTCCTCTCCCTGGGATGCAATCTCCTCGGTCGAGCGATTACTACCATGCGGTGTCTGCTTCTCCCCGTGCGGCGGGTTTCCCAAGGGAGCCATACCATGATCCGTCCGCTTCAAATGCGCACACACGAGACACACGAAGTTCAACCGACACAAGCTTACCATATCACCCTTCTACGTTGCCTGATCCCCATCGACAGCCGCCATTCACACAATCTCCGGCCTACCCGTACCCAATACAATATCAGTCGAATGTCGATCGCTCTTCGCGGCGGCCGTTACGAGACGGAGCTCGTCTCCCTGGTTTAAGCCACGAGGATACAACTCTCTCTTCGGAAAGCAGTCATAGTAACTATGGCTATCCTTTGACCAGCCAACTTCCTCTGACGGATCCTGGGAAATCTTCACGTACTCTCCCCCAGCCTTTACCTCCGATCCTACCATCACGATCCCCCTCAGACCCCTTGTCTGCTGGACCGCCACCAGCACTTGCACATCAAACTCAAGATTATCGAACACAGGGACCTCTCGCTGTTTTGTTACGAGCTGGAGAAATGGCATCAAGAGCCTCTGAAAACGAGCCCATGGAGGAGGGAGGTTCTCCATGACCTGGCGATCAGCCCGATCAACTACGATGTGTTGTTCTTTTTCACTTCGAATTGTCGCCTCTGTTTTCCCCATTAAGCCTGATCTACTCGAACACTGGGTCGAAAGCACGGCCATCTATATATGCGTTTCACGCGAGAACTTGCGTTTCAGCACGTTTAACAGGAGGAAGACACGTGGGCTGGTGACTGGTATCGACAATACACAGTATACATTAACACGGCTCGAATATCTTTTGTCTTTCGGTTCAAGCTGAAGAACGATGCAGCTCGATAATGAGCATCGAGCTCTTTAGCTGCAGGAACTGCTGTTTAGTCAAATTTGTGCTGCAGATATACCCGAATTGCCCATCTGCAGGGCTTGATATATTTACAATGTTTAGACAAATAACTTTGCATCCAGAGCTCAATCCTGTGTGCTCATTTCATGTAAATCGAGATGTTTTCCCTGTCATTTTGTAGCCTGCTAAATACCATGCATCGTTATGCGACAGTGCAGAGCTTTGAAATTACTACAAATGCGCCGAGGACACGCCGGTCCTGGTCGAATAATGCTTGGACTCTGTGAGCATTCGATGTGAAGCACTCTATGCCAGGAATGCAGCATTCAGTGATAGCCATGGATTGCTGCTGACTCAGTTGTAATTTACAGACAAAGTTACAGTGATGCAGATCGATATTTACCACTGCGGGAACCGATCCGAACGCTTGTCGATCAATTCAAACAAAAGGATGAGACCTGCGTTACACGAAACGTTGCTTGTGAGTGGTCAGTGCGACACAGTCGAGCGATCATGGTCGGGCTCCTTGCTCTTTGATTGGCTGCCGAATTGGGCGACTCGCCCGCACTAGGAATACGCAATGGCATTTAGAAATCGCATACTAACAAAATGCAGAATGCTACGTTAGCAACTTGGCCCGCGTATATGCAGCCAGCCGGTTGGGGCGACAGCACATGAGATAGACTGTCAAGGATCCGAGGAGCCAGACCCTTGCAGTAGTTCCATTTCTTTTGTGGAGAGAAAGTGACCACGAATATTGGGGCCGTGGAGCATCAATCTGGAGACGAGCCGGGGAGAGATGCCGAGAGCTATCGTGTCTTGGATGAATCATATGAATGAGATGGACAAACATTATCGACCAACATGTACACGCTTGCGCCGGACTGGGCTGAGCACGTCGATTTCTAACCTTCCCGCGGAGCTGAGGTGTCATACTGATCTAACCGTCGTGCATCTTGGCTGAGCACCCTAAGGGGTCTCCATCTCGTATCCTTACGCCTTTTGTGCTACATGTGCATTGCATGAGGATTGCTCTGAGACGAGCCCAGGTCCCAATGGAAGGTATTGTTGGGACTAGAATCCTCCCGTTCAAGTCTTTCCGACTATCACGAGGATAAAGTGGCAGTCGAGTGTGCTGCGTGCATAATTTCAAAAGTCTTCCATTAGTCATAATCTACCAATAGATAGCCAGTCATTACTTTGAGGATCATGGATTTATTAACCGCTCTGCCCAAAGCGTCGCCATTGCAATAGCCTTTTGGTTCTCGACTTGGCCGTGAGAGTAAATGGTAGCATGCGTGAGGGCTTCACTAGCCAATCACCGACCGGCCCTTGCACTATCCCCAAATCTCCTCATTAGGAATGTCTACGCTTCAAGCATGCATTTCTGAAACTTCCACATCTGCCAGTTCGCCTCTCACTTGCATAAGATAATTTAGCTTTACCCCGTATCCCATACTCTTAAAGTCTAGACCACTTTGAAGCGTTTCATCGCTTGGATCGCGATTGCATCTCTCATTATTTCCGTCTGATGCCACCTTACACATCCCACTCATTATTGCAACCACGCATCGCATGCACTCTTCCGTGAAGCTGAGTTCTTGGCTGGATCTAGGAAGACCGCGTGAAACAGACCAGACTTTGTTCCAGGCCAATCGTTTCTAGAAGCCGTCTTCGAAGATCGTCGTATTTCCGGGGGTCTAGACCTCTCACGCCCTGTCGCCGACAGCTGTCAAGACGACTCCCAACAACTACAGGTGCAATTGCCTGTTGTGGCCACTTGCATAACTTCCAAGACTTCCGCTCCGCTGTTTAGTCGATCATGACGGCTAAGCCACAATTCAAGCATGACCCTACCGTTGTACCAGACCGCTGGGTGCGTCCTATCTTCTCGGCGACGCCACTTGATATCGCCAGGCTTCCACCTCATCCCGACCTCCCCACTTCTACTGCCAACACGAAAGGGAGTCTGGCAGACTTTCTCAATGTTATCTTGAAAGAAGTCGCTGAAACAGACTTCGATGGCGGATGGAAAGTTCATAAACAAGAATGGCATCCCTCGGAGCCTCCAATTCACTTGCCGGAATTCCCGGGTAGGAGTGTATCGACAGCAGACAATCAATCAAATGCTGAAAATCGTTCTACGAAATCTGCTTCCATCTCCGTCATCCAGCAGATGAAAGATATCAATCAGAAAAAATGGGTGGCCAGGACTTCGTATCACTCACAGTGCGAGATTGAATACTCGGAACTGGATGGCCTCTTGTCTCAGAATCATAGTCGCAATGAGGGCCTATACACGCCGAACGTGTTTGATGTGAATGAGCTTCTTACTTGGAGTTCTGAAGACCTGGAGAGGGTTGTGGGTGAATTGGATCAGAACTTGAGTGTCCACCGTGTGCAGATGTCTAGTAAGTTGCTCTCTCGTACGTCAAAAATCATAGAAAATACCTACGGCGAGGTTCAGCGTGCAGTACTATGATACAAGAACCGTCCTTTGTAGCGATATTATAGGCTTCTAGATAGATTTAGCATTTTTATCTTATGAGTAAGGAATACGGGTATCCAGAGGGTTTGACTTAGCTTCAATCACTAGGCTTGCACCATTGAGAATTCAGGGGCAGCAATCCACTGCTCTCTTCCCTGAAGATCAATGGGGATGGTTGGTCATTTGAGAGAATATGCTGCTGACGCTCAACAGTCTTTCAAATGTTCCACGAAATGCCAGAGGTCGGTGGCCTCCACCTTCTCCATGACCGTGTATTCCATACTCTCGTCATAACCGTACACTCCACTTATACAACATCTGCAGCCTTCAAAGGCTCAAAGATCACCGACATTCCCCAATCCCACACTATCCAGCTTCCTCTGCATTTCGACACCTTCGAGGACATTCCTGTACTCAAAGAACGAACTCACGTCAAAAGGCAAGCATCATCCTGGCAATACCACTGGCCCTCAGCTCCTAGTGCCGTCCAACCCACCCCAGCAAAGCAAAAGCGCATTGGCAAGAAACTTGTCGAGGGCAAATATGTGTCCCTTGAGCGCCTTCGCCGTGCACCCATTGATGTGGCTAGCGACAGTGAAGCTGCTGTCGAAAGCCTACCGCATGAGTCTGGAAGGCATCACCGGTGGGATATGATGACTTTGAGCTCGGCGGAGGGGTCCACGCGGCTTGCGCCCGAGTTTATCAAGAACAGAGAGATTCTGGATGCGGTCTCCGAGGACGTGTACTTTGTCGTGAAGATGATTGCGGAGGGGAGACGATCAGGCGGGGAGAGTGGAGCGGCAACTGGAGTGGGGAATTGAGCGAGACGTGGGAGATGCAAGGTGAAAGGTAGATGGGCATGAGCACCTAGGTAGAGCTAGTCAACCGGTCTCGTCCAAATGGTCACCCGCCTTTGCGTTTGCGTCCCAGAGCTTAAGCAGTCCGAACAGACCTCAGAGCAAACGAACAGGCAGCACTGCGCACACAGACTCACCTCCGTGTGAAATAACATGACGTAGCCCTCCTCCAGCCTCCAAGCAAACACTCTAGCGTTCACCCCAAATGCCTCCTCCAGATCAGAATGCAGGTCCCAAAACCAACAATCCAACAGCTCCCCGTATATATACTACAAAATTCCCTAATCTACCATCCAAATAAAGCACGACTACTTGGTCTAGTGGTAAAAACACCACTACTATCCCGACCAAACGTCGCAAGTTCGAACCGCGGGGAGGCGCCTTAGACGGGCGGTGCCCTGCTAACCCGTAGTTTAGACTAACCTCCCCTTCCAGTTGTAGATGGCATCGGGGGCGATCGATCCTGGCGATGGTTGGAGCCAGGTTCCATAGCCCGCGGTTTCGAACTTGATTTTTTGGATTTTTTTGGGGGGGTGGAGTGTGTAGGTGTGAAGTCACTGGTTGTTTTTTGTCTTCTTTTTGCGGGAATTTTTTGGGGCGGGAGTAAGTATAGTTTCAATTCACTTAAGGAGAAGGGTTAAAGGCCTTGACAGAGGGTTGTAGCTATCTACTATGGGAATTATCTACACCGATGGCCTCCTTGAGGTCTTGGATTGAAACCTTCTCCGAATTGAAGTGTTGGGAGATCGCTCCCTCTCTTCTTGTGTGTTCTTTGCATAAGTTGAGTAAGTCGCAATTTCAATGCATAGTACCCATCTACCTCTGTTGTGTTTGGTATGCTTTGTCAGTGTTGTGAGGACTTGATCGGAAGGATTGTGTCGATGTTTGCTTTTTCTTGTTCTCATTGATTTTGAGTTCAGAGTCTTCTACTGGATTTATTCGGTTTCAAGAAGGAAATGGCTTGATTTATACTCGGTAGATTGACTATTGACTGTGCGATGGTGAACAGAAGGGATATGCTAGGAGAGGTGGCCGCGCTAGGGACGATTGCGGTAAGGCGAAGCGGGAGCATGGACATGGAGCCAGACCGTGGTGTGGCTGCCACCATTCCACTTTGGCAAGGTTGGAGCTTCAGCCCTCAGCCTCGCGACGGACACGAAGCGCTGAGGCGGCCTCGGGTTCTTCTCCTGTAACTATTCTTCAATACTATCGTTGTTCTGCACTTGCATGCACCACGTCGCTGTGACTTTGGCCAGAGCATTTGCTGCGGTTTCATGTGTGGCGTCGTCTTCTCCTCGCGATATTCCTAATTATAAACACGGACAGCGCAGCCAGTTGTCCGAACACGCCGTCTCGACGGGTAAAGACTCAGTCGGCTGTCGCGAGCCTTGCCCTTGGAACTTGATGACTCGATACAGAGGGGACACATAGGAGCCACAAGATGCAGAACTACGGGCAGCCACAGGGATACCAGCGGCCAGGAAGCACAGCGAGCTTTGCGGGGCAGGCACCACCTCCACCACCTGGCTACGGCGGAGGATACCAGTCGGCCGCTCCCCAAGCACAGAGTCAATGGGCCGCCCCGACGCCGACACAGACGCAGAATCCATGGAACCAGACGCAGCAGCAACAGCAGCAGCAGCCAGCTGTCGGGGGATACCAGCCCAGCACGTATGGAGCCATGCCGGGAGGCTATGCGCAAACACAGCAGGTAGGACATCCGAGACCAACAAGCACGCCGGGATCCACAACTGACCCCTCTCATTCAGGCTTCATATCCCAACCAGCAGCACGACAAGCCTCCTCCCCCACCGCCTAAACCGTACGGCTTCGCGGGCGCAGTTCAACCGCAGCAGCAGCACCAACAAGCACCGGCGCAACCTCAATACACACCACAAACTCAGCAAGGAGGCTATCCGGTACAGGGCACTCCACAGCAGCCTTACAACAATGCCGCTCCCCCACCTCCATCGGCGACTCCTGGGGGCTCGTACTTTCCCCCTACCCAAGGCGGCCGGCCGGGTTCCATCTATGGCGCGCCAGCAGCCATGCCTCAGCAGGCGTCGACTGTCATCAGTCCAAACGAGCAGCAGCCCGCATATATACCGCCATCCCTGAGCGGACAAGGTGTACAAGCGTATATGCCCTCAAACACGAATCCGGCGCCTGGGGTATACGTGCCTCCCCCGCCAGACATTCCTGCATGGCAGCAGGCGCAACATGCTCCACTACAGGGTGGCTCGAAGAAGTTTAGATATACCAAACCGACGGTGGATCCTAGCTTCTATGCCCAAGGCTATCAGGGCATCCAGCCCATGCAGCCGCAGCAGGGACAACAACCTCAGGGGCAGTTTGCGCAACCTGGAATGCAACCTCCACAGCCTCAGCAGGTTCAGCAACAGTACGGACAGCCGGTCCAGAATCAGTATGGGCAGCAAGGGCAGACACCTCAACAAGTTCCACCACCGTATGTTCCTCAACAGCCTCAACAGCAAGTTCAATATGCCCATCCAGTTCAGCCCCAGGGTCAACAGCCAATGCAACAGCAGTTCTCCCGGCCGCCAGCAGCACTACCACCACAGGTACAACAAGCCCCTCCACCACAGGCGCACCAACCTCCGCCGGCTCCACAATATCCACCTCAGAATCAATGGCAATCTCCAGGACAAGATGATCCCAACTTCAAACAACAACAACATCCTATACAGCCAGCTCAGCAACAACAATGGCAGCCCGGTCATCAAACACAAGCCTCTCTCAGCCAGCAATATCCTCAGGTCCCAGACCAAAGTATTCAAGCGCCCAAGCCGCTCAGTCGTACTGATACTGCCCCATCAGCTTTCTTCAACCAACCTAGTCCTCAAAGTCAACCCGTCTCGCCTGTCACAAATCGACAGAGTATGAGCTTTGGGACTGGGCATCAAACAGGACTTGGACGAGCCGGTTCAGTGAGCTCGATCGCTCTGGCTAATCTGCAAGCGCAACGAGCAGATAACAGAACAAGCTCTCCGAAGCCTGCTCCGCCCAAAATGCCTACTCCCCCGCCTCCTCGAGACGACAAGTCAAAATTCAGTGCTCTAGGAACTGGAGGTCCGTCTGACTGGGAGCATTTTGGAATCGACGACGAGATTGATGATGAGCATTTCTTTGCAAAGAAAGAGGACAAGCCTGCGCAGCTGGATAGTGTTGAGTTACCTGCTCATGTACCCTCACCTCCTTCGACGCACGGCTGGCCCTCTCCTGCTACTCAGCCAGCCCCATTGAACTCGGGAGGTAGGAGAGATACATATGCGCCTACACCACCACCTGTAACGGCCAGTCCCGCTCAACGACCGCCGTCTCAGCCTCCACAGCAAAACTATGTCCTGGGAGATGCAATGGTTGCACCGCTGAAAACTTCTCCAAAGCCAATCCACGCCCATCAACCCCCACCTGCGCAACAGAGTTTCGAGATGGGTGATGGTGGTTGGTCTGCGTCAAAGCAGAGTACTCCTGCACAACAACACTCGCAATATCAACCGCCTCCCCCTAAGGAAGATTTCGTTGTCAATGATGGGGGCTGGGCTGCTCAATCAGCGCCACCTCAGCCTCGTCAACATACTCCTGCTCAGCCGGCACAGCAACCACCTCCTGTCCAGACAGGCTTTGCCGTTAGCGATGGTGGATGGGGTATGTCCCAGCAAACCCCCACCCAAGCTTCTGGTAACTGGGGCGCTCAACCGAACAACAATCATGCTGCTGAGCTCAAGGCAAAGGATGAAGCTTTCGGGCGTCTCCAAGCAGACTCGGAGAGAGAAAAGGTCGAGATGCGGGCAGCTTTCGATAAAGAGATGGCTGATCGACACGCTGAAACCGAAAGGGAACGGTCGGATTTACGTGCTGAGATTGAGAATCTCAAAGCCAATGCTGAGACGGCCAGATCTAGTGCAGCTGCCGAGGCCACTACTCTACAGAGACAAATCGAGTCTCTGAATGCTGCTACAACAGAATCAAAGTCTACTTCTGATGCATCAATCAAAGAACGAGATATGACAATCGAGAGACTCAGAGAGGACGTCGAAGGAAAAGAGCACAACATTGAGGAGAGAGACGCCATCATCGCAGACTTGAAACGCGAACTCGAGGCAGAGAAGACAAAGGAAGCCCCACGACCGACTCCTGCTGACCTAGTTCCGGACATCGATCCTTGGTACGCTGGTTCTTTGGAGAGGTATATTGCTATGCTTCGCAGCGAGGCTCACGAACCGGAAATCGAGAACAAGATTAATACATTCCGAAGTTTCTTGAGGGCTGAGTCCGCGATTAGAGGGATTGATTACTTTGACGCTCCACCTCCTGCTCAGATACAATCAGCTCCTGCCCCAGCACAAGAGCCTCGGTCTGCGCCGGAACACACGCAACATATCCCACACCAAGAGCCTCAGAATCCCTCGAAGACAGAACGAGATCTGAATATTAGCGTACCCCAAGCGCCACCTGAGGCTGATGAGTATGAGTATAGTCCTGGAGGTCGACCCGTATTGAGACGTAAACCTACGATTCCATCATCTGAGTCTCATCCAGAACTTTACTTTGCTGGCACTTCCGTACCGTCCACGAGCACCCTCACGCCAACAAGCTCGCAAGACGACGAAATGAACAAGACACCAGTCCAGTCGCCGCCGGAAAATCAACCGCAGCCACAGTACAAGGCGTATGTTCCCGCTTCCAGTGCTGGTATGGACTCGAACGACAACATTTCTGCGCTTCACAGACAAACTACGAACTTCCCTACTGCTCCTCTAGTAGTCGCTCCTTTGAACTCAAATATTAACAAGGGCCATGATGAGATATTCTTCGGTGCTGGTTCAGATGAACCCAAGGCTGAGAGTGGGCGACCGACTACTAGCGACAGCAACGGTCGTGATGCCGAAATCCCTGCTCCGCTGAAGTTTAGTTCTAGCCGTCCGTTGTCAGTAGCAGCTCCACCGAAGGCAGCTCCCTCGAATACGTTGGCGGATCTTCTGCCTTCTCGAACCGCCCCAACTGAGCCACACCATTCAATTAGCGAACTCCGAAGCCACATTGCAGATATCAAGCCTGACTCACATGATCTCGCTGACCTCACGAAGACCTGGGAAGCATCTGCTGCTCCGATTCGTAGGAAGAACGACAGCGCCCGAAGGAAACGGCAGGAAGAGAACGAGGAACACAACGATGATCTTTTCAACAACAACGAAATATCCTATGCCGAAATGAACCAACTCGAGGATGAGTATAAGCAGAAAGAAGCGGGGCTTAAGGCGCAGGAGGATCGTGACGAGTATAAGAACTTTGTCGACGTGGTCTTCGACCCCGTGTACGAGGGTCTCCAAGCCGATATCAAATCTCTCATGGATCTCTATATCGAAGCCGAAAATCTCCTGCACTCCTCCGTCTCAGGCGTCAAGAGCCTCGAAGGCGCCAACGCCCCCAGCACGCTCGATACGCTCGAGCTCCTGAAGGACCTGCACTCGCAAATCGAGGAGCGGCACGACAAGGTTGTCTCCGTCGTCGCGGAGCGCGACAAGCGGTACAAGAAGACGGAGATCCAGCCCCTATACGCCTCGGGCAACATATCCAAGATGAAGAGCGTGGAACGCCACTTCGAAAATGCCGAGAAGCAAGCCGTCCTGCGCGCAAAGCGCGACAAGGCCGAGCGCGTCGGCGAACTCGTCAACATGGCAGAGGACCTGGTCGTACGCGCCGTCGGCGTCGAGCAGTCTGAAATCGACGACATTCTCGCCGCGATCAGGGACATTGACGACGGCGCCGGCGACGCAGACTTGCTCACCAGCGCGCACGCGGCGCTGACGAGTCTGAAGTCATCGTCCAAGGCGCTGCTCAGCTTGTTCAATGTCCTGGAGATACAGCTCAACGACTCTGTTCTCGATGCTGAGATTGCAGAGGCCAAAGCTAATCCCGCTGATGCCGGGAGGGTGCCGCAGCTCGAGGCGGAGAAGGCGGCGGGCGCCAAGAAGATGGCGGATGAGTATGCGAGGCGGGTTGCGGTGCTGGAGCAGGATAGCGCTGAGATTGAGGAGTTGGTTGTCAAGAAGAGGGGGAGTGGGAGTGGGAGTGGTGAGGGAAGCGAGGAGGCGGAGCGGGAGAAGAGGTTGAGGACTGCGCTTGAGGAGGCGAAGAAGAGGAATGGGCATGCGTGAGTGGGTATTTACTTGAAAGGAAATTTTCTTCTTCTCGGACATACTTTCTCTTTGTCTTCACATTTGAGCGCTGTTGGATCAAGGCAAATTTGTGTTTGTATTTGTGTGTGCGAAGCATTTGATTCATATCTGGGCGGAATATATCCAATTTCGAGTTCGACATAGTTATTAGTCTTTCTAATATCAAAACACCTTCCTTCTCTCCCCCCCTCTTCAAACTCAATACGCAGGCCTTTTCCTAGCCCCTTCCTTCCCCTCCCCATCCAAATGCGTCGTCCGATCAATATCCAGCCTCTTCTGAAAATACTCGCCCACGACAAACTCCTCATACACCTGCCCCTCTCTCCGCAAATGCTGCACAACACTGACCTTTGCATCCTCATTCGGGCTGAAAAAGAAGGGCATGCTATACCGTTCCTCGCCGCCGATGTTGCGCACGCGGTGCACAGTGCTCTGCCACGTGCCGCCGGTAACGAGCTTGAGGAAGTCAGCGATGTTGACGACGAAGGTGTGCGGCTCCGGGTGCACGGGGACCCAGATGCCGTTTGCATTGAGAACCTCGAGGGCGGGGTATGCCGTGCGCGACTGGCAGACGAGGGTGAACCAGCAGAAGTCTGTGTGGGCGCCGATGCCGACGTCGTTGTCCATTTCCTGGGGCGGGTAGTGCACTGTGCGGACATTGGTCATGGGCTGTGTGGTTATGGCGTCGAAGTAGTCTTCTGGGAGGTCGAGGGCGAGGGCGAAGATGTGCAGCATGCGTTTGCTGAAGGCTTCCATGGCGTTGTAGTATTTGTATATTGCGGGGCGCCAGAAGAGGGCGGAGGGGTGTGTGGGCCATTGGTTTCGGGGCGTGGATGTGCGGGCTGTGATGGGTCGGTTTTGTTCTGGGTCCGTTGCGTCTTCGCCCATGAGGAAGCCTTCTTTGAGATCTGGGGGGATTTAGGTTCGTTGTTAGGGAACGAGAGAGGGAGCACACTGCGAAGACATCTTCACATACCTCCTCTGGTGCTTGGGTCCAGTTTGCCTTCAAGGAAGGCCTCGTAGCCTCTGAACTTCTCTGTCTTCTGGTTGTGTGTTTCCATCTTGACGTCTATCGGTAGAGCGAAGTACTTCTTCAGTGCTTCGAAGGTGTCTTCGAGCATCTGCTCGTCTACCCCGTGATTGACTGCATAGAAGAAACCCACATCTCGACATGCTGCTCCCACTTCTTTTGCCAATGCCTTCCTCTCCGCAAGGTCGTCCGAGTAGATACGGCTGAAGTCAATCTTGGGCAGTGACGTAAAAGTAGCTTTGGCAGCCTTGCCAGTGAGTATTCGGCGCCGGCCAGGTATACCGCCATCATGGTAGTGAACCCAAGACTCAGTCTCGGTTTGCGTCTCTGTCATTGACATCTTGATCGATGGTCTAAAGAGTACTCCTTCCTGGTGTAACAAGGGAAGAAGACGAACAGCCTCGGACTAGTAGCAACAGCAACAAGAGGACCGATAACAAGGCAGTGGTCCAGCTCCGTCCGCCAGCCACTACAGCGGGAAGACGGGAGCGAGCCGTAACCTTAATACTCTGAACCACTGTTTCCCCATCGTCTGCCCCGGTACTCCTTCACACTGGCCTCGGGACTTGACGACACCTGCTTTCCATACGGTTTGCCACACCAATTAAATCGTTCCACGTCGTGCAACCATAGCACAGGTTGCAGGGGCCGAAGCCACTTTAGTTCAGGAGAGGGAGACGGATCCCTGGATTCTGAGCGGCGGATAACAGCGCAGCCTTAGGGTGCGGGCTGCCGCTCGTCGCCGAGTCAGAATTACTGGAGGATAGACGGGCCTTTACTCGTTTGGTAGCGGAGCTGGGCCCTATGTGGAGGTCCGGACGGGTGCTCATTATGCACATGAGTAGGGATCTTCATGCGAACTTTCTTCAGGTCGCTCGAAGGAATTCGTTAGTAGCAATCATACTTTGGTGGCGGTGATCCTGGAGAGGTACTTTGCTGACGATTTCGAGTGCGTCGGTACGCCATGTTGCTTGTTGGATCATCATTGAGACTGTTGAAAAGGAAGGAGAAGAGAGCTGTCCAAGAGCTGCGTCAGACCATGATACGGCTGGGGCAAATGGCGCGATTGGAGTACCGCTGTGTCGGAAACGGAGCAAGGCGTCTGCTGATAACCGTAGACTTGTTTCTGGTTACTACGTGCAGGAGAAACCTGCAAGAAGACGCACTGGTGAAGATCTCGGCATTTGGAATCCAGGTGACTGGTAGGATATGTATTCATGCTTCACGCCGGCTATGGAGACCTATTTCGACCTTGTTCTTGGGTACATGGATACGGGAGGAATGTGTAGGTTTAAGTTGCTGCTAACCCACCGAGGGCCGTCGTTAGGTAGCCCCGCGTTGGCGCTTGCCCCTTTTTACAAGTTCAATGTTAGGTCCCTGCTTTAAAACGAACTTGTATTGATTGAGAATAGTCGTTATGTAGTGGGAGTGTCATTGTGTACAGCACATGCAGGAAGCACGTAGCTTGGAATCTTTATCCTAAAGTTTAAGTAGCGTAGTCTGGCTGGCTGTTAGTCCTGATTGACATGCCAACCCTGTCATATGCTATCACATGGCATACATCAATTGTCACAGTGCTTCCGAGGGCTTGGTCAAAGGATATTTAGTGAGTGAGGTTGAATTAACATTAGACAAGTGGCAGTCCGCTGAGTAGCAGAAGGCACTTGCGAAGATGAATTAATCGAAGATGAATTCCGCCAACTCCACGGCCCAACCATAGTTGGACCTACAATACTTGGGATATCATGAACTGAACCGAACAAAGCCAGAAGTCACATCGTGTCCGTCAGAACCGTCGCCTATTTCTTGAGGATCTTGGCAAAAGCTTCCTTGAGCTTTGCGACGAGACCCTTTGAAGTTCCCTCCTCGCCCTTGACCTCGGTGCTCTTGCGCTTTGCATCTCCGCTCTTGCGGGGCAGACCGTCTTTGTCAAGGACGTTGGCAGCTCCACCGCGTCCATAGTGTGTGGGACCTGGGACGTCTGTCGGGGGAGCAACGTCGACGTCCTGCGCAGCGCGAGCCACTTCAGGGCGGTCGGGGTCATTGCGTGCCATGTTTCCAGTTCCGCCGCGGCCAGTAGTGTATGTGTCGGACTTGAGCGTGGGAGTGACGAGGTCTTCTGGCTTGGGGAGCTTGGTGGGATCCTCCTTTGAGATGTTGCCTTGTCGGTGTTAGCATGATAGAAGTTGAGGGCGCCATAATTCTCCCGGCATGCATGGAAACTTGTCCAGCCGGCTGTGCGCAGAGCTTGCTTGAGACTCAAAGCAGAGCGATGCGCCAGGAAAAGGCTAGTGAAAGAAAGGCTGGCTTACCTGCTCCACCACGGCCATGAGAGGCCAAAACCTCGCGCTCTGCTGCAACTGGGGCGGACATGTTGAGGGGAATGTGTAGTTGAGCAAGTTGAACACGAGTGTCGCGATAGTGGTATGGAAGCGGGAGGGTCTGCTGCGAGCGGTCCTGGCTTTAGCGAGTCGCAAACGTGAGGAGGAGCAGGTTGAAAGGGTCCAAGCAATGACGCGATCGAAAGACAGCAGCACCTCTTATACGGTCGTCTTCTTGGCTCTCTCCGCGAGCAGCAAGTTGGCGCAAGGGACAAGACTTTGTGCACGCCCGACAGAACTATCTTTTCCTGACCTCGAGCGTGATCGCACAAGAATCGCCTATGCGCTTAGCACAAGTGCGCCGGCGGTGTAGCTCTTGCTCCATTAGGCTGCGCATTCTTCTCGTGCCCATTCAAGTCGCTGTGTTGACCGCGTGCCTGACACTGCTTTGGCGTTTCAATTAGTCACTTGCAAAGCCTCCGGCGGCCTCTCCCAGACGCGGCGCCGCTGGTATGAACGTCATGTTCGAGCTCTCTACGATGCAATGCCACGAAGAAGGCCTGCGCAATTCTGGACGGGATTTTTGAATCGACGAGGATGTTTCTGACGATATTCTGGAGCCTTACAGCTGATATGAAGCGCTGTCGTCGCCAGTGCACGAGGGAAGAAGCAAAGCATGCATGTAATGCCATTATCTATGCCAAGACAGGCTACAGGTGGCAGCGTGGGGTAAGCAGATAGACAAGACTTTCCATCTGACTCTGTTGCCTTTCACAATCTCTTATGCGAAGCAAGCTCAATGTGTTCTCTTGTGACATGTCAATTATCTGTCTAAGAATCCGATCGCTACCGTCCAAGACAGACTCGATCTAATCGTCGCGCCGCTAATACCATTACCATCCTCTCAATGCGTAAACGAAATCTAGATCGTACAAAAAATGCCCATGGATCCGTCCAAACGCCATACCAATCGATTGCGGTCAACAATGGAGGAGATGATCCCCAGTGACCAAAGGTTACCCTTCTTCTAAAAGTCTTCTATGCATTCCCATAACCCGGAAGTGAGACATCAATGCTCCTTATAATACACCCGTTTCCCAAGGTTGAATACCAAAACCAGTCCCAAAACACCGAATATGCAACCAAGTGTGCTTGACGCTGCAGCGAAGCCGATCCAATGGAAGACCCCTAGAGCGCCTGAAAGAGAAACGTTGATGTCGATGCGAAGAAGAAACCGAAAGTGAGGCCGAAGCAGGAGAAAGTGCAGTCTGGAGTATGGTACGCCATCATGCTGGACCGAGACCCTCGAAGGGATGTCGCTCCCTCCAAGTAAGAGATATTTGGAGAAAATCTACTCGTTGGTCAGCTTCAGTTGCCCAATTGCATGAAGCGGTATACTCACTGAGAAGTGACTTGGTCGCATTAGCCTCCATCGCGAGGCTGGGGTCCTGCTTTCGCCGTGGATAGGACGAGAGTCAAAGACATTCTTGCTTTTGCACAGGGTATTGGAGCTCCTCCGTCACCTGGCTGTGGTGCCGAGTAGGAAGTGTGAAGGTCGTGGACGGGAACTTGCATGACGGTGGTGTGCGAGTTTAAAGTGTTCGAATTGGATGTGTTGCAGGTGTTGAGAGTGGCTGTAATAGGCAGTGTTGATATGTCGATGTAGAGGCAGACGTGAGGTTGTTTTCTGTCTCACCTCGGATGGCACTCGAGTATATATGTCTGGAGTCATTGTATACAAGTGCCTGGCGTAGGCGCCACCCCGGAACACTGCCTTAGGCGATTGAATTCAGCTCATAGTCAGGCACAGGTAATGACTGCCTTTTTTCGGGCCATGACGCAGAAAGTGTTGATTAATCCGCTCCGGTGATTGAATCACATACTTCGAAACCCAGCAAAATGCTGCGCCACTAGCAGTGAGGCAATGGTGATTGGGGGATATGTGACGAACAAGGCGACAGGTAGGCATCACTGCTTCCTAGCGTCCTTCTAGAAGGCCAGAAACCCTGTCTCCAATTGATCGTGACTCCTAGTCCACCGGCGTCGAGGTCAGTCGGCGGGGCGAAGCCACTTGCCTGAAGGTGAAGTACGAGCCGGGGCATCAAGCTCAGGCAGAAGCGCGGTCGTTTGGCCCCCTCAGTGGATGAACCCGCGTTCGCTGCCTGGTGAATGTTGACCGTGCACAGCCTCAGGTGCGAGCCACAAGCGGCCTGGGGGATACGGCAGACTTCAAGGCGCCCCAAGGCAGGATCCGCAACAGGCTTTGTCGATAAAGAGTAGCCCAAGACCTCTGCACCGCACTCCGAGTTTCAGTCGATGACTCCTGTGTAGTAGCCTTGTTCACCGGAGAGCACTGCCCGGTCAAAGTATTGACCGACGTGCTGTGTTGTTGACCTCTGACTGCGCCTCGGTTCGGATCTTTATCGATTGCACATCCAACGCACGTCGCCAACCTGGCTGTCGATCGAACGCCGAAGAGCGAGACAGAATTAATATCGCTGCACTGCACGATACAGTCTTGTTCGTGGATGTGCTTTTCGAAGAATAACGGTGATATCCGAGACAAAACGTATGACGCCCAGCGCCGAAGAGCAAGAAATCGCAAAGTGAGTCGTTCAATGATTGGGGGCGCAGTTCAATTCATGGTTGCCGAATGCGGGTGAGATGATTCTATTGGATCGTTAGTCAGATGGGATCTTTCACGCCCCCAACTTGATGAACTTACAATAACCTCCCCCATCTCTCGGTTGACCATCTTTGGGCTCCTTTGGTTTGTACATGTTGAGATCTCTATGAATCCGAAACAGCGTGCTACCGATTCTGAAGGGGCGAAAGTGAGGATGGCGAGGCTTATGGGCAGATGGCAGTGAAACGGGGTCTGAGACTCTGAGAGACAAGAATAAATGTGCTTGATAGCAGTAGATGGAGTAATTGCACAGTCGAGATATCGGCGGACTTTGGTGATGGCAAGTGCAGAGGCAGGTGGTTTATTTAAGTGACTACTTGGTCCTCCAGTGCTTGGTGCTCCACCATGCCCTTCGTTATACACAGGGCAACAGGCCACGGCCGGGCCGCGAAGGGCAACCGAATGTACGTGGCTCTATCAGGTACGTACCTCGAGCACTGCGCAGTAAGTGAAGCTTGACATGACGGGCTCTCCCAAGGATGACTCCAGCACGGTGACTAAAAAGGGATGGAACAAGAGCAAGCTGTGAGGCCCGCTTTTGGTGATGCAACACCCAATCGTGTCTACGCCCTGTCGTCCGGTGTCTCAAAAGGACGTCGACAAGAGGGCCATCCGTGCTGGATAACATAAGCCATTGCGCGATGGATAGGGAGGACCTGGAGGACTACGGGGAAAAGTGGGCTTGGTTATTTGGTGCTTCACTTTCCTCATTGGCTGGCGTTCATTGCGGAGACCAGCGGCACCTGGAAAGCTACACCACCACCAGCATCATCCTTTACCCTCGGTTTCTAGCCGCCTTCCGAGTGCTTCGGTGGACAGGCGTCATGGCGACGGCGCGTCTCAGCGATCCACGACCCACCTGAGCCGCCATGCGTTGGCCACAGAGGGTCTCAGGTGGCTCATTAAACACGCTGTCACGTTAAAACAAAGCCACGCGAAGCACCGCCCCATGGCCATTCGGAAGAGCTTCCTCAGCAATGCAGGTACAGAGGTGGTGTGTGCTCAATGTTGGCCGTGGAGAATTTCAGAAGATGTTGAGCGTTTCAGCTCCTCGCCAGCCAAAAATGTGGCCGTGTATGAGACAGCATCAAGATAGGGCTCACTCGTCCCTCATTGTTGCGCCCTCCGCACAAACTGACCCTGCGCCCCCGACGCCCTTCCAGTCTGAGCAGCACATGACAGACTGACGGGAGATGATCGTCAAAACTGGGTTACAAATGTGCTGGAGGACGCCTCGTCATCGCCCTGTAGTTGATGTGTAGGTCGTTGCCTTCAGGAGGACTGCCTCCCTTTCAGGCAAAGAGGGGCTGTGGAAGTCCCTCAAAAGATAACCAAGGTCACTCCTCGAATTCTAGTGGCGGAGCAAGCTCGGTGGCTCATCCAGAGATTCTCAGTGTCGTGTTGCAACTTGTTTGATCCTTAGGTCGTGACTGTCAAGAATGGTGGCGAAGCGTTGATAGTGAATGTGTTCAGTCGACGAGCAAACCCAGCAACAGGCCCTCGGTGCTCTTTGGCAACCCCCTTCCCGTAACTTTATCCAACTCGCAGCATTTTCTCTCTGTCGAGAGACCATAAAGCAAGGTTGCCATGGGCCCTAGATTGTGCGTGAAGGTTGTTTCAGGGCAAGGCAGGCGTCGATCAGCCCTTGCAAACAATGCAGCTAGGTTTTCGGCATAATAATATCTTGGAACACACTTGTGCTTTTCTATAATGCCGCGACACATCAATCGCATACCCCGTACAGCAACCAAAGTCACGAGATAGTCACATGTTCTTATCTTGACTATCTTGTCGGCGTGAAAGCCATAGATGCAAGAGTGGTTGACGCGGTCCAGTCCGGGGGATCTGATCAGGTTACACGCTAACCCCAATCATCTTGGTATTGTGCATTTCCTGCAGCACTGAGATGTCTCGCGCTGAAAGGTATGAATTGGGTAAGGTTCTATGTGCGCTTCGTTCGAGTGCTGACAGCAGAACGCGTCGAATCTCCACTATTCACCCGCGTCTGGTGTTTCTCGCGAGCCGTGGGCCATCACTTTGGTCATGAGAGGCGCCAGCCAGTCAAGAAGGCTTGTCGCGTAGATGGTGATCGGTGGGAAATCTAGCCCACCCGCCAATAAACAATGCTTAATGGGTTTAATCCAGCCAGCACTAGCCCCAGGTTTTGCCCAGACGGCGTTCCTGCAGGTCCTCGGCAGCTTTAAGAATTGATTGTTCCCCTCGCGAGCGCACCTGACGGTCTCCCTATAACAACACTCTCTCTCACTCCAATTACTCCCAGTCCACCTGCAAGATGCGCTTCTCAATTGTCGCTGCTGTCGCTGCATTCAGCTCCACTGTCCTGGCCCAGAACTTGCTGGACCAGATCCCCAAGTGCGCTGTGAGTATCCATGGTGGTGTTTGATGATGGACCCAGCTGAAACCCAACAGCAAGACTGTTTTGGCAACAGCCTGGGCACCTGCCGCACGACCGACATTGCTTGCATCTGCGGTAACAAGGAGGTCATCAACAGCGTATCTTGCTGCGTTTTCGCAACCTGCCCTCAATCCGACATCCAGTGTAAGTCAACTCAGATCGAGCCCCGAGTGATGAGGTACTCATGAATCATGCAGCGACGATTGATTTCGCCGTCAACCTGTGCAAGATCGTCAACATCGAGGTCTCTACGACCCCTGATTGCCCAAGCAATGGCACTTCTACCAACTCGACCACTACGCCATCTGCATCCGCTTCCACCACTCCCTCGGTGACCGCACTTACTGGCAGCAATACTCCCAGTGCCGCTGGCGTTAGCAGCACCGGCGCGGCAGCTCCCTTCCAGACTGCCGGTGCCGGTCTTGGTCTTGGAATGGCCATGGCTGGATTGTTCGCACTCTTGTAGAAGATGGGTGAAGCCAATTCTCAGAGCTTAATATCTCCTGAAATGTAAATGCTGCCCCTTTTTGGGCTGCACTTTGTACAAACGTACTGTTAGCTGGCGAACGGATCTCTTCGAGCATGTAGTTGCATATTCTTCGACAACTCTATAATCAATTGTTTATTTCTGCCGGCAACAACCTCGTGCGTTAAATCTGTGAACAAGTGCTTGACGGAAGTGCAGCCGAATTGAGATCTCCCATGCAATGCTGTGTAGTTGAAGGTCTTTCGTCATTGCGGGTCGCCCACTCGGGCCCATGTTCATCTTACAACAGACCCTCGCCAATGCGTTCATGCTCCACCACCGACCAGCGTGCCGCTTAGTAGACCCTCCACGCGACCTCAGCGAACGTCCGTGGCCCCAGCGATGGGCACCCTATTCCAGGCCTGAATTGCTACGACTTTCTCTGCACCTTAAAAAATGGCCACCAAGTCCAATTTCAAGCGGGCGCTGCCCCCAGGACCGCCATCGGTTCTGGCGTCCCTGCGAACAACCCAGCTCGTGGACGACTCAAAGGCAGTCCTGCCTGCAGGTGGGCCTCTCTAAATCCCCTGGATGCCGGATGCTTACCATAGAAGAACTGATCAATGCAATCCTCGATTACCTACCGGTTCCTGACATGTTCCGATTCGCGCGCACCTCGAAACGAATGCAAGAGATGGTGTACGATGACACACGATGGATACAAAGACTGAAAAGCATGGGCTGCTGGAACGACCTCGAAGCTAAACAGCGGTTTGAGGAGTCTATGCGAAGAAAACTAGAAGCCCAGAAGGCAGAAGAAGTTCGTAGGACGGGTGCTTCAGTCAACGGCAGCGCTGGTGGGTTGCCGTTAGGACGTGACACGGAGCGGAAGACCAGCATGACTCTTTTCGATGCAGCTATAGAAGAGGATATTCTGCGTAGGTCCACCGAGCATAAAACTAGACCGAGGGCTCCAACCTTGGACAAAGGCTTCAACGATATGACGCTGTCGCCTGTTGGTGTATCGGTACCTTCGAGAACGCACGTCGTCGATCCTCAAGCCGCTCTTCAAGTCATATCCAACGTGCGATCCATCCGAGGCATGGCGCGACAAGAGTATGGGAAAGTATTTGGAGCACTTGCTCCGTACTACTTTGATCTGGAGAGATCGAGAAGCCACACGGATCCTGTCCTGTTCCGGACCTATCGCGACCCTGAACAACAAGCTCGAATGCTGGCGCAACTAAAAACCTTTGCACAGAGCGACTTCGCGCCAGGGTGGTCTCAGCGCGAGGAGAAGCTAGATACCATGACTGGCATCTTTGAAAATGCCGTACTCCGCGAGTTCGAACAAGGGTACGAAGAGAAAGACTTTGATGGCCGCATGAAGAGGTTCGCTTCTGTCTTGGTCAAATTGAATGGTGGTGCAGCTTGTTTAGACTCGTTCATCCATAATCACCACCTGATGTTGGAGAAAGAAAAACTTGGGAACCCCGCGGACTGTCTCTCGTACAACGGCGCCGGTCAACTAACTCTACAACCATCGCATGAATTCTTTCGAGGTCTAGCGATCGCACTCAACGAAGAAGCAGCCATTATCGGCCGCGTCTTCCCACCCACCGTCGATGTTCTACAACCATTCCTGGACCGTGTTGCCGAAGATGTCATATCGGAATATATCACTTCCCTGTTTGACGAAGCTCATGATGCTAGTATTGAACTGTACTTGAAAGCCGTCGCGGGTGTCTTCGAGCAAGCTCTGCAATTAGCAGTTTCTCTGAAGCCGACCTCTGGATCGAAACCCAATTTCCGCGAGGAAGCCATGCGCACGATATCCAGCTGTTTTGAGCAACACATAGACCTCTACTTACAAGAAGAGCTCGACTTCTTTAAAAGAAAATCAGAATCAGAAGTTGATGTCTGGGAAAAGAGATTGACTGATGAAGAGCAAAGCACGGAGACATTCTATATGGCGAACGTAAACCGCAAGGCTGTAAAGCAGGACTTTCTATCATCTTTCAAAAAGGTGGTCATGATGCCAGTCAATGTGCTTCCTACTATTGGTGGCTCTGCTAAGCCCACCCCTGCCGTGGCAGCTGTCAATGGTAGCAACACGTTGGACCCGAATTCGAGATCTGGTACACCACTTCCTGGCGATCGAGCGCCTTCACCTCGCTTGGAAGCACCAACAACAGAGCTCGCTGCGAAAGCGGCCATCATGAACTCCCGCCTAGAGGGAATTCGATCGTTGTTCAGCATCGAGGTCGCCTTGAATTTGACACATATGGCAAAGTCAAGCCTGGAGCGAGCCGCTCGGTTCGTCAGGCTAGGTGGCCAGTCAGGCGAAGAAGCAAAGGAGCAGTGTGAACAAATTTTCATTTTCCTTGTTCAAATCCTTGGAAATCGGCATATGAAACTCGGTTTTGATAAGGCTGTTAGCCATCTGGCAGACTACAAACCTCGTGAGGTTGCCGATCACAGCAAAGAAGGCGTTGCACCGCTCGTAGCTTTTCTGGAACTTGTGAACGTTGGAGACTTGATTCAACAGATGGTTGAAGTCTTCTACCTCCAAGAACTTGTTGCTGCAAGTCTCACTGATCGAGATGACTTTCTCAGTCTTGCAGCGAAAGAAAAGAAACGGTTTGAGCAGATGTTGGACGAACGAGTTGCGGCTGGTCTAAACAAAGGCATCGATGTGCTTATGGATGAGGTCGAGTATCTTTGCGGTACGACTCAATCACCCTCGGACTTCAATCCTCCTGTGGGACCCAAGGGTGTGGTAGAGGTGTTTGACGTTGGACCCAGCCATACGGCAACCAAGATTGTTGATGTCGTATCGTCGCACACGAGCATGTTGGTCGGTAGCACTGACAAGAACGTGCTGGACGTGTTCAACCAAGAGGTGGGAGTGCGCTTGTTCACCGCACTGTGCAAGCATTTGAAGCGGCAGAGGGTCAGTGTGGATGGTGCAATCAAGCTCATCAGGTATGTTTTGACCCAAGCACTTCTCCTACTTGAATCTTATTGATTTGCAGTGACATGAATGCATACAACGCCTACATCGTCTCATTACGGAACAAGCCGCTCATGCAATACTTCGCAGCGTTGCGCGAATTGTCACAAATCTATCTCATTGATCCAAAAGAAGCAAAAGAGATTGCAACTATCATTGCTGACACGGATCGGTATCATGGCATTTTCAGAGCAGAGGAGGTATATGAGTACGCCGAGAGAAGGGCGGACTGGTACCAGATCAAGAGTGCGGTGGAGAAGCAGATGTATGGGGTTGGATGTTTGGTCATGTAGAAGGGCGTTTCATCAAACGATGCAATTTCTTGTAGGGATGCAGCCGTTGATCCATTATGGACTACCGCATTGGGAAGGAATAGAAGTGTGGTCAAGGAAGTAGTTGACGCGCAGTCAACGGATTTAGCTTTCTGGCAAAGTTTGATTGCAATAAAAAGAAAAAGGGTGCAAGGATTTGCTTTGTGCCTGGGTATTATAGAGTTCGTTTGGCGGAAGACGTGTGTGGTTCCAAGCTTCCCCAGCCTCCTCCACCGTCGGGCCGTACCTGAGCGATGCCATCGCCCCGTGCGCGAGCTGGTGACCATTCTAAAGTGCAGCTTCACGTCAGAGCCAGAACATCGATATTCTCCTTGACTCTGGCTGTTTGTGCATCACATCACGGCGACTGCTCATCCTGGGAACTTTATCAAACAATCCCCGCACCGTTCGCGCGCGCAGTGCTTTGCTTTTGAGCTGTTCTGATCAGACCCCGCTACATCGGCACTACCGTTTTGGTCCGCCGCCGACTGTTCGGCAGCTTTGTTACTACCGTCTTTTGCTTGTCTTGGAGCCCGCGAGCGCAGAGAAGACGCGAGGGCTTGCTCAGTGAGACGCCGACTGGTTTTGCCGCACCCGAAGCTCTACCCGCTGCTCTGAGTGTCCCTCGAGGTGTCCAACACCCCAGCTCCCGTGGATTGTCCTACCACCGGCCCGGTCCATAGTTCCCTGTAGCCACTACCAGACTACTACAGCTTCCACCGCAGTCACCTTGGCCGACTGCATCACTGTCTTGTGCAGCTGAGCGCGTTCCAGCGTTCTTTCGCCACTCCTTGCGCCGGCCCCAATTCGGTGGTGGCCCCAAGAAGATTGCAGAAATGGCGGGTACGAATGTTTCCCAGGTCAAGCGCGTCTTCTCCAAGCTTATACTGACTTGAACGCCAGAGCCACTACCCACCGAAGTTGAGGCGTCGTACTCCGCCATTATTGACGAGATTCTTCGCGGTAGTGATCTTAATACTATCTCTGCAAAGCGCATACGGAAGGGCCTACAAGAGCGCGTCGAATATGACACCACCCACCAGAAGGTGCGCAGTCCAAGCCCATAAACTTAAGCAGTCTTGTACTAAAGTTATGCCAGGAGCAAATCACGGCGCTCATCATGCAGCGCTTCGACAAGTTCAATTCGGAACAGAACGGCAGCTCCGAGCCCTCTGAGCCCATCCCCACAGTCGAGAACGGCGCCAAAGCTAGCAATGGCGACACCTCCGATATCTCGAACCACAAGCGCTCGCCCACAGACGACTCGGTTCTTTCCGAGGTCGAGGACACCCCTCGTCCCAAGAAGAAGGTGAAGAAGGCCAAGGTCGCGGAGGACGACGACGCAGCATACGCGGCGAGACTACAAGCGGAGGAGAACTCGCGCATGAGGCCGACTCGCGGCGGAAACACAAAGCGACGGGCCCCCGCGCCAAAGAAGAAGACAAAGAAGAAGAGCTCGAACAAGGTTAAGGATGAAGACGATAGTGATCTCGGGTCTGGCAGTGGAGGCGAGAAGAAGAGTCCAAGCCGGAAAGGAGGCTTCCACGTACGTGCTCTTCATATCCACTCTCTCACTTCTTCCCCAGACAAGTACTGACTGATTCCTCAACAGAAGCCAATGGCTCTCTCCCCCGCACTCTCAGAACTCCTCGGCGAAACGCAGCTCTCGCGCCCCCAAACCGTGAAGAAGATCTGGGAGTACGTCAAAGAGCGCGAACTGCAGGACCCAAGCGACAAGCGCCAGATCCGCTGCGACGATGCCATGCGCGCTGTGTTCAAGCAGGACCGCGTCCACATGTTCACCATGAACAAGATCTTGAACCAGAATCTTTACGCGGTCGACGAGGTGAATTAGCGTATGCTGAGGAAGAAGCGTCCGCACAAGAGAAGCACGTCTACAACTGGGTACACGCAGACTCAGCGCGACATGCCGTCTCGCGGATAGGCCCACGACATAACATCTCCCCGCGCCTCTATGCCACGAATCTAGAGAGCGGGTTTTGCATTTCCCTCTCCTTACCTATTTCCCCCCTCTCTTTCCTCTCTCTCTCTCTCTTAAAGTATTGCTTCAACACTCAGCATGGCGCATCAGTGGTGTTCTTATAGCGCGCATTATGGTCCCCCGTTTTGGGGTTTGGGTTTTTCCCGGGGCACGATTTTATTATATTTTGTTTTCTATCTTTTTGCCGACTTTGATGTTTTGCTTTCCTTTCGCTTGCACCAAAAACTGGGCGCTGGGATGGTTGGGCGAGGAGCGCGGTGTGGGAGGCTTGCAGTGAGATTGGGGCGTGTGATGTGTGCCCTTGGAGGAGTTAGGCAGGAGTGCGGGGAGGGTATCTGAGATTGTCATTTAGTCTGTGGCAGACGGACATATTGGAATGTGATTGGGGATGGGGGTAGAGAAAAGAGGAGAGAGTGTACGGTATGGACGGCGTATTCATGTACACGCTCCTAAAGCCTTGATCTGAGAATCGATGAAAGTATTACTAAAACAAGTGGTCTTTCTACCTCATGATATATTTGTGCTCAACGTTGTATACTGGAAATACCTTGTGAGTCTTGAAATCCACAAGTCACGGAGCCGAACCTGCAAATCTGCAAAAGCACAAATCAGAGCAGATTGGCAATCTTTTTCAAAATGATGGCGATTTCAATTCTGCGCAGGACAACAAGCATGGCATGCGTTTCCACATGCAAGTTAAAGTCCGTACACGACTACTAGACCCTCGGTTCGAGGTCTCAGAGAACACATCCCGCGAGAAAGAAAAGAAAGGTATCCAACCTCCCAAACCCCAGAACCATAAACCCAATAAAAGAATGACACCGCCTTACTCATACCACACGTCTCCACGCCCTCCCCTCAATCAATCATCACGCAATCCCTCCGGAACCGTAAACTGAAACTCCTCAAGTTCCTCTCCGAACTCCTCACCCTGCAACTGAGCATTAAACCCATTCATCCACGCCTCATCATCGCCATCCGTCTCGCGCGACAGGACCATAAACTCCATTTCGCGAGCCGCATCCTCCGCAGTCTGGTACGCTTCTTCTTCCTGGGGCGCAACGAGCGTGGCGTCTGTAGCGGTGGAGCTCGAGCGTGAGAAGGCGCTGCGGGAGCGGATGCTGGATGTGTGGGGAGCGGGTTGAGCGGGTGTTGTGGAGGCGGGGCGGCGGGTCGTGGTGGAGAAGGGAGCGGGCTTTGTGATATTGGCGAGGGGTTTGCGTGATGTGAGGCCGGTGCGGCCGGCGCGGCCTTGGGCGTATCCGATTGTGCTTTTGGATGCTGCTACGGCGGTGGCTTGTCGGGAAGAGGGGATCGAGTCTGCGAGTGGCTTTGCTGATTTCCTGCTGAAGATGCCGCCGGTTGGGACACGCGACTTTACGGCTGCAGGGGGAGCAGTGAAGTTGCGCTTTGGAGTTGGTGAGAGTGCTGCCGCTGCAGACTTGGCTGTTAGAGTTGAGACGCCAGTTCCGAGTGCTTTCTTTGGCACTGCTCTGGTGATGGCAGGCTTGGGCGCGGCTTTCCTTGGATCCTCAACACCCATATATCGCCGTATTTCAGCCTCGTCCTTGGCCATTTCTGCTGCGAGCATCTTATCTAGCTTTTCATCCCGCTCATTGCGATCTCTCTGTACTTCCTCTTCGAATTCGCGCTGCTTGCGTGTCCGTCCATCTTCTTCGATTGGGTTGTGGAAGGCCGTCCAGATGCCGCGTACCATGCTCGCATCGTCCATCTTGGGGAAGTTCCAGTCTTTTGGTAGATAGTCATCCATATCATCCTGAAGCGGGATCTCCTTGGGTGGCATATACTCGACTTCAGGGACGTCATTCTCGGATTCTGCTTCGAGTTCCGGCTGGTGAACCTTGACTTTGGGCCTGCGCATACGCGGGCTGGCCTTTTGGGTCTTGATGGACGAGAAAGGCGCTGGAGTCTTGAAGGCTTGGGATTTGGCATTGGTGGTCTTCATACCCAGTGGAGCGCGGTTTCGTGGGCCTAACACGCATCAGATGTCACTCTTCCGCCGTCGTACGTCTTGAGGCTTACCAGCGGGCGTCATGAACGCATTTGCATCTATTTTCCCGCCTTTCTTGCTCGTCATGAGCAGATTCTCGTTTCCCTTGCCATTATTCTGGAGGCCTGATTTTCCAGGCTTGTTCACGGCATTTTCGTCGTTGAGCGGGATCTTGAAGGGTGTTTTGGGCGCTTTGTTTGCGGGTGTTTTGGCATTGAACGCCTTCAGGCCGGCATTAAGCGACTTCCCCGCGCCGCCGGCCTGCAGATTGCGGAGGACATTCTCCTGGTCGTTTGCAGCAAGTGTGGCCATGATGGGTGTTACATTGGGCGAGAGTGGATGTGCAGAGCGGTGCACCT
The DNA here is from genome assembly GCA_001644535.1 of Pyrenochaeta sp. DS3sAY3a. Classification (NCBI taxonomy): domain Eukaryota; kingdom Fungi; phylum Ascomycota; class Dothideomycetes; order Pleosporales; family Cucurbitariaceae; genus Pyrenochaeta; species Pyrenochaeta sp. DS3sAY3a. The sequence continues at coordinate 1,326,896 of KV441640.1, read as the reverse complement.
AGATGCGCTTTGGTCGCGATGGTCTGCGTGGTCCGAGTGTTTGGGCGGTTGCTATGGGCGCGCAGAAGGCGCTTGGCGGCTGGACAGGGGTAGTGCTCCTGTTCGGTAGCGGCGTCTTTGGCCGCATTATCAGCAGGCCAACGAGACACAATTCTCAGACAACCACCTCCAACTACGCCGCATCTCGCCCCTACATAAGCTCTTGTCCCTGCCGCCGGACCCCGTAAACACACAAACACCCACTATCCGCCCTAGAGCAGCACATTCCCACCCACAGCCATGGATCAGATCAAGAAGGTGAGTCGGTGTCCGCCTACCCCGCCATGTCCCCTTTCCACGACGCCTTTGACAGCTTCCCTCCACCGACACCCGCAGCCCGCTACTGGCGTGCCAGACTAGCTAACATGGTATCCGCAGCGTATGGAAGCTCTCCGCATCGAGGCGGATGAGAGCAGCGCCCGCGCCGAGGAGCTCAAGACCAGGGTCAAGCAGCTCGAGTCGGAGACCACACAGAAGGAGCAGGAAATCACGTCGTTGACCCACAAGAACTCCGTGCTTGAGGGCGACGTCGAGAAGCTCGAAACGCAAGTCAAGACCTACAAGGACGAAGCGGGTGCAGGCGCTCAAGCCGGTAACCAGGCCGAGAGCCTGCAGCGCAAGCTCCAAGTTTTAGAAGAAGAGGCTGAGGAGTCGGACAGGACGATTCGCGAGCTCAACGAGAAGTGGGTTGGTCCATTCCATCTACATATATGTCCATGCTGACGCGTCACCCGCAGGCTCCGCCAAACCGACGTCAAGTCCGGCCACTACGAGCGAAAAGTCCAAGCCCTCGAGCAGTCCCGCGACCAGTGGGAGTCAAAGTACGAGGAGATGGCCAAGAAATACGCCGACACCAAGAAGGAGCTCGACGACTTCGTCAAGGAGATTGGTAACATCTGAGCTCTCTGTTGTAATGTTTCTCCTATGCGGCCAATTAACTGTATCTAGCGGAGTATTGAGAGTTTGAGCGTCACTTCCCATCTAGTACAGCATGAGCCGAGTCGGGTCGAGCGCTACAAATCAATCATGTATTCACTGCGGCTTGTGATGGAAGTTGTTACTCAATAGGAGGCAGAATATCACACACCCTTTTCATATACTTTACCCTGCATCGGTGGTTGTTTTTCCTTCCGTGGCTGCTTGCTGGGCAGGTTGGTGCACTTTCGATAGCCCTGAGCGAGTTATTACACTATTGGTGGTCCCCCATAATATCCCCCGAAGCAACTCCCGAGACCTGATTGTATGTTTGCGTGCATGTGAGATTGACCTTCTCATAGATCTACACAGCGTCTTCAATGCTCCAAACGCACGAAGCCATCCCAATATGCTCCAAGCCTGGGTATCATAACACATCAAGACTGCGCCTTTGTCCTCGCCTCCTTCTGCTTCCGCTTCTTCGCACCCTGCTTCATGCGCTCCATCTTCCTCTCGGCCTTAGTCTCATACCGAAACTTGGGCTTCTTCTTCTTCGGCTTATCGCTCTTCGGCCACGCCTTAGTCCACACCCTCTTCTTGCGCTCTCCCTCCTTCGCCTCGCCCCCTCCCTCCTCCCCACCCTTCTTCCTCGCATCCTCGTCGTCTAGTAGCTCCCCCGGTTTCGAAAACCCGGCTTTCGATACATTCACGCTTTCGATCGTCACGGTTGTGTATTTGTCTTCGTCGATGTACTCGTCTTCCTGGTTGATGGGCTCTGGCTCTGCGAAGCCTTGGAATTCTTCTTCTTCGTCGTCGTCGTCATTTTCGTTCCCGTCGTCGTTGTCGTTGGCAGAGGAGTCTGCGAGGCCGTCGATTTCGCCGTTGGCTTGGCGGACCAGCCGGTTTACTTCTGCGACGTGCCGCTCGAGATCGTCTTTGCGCTGTTGACGGAGCTGTGCATCATATCATATTTCGTCAGAATACTGGGCGTCGATTTTGGCTATGGGGCATTGGAGAGGGGGAGTAGTACCTCGCGGCGAAACCTAAGTTTCTCTTCCTTCTCGCGCTTTGCGTTTTCGTCTTGCGCGTGCTTTATGCGCTCGAGTTTGCGCTTGTGGAAGCCGGTGAGGTATTCTTCTCGCGCGGCGGGGTCGAATGTTATACTTTCGGGGGCTGTGACGTTCATTTTGCGTTTCTTGGGTGGTGGTGCCATTGTGAATGAATCTCGGACGTAAATGTGAGCTGAGTGGTGATCGTGGTGAAGTGCTGCTGCTGCTGGACGGTGGTGGGCTGGACATAGGAATTGCGGAGTTTGGAAAATTGTTGCAGGGATGTTGGTCGGGCGCTTGTGGCAGGTTTAGCCGATGGACCTGTTGTGCTCCCAGGAGCGCATGAGTGACGGGAACATGAAGTCATTGTCAGAGAGTATGAATTGGTAAACATAAACCCGTTATGCTTTCTCTCCTCTAAGGTATAATATCCCATATCGGTATGGAGCAATGAGTCCTCTATTCACTAACCTTCACCCTTTCCGCAACAAGACTTATGCTTGCACCTTGCCCTCCCTTGGTGCCTGTAATCTCTTTCCTCCACGACAGAGATTCCAAATGCCTCTTTGCTCTCTGGGTGATACATAACGCTCCATCAACATCCTGAAGTCCAGTCTCTCCGAACATTGCCAGCACCATAAGTCCCAGAAACGAATGGTATAAATCTGGAGGATCTCCTGTCACCTTCCCAAATCCACCGACCATATGTTGCGTCTTATCAAGCAACCACTTTCGAACAGGGGCTCTGTCGATGATGTCGAGATGACCAAGGATTTGTAGAGGTGCACAAGTCCAGTACGCGTAACATGTGTCCGCAATTTTGTTACATCTCCCGTTCAAGCCGACCCACTCCAACTGGAAATGTGCATGGGGAACACCCTTTGAATTCAACACGCCTTGTTTTGTGGGATAGGCGCCTAGCTTTACGAAAGAATGTGCATCATGGCAAGTTTCTGATGAGTCTGTTTCGTCGTTATAAGTGTCCAGGCCATCATCTTCGTCGAGCGTCACTGTCTGACGAGCTGCTAACCAGTGAAGGGTCTTTGGGACATCTGTTACTCCACGAAGGACACCATCGGGTTTCCGGGACGGCGGTAAAGGCAAGCGGCCGAGTAAAGACAAGGCAGCAATTGCACAGCAGGTGAATCCCCCATGAGCTTCGTGGTAGGGGCTTTCAGAAATACCTCCGTCAAAAGCCTCTGCTGAGCGCACGCAGGTAACAAATGAGTCCACGTCGATATCTGCAATGCCGTCGTAAGGGCCTTCGAGATCTCCTCGCAGGATCCATCGAATGGCTGTGGCCATGAAGCCAAATCTTGAATCGCTCCCGCCATGCACATAGCCGTCCTCCCCCAATGTCTCCCCAAAGCTACCTTCAGGTCTTTGCATCTTCACGAGCCATTCTAGAATCTCCCTTCTTTTAACTTTGCTCAAATCATCTCCCAGAACGATTAGCGCTAGAAGTGCGAAGAAGGTCCCAGGAATGTGTGCTGGATCCCATCTCTTATTCTCAGCATTTCTCAATTCACCAAAATTCGTACCTGGCCATGGTCGAAAGCCGCCTTCAGGAAGTTGACAGCTGTAGACCCAGCCGATGTACCCTTGACGTTCTTCGTCTGACAGTGCGGCGTCCAAATCACCGAGGATGTCGAGTGCTGAAACAGAGAAGAGGGCCAAGAGCATACGATTGGAGTCAGTACTTGTGTAGACGTTTGGAAGCAAAGTCTTCAGATTTCTCCGCCAGTACTTGATATGGCGAGCATGGTTGAATTGTGTCTCAGAGGTAGCTGGAGCCATCCTCGGCGGGCGAGGCCAAGAATGTGGCTAGAGTGTGGTTTTCCGAGTCTTCGGGTCCTTTGAGGCCTAGGGAGGATAGCGGGGCTGACAGTGGGTTGGTAACGCTGTTGACCAAGACGCGTGAATAGGCACCGGGCAGCTGGCGTTCACGCAGCCCTTGTTGAGCTCTGGGGGTTTTCACAACAGCAGCGGTGTAGCTAGACTATGAAGTGGACTCTGAAGGAGCCCTGCCCGTGTCCGCTGGCTCGCACCCACAGCGTGTGCTCGGAAGAGGGGAGATCCGTGCTGGCGACGCGTCGAGTCTCTGTCTCTGTGCAGCTATTGACCTGGCCGGCGATGATGCCGAGACTCGAGAGCGATGGTAGTCGAGCGGGATCCCTGCACAAGCCAGGGCCGCTGGGAGACTTGACGTCGATATTTTTATCGTCGCTAGCGGAGGGCTGGCGGGCAAGGCTTGCCTGAAGGGTGCCGGTCACGACAAACGGCTGACAGGGGTCCGTGAGACATTCAGCTCGGCCACAGCTGCTGGCTCGCAAAACACTCCTGAAGTGCCTCAGTCCCTTTTGTTTCCTCGCTCTTCTTCTCCCACCAGCCGCCGGCCCTTGGGGATCTCATTGATTGCTTCTTTGCCTGCGCTGCCTGCCCGCACTTACGTTGATCGTGGATCGCCGCACAACGCACCTCACGGAACACCTGCCTTCCCCAGACTTATCTTCTCCACGCCCACCGCCGCCGGCACCCAGTATTCACCTGTTCACGCAATTGTGTCTCCATATACCCGAGTTCAGCACGGAGTTTAGTGGACTGCATTTTCGGCAACGTCGTCATGGCTTCGGGTTTCGCTGCGTCCTTCTGGTCCAGCGACTATGCGGGAGGTATGGCCCCCATGCCCTGCACGAGTCCCCGCCTCACAGCCACTGACTTCCCCAGGCCTCGGCGTGCTCTTTGGAAAACTCCAGCAGGGAGTCCAGGAGAACCAGCAGATCCTGACCGTTGCTCGCATGCGAGCTGATGCGGAAGAACTGTATGGAAACAGCCTAGCTGGGATACCGTCAGCCTCCGAGCGCATAACCGGAGGCTTCAGCAGAGATGAAGGCGCAAGCGTGCGCAAGGTGCGTTGTGGCATACGCAATCATGGGTCGCTTGTGCAGCTGACGATTTCTAGGCATACGAGGGCGTGCGCACCGAGATGGAGTCAGCAGCCTCGAACCACAAGAAGATTGCTTCAAACATCCGGGAACTGGTTGTAAATCCCTTTGGCCGTTGGTGCGAGGCACATGCTGCACGCGTCCAGAACTCGCAAGATGATCTGCAGTCGCGCATCAAGATCCATGATCGGCAAGCTGAAGCGGTGCGCAAGTTTCGGTCGCAGTACTACAACAAGTGCAGACTGGTCGAGGATTTGGAAGAGGAGGACAAGCTAGCCTTCCAGGATCCACAGAGCGAAGCAGCCCAAAGCCCCAAGGCGAAAGTTCCCACCATCAAGATGACTGAGCCTGAGGACTCTGAGGATGAGCCAATTGACCTTGGTGACGAAACGTATCAACCTGAGCAGGTCAAAAAGATCCTCACTCACATGCTGGAGAACATCAAGCTCAGCGAGGTCAAGGTTCCTATCATCGGAGTCTATCAGAACTGCTCTAGCGGTTCAGACATCACCGAGTACATCCAGAAGCACATGTCAGCTACCAGCGTGAGCTATGCGGAGCGCGTCGGCCAGGATCTCGTCACACATGGCTTTTTGCGTCTCATTGGTAACGTCGGTAACACCTTCGCCAACAGCTCGAGGATGAACTACCAGTGGAAGCCCAAGGCATTCCAAGTCACTGGCTTGCCTGAGAAGAAGCAGCCCTTGGCTCGCTCATCCACTGCTATGTCGACCTCATCAGCCGACAATTTCACGGTTGATTCGCCAGTTGGCACTGTGCAAGAGTATCTCCAAGGATGGAACCCGCTCAACAACCAGTTCCCCAATGAAACTCCCTCGGAGAGGCTTAGACGCGAGGCTCGCGAGTCTGATGAGCGCTACAAGGCTTCTGTCAAGAAGCTTGATTCCCTGCGTTGCAACCTGGAAGAAGCCATGGTCGATCATCTCAAGTTCATGGAGCGTTGCGAGCTGGACAGGTTGAAGGCTATCAAGGCTGTTATCCTGGACTTTTCGGGCGCTGTCAGCAACGTCATTCCCAGCTTGCAGAGTACTGTCGACAAGATGATGCTGTTCCAAGAGACAGTGCAGCCAATGGGCGATCTTCGCTACATGCTCGAGAACTACAGGACAGGTCCTTTCGTACCCAGGGTTATGACTTACGAAAATTACTACAACTCTGTTGATGGTGGGATAATCTGAATCGTTCGGTTACTGCCCTACTAACATGCTTACAGAACAAACCTTTGGTGTAGATCTGGAGGCTCGAGCTCGTTCCGATAAGAAGCGTGTTCCTATTGTCATCACTTCCATTCTCACTTTCCTCGACAACCACTATCCTGATCTCGAAGGTGATGAGGCTCGCCGTGGCATCTGGCTTGTCGATGTTCCGTTGGCACAGACACATAATTTGAGAGCTGAGATCAACACTGGCAAACGCTTCCCCGATGATCTGCTCGAGAAATACGACATCCCAATTGTTGCAAGCGTCTTGAAACTCTATCTGCTGGAACTTCCTGGTAAGGCCTTGACCCCTTATTGATGTGACTTGTCTAATGATTGCAGATTCTCTTGTGTCTTCCCACGTCTATGAAATTGTGAAGACCATCTATAGCACCACTGCTACGGATGTGTCTGAAGACACTCGCGTTTCTGTTCTGCAGTCAACCCTCGGCCAACTTCGTCTTGCCAACATTGCTACCTTGGACGCAATCTGCACCCACTTTACCCGTCTCATCGAGTTGACTTCTGCGGACGAAACCTATGTTACGGCTTTGGGAAATGCCCTTGCACCATGTATCCTTCGCCCAAGGCAGGAATCGAGCCTGACTATGAATGAACGCTACAGCTATCGCCTTGTCCGTGACCTGTTTGCGCACAAGGATGCCATTTTCGGAGAGCTGAAGCGTGCGAGCACCTTGACTCACTCGTCTTCCGGAGCTCAGCGTCCGCGTGCCATCTCGACTGATGAGAGCAACCGCCGTGCGAACATGGAGGAGCGTCAACGAGCCATTGCCGCCCAACGTTCACCTCGAGCAACCTCGCCTGCTCCTGGAACTCGCGGTGGAGGGTCCCATCGACGTGATCGAAGCCAAACTCGCTTCCCTGTCAACACGGCCTCTCCAACTGAAACTAGGAGAAATACTGGCAACCGTAGCTCTCTTGAAGTGCCTGGAAACCCGGATAGCCCTACTGGCGAGGGCGCTTCGACCACTAATGGCACAACCGAACCTGCTGAGCACCCAGCACCGTCAAGCACTCGTGTTCCCCTTCCCAGGAAGCACGCTGGCAGCTTGACTCGAGGAAACCGGGATTCCACTGGCAGTCTGCGAAGTGAAGAAGCTGCCCCTCGCGGGGTCACACTCGAGGACAAGCCCATGGATGACTAGTAGTCATGCATGGACTCGCCTCTCACAGAACATTTCCTTTGCTTGGATGTCGAAGAATCAGGTCGTGGGCGCATTAGACGTCTTTCTTTTGTGATGAGAACACACGATGTAATGAGTCCACAATTCAGATTTGAGAGGAGGAAAGCAGCAGTGCAAATTTGATCAGGGCAGGGCTCTGGTATCTATGGGGGCCAATTCATGGAGGCTTGTGGGGGATGTCAGTTGGCTTCTGTAAACATACTTGGTGATAGCGTTCAATCCTTGCGCCAGCGACATGATGGGTTCTTAGTTTCTACATAATGATAGCAGCAATGTGACGACGGACACATCAATTGATGCTACGTGTGCAAGTCTACAGTGGACCATGGCACCATGGGTGGTACCTGAGGCTAGATGGGACTGCGGCAGCGCTAGGCCGTGGTGCAGTCAGATGGGCATGTCGTCACCCATGTCCTGCTGAGTTCCAAGGCGGAGCGACATGAATGGACATGGGGGCCGGTCCGCATGTGTGGCTGGGCAAACTCCCAGCCCAACTTCTCAGGCCGTTCACGCCCTCCGCCTTCTCTTAATCCTCGCCGTTGTCGCTGATCTCGCTGAACATCTGCTGGGACATATCAGTTGGTCCACACAGCTGCGCGACGTTCTCCTTGCTCTTCTCTCGCTCTATCCTGGGGGTGCCTAAACCCCACGGCTGATCGACGCACCTATCACAGCACGATCGCATTCGCAGCTTCCTCGATCCATCCCGAGCGACTCCCAGACCGAAGACTCGACGCCAGCAGACCATGTGTCTCGTCAAAGTCAGACAAGACGAGGACGTCGTCGTCCCCTACCGCGTAGTCCAGCGCGTGCACTCTCCCCCGCGGCGCCGAGCCTCTCACACCTCGGTGCGCCGCTACTCGCGCAACGAAATCGTGCGCGAGTCCCAGCCCAGGCTCTCAGGCTCGTACGTCGCGGTGCCGACCCCAAAGCCGCTGGCCATCCCCGCGCCGCAGCCCGTCCCCGTCTTCGTGCAGCCGCCGCCGTCGCCCATCCACGTCCCCGCCGCCCCGCCAATCCACCACCACCATCCGCAGGCGCACTACGTCGAGGTGTCGCCGCGCTCCAGTGTGACAAGCCGCTCCTCGAGCCCGGGCCGCAGCGAGTACGTGTACAGGGAGCGTGAGACCCGGCGCGAGAGAGCGTATAGCCCTGAGAGCCCGCGCTATGAGCACTATCGTTATGTGGAGCCGGCGCCGACGGAGAGCGATTACTACGAGAGGTATCAGAGGCGGGATCGTAGTCGGAGTCGGCAGAGGAGCAGGTCTAGGGGCGGGTATGATGATGCGAGGGGGAGTTTTAGGGAAACGAATACAAGGGTGACGATGACGGAGGAAGATGGGAGGAGGAGGAGGGAGTATAGATGATTGGTGTCAACGAACCTGTGGAGGGTGTTTCTTTGTTTGAATGGACTCGCGGTGTTGCATAAGCGAATTAAGGGTTTAGATATTTGACTTACGAATTTACTTGCATGGCGTTGCACGGCTGTTGATGTCTTGTTCAATTGGAATAGAACAGTTGGAATTTACAGATTTCTTGCGTCATTGCAATGTATTCGAGATGTTCTCGTTTCAAAATATGTGTTTCAGAAATGTTGATAGCAAGGAAGTCATTCTTCAACCACGCCGCGCATTCTATGTAAATCAGATTTGCTGTGCTGTATCCCCAGAGTTCCCAGGTGATCTACACCCCCACTAGCCCTGAGTGAAGCGTTCCTGCGCCGGAAGCCCGATTGTTTTGGGCACCAGTGGAGTGGGCTGGCATGCAAGCGTTGCGAATCAGCTTTGGACCAAGATGCTTGATAGTCGAGCTGAGATGACGATCAATGCACACATGCTCACCTAGCACGACCAGAAGCCCTCCCACATTCGCCTGCATACGGGCAAAAGACAGCCACGACGCCTCTCCGGAATGTTCGAAGTAGCCACGACGTCCAACCCCGCCGTTGTCTCCCGTGAACAATGTCCATCCGCGTCCTGATCAAGGAATACCCGCACCGCGCCATCGCCCTCGCTACAGCCACACATGCCCTCGTGCTCCGACACAGCGCCTCCTCGATCGAGAACAATGGCAACGCAAATGCCTCGTCCACCTCTCTTGGGAGCAATGGCTCGAGCGCCGCTCGCTGCATGGTCGAGTTCGCCCGCAGAGACGACGTCGACCTGAACGACTACCGCGCCCTCCAATCCGTAAACGCGCATGGCACACTGGGCCTGATCACTATAAATGGCGATGTCTTCCTCGCCGTCGTCAACGGAGCAAGCAAAGTGGCAACCGTCCGCCCCGGCGAGACTGTCCAGCGCATACACTCGGTCGGCTTCTACTGTCTGACCAGCTCAAATTACGACTCCCTGCTCAACGACGAGGTGAACCCGTACCCGACCGACACCATAGACGACGAGGGCTATGAGATGGGCTATGGAGGCCGGAAAGAACAGTCGCCGCTGGAGCATCCGTGTCTGGCGCTCAAGAAGCTGCTGAGCAGTGGCTCGTTCTACTACAGCTCGGATTTCGATCTTACGCGGCGCTTGCAAGACCGCACTTCAGATGTTGCGACTGTTTCCATTGATACCCTGAATGGAGGCTTCCTATGGAACTCGTATATGATCCAGCCCTTGGTTGATTTTAGGAGCAGACTGGCCCCGAGGGAAAAAGAAGCGCTGGATGCATCAGGGATTCTCACATCTGCGATAAGAGGCTTTGCTCTTACCATCACGGTTCCTACTTCGTCTGCGCCTATCAAGGTTCCAGGGTCGGGGATGCCGTCTGCAATGACACTCATTTCACGGTTGTCGTGTAGAAGAGCTGGAACACGATTCAACGCACGTGGTATCGACGATGATGGAAACGTTGCTAATTTCGTGGAGACGGAGACTATTTATTGGGCACCATCTGGAGCTTGTTTCTCGTATGTGCAGGTGCGAGGCAGCGTGCCGATATTCTGGGAGCAGCAATCTGGACTTCTGCCAGGACAGCAGAAGATTACCATCACGCGGTCTCCGGAAGCTACACAGCCTGCTTTTGATAAGCACTTTGACAATCTGGAACTGAGTTATGGTGGCATCCATGTGGTGAATCTACTGAGTAATGAAAAGCCCAACGAAATCGAGCTCACGGACAGATACCGAGGTCACATAAGGAACAGCCCGTTGAACTACGGAAGCGAAAAGTCTGACCGAGAACACGAGCTCATCAAGCTCACCGAGTATGATTTCCACGCTGAAACTCGTGGGCCTGGAGGGTATGAGATGGCGAGCATGATCGCCCGCTGGATTCAGGAATCCGCTGAGGGTTTCAACTACTACTTGTGCGAGGAAGTAGAAGAAGATGCCAGAGTCAACGGCCAACACCAAATAATTCGCCGGGCAATGACCATATTGCAACAAGAAGGAATATTTAGGACCAATTGCTTGGATTGTCTGGATCGTACGAATCTCGTGCAGACGATCATTAGTAAGATGGCGCTGGAGATCTTCTTCAACCACAAAACGTTGAAGGCGACTAATGACTTCTGGGCCAGACATTCTAGTATGTGGGCTGATAATGGTGATGCCCTATCGAGGATATATGCTGGAACCGGTGCCCTGAAGTCTTCGTTCACGCGTCACGGAAAGATGTCACTAGCCGGAGCTTTGGCAGACGCGCGAAAAAGTGCCACGCGCATGTACATCAACAATTTCGCGGATAAGGGGCGACAGAATACCATCGATGTCTTGCTTGGGCGCTTAATGGGCCAGGTCCCAGTACATCTGTACGACCCGATCAACGACTTTGTCGTCGCTGAACTTTCACGGCGCGCTGCGGAGTATTCAGAATCCGAAGTCATCAACATCCTAGTCGGGACTTTCAATCTGAATGGCAAAACGCATGGTATCAAAGAGGACCTCTCGCGTTGGCTGTGCCCGGATGTTGATCCTTCTCAGCAGTGTCCTGAGATAGTAGCTGTTGGATTCCAGGAGATTGTTGACTTGAGCCCCCAACAGATCATGTCGACGGATCCTGCTCGAAGAGAGCTATGGGAGAATGCTGTGAGGAACTGTCTGAATCGGAACGCAGAGAAACATGACAAAGATGAATATGTTATTCTGCGGGGTGGCCAACTTGTTGGTGCTAGTCTGTCCGTCTTTGTGAGATCTGATTGCCTGAAACACATCAAGAATGTCGAAGGTAGTTTGAAAAAGGTAAGCACTGCGGAAGTCGTCGTATTAAGGGAAAGACTAATTTAAATGATAGACTGGCATGTCTGGCATGGCAGGTAACAAAGGAGCTGTAGCCATTCGCTTCGAGTATGCTAATACCTCGATCTGCTTGGTCACTGCACATCTTGCTGCCGGCTTTGCCAATTACGAGGAGAGAAATCGTGACTATAAGACAATCAGTCATGGCTTGCGATTCCAGCGGAATCGGTCGATTGAAGATCACGAGACTGTGATCTGGTTGGGAGACTTTAATTACCGGATAGGTCTGAGCAATGACAAGGTCCAGAGGTTATGCCACGTCGGCGATCTGGAAACGCTGTACGAAAACGACCAGGTATGTCCGTTCACAAACATATTTTGTCCCTAGACTAATTGGCGCAGCTCAACTTACAAATGGTCGCTGGACTGACCTTCCCATATTACTCTGAAGCCCGCATTACGTTCGCACCTACTTACAAGTACGATCTCAACAGTGACCAGTTCGATACCTCAGAGAAAGCACGAATTCCGGCGTGGTGCGATCGTATACTACGAAAGGGTGACAACATTCGTCAGATCCATTACGATTCCGCGCCGCTGAGATTCTCTGATCATCGACCTGTCTATGCTACATTTCAAGCACTTGTCCAACGAGTCGATGAAAAAAGGAAAGATCTTCTAAAAGAAGCACTCTATAGACAGAGAAGGGAGGCCGTCGGAGAAACCAGAGCTGGAGGGCGCTTAGGTGACGAGGAAAGCGACGATGAGGACATAATCGGATATGACAGCATCGAGCCCGGACTGCCACCAGCGAGCTCAGATCGCCGGAAGTGGTGGCTTGACAACGGTACCTATCTCCTCATCCCCGTATTTGCATGGATGCTCATCTTCGGAAGGTCTCCCAGCAAAAGCTCGCGTCCAGCCCCCGTCTAACGACCACATTCCCAATCCAAAGCGGCCCAGCAACCCCTTTACCCCAAGCCCAGAACCAGAATGGGTGGATGTGAGAAAGCTCCAGAACAACGGCAAGCCTGAGCCTCCTCCAGCACGCGGATCGCAGAGAACACGCGCAGCTGAGTTCAACGGGCTCAGCGCTTCGTCGTCAAAATCCAGCTCGACCACGAGCTTGCAACAAGCACCGGCCCATGCACTGCCGTCCCACACAGCCCGCAAAATGAATGTCCCTCTCTACCCCGGCCATGCATCCCAGATCCTGAATACAGATGGCCCTCGAGATTCCTACACAGATCTCCAACGCACGACGTCAAACGCATCCACTAATTCCTTACCCGCACTCCCCTACCGCCCTTCCTCAATGCACTCCGCGCCGTCCAGCAACCCGCGCGTCCTACGTAAACCCGGTCCCCCGCCCATCCCTACAAAGAAGCCCTCGCTCTCCACACACACAAGCAGCACCCCCTTCTCCCGCAACACCGCGTCCCCGCCCCACCAAACCCTGCACGACGAGCCGCTCTCCGAACCCGAGCGCGGGAGACCGCAGCCCCCGCCGCCGCGGCGCAGCATGGCGACATCAAGTACAGGTGGCTTGGTGAAGAAACCGGTTCCGAATCTGATTGATGGGGATGAGAGGCCACCGCTTCCGCCGCGGACGGGGACGGGGCTGAGTGCGGGGAGTACGGGGAGTAACGGGAGGGGGAGGATGGGGGGAGGGCGGAGTTTGATGGATGAGGAGCCGGAGGAGATGGCTGGGTTGAGGGATTGGGAGGTTTTGAGGCCGGCTGGGTAGGGGGTTTGGGTGTTGGGTGTGGGTTGGAAAAGTGAGATAGACATAGTCCACAGAGCAAGGACTCGTGAGATAGCACTTCAGGCGAAAAAGCACCAAGAATCAGAGTCAAGGTCAAGTCAAGCAAGCAAGGAAGGAAGGAAGGAAGGAAGGAAGGAAGGAAGGAAGGAAGGAAGGAAGGAAGGAAGGAAGGAAGGAAGATGAACAGAACACCCATCAATCGATTAAAAAAGCCATACTATTCAGGCCTTGTTCCGTAGAACCATAGTGATGATGGATGGAACGAGAGAAACCCTCCTATCCAAAATGCGCCAGATACTTTTCCACCCAGCAAAGACGATCAATCCGATCGTCCAACTCATCATCCCTCTTTTCTACGACGTCCCTCACCTCTTCCACCTCGACTCCTCCAGCACAGCCAACCTCCGCCCAATACTACCAAAGCACACACAACTGCAAAACAGCACGCTGCCCACCCACGTCACGACCGCCAGACTCTCGTAGCTGACGACACCCGCAAACAGCGTGTCTGGTGACACACCGCCGCCACTGCCACCGCCGCTGCCGCTGTGCGCAAGCGTGCTGCGCCTGCTGCTGGGCATGTGCGTGGCGTTTGTGGTGGCGGGCAGCGAGGGCGAGGGCAGGACGTCCGGGTTGGACAGGAAGATGAGCGAGGTTAGGAGCGAGGTGACGATGAGGGAGAAGGAGAGACCCGGTTTCGACCGGTCGAGTATGTACCATAGGATGGGGTTTACGAGGGCGAGGGTTAGGGTGAGTTGGAGGGTTGATTGCCAGGGGAGACGGCGCTGGGGGAGTTAGTGGGTTGTCCGATTGAGATACGTATAGGAGGGGGAAGTAGAACGGAGGAAGGAGAGTGTTAGGGGGGAATACTCACAATAGCAAACGCAATCCCCACAAACGCACACAAACTCCTCACCACATCATTAATCTGCTCGCTAATCGGGCTCCCCTCACTCTTCTCCATCTCCTTCTCCACCTTCTGCCCATCCCACACAAGATCAACATACGGCAGCACGCTGCCCAGCGCCACCCCAAACAACCCCCAGCTCGCAAGGTAGATCCAGCTCCAGCGGTCCACGACCACGCCCTCGACATGCACGGCCGCGAGCTGCCGCGTCTCGTGCAGGTGCGAGATGATGAGCCCGTACACGACGCCGAAGCTGTACAGCGCCGCGATCTTGCCCAGCATCACCGCGTACTTCCAGAACCCGTACCGCGCGTGCTTGGCCGCGTGGTGCGTCGCTTTGCCTCCGCGGGTCTGCGGAGTGCTGCTGCTTGTCGTCCGCCGTCGAGCCGCGTTGGTGATGCTGAGCCCGCCGTCGGGACTCCCGACGCCGTTGTTGGTCTCCCATGCCGAGTAGCCCATGCCGGCGTGAGCAGGCGTCTCTGCGCCCGTACCCCAGGGCGTGTCGGCTGTGCTGGAGCCCACGTCGTCGTAGATGCCATAGAGCGTGCTGCTATTCATATTCAAGTAGCTCTTTGTGCGCGGCGGGCCGCGATCGCGTTCGCGCTCCTCATCTGCATCCTCGTCGCGCGAGTTGTACGTCCGCAGCAAGCGGGCGTTGAGCTGGGCGAGGAAATCCGAGGACCGGCGGCGCTCATTCGGATTATTTGGTGGCGTGGCCTGGGAGAAGACATGGCCGGGCGAGTCTGCCGAGTCGGTGGTGGTGGAGCGCGAGGGGGTGTCGAAGGTGCGGCGCGGAATGGGGCGGTAGATGTGTGGTGGGGGCTGCGCGGCATTCGAGGGCATGAAAGTGTCTTCTGCCATATTGCGGCGGCGGCGGCGGCAGGCGGCGGGCGCGCGTATTCGTTGGAGTTTCTCGCGTTGGCTGCCCGGTTTCCAGTGTCCAGTTTGCCGTTCCGAAGCAGGGTTCCGCCCAAAAAATGGAAAATGCTTGATTCGTTGCGAGACGAAAAGTTCGCTGGTATTATAAAAGGGTACGCATATAAAAGGGAAGAGACAGAGAGTGTAAGAAAGAAGAAGAAGAATAAGGCCTCTCTCCGCGCCTTTCGGTGAATTGTTGCAGTAGCTGGAATGGAACGTCGTTCGGAAACTCTAGCAGAGCGTCAGTGCACGTGGACAGCAGAGGATTCCGATGCTTGGCCCAATCCGAGTCAGGCATTGGAGAGCTTCGCAAACCTACCTCGTATAGGTAATTCAACGCAGAGTGTTCGCTGAGGAGACAGGTCAATGTAGGAAATGCTCAGTGAGGGGAGAGAATCGTCCCACATGTACGCTAACAACAAACCTGACGTTCGTACCCGTCGTCCCCGTCCCTAGCTTCTCAAAGCCCTTTCATGTGAAAGTCGGGCTGACGCTTCCGGGCGGCGATCATCACTCGTCCCACTTTCCCAACAGTTATGGCAGTGCATCCTTGATTGTACATGTTTCTCATTACATGTGCCTACTCTGACTACAATTCTGGACATGGTGCTGTTGCGCAAGCCTGCCGTCTCCTATACAAGCCGGCCTAGTTCTCCGCTGGCTCTGAAGATGCTGTCTAATTCACAGCTGCAGGAAACCTTTTTGTGTCTATCCCCCATGCTGCAACCGACTCCTGCCGAAAATGCTCAAGTTGGTAATGCACAGAATTTTGCTGTCATGCTGCTCGGGTCCATTTCGTCCCAATAGTAAGCCTTGTCTTTTCAACTCCCCACCCTGAATCGCCCTAAATCCGCTCTCAATCCACAATTGGTTGAAGAATGTTACCACTGCAACATTGGTAAGCATATGGCTGCGAATGACAGAGTCAAGATACTTACGCTACAATGTTGGCCCAGCCAATAAGGCGCCAATGCTTTTCGATACGTCGGGACAGCGCAACCTTCTCACCAATCTCTGTGCAGGCAGGCGATGTGAGAGATAGTCGAGCAGCGTCAGCCTTGACGGCAATGACCTTTGCGCCTGTGGCAGTCGATCCAATGTTGACCATCTGATCATTATTAGCCTGGTTTGATCCCATATTTCAGAAGACACGTACCAAAACTTCGTTCTTGGCCAATTTCGCAACCTTGGCCTGCTTTCCGTCGGCAGTCTTAACACCAAGCAATCTTCGGAGAAGGAAGTAGTTGACTTCGAGCTCAGTGTAGATGTTGGGCAAATGTCCGCGGAGACCGAGAACGAAACCGACGAGACGATCCGCACGGCAGAGGGTAGGGTCGACACGAGTTCCAACACCTGTTACAAGTTAGATGATAGATGATAGTTTGATCAACAAGAGACCTACCAATAAGACCACCGGGAACCGCGAACTTCAAGTCATTGTGCTCTGCGAACAAAGACACTACCCGCGAGAAAATGGGCTTGCACTGAATCTTTCCTGAGCTGTCCTTTGACACAATACCAGGCCTGATCTCAATCTCATCACCAAGCTTGAGCACACCAGTCAAGATACTGCCACCAGCAACACCTCCCTTGAGGTCATCGATTTCGGCACCGGGCTTGTTGACGTCGAATGATCGAATGACAATCATGTGGGGCTTCGCGGAGAAGTCTCGTACAGGCACAGGGATCTTGCTGATGAGGTGCTCGTTGATAGCATCGATGTTGAACTTGAGCTGGGCAGAGATGGGGATAATCGGAGAGCCGTCGGCAACCGTTCCTCGAATGAACTTCAAGATGGACTCGTAATGCGACGCGGCGCTGTCTTCCCGCATAAGATCAACCTTGTTCTGGAGGATGATGATGTGGTTCAGCTTCATGATTTCGATAGCTGCAAGATGCTCGCTCGTCTGGGGCTGTGGGCAAGTTTCGTTGCCAGCAATCAGAAGAAGGGCAGCGTCCATGACAGCAGCACCGGACAACATCGTGCTCATGAGAATGTCGTGACCAGGGCAGTCCACAAACGAGACATGGCGTTTTAGGCGATATTTTCCTCCGCATCCCTCGCGCTCACAAGGCGGGTCCACCTCCTTCTCGCTCTTGTATGATCGATAGCATGTCGGGCGAGGGCACTCTGGGTTGTCGCACTGGTAGATCTTCGCGTTGGCGTAGCCGAGCTTGATGGTGATATTCCTCTCCAACTCGTTCTTGAAACGGACTGTCTGGACACCTGAAATTGCCTTAACTACCGTACTCTTTCCGTGAGCGACATGACCGATTGTGCCAATGTTGATGGTAGCTTGACGGGAGATAATTTCAGGGGACAATGGGCTGAGTGTGGAGAAATCGATCGAGTTCGGGTCGGGCTGTTCACTTTGTGTGGGTGAGCTTAATTTCGACCAAATGGCCATGTTTCCACCTACGGTAGCTCTGGTCGCTCGACTGGTGCAGGCGCGTCTCTTCCCTTCTTCAGCG
Source organism: Pyrenochaeta sp. DS3sAY3a (assembly GCA_001644535.1). Classification (NCBI taxonomy): domain Eukaryota; kingdom Fungi; phylum Ascomycota; class Dothideomycetes; order Pleosporales; family Cucurbitariaceae; genus Pyrenochaeta; species Pyrenochaeta sp. DS3sAY3a. Next base: position 1,309,283 of record KV441640.1, on the reverse strand, counting down.
CCGACTTTGGCTTCGTTTCCTCGATTTCCTCCTGCTCGGACACGCTCTCGTCGTCGCGATGATCGTGGTCTGACTCGGACTCCATGCTGGGCAGTATTCGGTATTGAGTAGTCGGGGATGAGATGGTCGGGTGTGTGTGAGTATTCGAAGGTTGTTGTCAATACTGCTGCCAGAAATTGACGTCGTGACGGTTCTCGCTCAAATCCCACAGTGACTCAAGAAGTTCGCCGTGGGTGGCGGGGCACGCCAAGGCCCGGCCAAAGGATTCTCCGCGCCCGCGTGGGCCTGTAACAAAACCTTCGCGATCGACGCGGCTCCTTTCTTTCTCCATATTGAACAACGCAAATTCAACACACTCACTCAAAGCATTTTCATTGGAGAGACCCGTCATCTACGGATGGTGTGAGGTCTCCATGAGAACGAAAACCGTCTGTGTAGTGGAGAATAGACTTTGGCTGATCTTGGGTGCGGTTTCTTCCTGCTTTGCAATGGGAGAGAGCGCAATGATTGGTCGTACATAACATTGATTTACTTTCGTGCTTGTCACGGTAATGTTCTCTTTTGTCAACTATGCTATAGATGGCTGTCAACTTGGAATGAACGAGTTGAGGGTATTGATGACTTCATTCCCGTAATTGAGCATTGATTCTGCTTCACGAACAGTGTTGAAAGTGCTCAATCAAGCATGGAAATTTTCGTGCAACGCGTAAAAGCTGTGAGTGTTGAGGGCTACAGGGTCACATATCATCAATACTTAGGCCTGATGTCATGTCCTTTGCGAAAACGAATCGCAGGGTCAAGGCACATATTCTGACAAGCGGCGGAAGATCTTGCATGCTTGTTTTGTCACCTTCTGAATCAAAGTCATGCAGATCTTGCTGAGAATTTACTGAATTTGTTGTTACAGTGCGGGAGCAGTATGCCCGTTATGCTAAACTTGCTATGCAAACACTTCGAAGACCTCGAAGTATGCTATGATTGAAACCCATGCGCCCATGCTATGCAAACAATCATTGAATCCTAACGCCATCGTTGTACCCAACTGGGTTACATCTCACTCCCATGCTTATATGCAAACAATCGAAAACAATCGAAAACAATCCCTCCTGTATCATACCCATACAATGAGTACGGAATTCTAGTTGTCGCCTTCAAGAATGCCCTTCAAGATTCCACTGCCTGGGCCTACGAGAGCTGAAGCAAGCTCTTGTGCCGCAACAACGCTGGCAACACGGCGATCTTCAACAACGACGCCGGGGAAGCCATTTCCTCGACCTCTCCTGCTTGGTGTGCCAGCTGCAACAACCAAAGAACCTGCTTTACCCTCCACAGCTGAGATCAAAGACAATGTTTCCAGGCTCCCAACAATGTCGCGGAATTCAGTGCTTGTAAGAGGGTGTAGAATGTTCTCGCGCTTGCAGAGTGATGTATAGGCTTCGAACAGTTCCTTGATGGTGGGAGCAGTGCTGTGAGACTTTGAAGGTGTGGCAAAGACATTATCAGCAGCTGATGCGCGCTTCTTCTTCTCCATGGCGGAAAGGGAGCAGAGAACTGCTTTTTGCTGAAGATTGAGGCTCTGCAGACGTTGGACAGTTCCATTGCTGAACACTGCTGCGGTGATCTTTGCCATGTGCGCAATCGTTGCTCGTGGAGCGGACTCTACTGTCAACTGACCTAGGGAGGCAGCGAGTGCGATGTGAGCCTTCATCTTGGTTGGTGATCGGATCGCAGGCGATGAAAGATTGATGTTGTCAACCAAAGGAGTCTTTGACGGAGAAGGCGTGGGAGAAGGCGTGATTTCGGCCGCCTTTTTAGCATGCTCATCACGGGTTTGGGCTTCGATGAGATCAATTGCTCGTCGGCAGATATCAAAGGCTTTGCGCAGATCGCCAGATTGTCCTGCAACCTTCTTCGATAGGAACAGAATAGCAGTCGGATGGATGAAGGGAAGTTGAACGGAGCCAGCTGGTAGAAGAGCCTTCAACTTGGAGGTGATGACAGAAGAGATCTGCTGCGCAGTATATGGTAGGAAAGGTAGAAGATGAGGCTTCAGGCCACGAGCTTTGAGACGAGGAAGGAATCGATCCGTGAAGTCGAGGGCGTTCGCAATGCCAACGAGGACAAGACCGGAAGACTTTTGTAGAGACCACTCGAAAATGTTGTACAGGAGGTCGATGTCGAGTTCCATCAAATGATCCACTTCGTCCAGGGTGACGACGTACGAAACTTTTCGCTGCATGAACAGTGTCTTCAGGGCGTCCATTTCCTCGCCTTCGACGATCTCGGTAATGTCTATAAATTCTTCCAGCAGTGTCCGGTAGAGGTCTACAGCATTCTTTACGCTCATGCAGTTGATGTAACCAGTTTTGACGGCGCTATCGGCAGCGACAGTGCGGCACACATCATTGACGAATGCGCTCTTGCCAGTGCCCGGGGGACCGGAAACGTATATGCATCCAGACTTCTTGCTTTTCGTTCGGGTGGAGATGAACGATTGCAACTCTTCTTTCTCCTGCTCGCGACCGAATAGCGCTGTCGGTACAGAGCCTCTAGAGAAGACCTGGCGTCCCTCATTGTAGATGGTAGGAGCGGTGTGTCGAGGTGTAAATGGTGTGTGGGGAGTGCGAGGCGTGAGTGGTCGTCCAGCGACTATGAGCCTATGCCTTGGCGTGACGGCAACTTTGGCAGCAAGCGCGTCTCGGTGTCTTGGTGTTGAAGGAGTAGCTGCAAACTTCTCTTGAACATCGAAAAGCGCCTTCTTGGGGGAGTTCTCCTTCGCGACTGACAACGGAATCCGCGCTTCAGGCGCGCCGTGCTTGGAAGGGGTCGTCGCTGCTCTCGTTGCACGCTTTGATGTTTTCTCCACAGTGGCATCCACCTCCATTGCGTCGCCATTGTGCGCATTTTGCTTTCGTGGAGTAATGAACGGGTTCTCATTCTCCGTCTCGTCGTGAATCACAAACTGGGCCCTTCGCTTTGCGCGCGTTGCAACGGCCGAACTGGAGTCTACGAGCCGCGTCAGGGACGTGTTGCCGCAGGAACGACGGAGAAGCGTGGTTTGCACTTACCTGATGCATCAATATTTGCTGAGCTGCGAGTTCTCTTTCCGAGAACAGTAGGAGCCATTGTGTACAGTGTCGGGAAGGTAGAATGGGGGATGTTCGATGTGGAAGGCACGATACGTGGGATTGAAGGTGAGGAAGGGACCAGGAGGTGGATCTTGAAGGAGCTACCGCACGCGACGCGTTGACGCGTAAAGTGGTGGCCCGAGCGCCCGCGCGTCACCTTCCAGCCTCGCCAACTTTAGGGCCAATTCTCTCGTGCGCCTCATTCACTGGGGAACGACTAGGGCGAATGCTCCGATCCGATGCTTTCCTTTGCTGGCCCGTGGTACAAATGTCACCCTAGGACGAATGTATGCAAATTTTGCTCGGGCACACATCTGCCTGAATGCTTTCAGGATAACCACCCAATTACTATATGTCACCCTGCGAATCGTAGACTCCAAGTTTTGAGCCGTTGTAACCTCTTCTCTGCTTCTTGTCAACACACATGATGGCAATATGAACACCACGCCGGTCGCGGTACGACATCTTGAAATCGTCGTTGTTGGGCCTTGCATTACTCTTTAGACTGAAGCCTTTCCTCCGGCCTGACATGCTCTTGTTCATTCGAAGTCGGCATTTTGATATCACGAAGGCAACTTGCACTACAAGGCCAGCATGTTGAGCCTGATCAAACCACTTTTGCGCCCACGCGGCCCAACATCACATGGCCGACTTGACCTGTGTCACCGTTAATGTCAACATGACCTTATGTTACTTCGGAGGTGACGAGTAGCACGAACTAGGGCTTATCACAGTTTGTTTGCTCAACGACCAGGTATGCCCCACCGACATTCGTATCAATTCAGTAATATCATCCCATATTCAGAATTGACTGCAGCAAGCATGAGCAAATGGCTCAACAGTGCGTCATCCTCACCGCCACCGTGTTTGCTGGTTACATGTTTAAGAGGCTGAGCGTCAAGCGTTCTGTCTGCTTCACTGTGGTGCGAGCAGGGGCCTTTTTCCAAGTGCCACATGGCCCGCGTATATCCCAAGGTATAAGTTTTGACCGGCGCGCTCTTTAGTTGCTCTGTCCTTTTCCCTCTACCCTTCTTTTCAGCAGCCCCCCTTGGAAGTAACCGTTACCAGTTACCGTCACCAACTGCATTCACCACCATCAACTCACACAATGGACATCATGAGAGCACCTTACTATGATGTGTATCCAGGTCCATTCTATAGCCCCATGGGTCGCCGTCACTTCTTTCAAGAGCCTCCATGGGTATATGGACGAGAAAGTCATCGCTGTGACATATGTGCGGCCTATAGAGACAATGTACGTTTCCTTTTGTCTCAACGGTGCGTTGTCAACTCGCCACTAACGATAACTATAAGCCCGAGCTTCAAGATTCCCTTCGTGAACTGCGATTCTTAAATCCCGATTGGGCCGACCAGATCGAGGATGAAATTGAAGCAATCCATGCAAAATATCACTACGGACGCAACCGCGATGGTTCCGAGGCTTATTACCTATTTCAAGTACTTGAAAGGTTAGCCTACGACTTGTACATCCATGGACAATATGCCGACTGTTCCGAATTATGCCGACTAGCATCGAAAATATCGCCCAACCGTAGGCCGCTCAAATTCAGACCCAGGCGTGTCAGAGGACTGAATAAGCACGCACCGAGGAGACTCCTTCAATTCTAGATAGGATATTGAGAATCAAACCAAGAAATACACCATTTTTCTTGATTATAGATGAAGGTATGCAGTAATGGCGCTTTGATATCTATATCTATACTCATAGTATATACAGTTTTGTACAGTAAAGTTCTTTGAACTTCTCTCCTATTTAAGCAATGGTCCTCATAGTCTGTAGAATAAAGCAGGAAAATGTGCTTTCCTCAAGACCTAGCAAGCTCAGGAGATTCATGAACTTCAGAGAGTCGGGGAGGAGCAGAAGTTCGTCAAGCTCCACAGCATACCCCTTACTGTATTGTTGCGTATTGCCTAATTTGAGGCTTTACCTGCCCACCGTATTTGCAGCACCAAAGATCAGGACTCGTAGCAGACTTCCAATGCCATGCCATGTGCCATCCCAAAATCATCCCTTCTTCATCCCACTCCCGTCCAAGTCCCCCAACTTCGCAGCCCTCATCTCCGGCGACTTCCTCAGCACCTCCTCAACCCTCTGCTCAAACGCCTTGACCATAAACTCGGCAACCTTTGGCGCAACACCCCCACTCAGCGCCGCATATACCGGATTCGCAAACGCGAACTCCACAACCAGCGACACTCTCGTCTGCTCTGCACCCAGCGCGTCAACCGTCCACGTACTCCGCAGATGCGTCAATAGCCCCGCACTACCGCCCTCGTCTGCCGTGCCTCTCCGTGCCGTCCCGTCGCCGAGATGGTGCGCAATGTCCGCGCGGTTCAAACTCGTTTCCGCAGCACCGCCCACGCTCTCCACGTACCGCCCGGGCACGCAGTACACTCTTGAAGCGAAAGACTCGGTGATGGCGCCGAAGCCGCTCGTCAGGATGCCTTCGGAGGGCCAGCGCCGGTTATACGTGGCGTCGGGCGCAGACCACTTGGTGATGTCGCTGCGCTGGCAGTAGGGCAGGAAAGAGGCGTAGCTGGGGACGTCGGCGATGATGGAGTAGACTGGCGCGGAGGGATAGGGGAGGGTGCGAGACGCTTTTAGGATTTGGGGAGTGCTGGGGCTGGGCGATGAGGAGGCGAAGGGGTTGGGGAGGAATGTTCGGCGTTGGGTGTGAGGGCGGAGGAGGGTAGGTCGAGGGGTGAGAGGGCGAAGCGGGAATGTTTTTAGCGACGCCATTGGTGTGAGAGCGGGAATGAGGAGTCGGAAATAGAGTTCGTTCAATGTCACCTCGATATCATGTTGAAAGATATGTAGAGAAGGGTCCAGGTCTGCAATTGATGTCTTCGATAAGACGATGCCCGCTAAGCTTTGCGGCTCATGAAATCATGCCAGGGACCGCGGGCGCGGCTGGCCCATGCCTGTTCGAATTTAGCCCATTTTCAGTTATCGATTAGAGAAATTTCCCCTCCACATTATTTCGAACCCCCCTCGGAAAGTTCCCCAGAAGATCCACGAGGCATCCACATGCACAGCATGGCTACGAATAGCGAGGGCGCAACGACGGTCAGCACCGAAAATGCCCAAGATGCAAGGTTCCAGACCGACAACAGCGTCTCGAGAAAAGTACAGCCGAAACAGCAATTATCAAAGTCCATGGAACACATGCGCTTCGCCGTCACCGTAGACCCTATCCCGCACTCGTCGACGCCTCCCCTTCCAAACATTCCCACAGACGCCGCGAAATCCCCCTCAGCCGCCCCATCCCTCCCCACAGCGACCCCTGAACCCGCCTCAAACGACGCCTACGGTGTCCCCGCGTCCTTCGAGCCCGTCCGCAACCCCGCGTCGCGCTCCCACGACGCCTCCAACAACCAGAAGCGCAGCGACCCCTTTGCCTTCGGCTCGCGGCTCCTCGAAGAAGGCGACAACATCTTCGAGTTCAACGCCTGGGACCACGTCACCGTCGACCCAACGTACCAGGCCTTCTCAGAAGAACAGTACGAGAAGCAGCGGCAGGACCCCGTCTCGGAATTCGACTACACGCGCTTCAACGCGCAGCCCGAGAAGTGGTGGAACCAGTTCTACAAGAACAACAAGACCAACTTCTTCAAGAACCGCAAGTGGCTTGCGCAGGAGTTCCCGATCCTCGAGCAATTGGGCCGCGAGGATGCGCCGCCCGCCACGCTGCTGGAAGTCGGTGCCGGAGCGGGAAACAGCGCGTTCCCCATCCTGCAAGCAAGCCAGAACAAGAACCTGAAGATCCACGCCTGCGACTTCTCCAAAAAAGCCGTCGACCTCATCCGCGCACACGAGCTCTACAACCCGGCCCTCATCCAAGCAGACGTCTGGGACGTCGCCAGCCCGCCCACAGCCGACAACGGCGGATTGCCCCCCGGGCTCGGCGAGGGCACCGTCGACGTGGTGCTCATGATCTTCATCTTCTCGGCGCTCAGCCCGCGGCAGTGGGACCAGGCGGTGCGCAACGTGTGGCGCGTGCTCAAGCCCGGCGGGCAGGTGCTGTTCCGCGACTACGGGCGCGGCGACCTCGCGCAGGTGCGCTTCAAGAAGGGGCGGTACATGGAGGAGAACTTCTACGTCCGCGGCGACGGGACGCGCGTATATTTCTTTGAGAAGGAGGAGCTCGAGGAGATTTGGGGCGGCAAGAAGAGGGACGTCCAGGTTGGCAATGTCGCGGGGACGCAGGACGTGGGTGACGACGTGGAAGAGCGGATTGAGGCGCTGGCGCTGCATGAGCCGGGTGTGGAGGGCGAGGCAGCGAGCGAAGATGCGGGCGACCCACAGATGTCGAATGCAGATGTAGAGAATGCGCATACACCGCGTCCAGTGTTCGAGGTCGCGCACATTGGCGTCGATAGGCGCATGCTGGTCAATCGGCAGAGGAGGTTGAAGATGTATCGCTGTTGGATGCAGGCTGTCTTTCGGAAGGCGGGACAGGAGAGCGCTGTCCCGACGAGTACGTTGAGGCAGGAGTCTGAGGAGAAGGAAGAAGGAAAGTCTGATGAGGAGCTGGGGGAGGATCCCGTGGAGAAGGTCGGGAGAGACCCTGTAGAGAAGGTACAGGAAGAGCCTGAGGGGCTTGCGTGATTGAGAACTTGGTAAGGAATGGTTAGTTGGAAAGATACCACAATTTCGCATACGAATTAGAGGCTTCTAGATAGAAGAAGGCAGTTGAGCTGCATGTCAAAGAGTATAGACAGTCCTCACATGAATAACAAGAAGTAAACTCTGCAAGAGCAAGAAAAATTTATTTAAAGCGATATACAACTCCCGTTATCCACCCAAAGAAGGACATTCGTCTTCAAGCTTCTCACTCAACTCAAACTGCTCCCTTCCGACTTACTGATTCACCGGTATGACACTCTACATCGTCTGGCCCTCAAAATACGGTCTAAACCTCGGCTCCCCCTGCAGCCCACAATCCAAGACACACTCATAACAGCTCATCAGCAGCTGCGGGAACTTGGTTGTCCAATACCTCAAGTATCCTGTAGGCAGAGGGCCCACTTTCGCCTTGACAGACTCATCCATATCCTCATAGTGGTTCTTCTTGTTTCGCAGGGCACGCAGCAGATCCAACATGCGGTCGCCAGTGTACTTGCGCTGCTTGCCGAGAGAGTTGATGAATGAGTGGTCGAGTTTGGCGAGGAAATTGCGCTTGTGGTCGAGGACCTCGTAGCTGTAATCTTCGAGGCGTGCGAGGTACTCGGATGGTGGGTCACGCGGTTCTCGTTCCCAGTGATCACTGCAATCGCACAAGAAGGTCAATCGCTTCTCGTCACTCCAGAAGAAGGGGTGATTCATGACTTGAACAGCTGTGGGTCGATCCTCTGGTCTCGTCTTCAACATCCACTGGATCAGATGATATGGTTCTTCTGAATCATCTCCCAAACGAAGTTGTTTCAAATTGGCCTTCTCCTTCTTGATGTTGTACTCGCGAATCTGCATCCAACCTTCGTCATCATCAAACGGATGACATCCATTGGTCAGAACATAGAAGAAGACACATCCAAGGGAGAAGATGTCCACCGCGCGCTTGACACCTTGGGCTACAGGATCAGTGGAGCTGGAAGAGTCACGAGAGATGCCCGTTGAGCTGCCATTGACGAGCTCCTTTGGCTGAGAGATGAGTTCAGGGGCCTTCCAGCCAACCGTTCCCGCATTTCCAGTAGTGCCGATGAGTGTGCTGACATTATCGGGTAGTGTCTTACACAGTCCAAAGTCGGAAATGACAAGACGAGCGGTACCGGGCTTCTGATTCCTTTGTGGATGTGCGATGAGAATATTTTGTGGCTTGATATCACGATGGATAATCCTCAAGCTGTGAAGATGGTTGAGGCCGTTGGCAAGCTGATACAACGCGTGCTGGGCATTGGCATTGATCTCGTTAACCAAACGCTGCTGACCTTGAGTGAGCTCCTCGCCAGGTCTTCCGTCCTTGTAGAGATCAAAAAGACTAGCTTGGCAGAGTTCGACGGCAATGTACAGGAAATTCTCGTCTTTCTCGTCATCGAAATACCGGATGACGTTGGGGTGGAGGTCGCTTTCTTGGAGGAGTTTTACTTCTTGCTCAGCCAGGCCAAAGTACTGAGGAAGCATTCGTTTCACGGCAACCTCGCGTTCCTAGAGGCTCAGTTAGAGTGAATATGGCCAATTCGCTCATAAATACGTACATTCCATTTTCCTTCAAAGACGAAAGTTCCACCGCTGCCATTACCCAGAAGTTTGTCTTGATCGATGGTCAACTTGCCAATTCGCTTGATGTTACTGACATCCTGGATGTCATCATCGTTCATGGTCATTTCATCCGGATGTAAGCGAGGGCCAACTTCGAGCTGCTTAGCAGCGTCTACGATACGTCCAACTTCGTCATCATCCTTGGATTGGTTCCTGTTCAGCTTACGGCCACCTCGCTTTCCTCGATGTGTCTTCTTCTTCTTTGGCGTCGGTGGTGCGGCCGGATCCTGCGATCCATCCTCTGCACTCTTGACTGTGGACTGAGGCTCTCCATCGGGCGAACTTGTGCTTGCTTCCGTTTCTCCATCAGTCGGTGAAGATTGTTCGGCTGTCGTCGTCCTCGACAGCGGTGATAGGTCATCCTCATCTTCGTCCGGAATATCGAAGGTGACTTTCTTTTCCTTTGCCTCCTGGGAGATGGATGTATCAACCTTGATCTCATCTACCGCCTTTTCAGGCAGCGCTTTTGGAGTTGCTGATGCTTCCACGACATCTGGTGCACTGGCTTCGGGATCTGGTGTCAATTTCGCCTCCTCTTTCAACAGCTCGGGTTCTGGATCAGTAGCGGTAGGGACCGGGGCCAATGACTCCTTAGTTAGCGCAGGTTGCAACAGCTTCGATACATAGCTTCTGAAGAAACCATTGTTTGTCTGCTTGTACGAGGCGATGCAGCTGGCAACAATGATGAATGTCAAGAAGGAAGCCAACCAGTAGCGAGGAAAGGAACGTGGCGCGATGTATGGAAGCGGTGGAGGTTCAATTGTCGGCCTCTCTCCCTCTCGAGGCGAAGTGACAGGGTTGACTGAGATGACCTGGTCATTCTCAATAGCATAATTGGTTGGAGCTGCGATCGCTCGAAGTCCTGATTGAGGAGGCTCTACACGATGATTGAGCTCATGTACACCGACGAGATTCTTGTCCTCGGGGATTTTGTAGGCGGTGTCCCAGACGACATTATCCCGGTTGTAGCACTTTGCTGCAGTGGCACCATCCGTCACCGCTGGGTAATTGACCTCTGACAAGGCATACCAAGCTCCCGTATCAGTGGTGTTCAGAAGAACGAGGTTTGCCAAGTCTTCCAAGTATGCTGGTCCGACAGGCTGAGGTAGCAATACAAGTGGTGGCTCGGCGGATTCGTCGTGGGTCGGGCGGGCGACATCGAATACTCGAGCTACTGGATAGGGTAGAAGCTGTGTGAAGAGAGGTCTTAGGTGCCATCTCAATCGCTTGTGATCAAAAGCAACAGCTTCGCCGTTGTACCTGCTGTAGATGTATTGCTTGTCCATAGTCTCGCGGTATTGGGATTGAAGATCTTTGTCTCGACTGTTCGGGTTCCATTCGGCGTATTTGATTGTGCATAGATGCTCGTTTGTCTGCTTGTTATGGATAGTAATCTTGTATTCCGTCTGGCCAAGATCGATGATGCCTCGACAGTCTCGTTCGCGAGCTTTGAAGAAGTTGCGGGATTCAGGGGCACAGCTATCGTCGTTGGAAAAGGCTCCACCAGGACTGAAGCTCTGCTTGACAATACCAGTCGAGGCGTCGACTATGATCATGAATGTCTTCTTCTCTACATTCCATACAACGGGAAGGTCCGGATCGTCGCTGGAGTAGGGAGCTATCTCTGTCAATTGCTTGACAGTCAAGCCCAGGCTCTGGAGGACGGGATAGGGTCCTGGGGTCAGGACATAGAGGGCTCCGTCTTCTCTGGGCTCGACGATCCAGATGAAAGGTTGGTCTTGGAGGTTGGACTTGCCCTCTGATACATTGTAGACAGTCTCCAACATGGGTTTTCCGGCCAGCTCCCATATCTCTTCTCCGTTGTATCGGTCGCGTGCGTGAATGTGGCCGTCGACGGTCGCCAAGAGAACAAAGTCCTCAACTTCCCAATCCTGCAGCGAGCGCGCACTCGAGACGAGGGCTCCCGAGGCGGCGTTCCTGGCAGGATGGGCTCTGACAGCCGTGACAGCTGGAGCAGAAGAGACTTTGGTAGCTACGGCGCGCTCATTCTGGCGGAGGTTTGCGGCAAATGAGCGACGCCTGTCAGCATCGGCCACGCCGCTCTCTGAGCTGGGTTTGTGGTGGTGTTGTGGTGCAACGACGGGGGCACTGTCGACGCGGGGCTCTACGCGGGGAGCCTTGCTTCGGGCGCCATTCTGGAGTGGTTGCTGCTGCTGAGCGGCCACGAGAATTGAGGGCAGGAAGAGGAGGGCGAGGATAGTAAGCGCCGGGCCAGCACCAGGCGGCCGGCGCAGACGCGGCATGGCGGGTTCGTCGTCTATGTGGAGGAAGCCTGGGGCAGGCGTCGCGGATGGGGGAGATGAAGCATGAGCGAGAGGCGATGGCAAAGGCGTGAAGGCAGAGGAGGCAGAGGCACAACGGCAGTGGGATTTTGGCCCTCGATATTAACGGGCGGGGGTCCACAGCTGAGTGGTGCGTTCGGTGGAGGAGCTGGGCCCCGGGTCGTCAGCCGTCCCCGTCGCTAGGCTCGATTACGATACGCTCGTCTGTTTTCCCTTATTTTAGCACCCTGCTTGGCGCTGTCCGACGGCTAGCGGCACAAAGAATACTGGTATGGTCGGTGTTAGACTGATGGTCGGAGGAGCGAGCAGTCGGAGGTGGTTGAATTGCAGCAAACGAGGGCACGCTGCGTGGGCTGCGGGCGTTGGTGGGCACGCAACTGTCTCCCTTTTGACTCTGGTGGGACGGCAGGCGAGGCCCAATCGTCCTTGCCTGTCCGTTGTGCGCCTTCCCCGGAAGGGAGCCCTAACACTAGCACTGCGGATCAGGGACAGCAGCTCGACTAAGCCCTCGCCGTGCGTCTGTTGGTGGTCTCTCACGTATCATGCCAAAAGCAGCTTGCGATTCACCCGTGTCGTAGCAGTACCTACGTATACCTCTCCACACCTATACCTGCAACCCAAGTCCGCTGCTCGTACCCACACGCGCTGCAGAATAGGCAAAAGTCCTGAAATCCATCTCCAGCCTCCCCACGCCTGCCCAGTTTCATCCTCCCTTCCATCCTGATTTTGCCTGGGCCGTCGTGCAAGTGGCGGCAAGGCAATCTATGGTAACGACGCACGACTGTGTTAATTTTCCCTCTCTCGGCTCAGAGGGCTGTGTGTTGATCATCAGAGGCTATCTTTGCCGAGATGGTGAGGCAGACGTCGAAACATGGCCTCGAATTCTGCTCGTTCCCACCAACCGGCAAAACTGCCCCTGAAACATGCCCATCATCGCCCCGGCCTCCATATCGCATGACGACGATTCTAGCACTTTCGACCACGCCAGATGTCATCTCGTGAGACTATGCCTTAGCAAAGGCGTATTGTACTTTGTTGGCTTACGAAGTCCGTGCAAGCCACTCACCAATGCTGTGAATATCATCACTCCAAAATGATCAAAAGAAAAGGAACCTGCGGCTAGTATCAAACTCCGCTGCATGCAACCATGGCACGAATCACTTCACTGTTACCCGGATCTAAGAGCATGTAGTAGTTACAGCCGTGTCCGTTGCATACGCGAGCCTTGCCGCGCACTTGCTACATGTACTTGCTGAGTTAATTTTCGAGGTGGCTGGCTCGCACCATCTGGGCTGCCTGTTGTAGAAGGACAATATTGAGCTTATCCTGGCACTGTGATCGAGCGACATGCCATTATGGAGCAAAATGATGATTTTCGAGTGTAAGACGCCTCAGGTCTAGTCTGGGCTCTCGAGCTATCTATTGGTATCACAAATGGTGGTGGTGATCATGTGATAATACACTGCACCGCCTAATCCCATTGCTCCAATCCACTCCATCTGCACTCAAAGTCGTGCCAAGACCTCCTACATGCGGTCCCTCTTCCTCATTCCTGCTTTGATAATGTTGTCAACGCGAAGCAATAACTGTGATTGTGTCAGTCGTGTTGGTACTTCACAAGATCTGTGAATTGCTCACCTCCGCGGCTTCAGAAGCCGATGAAACTACGGCGCGCTTCAACTTGTAGCTCTCGATTACACCAAGCTCTCGCATATCCGTAATGCCTCCTCCAGGGCTTAGAAGGTCCAGTCCTGAGCTGGTGAGACCCGAGTAGACAGCTTTCCGGAGTCTCGTGACAAGTTCGCTCGAGTCCAGTCCGGCATTATCGGCCAAAATGGTGGGTAACTGCTGGAGTGCCTTGGAGAAAGACTCGACGGCAATGGCCTTTTTGCCAGACACATTTTGTGCGGCTTCCATGACAGCCTTTGCCATGTTCATTTCAGCACAGCCACCACCAAGAGTTGTCCTAGGCTCCTTGACAGTCTGTGACAGAACGGCGAGAGCATCATGCAATGATCGCTCAGCCTCATCGAGTAATTGTTCTGTCGCACCGCGGAGGACGATTGTGCATGCTTTGCCAGCTTTGACACCCGAGAATCTGATCAGGGTATCCTCTCCAATGATGACCTCCTCGATGAGATCGCAGTAGCCAAGCTTGACGTTGTCTGGGTGGTCGAAGGTTGACGTGATCTCTCCTCCTGTTACCAATGCCAAGCGCTCAACACCGTCGAAGTCCGCGTGTTCAATCGAACAGATTCCAGCATCGGCGAAAAGCTGCTCCGGCCAGTTGTAGATCAATTGCCTGTTGACGAAGCAGTTGATACCGTGCGCCTTGATTCGCTCGACCTTGGCCTTCATCTTTTCTCGCTCTGCCTTTTCCAATTCAGCAAGCTTTCCTGTAGAGTCGACCTTGACCCTTGCACCGAAGATTTTGATCTTGTCTGTGTCCATCGCCGTATTCGCAACAAGGATCTTTGCGTTCTCTATCCTCTTCGGTTGGTTCACGCCAAATTTCTTATCGAGGATGAAACCATCGTCCAAGTACGAGTCTTTGAGCTTCCCTCCGGCCTTTTTGATGATCTGAATGTGTGTAAGGTCGGTGGAGCCCCCGAGCTTGAGGACAGCATCTACTGCGAGCTTCGAGAACTGGTCTCGATCCTGTGAGAGAACTTTGGAGCTCAGTGTTGTGCGGGCGATAGCCTCGAGGTCTTTCCGGAAGGCCTTCTCGTCCTTGCTGTGGTCTACGGCGATTTTCTCCAGTGCCTTCAGCGCAGCAATGCTGGCTATCCTGTATCCCTCGATGATAGTCTGCGGGTGTATTTTCTGGTCTACGAGCTTCTCGGCTTCACGGAGTAGTTCGGCTGCCAACACGGTGACTGATGTGGTACCATCGCCAACCTCGTCGTCCTGAACCTTTGAGATATTGACCAGTACTTTCGCAGCGGCGTTGTCCAGAGCAATAGCTTTCAGGATGGTGGCACCGTCGTTTGTCACCATGATTTGGCCAGTAGACCTGTTGTCCGTGAGTTGAACCCCCGAATAGTGGGGTAATTTGGACGTACGCAGATTGTAATATCTTGTCCATTCCCTTGGGGCCCAGTGTGCTCTTCACCAAGTCTCCCACCGCAATAGCGCCCACGAAGGCGGAGAGACGAGCATTCTCGCCCCTCTCCTCCGTTACGTCGTCCGCAAAGATCTGTGTGGGGTTGGACTGAAGCGCGTTAGTATGTGGTCGCACGAACATCGCACGATCAGGGGGTACATACCATCTTGAAGAAAGGTAGAAACAAACAACGAGGGGTATCTCAGAAGATGTGGGGGTTCGTGTGGTGCCTAAGACGCGGGACGCGACACTTTTTTTCCTAGTCGGAGCTGTGTTTGCGCTGTTTGCACCGAGCTACCCCGGCCAATAGATCCACCGGGGCCCGTGATCTTTTGTTGCCTACTACTTTCGCCTTTCCTACCAACATTTAGACGGCGTTCACACAAGAGAGGCTTGGAATTCGTCGCTAACCTTGCAGCATTCTTCCAGTATCGGTAACCCCTCGCTGCACTTGCTCCAAGCAGAATGGCTAAGCGACGCGCTTCAGGCCCTCTAGAGAATACCCTCGACGCGCCCTCACTTGCGCCGAAGCGGGCGAGAGTAGACAGCGAGGACATGGAGAGCCCACAGCCAGACACGACTCTCAGTAAGGGGCTACGCATGTCTCCGCGGCAGGTAGATGGGAAGGCTGACATTGTATCAGGCGCATATGCACAGAGGGATGCGGACGACAATATGGTCACATCGGACGGCGACGACGACGACGACAACGAACCTGCAATTGCGGCGCCGATGCGCCTGAGTGCGCCAGATGCTGGATATACAGATCTTTACCTCGATACGATAGACCGCAAAGTCCTCGACTTTGACTTCGAGAAGCTTTGCTCCGTCACCTTATCGAACATCAACGTCTATGCATGCTTGGTCTGCGGAAAGTACTACCAAGGACGAGGACCGAAGTCACAAGCATACTTTCATGCGTTGGAAGAAGGACACCACGTTTATGTCAACATGGAGACCAAGAAGGTTTATGTGCTTCCGGAGGGTTATGAGGTCATGAGCAAGTCACTGGACGACCTCAAGTTTGTCGTAGACCCCCGATTGAGCAAGACAGAGGTTGCAAAGCTGGATAAGGAGCCAAAGGTATCTTGGGATCTCTCAAACAGGGAGTACATACCGGGCTTCGTGGGCATGAACAACATCAAGGCGAACGATTACTTCAACGTTGTCATACAAGCGCTGTCGCATGTCGTCCCGCTGAGAAACTACTTTATGCTGGAGGACTTGTCAGCTCGACCACAATTAGCACAGCGGTTCAGCACGCTCGTCCGCAAGATCTGGAACCCACGTGCATTCAAAACCCACGTCTCACCGCACGAGCTTCTCCAAGAGATCGCCCTGCGGTCTTCAAAACGCTTCAGCCTGACTGAACAGTCTGACCCTGTCGAATTTCTCTCTTGGTTCCTCAACCACTTGCACCTCGCAGTCGGCGGATCCAAGACCAAGCCAAACTCGTCCATCATTCAGAAAGTCTTCCAGGGCTCACTGAAGATCGAATCACAAGAGATCACCGCTCGAGCCGACACTGGTGACCGCCTACGCTTCGAAGACGCTGCCGTTACTACCGACATCTCCAAATATCTCGTGCTGACGCTCGACCTTCCCGCAGCCCCGCTCTTCCAAGACGCGCTGGAGAAGAACATCATCCCACAAGTCCCGCTTGTCAACATCTTGACCAAATACAATGGCGTAACCCCGCAGGAGAAATCCAAGAAACGTGTTCGCTACCGCCTCCTTCACCCACTCCCGCCCTACCTCCTCTTCAACATCAAGCGCTTCAGCGTCAACAAATTCGTCTCAGAGCGCAACCCCACCATCGTCACCTTCCCCGTGCGCTCCCTCGATATGGCGCCTTATGTTGAGCCCAACCCCTCACAGTACCCGCCCGGCGAACCCATCTGGTACGATCTCGTCGCCAACATCACGCACGAGGCGGTCCGCAAAAGGGACGACAGTGTCGAGGGTGAACAGGAGAGTAAAGTCTGGCGCGTACAAGTTAAGGACCGCGCGAGGGATGAGTGGTACGGCATCCAGGATCTGTTTGTGGAGAAGGTCAGCGGCGAGACGCTGTTTACCAAGGAGGCGTATTTGATGGTTTGGGAGAGGAGGAAGGGACAGGTCGGTGTTCAAGGAAAAGGGAAGTAAGCGAGCGTGGAGTATGAATTGGTGAGCGGCGAGGATTAGCCATTGCGAGATATCTCTCTCTGTCTCTACGCCCCGTGCGTGCGTGAGTGAACAAGAGGAGGGAAGCAAGCATGTATGATAGGAGTCTTGTTCTGGAGATGCGTGTTTTGAGATACCAGACTTTGGTCGTACACACTCAGCGTAGTGTATGAACCTATTCACTTTGACTACCTTGGCTTATTTGAGACTTGGTGAAGAAATGTATTATGGACTCGCTTTGTGGACTTGTGGATGTGTTTTTCGTTTTCGACTTGCGCTATTCCCTCGATATCCTCTGACTACCTCTGTGAATAAGTAACCAAGGGGATGCTGAATCAGGTCCACCGAATAATTACTTGCTCGGATGTACACTGGAAGACTAGCACAGACACTCCGCACAACGAACGGCCCCAACCTACCATGCAGCTAAAACGACGATCACAGAACACATTTCATCATAGAAAGGTAAAAAGGCCTTTTTCAGGCATATGCATTCTCCCACACCACCACCAGCAAGAAACAGCAATCCCTAAAAAACATATATACCCACACACCCCCACACCAGCCCTACCACATAATCCCCCTCCACTCAAACCCCCCATCCACATTCCTCCACCTGTTCTCCGCCACCGCCCCCTCCCACCCCATAACCACAGCCAACAACCTACAACTCACACTACTAACCGTGCAAACCAGCGTATCCGCTTTCCCCAGCACCGCCATATCCATCAGGTACGCACGTCCCACCAGCTCCCGCAGCTTGGCCGCCTGCTCCGACACGAGCCCCTCGCTGCCCGTCACCTTCTTGGTGTCGTCTGCGTTGCCGACGGGCTGGCCCAGCGAGAAGAAGACGTCGCGGTAGAAGCCGCCTTCCCAGCCCGTGATGTCGTCGACCCAGTTGTTTTTCTTGGGCGAGGGCTGTGCGGCTTCGAGCGCGGCTTTGGTGGCGAGGACGATGCGGTCTTGGGCGCGGACGGCTTGGCCTAGCTCGTGCGATTCGTAGACGAGTGGGTCGTCGGACGCGAGCACCATTTTGGAGGTTGTGTGGCGGGCGAAGAGGGTGTTGGCGTCGGTGGAGCTGGCGCTGCGCTTGTGCTTCTTCGAGCCGCTTTCGACAATGTCGATGTACAGGTCGCGCGCCGTGTTCATGTAACGGTCGAGCGGGATGTAGTCTTTCTGGTATTGGTATTCCATGGGGTGTTTATCGCCGTGGCGGACGTGCAGTCCGATGCTCAGGCCGCCGTGTTCCTTGACGGGGCCGTAGAGTTCGAGGGCGCGGTTGAGCACGTAGGTTGAGTCGTCAGAGCGGAGTTTGAAAAGGGCTTCGTAGCCGGTGCGGACGAGGGCGAAGATCTTGTGTTGTCGCTGGACGCGCATCTTGGTGGCGTCTTCCCACTCGTCGGTGAAGGAGTGGCCGAATGTTGCTTTGACGGTGGCGCCCGAGACGACAATGTGGCGGGCATTGTGGGGGCAAGGGACCATGTGCGATTTTGGGGGAGGCAGACAGCCGGCTGTTGGAGGAGGTTGGAAGTAGGACTTGTACTTGCCGTATGGCCTGGACATAGTCAGTATATTCCATCCTGTAATTGGAGCTTCAAGCCGAGATCGGGAAATGAACATACCATCGAGTATCGTCGATGAAAAAGGTTCGGTTCTCAGCCTTAGCTAAACCATACGACATCCACAGACGCATCAACGTGTTACCGAAGCCTGCATCTTCCGTCTCCATGACATAAGTCAAAGTCCTATCACAAGTCCTCAACCCAGCCGTCGATATACCGTCCGCAATGCTCTCATCTTCCACAAATCCCCTTGGTCTCCCTGTAGCTTGCGTCGGTGGTAGTAGTGCCTGTTCTTCCGCCTCTTGAACATCGATATAATACTGATCTTTTTGGTAGTAGTTGAGCATTCGCTTAGCGAAGCTCCCTGTCGCATGTGCTTCTTGGCGAAGCTCTTTCGAGACCTCCATGGACTGGTGGCAAATCTCTCGGTATTGTGCTGGTCGCAGTGGGAAATCATATGCTGCAGGAATTGAAACCGTCCATCTCATGTTCCCCCTGGCATCCTGGAGGGCGACGGCAGAAGGTTCTTGTGGCAGTCGGCTTCCTCCAACCATCTCCCATTCCTCTCCATCATCTTCATAGCGGACCGTCTCTTGCGTGTGGTTGTATAATTGGCGGAGAATGAGCCATAGCAGGAATGCAACTCCACAGCAGCCAATGAGCATCCGCTTCACCAACCTAGAGTGGCTCGGCTGGGGCTGCTTCTTTCCATGTCTCGGGATGAGAGAAGGCAGATTCGGGGATGGCGGAGGAGATCTCGATAGTAAACCACGGCGCGAAGCGACAGTCGGAGAAAGAAAGGCACCGGAAGTGGCGGATTGCACGGGCGGAGTCAATTGCGAGTACGATGCCGTCGATTGGATAGACAGGTTGGGATTCCGTCTAGCATGCATCTTGGAGAACTTCTGGGTGGCTTGATTGAGCATATCGAATGCCCTTTGAACTTGGAAAGCGCTCTGCGTCCTCGAAATGCAAGATGAAGGCCTAGTAGGGAAGGTGCAGCGTACTACGAGGATGACGAAGCTGGTGCAGTAAGGGAAACGTCACCTGTCCCTGCAGAGCGACGGGAAAATCGAAAAGAACGAGAACAGGAACTCGGAAAGCAAAAATGAGGGGACAACGAGGCTCTGCCGTCAATGAGGAAAAAAAGGAAAGTAAGAAGAAAAGAATGCAGAAAAGTGGGTGCGGAGGAGAAATGAAGAAGACAGCGGCCGTCGCAGCTCTATGAAGTCATGGAGGAGAAGCCGCAGCAGCAGCAGAAGAAGAAGGCGAAGAAGAAAGGAAGATTGCCAGGGAACACGCCAGCGAGCCAACCGCAGAAGAAAAAGGCCAAAGTAGCCTGAGCTTCGAGCGACAAAGTGGGGAATCCAAAGCACCAATTGTTTCAAGCCAGAGCCAAACAAAACGGCGCAACAGTCGCAGACAGACGAATGATCTCCGTCCAGGAATCTCCCTCAAGGACCCTCCGCTCAGGCGCCACCAGCAAACCAGGTACCCAGGAATCCGTACGTAAACGAGAAAGGAAAAAGAACCGGAGCGAGAATCCCAAACGAGAGCGTTGAGATTCAGTCGCAAATTGCACCAGGAGCGCATCCAGACATTCAAGCGTTCAAGCTTTCCACCAAAATCCTCAAACACTGTGCCTCGATCCCGCCTAGCGTCAACTGCTTGCCGCAGCGGATCGTCTCCGAGGCACACACGGCCACACGCACCCCACAAGGGAAGGTCGAGCAGGCTAGCAAAGGGCTCCAAGGGGATTTTGGGGAAGCGCAGGAGAGAAAAAAAAGAGCCAGAAGGGCCAGAAGGAAGGGGACGACGGGCTCCCTTCATTTGAGCGCGCAATCCGAATCCGCTGCAAGTCATGGTCCATCCTACGTGTCGGGCAATCTGAAACCATCCTCGCGTCGTGCAAAGACCGGAGCTGCGCACCGCACCCTTCCCACCCTTCCTACGCGCACCGCGCACATCACATCACCAACACCCGTGCCGCGGACAAGAAAGTCTGCCAACACCACTGCCAGCCCGGCGCTAACCTACCAAGCACCGCGCCCCATCCGCCTGACAAACAGACTGACATGTTTCCTTGTCCGCAACCAACTCGCACGGTAACCCAAGCCGAGGCTGACGTGCAAGTGCGCTTCACGTAGACTACCTTGTCTACATCGCACCTACCTGAGCAGGCCGTGATAGGCGTCGTTCATATCGAGTGACATGTTGTGCAAGTGCGCGATTGGACAGGCAGAGCACACACGGCAATCTAAGGCATAATCACCTACCTAGGCATGGAGATGCAGGGCTACCTAATACAGTAGGTCTCTAGGTAGGTAGGTGGTTAGCCCAACACAGATTAATCGACGATGTCACCCTACGGGGCCTACGGGACCTATGGAGACTTGAGTAGGTACTATGCAGACCGGCACATGCACAAACTAGGTAGTTGGGATAGTTGCTGCTTGATTACTCCATACTACCGGTCCGCAGTGCACTATTACAAGTACATAGTACGTACTTTTCTTCGTAGCATGGATTAATTTGAAACACCCTTGCACTTGCACTTGCTATTGCACTTGCTACGTACACTCCATACTACCAGCTTCTTAAACAGAAAAAAAAAGAAAATGGGGGTATCAAATTGAAAGCTCCCTTCACCGACTAAAGGACCCCGTAAAACAAAAACAGAAGCAGAAAAGAAAAGAAAAAGGGCGAGCAGTGTGGCGCGCCCAGAGTACATAATACACAGTCGAACTCGGTTCCCGAGTCCCGACGAAGAAGAGGAGCAGGATAAGCAAACACCCTTCTTTCGCCTCGCCTCGCATACATTGGCCCTTGTACGCGGTATTCCCTTTGCACCGTTCCCATGTCCCATTGCTGATCCCGAAAAGAAAAGAAAAACTCAGAAACGCCTGCGCTCTCAATTGCGCCAGATAAATTATGCTTCTCTTCCGCTCCACACCTCGCTATGCTGCCGTTTCTCAACTTCATTACGTGGTAACTTCGTATCTCTTCTCAAATCTTACAGGTGCTTCCCGCGAGGGAAGTCGCTCTCGTGTGTCGTCGTGCAACGTACGTCGGACTTTTAGTGGTATGGGTGGGTCGGTCGGCAATCAGATTCCATCACCCCTCGGTAACAGGCATTAGGCTGCTCCTGCGCGTCGTCTTCTCCACTCGGCCGGTAATCATCTCGTCCAACATTCGTGTCATCTCTTCGATGTTCTTGCCCGTGTTGGTCCCGGGTGGAGGCAGGAAGGGTTTGGGACTTGTTGGAGAGGTTGGACCCTTTGCGATTAGGCTTACGCTGTTGCTGCCCTCGCTACCGGTGCGAGCAAACGATGATGTCCGTCGGCTGCCTGGTGATCCGTCGCTTCCCATTTCGTGGGCTGTTTCGCTCTTCTTGCGTGCTGATGTGAGTGCCGAGATCATTCGCTCCTTGTCCTCGAGCTGTGCTCGCAGACTGGCGATCTCTGTATCCTTTTCGGCGATTGCGGCAATCAGGCCTCCATCCTCGCTGCTTGTGAGCTTGTGTGACAGAGTCATGGAGACGCGAGAGTGACTCGATCTCCTTGCGTGCAACAGCCGTTTCTCTAGGGTAGTGATGTAGCGATTCTTGTCTGCAAGATCGGCCTGGAGCGATTGGATTTGCACGCTTTGACTCGCAATACCATCTCCATTCTCGCCAATAGAGTCATCCTCCTCGGAGCCATCCATAGGAAGCGAGGGTTGAGCATTGCCTTGTCCTGGGACCTCGAGTGTGGCATGGCTTGCTGATGATCGTATGGAACTCGGACGCATGTCGACATGATGGCTCAGTACAGAGCCTCGCTGGAAACTGAGCGAAGAGAACGATCGGCCGTTGTTAACACCGAGAGACTTTGAGCTCAGTATCAACCTGTTCAGGTGCTCGATACGCTCCTTCAACGCAGTACGCGCCAACTGCATCTCGAGCATTTGTTCTTCATGTCGATGCTTGTCTTCAAGTTCGCGAGCCTTCTCTTCCTCTTTATCCTTCCTCAATTCTTCTTCATCCTCTTCCTTGACCTCTTTAGTTTCCTTATTCTTCCCTTCCTCGAGTTGCCTCCTAAGGTCCTGGATCTCAAGGCGATAGCGGTCCAACAGCGCCCGGCTTCCTGCGTCTCCACCAGCACCCATGGACTCATCTGCCTTCTTTGCATGACTAACAATGTTGTTCTTTGCTCGGGATGCAAATTTCAAGGTGTTTAAAGTCTCTCCAGTATGGCTCGCGGCTGCTGCAATGCTACCACTGGCTCCAATCTGGATCGTGCAGAGGATACTGACTAGCGAGTTTCCTGACAGTGCTGGTTGCAACAGTCGGGTAAGCTTGCTGTCTCTGTATGGTAAGTGTTTGTCTCCCTTTCCTTTGTCCTTCTCCGCTTTGTCCTTATCACTAGTCAGTCGGCCAATGACGGTACCTAGCGTCAGAAGACTTTTGTTGATGTGGGATCCTTCTGTCCGCCTCTCCTTGTTGTCGGCTGCTTTTTCAGATCCTGCCAAATCAATGAGACTTAGCGTCGACACGCGAACGCCGCCAGGAACAATAGCAGAGCGCTTGTTGCTACTTGAAGCTCCCACAGGTCCTGGTGCACGCTCTCTACTTTCGACTACGATCTGTACGACAGCATGACTTCGAGAACTTCGCGCATTGAATTGTGTGCCGGCCACCCGTCGAGCATTGTCTCCACGGGCGATAACTCTGAGAAGTTGCGTCGGACTTTGCACAATTTCCTCCTTTAGTGGTGTCGCATAAACGCCACGTTTGCTGTCTTCGCGAAGTTTGATCTCTTCTTGTGGCCCAGGCTGTCCATTCATGCCTGCAACAGGTCCGGCCAGCAAGTCATGAATCCTCTCATTGTAGATTTCAAGATAACTGACTCGCAAAAGAAACTCCCGATGGGGCGTTTCTCGGATGTAGGAGAAGATGTCAGTAATGGCCAGTGGGATTACACCTGGATTCGTAGCAGTTCCTTGCATGGAAAATGTTTTGCCGGTGCCAGTCATGCCATAAGCGAATACGGTGCCGTGGTAACCCTCCATGACCCGTCGGACCAGGCGCTTAGCTGCAGAATCATATACACGTGCATTGTTATCTTGGGTGTCGAAGACGTTGTCTAGATCATATCGAATTAGCCCCGGCTCCTTCACCCTGCATCCTGTTGTGAAACCTCACCATAATAGTACTCTCCGCCCTCGCGGCCTTTATATGCGATCAGGGCGCGCTTGTTGTTCACTTCCCACTCTTGCTCCTGTTTACTGTCTTTACCCCCAACGTCTGGCCGTACACGCACGCTGACAATGACGTTGCCTTTGCCATCCTTGTTTCCCTTGCTATCTGCTCGGCCTCTGGAATCGTCGTCGCCGACATCTTCAAAAGTTGTGGCGCTTGTTGCGTACGACCCTTGGGGAGAAGAGTTGCGACTTTGTGGGGGAGATGGTAGGCTCAAGTGACCATTATCCACCGTTACTGAATCGGCGCTGCCGTTTAGCAAGCTCGGAGGAGATAACGGTGATCTTGGCAGTAGACCTCGCCCTCCACCGATATTGGAGGTTCGCGGTTTCTTCAGACTGCTGTTCCGCGAGGGTACTGAGCTTTTTGAGATGGAGGATAGCCGTCGATCCGTCGATTCCCCACTAGGCGTCAGACTCGCTGACAGTGGACTTGAGGGGTTTGATCGGCCGATGTGTTTCGGAGGCTGAGGGAAAGCCCCTATGCTAACAGTTTTGCGCAGAGATTTACCCGCAGGCAGGGGACCGGCAGCGCCATCGTCTGTCGGCAAAGATGGAACTGAAGGCGAGTTTGCATGCTTGGAGCCTGGTCGGTAGGGCAATGCTGAAGACGATACAGCTCGACTGGGGGTGGTTGGACCCGGAAGGAGTGAGCCTCGTGAGGCGGGGCCGATGTTGGAGGAGCGCGACTTGGGCACTGGCAGCGAAGGCAAGGGCCCAGTCGGCGGCGCGATGGAGGGTCTCGATGGGCGCGGGAGAGAGTTGCCCGACATGGTGTGGGTGCGATTGCGAGTGTGTGGATGGTGCAGCAGCGTGCTGGCGAGGTGGAGAAGCGCAGTCGCCGCGAACGCCTTACTTTTTCCTGGCCGCTATGGCGCCGCATACATGTCCGTTGGAACCTCCGGCGGCGTCGCCCAGAACCAAGGTTTCTCAGCGGGGAGGTGAATAATCCAGATGCTATCAGCGAAGTCTGGGGCCAGCGGCGTCAGGAGCGTCGGAGGCAGACAGGGCAGGTCCTGGGCGCGGCAGCAGACGCGTGGGAGGGCGGGTGGTTGCAGTGGGTACACGGAAGAGTACCGCGGTTGGAGATGGGGCTCGAGGTTCAATGTGCGCCCACAACGCGGCGATGGAGCGAGCAGTCGAGGAGCGAGCGAGGCTGGCCGTGCTGGAGCGAGTCGCGAGAGTGACGACGGAGAGTCCCTGGGCGCTCTGGCTTCAAAAACCAAAGTTCGCGGGGGTGAAAAGGAGCGTGCCAAACTGGTGGGTTGGCGACGCCCAACAAGCGCGAGCAGGGGATGAGAGTCGGTGCGCCGCCCAAGACTCAACCCGAAGTAGCGCGACCGAAAGGATCGCTCCAGCAGGTTGACACTGGGGAAACGGCGGCGATGGCGGAGGGCGAGGCTGCGGGTGGTGCGGACACAGTGCAGGTGCTATACTGGGCGTGGTGTTGTGGCAGGAGTGCTTCTACAGTGCCTACAGTCGCTCCAGTGCCTCAAGCTCCAGTATCGACCGACAGCCTCGACGAACTTTTTTGGCCCATGGAGGATGGAGAGAGCGGCCAGCCCCATGCATCGACCCCTGCCCAAAAACGGCTTAGGTCTGCGCCAGCCTCAAGCCCGAGCTCCCTTCCGCTGCACAGGACCCTCGCACGCCTCGACC
Source organism: Pyrenochaeta sp. DS3sAY3a (assembly GCA_001644535.1). Classification (NCBI taxonomy): domain Eukaryota; kingdom Fungi; phylum Ascomycota; class Dothideomycetes; order Pleosporales; family Cucurbitariaceae; genus Pyrenochaeta; species Pyrenochaeta sp. DS3sAY3a. The sequence goes on along the minus strand of KV441640.1, from coordinate 1,283,847 downwards.
AACCCCAGCTCGTTCATTCGCGTAGCATTCTGGCTATACAGAGCCTCGTATGTTGCCCGCTGCCACCTGCATTTTATCCCTCCTGCCCTGCCTATCGTCCGCTGCCCTATATACCCACTACTCTATCTGAACTCAGGCACCTCATCGCTATACACATCCCGGATTATGTGGCTTGCGTCACCCTCTTCCACGCGGAAATCCTGGCACCTTGTGAGGCCAGGGCTCCTCCAAATCTCTCAAATCTCCGGATCCCGGCAACCACCGCTGAACCATACACTCTCCCTTCACGCTTTAACTTGACGCTTATCATTTCCGAATCACAAAGCCATTGTTGACCAGCCTGCTGCTGCATTTGCATTACCTCCAATCACCGTCCCTTTTGCCATTCTCCTACATCGCGCCAGGCTCGTCAGGCACGCCCTAGCGTCGGGACAAACGCCACTTCGCACGTGCAGCCGCGTTCGCTCGTCCAAAAACACTGCTAAATCCCCTTTGTCCAAGGACCCTCGAATTATGTGTTTCAGTCGCACACCCAGAGCCTAGTCAGGACGCTTTGGTCGAGCTAACTCACCCCTGAATCGTGCAAAAAGCACGCTGCGATCGCGCTAGGCCCCTTCCATCCTTATACTCGACTTCGTCGCCGACGAGGCCGTTGAGCGCCCCTCGGAGGTTTTTCTTGCGTTGCGTCTGCCCGCATTGTCAAGTCCGTTGCCATGTGAAACATCTCGATGACCTCTATTTCGGGCTTGTCAATTCTCTCACAGATCGACTGCAGGCGAGCACGTCCCGTCAGTCCGGGCAACGGTAACGCATGAAATGTCACCCGGCACTTTCAACAGCCGTGTCGCATTGCCAGATCTAATCATTCTCCATCACAGGGTTCCCCACCCGAACACACGCCTCCCAATACTTGTGATCGTGAAGTATTGAACACCCCACAGCCCAAGATCTATGGCCAAATCCACGGCGTTACAAAGCGCTACCCGTGACATCTGAAGGCCAAGAGCCCTCCAGCTCAGGTCATCAAGACTAGGCAGCAGCCTCACTGATCGAAGGGCCGACGTTTGCCCTTCCTGGCCAGCAAGGAAGTGTGACGCAACCAGTCGTAGAGCAACTAGTCTGAGAGGCAGGACTGCAAGTCCCACAAGCTGCGCCTTCACCACGGCGCTGATCATTTGCGCAGGCTCGGAAGAGAGTCGAGTAACGCGATGATAAGGGCGACGTGCTGATGACGATGACGACGCTTCATGATGTACTGTAGGACCGCCTTGGTGCAAAGACCCTGAACCATCTGCTGCTTCGGTGTGACTGGACAGAATCCTAGGTGGAAGACGGACTTCCATTTCGACAATGCCTTCACGATTCGTGATCCTTATTCTGGGATCGTTATCTTCTTGGTCCGTAATTGAGGCTGTCGGCGTAAAAGGGCTTGTTGGGCGACTTGGTTCATCAACCGCGTCGACAGCAATTTCGATTGATTCCTCGTGGGACGGTTCGGCTTGCTGCTCAGCTTGTGTTTGAACCATGGGTAGCTCCAAAGGAGTGATGTTAGTGACACGAGTATTACTGACGTCGAAAGTTTGTCCCTCGTCAATGTCCACTATCCGCTCCACATCAGACGGTCGTCGACCTTCTGTCGTGCCAGAGGCAAGCGGTTGGCCCCAGCCAATGAATGTGAGAAAGCTGTTGATAACCTTGCGAACAACGGGGGGAGAGCGACGGAGGCCAAGCATCGTCCTAGCCCGTTCCTTGGCCGCAGTGTCTCGACCTGGTATATCCGCATTGTTTGGACGAATTATGGATAATTCGATCGCCTCGTGAATGGATGCGTGGACCCACCGCTCTAGATACTGATCTGTGATCACAAGTAATGCCGGACTTGTCAATATGGCCTTCATACAATCAAGAAGAGAAGCGTAAGGGTTGTAATATAATGACAGTGTTAACAACGGAGATGATTCTGAGAACGGGATGAAGCTTCTCCATGACGGCAACAATGGTGTGGCTGGCAAAAGTCCGAGTTTTTGTAAAAACGCATGATAGGACAAGGGATAGAAGAGCACTTCTAGGGCCAGCCGAAAGCTGATCGAGGTTAGATATTCTGCGTAAACTTGAAGTAGTAAGAATGAAACTTGACTCACCCTGACTTCAGAACTGCCCTGGACTGGCGGAAGTAGGAGCGGGTCCTGGCGGTTGCCTGAGTGGCCAACAAGATCCGATCGGCAACCTGGTAAATGGAGGCAGTATAAATAATCGTCTGCACGCTCAGAGCCGACAGAAGTCGGGGAGCAAATCCAGCATAGAGCAGAGAAGTGCCTGAAGTGGCGCTCTCCATAGTGACCAGCTGCGCGAAGGGGATAGCATCGGAATACCTGAACGTCTGCACGCTGTCAGAGAACTTCTTGTAAAAGTGCGCAGTGCTTACCAGTATCCTGTCTCTCATTATACCTGTCCACCAGGTGCATAGATTTTCGCCCAGTGTAGTAGTCAAAGCGATGGCATTGCCCACAGTGTCTTCGACTTGAAGTGATTCCAGACGATCCCCATATGACCCAGGAAGACCTTCAGATGGAGATCGCCTCCTTTCGACTACTCCGACCGAAGCAAGGACGTCATTTTGGGCATCTCTGAGCTTCTTGCCATAGGCATGCGAACGTGGATTGACAGGGTTGCCTCGTTCATCGTAGAGCTGAATGTAGTTGTTGGCAGTGGCTTCCTGATACAGGCGAGGGAGCTCTGATTGCGACGATTCGAGCTGCACATATTCGGTCGATTCTGTCGGAGATTGCGTTGGTTCGAAGGCAGATCGACCCTGTCGCATTTATCAGCTTGAGCTTGACGAGCAAGGTGAAGGGAAGGGAGAAATACAAATGCAATCTTGGCTAGGTATGCTTGACGCCCCATGGCGATGAAAGTTGTCAAGAGTCTTCGCTGAGAGCGAGAGACAACAGCGAAGGCTTCATAGCCATTGCTTTTCGCAATTATGTCGGAAAGGTTGCAATGGTCGGGAGTAAAGTCAACGCGCCGAGCTTAGACGTCAGCGCGTGCATTTAGCGGGAAAGGTGCGTTATCGATAACAGAAAAATCTCCAAGATTTCGCGACCACTCCACGCTTCATCCTGCACCTTAGACGACCAGGGCTGCGCTATTCCAATGGCGCAAAGGACAACTGTTAAGACCACTTATGAGGTTGGTCGCACATTGCAGCCCATATACTCCGGTGGAAGCCTAGCACTCAGTGAAGATGGGCGCATTCTCGCCGCGAGCTTGGGCGAGGATGTTTTGCTCACAGACCTCGCAACGGGAAAGGAGCTGGCTAGGATAGAAGGCGATGGAGAAGGAATCACAGCACTAGCTTGTGAGCACCCTTGCATTTGTTTGTCTTGTTCAGATTGCTGACCTGGATAGTGACCCCCTCCGCATCCCATCTGATCATCTGTTCGCGATCACTTTCAATGAGCATATATGCTCTTGCTCTCCCTGAGGCCGATGATGAAATAATCGAACCCGAACTTCTTCGATCGCTGCGGCCACATACTTCGCCAGTGGTGACTCTCGCAATAGACCGCACCGGAACACTTGTTGGAACTGGAGGAGCGGATGGCATTGTTAAAGTCTGGGACATCCGTGCTGGCTATACGACACACACATTCCACGGCCATGGCGGAGTTGTGTCGGCCCTACATTTCTTCGAGGTCGAGGTAGCGGGGACTGAGCAAGCATCCGAGAACAACAAGAAGAGAAAAAGGACGAAGGCAAGGCAAGAAGAAATAGAGAATGATCAAAGCGAGGACCACATACAGTATAGATTAGCGTCTGGTGCCGAAGATGGCAAAATCCGTATTTGGGATTTACACAAGAGGAAGAGCATCGCAGTGTTGGACTCCCATGTCTCTGTCGTGCGCTCACTGCAATACTCGCCGCGAGAGAGAGTCTTAGTATCCGGGAGCAGAGACAAGACCTTGATCATATGGGACTCTCAGAGATGGAAATCACGGCGAACTATTGCTGCGTTAGAAGGCATCGAAAGCACAGGGTTCGTAGCTGGCGGACAAGTTCTTTACTCTGGCGGCGAGCATGGGCGGATTCGATTATGGTCCGTGGCAACCGGGCAAGAACTCACACAGGAGCAAGAGCCAGGGATCGAAACCGACGAGATTGTCAATGTCTTACATCATACTTCGCTGTCATACTTGGTTTCAGTACATGCTGATCAGGTTCTCAATTTCCATTCCCTCAAATCGGTAGAGCCTCCTTTCGTCGAGGAGGTTATTGAGCCACTACCAGTTTTCCGACGTCTCTCTGGAACGCACGACGAGGTTATCGATATCGCATACGTTGGTCGGGATAAATCGCTCCTTGCACTTAACACCAATTCGGAAGATATTCGCATCGTGACACTCAAGGAGTCTAATCCTAGAGAGGATGCGACAGAAGGCAGATACTTCGGCGCAGATGTAGGGTTGCTCAAGGGACATGAAGACATTGTCATATGTCTTGATGTCGATTGGTCTGGTCATTGGCTAGTGACAGGTGCAAAAGACAACACGGCACGCTTATGGCGCCTCGATCCCGACCATGATTCTTTTGCTTGCGCTGGTGTACTCACCGGTCACGCTGAATCACTCGGGGCTATAGCTCTGCCACATACTATCCCTCAAGAAGGGTCCGCAGCATTCACAGACCCTCTCTCCCACCCACCAGCATACATTGTCACTGGATCACAAGATCGAACTGTGAAGCGATGGGACATCACAAAGGAAATGAAGCAAAAGTTACGAGCCAAGTACACTCGCAAAGCTCACGACAAAGATATCAACGCGATAGATGTCGACCCTTCTGGTGCATTGTTCGCTTCAGCCTCACAAGATCGCACTGTCAAGATCTACTCAGCTGCGGAGGGAGAAGCCATCGGTGTACTCAGAGGCCATCGTCGTGGAGTGTGGACCGTCAAATTTGCTCCTAAAGACTCACAAGTCCCAAACTCGGGGAGCAAGGGCTTGATAGCAACAGGGAGCGGGGACAAGACCGTCAAGATCTGGAGTTTAGCGGACTACAGCTGCCTTCTTACCCTCGAGGGACACTCTAACAGCGTCTTGAAGCTCTCATGGCTTCCTTACCGCCCTGTTGACGCACGCGATAAACGTGGCCCACAGGTAGCTTCCGCTGCCGGCGATGGTTTGGTTAAGATCTGGGACTCGGCGTCAGGAGAGACGATGTCAACTCTCGATAACCACACTGACCGTGTCTGGGCGCTAGCGGCACACCCAACAAATGGCACTTTAATATCCGGCGGTGGTGACAGTGTCATTACATTCTGGAAAGATACCACGAGCGCGACACTGGAAGCTGCCACAACCGCGGAGACAGAGCGTGTTGAACTTGACCAGAAGCTCCAAAATTACGCCTACTCTGGAAACTACCGCGAGGCTATCGTGCTAGCACTGCAAATGGACCAACCCGGCCGCTTGTTCGGGCTCTTCAAGAGCGTCGTTGAGACCGACAGCCCAGATGCAGAGAGCATGTCAGGCCTGACAGCAGTCGACGAAGTCCTAGGAAGTCTCGCGGACGAGCAACTCTACAAGCTTCTCCTCCGCCTCCGAGACTGGAACACCAACGTCCGTACTGCGCCCGTGGCTCAGAAAATCCTCTGGACAGTCGTGAAATCGTACCCTGCCTCGAGACTGGCGGGATTGAGACCCCAAGGCAAGGTCGGGGCAAAAGGCAGCTTGAAAGATGTCCTGGATGCCATTCGAGCTTACTCGGAGAGACACTACAAGCGAATCGAGGAATTGGTTGACGAGAGCTATTTATTGGATTTTACGCTCAGGGAGATGGATGAGGTTGGTGGAGAAGTTAAGAGTTTTAGCAATGCGGCTTCTCTTGTAGGGTTTGAGCGTGATGTAGTTATGATTGAGTAGATACTTGAGTTGTGAGGATAATATACCCTTTTCGAATGCTGAGCGAGTGATTATAGAGCTGGGTGACGCCTTTCGGGGGAAATATCTCTTAGAGCATTTCTCTCAGCCAGTAGGTTTCTTTTATGTTTATCCTTTCTAGTCTTGTTGGGTTCCGAGTCGTCTGTTAATGATCGCCTTCTTTAACGCAAGTCGGCTAAGGCGCTCTTATGTTGTGAGCGTTTCTACTTGTCTAGTTTTTGGCAAGATAGGGACGGTATCACCACAAATTACATCTGTGCCTGCCTGGGCAAATGGAATCGTTCTCACTCTAGCTGCATTGAAGTTATCAAGACTTGCTGATGAACCTCGGCTGGTCAACAGCCTAGTACCAAATTAGCGACGTCATAACTTCACCTCCTCCCATCGATCTCAACACCTGAACGCTCAAGTCCATTACACGATACATATAGAGCCTCCAGTGCTCGTACCTATTGACCAATCGGCAGCCATGGCGAAGTCAAAGATCACGCTCTATGTGGATATTGTGTCGCCATTCGCTTACTTTGCCTTCTACATCCTAAGGGTGTGTCATCCTTGTTCCTGCATACGCATAGTCGGACCGCATCATACTAATCAGAGTAATCATAGAACTCGCCAGCATTTAAAGAATGCGAAATCTCCTATGTGCCTATCTTCCTGGGCGGCTTAATGCAAGCTACTGGCAACAAAGCACCAATAGCAATCAAGAGTAACGTTTCCCTCTGATAATGTGAACCTCAATGCATTGTATTATTCCAAGTGTGTTTGTTCTGACCTCCTCTCAGACAAAGATCTATGGATCAACGCCGAGCGCACCCGCTGGGCGAAATACTTCAACATTCCTGTTTCAAAGTACCCTCCTAAAGGATTCCCAATCAACACGCTTTCAATCCAGCGCGTACTGACTTCTCTCTCTCTATCCCATCCCCAGTCCGTGGAAAGCGCCATCGCGCTTTTCTACGAGAACTATTGGGTCCACTACAATGAGCCTGTGAAGCCCGAGAATACACTAGCCATCATCAGGACGATTGTTGGGAGCGATGAGGCAGCTCAGAAGGTCATTGATGGTGCGAAGGAGGAGGAGGTGAAGAAGGCATTGACGGCGAATACTGATAAAGCATTCAAGGATGGAGCATTTGGGCTGCCGTGGTTCGCTGGTAATTTCTCAACTGGTGTATAATGATGATAAATGCTAATCGTGTCTAGCAACGAATGCTAAGGGCCAGAAAGAGAGCTTTTGGGGCATCGATCATTTAGGCCAGTTGTGCGATTTCGTCGGGGTGGAGCGACCTGCTGGAAGAGGATGGCGTTCTCTCCTGTGAAAGAATCAATACGCATGTCCTGTCTATTCAGAACAGTCAGCTGCATCCCCGTGTTCCAGAAGACTCTCAACGGAAACACAAATTCTATATCCATCCCATCTCCTTCTTTCACGTATTGGATCCCACCTCCAAAAGTTCCCCTCCGCTGACGCAATCCCGAGGTTTGGCTGGGGCACGGGTCTCCTGTGTAACTTTTCCTACTACTATCATTGCCAATCACAAGGCCCGCTCACAGTGAAATTTTGTACCGTTTGCTCACTACTCCAATCATTTCACTGGCACGCATTAGAAATGACCCCCGTAATCGACACTAGTTTCCTTCCAACTTGCACCGCTCTGTTCCTCTTAGACTGACCTCTAGGAAATTCTTCTTCTCCTAAAGCTTACCCCGATACAGCCCACACTCAACTCAACCTAAGTGTATTCCAACCATGGACTCCTACCGCCGAGATGAATTACCAGAAACCGTCCGACGGTATAAGAAGTACACCAGCCGATTTCAAAAATGGCTTCTAAAGACTGCAGCTGCACGAGATGTTGAGCTGGCAGACCTTCAGAACTATCGAGACAACGGAAAAAGCTCTTCTAGGCTTTCATTAGATCAACAGGATCGGCTGGTGGATGTAATTACCAGAACAAACGACCCGCTCAGCGACACCTCCGGCTTACAAGACCTTCACGACGCCCTGCGATCAAGGAAAGAGGTCGCACAATACTACAAGGACCAGAATTTCCCAGAAGATGGCCATGCTTATTTCAACCAAGCCCTGGAGCGTTACAAACACCGTCTGGCCCGTCTCGTGCCATCTATGCTCAAAAGCGGGCACACTCTGGAGAAGAAGGCTAATCCAGACTTCGCTTCGTCCTCAGGAGCCAGTTCCAAGAAAGTCGACAGTGACACAGAGGACGAAAACGAGGACCCGCTTGAAACCTCGGGAGAGGGCACCAAAGGCAAGAGATTCGTTCAGTCGCCTTTGATAACAAAGTCCGAAAGAATTTCTTTGACCAAGGAAGAGTTGGAGCTACAGAAGTGCTTCAACGCTCTCAACTTCTTCTACGACTTTCACCGAATACGTGTAACCGTTTGCGAGATTTGGACTCAATATCGCACCAGTGATGTTACCATGATCACGGCAACGCTAGTTACCGATATGGCACTGAGCCACATTGAGCAATCTACCACGGCGTTGATTGAGGACAACAAAATCGATGAAGGTCGGCTCTTATGGTTCATTCAAGATGTGTTCGAGAAGATGGCCATTATCTTAGATGGTGACACTGTGGAGGAGAAATTCCTCAAGGAGTCCCTACCCGAACTTTTGTGTATCAGTGCTCTCCAGGAGATCGATGAACACTTGGCGTCTAAGAGTCAGAAAACAGGCAAATGGTACCCGAATCGATCGGCCAACAAAGATCAGATGTCTTTTATGGACTGTTTTGAAGAGTTGATGAAGTCAGACCTGCCGTTGCCTATTCCGGACACTTTTACAAACGACATGCTTCTCAGCCAGACGGCATCCAAAGATCGACTTCCGTTCACTTTGCAGATTGTACTCGACATTCGTCATACAATAGGCGAAGATTGTACCCAGCGCTATGACAACATCATGAATCAATGCGTAGACGCCGCGAGGCAGGTACGAGAACATGGGATCTATGAAGATGTCCTTTGGGACACGGATCGAATGCCAGATTATATGGCTAGGAGTCGCTTAAAAATCAGTACGGACTTGATACAGGAAATAGGTCCATTTATGCACTGGCTGCACACTACATTTCTTTCTGAGGGCAATGATGAAGATGCGCCGAGGATAGACAAAGCTGTTGCCATGGGTGGCCACATCATGTTACCGGGTTTGACGTTGTGGTTCTACAACCAAGTCGTTCAAGAAATCTCCATCGGGAAAGTGCAATGGTTCATCATAACCCTATGCCATCTGTACAACGCAGCCAGATGTGCCGGTGGTTTGGATATTGCATGGCCAGATCTAGAATTCATAATGAATCGACATGGCACTCATCGTATCTTCCCGGGTGATCTTCCCACAGATCCAAAGGACTTTGCCAGCCGGTTCCGCCTCGCTATCTGCTCTTCAAGTCGTCCTCTGGCCTCTGATTATCGGGGCAACCGGGATGATTATGTGCTCGCTACCTCGCGGGATGTTCGAGAGAAGCGTGGCTTGCTGAGCACCTCACCGTTGCATGAAATTTTCATGGATTTCTATAGTGCAAATAGTGGTGACGATCGGTGGCTGAGACGACACACCATCTTCAATCACATATACAAGTCAATGGGGCATCTAGAAGACCCCAGCAGTATCGGCTCAGAAGCAACTCGTGAGAAATTCATCGAGCTACAGAACACCTTTACATCCATGGCTGCAAAGATGTCTCCGCCGGACAAAAAGGGAAAGGGAAAGGGAAAACAGACACGCGTATCTACGCCAGACTTTGCTCGCCCGGATGACGACTTCCCAAGGCTGTTCCTTGATATGAAGTCAGAGCTTCAAGCAGAAGAGTTGCACGACAACTTTGATTACCTCGGATTTTACAGGCGGACTTTTGAAGTCATGTTGACCATCCGAGATAAGGTTCTTTATGACAGTGACGCTCAAAAACGCTGGCGTGCAGACGCGACTCGAGTGTCAAACCCAACAATCACGGACCTCTTCCTCGACCTGTTCCAGAGTTTCGAGACCATTCCAACGCACAGGAATCGCCCAAAGTCTAGGCCTGGGGCGAAAAATCATTTGTACGCTTGGTCGATAGCCCGGCTCAAGGCAATAGCCGTGTACATTAAGTTCGCGATTGAAGACTTTGGCAGCATAGAGACGGACAGAGCGAGGATGCGGCGAGACTACGACTGGGAAGCACTCGAAGCTTCCTATGCCGCATTTCCCGAACCAGGGCCTGGATCGAATGAGGAAGAGGAGGGAGAAGAGGATGAAGAATTGCGAGCAGAGCTCGAATCTGGCCGTACGACGGCAAACCTTCACCAAAAGCAAACCGGTCGCCACCCCAAGTCCCAAGCACTTTTGAAGCAAAAAGGGCGAAAGCCTGAGGTTCTCCGCCCTCAGGAACTGATCCGCAAAGACATCGCCCGCAGACAAGAACAGGCCCGCCTGGAAGAGGAGGCTCGCCTCGTTGAGGAAGCTCGTTCAAAAGAGCAAGCCAGACTTGCGGAAGAAGCTCGGAGGGCGGAAGAGGAAGCCAAAGCGGCGCTCAAGGAAGAGGCGCGCCGCGCAAAGGCAGACAAGCGCAAGCTGGCAAAAGCTGGCAGGCGGGCGGCAAAGGAGGAAGCTCGGCTGGAAGAGGAGGCCCGCCAGGCAGAGGAGACTCGCCTGGCAGAAAGGGCGGAGGAATTACGTTTAGGTGAGTAGTAGCACGTTTATTTGAAAAGCCATGTTTAGCTGACATGACAATCCACATTTAGTTCAAGAAGCACGTTTAGCTGAAGAGGAACTTCTAGCAGACCAAAGTCGTCAGGCTTGTGTAGAAGAGGAAGTGAGTGTAGAAGCAAAACTCTCCCAGGCGCTAGAGAAAAACTTCAGGGAAATCCTTCGTCGACGTCGAGAAGAGGAAGAGGCTCGCGTAAAGGAAGAACGTCGCCTGGCGGAAGAGGCTCGTACCAGGGAGGCATTTCGTCTCGAAGAACTTCGTCTAGCAGAAGAAGCTCGTCTGGCAGAGAGACTTCGTGCTGAAGAAGAGGCTCGCCTCAGAGAGAAACTTCGTCTGGAGGAAGAGGCTCGTCTGGAACAACTTCGCCGAGCAGAAAGACTTCGTCTGGAAGAAGAACGCCGTCTTGCGGAGGAAGCTCGTCTGGCAGAAGAAGCTCGTCTGGCAGAAGAAGCTCGTCTGGCAGAAGAAGCTCGTCTGGCAGAAGAAGCTCGTCTGGCAGAAGAAGCTCGTCTGGAAGAAAAAGCTCGTCTGGCAGAAGATTCTCGTCTAGCAGAAGAACGTCGTCTCGCGGAAGAAGCTCGTCTTGCAGAAAAGCGTCGTGTGGCCGAAGAGGCTCGTCGAAAGAAATGGGAAGCCGTACTCGAAGCCCGTGATAAATCATATGAAAAAAACAGACAATCATTTATAGCTCGACAAGAATTGGGATCTCGCATCGAAGCTGCGTCACGAATGCTACGAGTGCTGGAAGCTCATCATCCAGACGATCCCAACAGGAGCGATAATCGAGCTATGCTCGTCACTCTGGAGAAGGCCTCTATTCGAAATTTTAGCCATCCGTTTCCTCCCGTTGAAGAAAACTACAGAGATTGTCGACGACTGGAAGCCTTTGAGGCGGATATTTGGCGTAGATATGGAGACGTTCTCCGTTCTTCTGGTGAGGATTTCTCAATGGGCAGCTCCAGTCATGTCAAGAACAATAGGACCCCGACAGACAAATACAACAAGACACTAGTCGAAGGCGACGCTGGAACTTCGAAGGAGAATGTTCACCAAGAGGTTAGTAGCCTAAGTCTCCCAATCGAAGCTGGCATGAACTCCTACGAAGCAGGAGAAGAAGTGAGGCCATATGCTAATCTTAATGTGCAGAAACAGCTCGAGACGCCCAAAAAGACAGAGGTCAAACAGAAGGTCGAAGCCATCCCACAAGTCGAGTCCAAGGGAACAGATTCACTCGGTCAATTGAACGCCTCGACTTTGCGAGAGCATGAATCCGCCGCATCAAATAAGGTCAAGACTTCAGGCATGCTGGACAATTCCAGCAAGCTTGTCTCCGTCTCAGGAGAAGAAGACCTAAGCACCACCAACGCGGCTTTGAAAGAGTATTCGACTCCGAGCAAACGTGTACGTCGGCGTAGGGGCATATTCCATCGCCTTACATACTCCAAAGCGCCCTTGTATAGGCGTAGGGTCAGGATCCAACGAACGTTTACTGGGGCTCAGCTCAAACTATCTCGTCGTCCAAAGCGCCTCGTCTTTCGCGGGTACGCCGCTACAGTAATGGACAAACCGTCCTTCCACTTTGTTATAGCAGCACGGCGGCACCACTTCTCCATGCCATGCCATGGAAAGTGCACTCTGGTCAACGCTTTGCTCCAGCGCGACACAGTATTCCGTGGTCGCCTGAAGTTGGCATTTCGCATCCTGAAGAAGAATGGCTGCCGGGAGTCTTACGGCCTCTTGAGTGCTTACAAGCGAGCTTGTGCTAAGCTACCACGTGTGGTCAAAACGACTTTCGAGGAATATGGCGAGGGCTGGGAAGATGAGACTCCTTGGTTCTATGCTTCTGATCTATTTTGGTAGGTTGCATGAATTCATAGCGTGAGCCACTGGGATTGGCTGGTGTGGAGAGTGTGTGAGACGGAGGAGGGGTTGCAGAGGGAGGGGTGAGCTCAAAGATTGTTTGCTTAGTTGATAGAAACTACTATCATCCATACTGTAGATATTGTTGAAACTGAAATGAATTGATGATTCTATCTACTATGGGATGGAAGCTGCCTTTATGTACAGACTTCAGTGGCTTGCTATTTGTTGAAAACAGCAAGAGCTTGTTGATTGTTCTAAACAGCAAGCACAATTGTTTTGTAAAACATGAGATGGAAGCTACTGGAAACCAACAGATATGCTGTCTGCAGTGGAATGCTCACTTATCTAAGAATGGAGCTGAAAAAAAACCAATATCAAGCTGGAATCTAAGCATTATCTCGAATCACAGAGTGGCATTGTTGCACCACAAAGCTTTCTCAGGACTTCACCAGTTTCGGCTCAAACCTTCCGAATATAGATTTGACTTCTCATGGCCGTCTTTCTCCGTCAAGACCAACATGTACTCTCCATGCTCGAGAACCCCACGTCCAGGATAATTGCCGAAGATGTTGCTAACTGGTTGTGACTGAAGTGTTTCACATCAAGACAACTACTTTTTCGTATGCATAGTGACATGCATCAAGTCACACGCATGCTCTAACGGTTGAAGATAGGTAGCTATTTCGGTAGAATATACATAGATAAACTTCCGACACTTTTGTTCAATGACTCGCAATCTGAAACACACTGAGGCTTGACAACGTGCATGGTCCTAGTCACAGACAGTAAGCCTCTTTCCCCAGAGTACCCGCTCCTCCGAAACCGGAAGGAGGTGTCAATCTAGAAGATCCTCGAACATTTTGGTGGAGATTGTCGTTTCTCACACCTGCCTAAGCAAGTATCACTATATTGTTATCGAACTCAACACACAGGCGCTGTCTACCCTGTCCGCCTTTCCCGCCATTCCTGCTCTACGAGCAATCGGCTCGAAAGCACACAGACAAACACTTTGAACTTCGCCAAGTATACTAGTTTCAAAAAGATCCGCAGTGACATGCACTGCATCGGAGACTTTTCGCTATCACATTCACCTGCATGAGCTACACTAACCGCCATCCGGGATAGCTCGACCTAGCATTCCGTTGTCTCAACAATCATGTACCTACTAGGCAAAGCAACTTTTTCCCACGATTCAGATACGTACCTACCTGGCTATCTCTTCACCGGATGTCTCACCGCCCCGTGCTATCATTGATCACACACGTGCGCCCAACTAACCCCATTCCATCACCTCTGGCTCCCACGCCGCCCTTTCCCTCGCCAATGCACTACTACTATGTATGTAAGAGGCACATTGCACAATTCCTTACAGTACGCCTAGCGGACATTGTCCATCCAAGCCGAGCAAACAGCACGCCTTTGTCCGAAATAAGGCCTTCTGCGCGCTGTGACTGGCTACGGACAAAGGTGCAGGCGCAGCGGAGCATGTGACGCCACAAGCGTCGTTTTGAAGCGTCGTTCTGCTCCGCGAGGGATAGCCTCCAGAGGCACAGCGGCGGATCTCGATGGTGTTGTTGGAGGGCAGAGAAAAAGTGGGAAGATGGGGTCATTATTGGACGCGTGTTCGTTTTCTTGGAGGTGGGCTCGCGTGGCAGCAGCAGCGTGAGATGGTGCCGTTCCGTGCGTGCTGATTTGCGTATTTGGCTCTACGACCTCGATGGCGAACACGCAATGAACATGTTGTGTGGTTTGCCTCTTTGTAGACTCCGGACTGCCGGGCGGTTGTACACCCACCCATGGCAATAGCAGCCAGCACGCACGCGTGCTCCGCACCAAACAACAGCAGCAAACTCACCAGAGCCTCAACCACACCCCCGTGACAACCCTACCCAAGCAAACCACCCTTCGTCCCTCCCGTCTACAGTCTGCGCAACGCCCTCCCAGAGCCCGAGCCAATAGGCGCCCATCCCGCCGCTCTGGTTAAGCGCCCGCCAGACCCAGGATCCTTACCTTGACCCCTGTCTCCGCACTGTGATTGGCTAGACTAGCCAACGGGAAGGTTACAGAGCGTTGGGAAGGCCTTGTTTCTTGTAAGCGGGAGGATTGGGGAGGAGGGATGGCTTGATGGGCCGAGAGTCATCGGTGAGGTAAGAAGATGTGGGAGAGGCGGATATCGATAGTTTGGCACTTATGGCCGGTGAGCGAACGGGTCGTGTATGGGATGAGATTGGATTGGAGGGATGGGATGGTTGAGCATGAAAGCCGAGGTGGACGCAGGGTTGGGAAGGATTGTGGACGAGGAAAAGAGCGAGCGCGGTTGGTTATTGGATCGTGATGCGCTTGCTAGATTAAAGAGGATCATCTGGGGAACTTGTCCTGCGCGCATTCTGGTTCTGGGTGCAGTCACATGTCGTAAGGATCCACTTGAGCAGAGAGAAGGCTGGGGAACCTTTGGAGATTACGACGTGCACGGTGGACTCTTCTTAATAGCGATCAGATCACATAGAGGTACTTCTGGCGCCTGGAAAACGGTCTGAATGAATAGATATGATAATATTTCTTGATTTCTTTCGTTCTCATTTCAGAAGGCGGTCAATGTGAACCACTTGCTATGTACCTAACCTCGCTAGGTCTCCAGCAGGGCTCTTTTACCGCTAGCCCAGTGCATGCGCATGCACGATCTACTCGCCAGCACACACACACGTGCACCTGCTCTTGCATGCACTTTCATCTCCAAACCAAGATAGACAAAAAACTAATTTCCTTCTCCATCCAATGATGATAAGGAAGAACACCACAAGCGCCGAGGGCATCCCATGAGGTATCCGCGTTAGAAAGGGTAATCCCCAACACCCAAAGAATTTTCCGCGCCATCAAATAATGGTATTGAACCATGGTCATGAGCGAACAACACATCCATAAGTTGCTCCTCTAATAATGAGTAATAAACATAAGAAAAGTGGTAGTAGTAGAGTGCGACAACCTGAATAGGTGCGTGACGAAGCCAAGGGTAGTAGGTGGTCGAAAGGAATGATGCGATCGGATCGCCTGGACCCGAGAATTAGTTGATCGGCCGGGTGTAAGTCCAACGTGTACTGTGCGAGTGGTGAATGACTGGTAGATGGGGAGGAGGGAGGTCATAAGCGCTAGGAGTAGGGCGCCAATAAAGGTCCGGAAGAAGGCCGTTGTGGTTGCACGCGGCGGTTGCGTAACCACCTTGCTCGAGGTTGGGTGTCGAGGTAGGCGAGTTTTGCTGTAATAGGAGATGTTCACTCAATCTTTCTCCTCTTGCCACGAGGAGCGGGGTCGATCTGCGGGAACTGTGGTGCCTTTCCATCGACTGGCGTGTGGCTGTATGTCACTGTTCGAGTAACAACTTCACGCACGCTGACACGCCTTGAACGGGCTGGTTTCTTCTCCAAGTCCCAGGTTTTTGGCGAGGCTGCCGAGAAAGGGGACTGGATAGATTTGGCGCTGGCTGGCGAACGAACACTGGCTGGTGAACGAACGCTGGCTGGCGAATAGGGAGATTGAGGGATATACAAGCGGGGTGTCCGGGCTGACTGTGGCCTGGTAAATGGTGATGGCGGGGGAATAGTGACCATCTGAAGCTTGGTGGGTGGAGCGGACATGGGGACCTCTTCCTTGGAATCACATCGACTGCAGCTGCTTGCTCTTGAAGTCGCTGGCGAGTCTTTCTCTACTGGCGCAGACGTGGAAGTGAAGGAAGCGCTGGATGCTGAGGAAGTGACAGAGACCGGGCGGCTGCCTTCGAAGACAAAGCGTGAACTGGTACCAGTCGACATGGGGCTCGTCAAAACAGGAGAGAGCGTCTTCAGAAATTCCAGGTAGGCAGTAGGTGGGGTAATGGGCGTCTTGAGATCATCCTCCCGCTTGATGTTGGCAAAGATGGGGGTGGTTGCTGAGTGGACCATGGGCGACCTGAGTTCAGACGGATAGGTCGCAGACAGAGGTGTCTTGAGCGTGGACAAAGCCGGCTTGGAATCGGTAGCGGCCATGGCGGTGAAGATTGATGCTGCTCTGAACGAGTGACTTTGGTGCTTGTCGAGCAGTGCTGCGAACGAGGGCGGGCTGCGCTATGCCTTTGTCCACAGTGAAGTGGAAAGGTGGAGAGAGCGAGGCAGGCAGACAGGTACTTTGGCGCCGGGGAAGCGACCGTGTTTATTGTACGTACTCGACACTAGCTCGACGCGGATGCGCTGTTGTTGTTGGCCTCTGGATGGGTCCAAGATGCTTCTGCTAAAAATACCTGGGTATGCGGGCGCGTAGCAACTCTCGCGGAGCCAGGCAGGTGTCAGAGCGGGGCCTGCTAAGCGCCAGGCCTGGGGGATGGAGGCCGTGCGCTGGCGAACCACCGTCTACACCTCAACGGCTGTTATTGGCTGAGGCGCAATGAAACAAAGTGTGTGATGGCCCCTGCAGGTCTGAAGAGAGGCGACCGGCCGTCTGCGCAGCCTGATTCGCCGTCTGGCCTTGCGTCGCTGTGATGTCGGCGACGATGTGCGGGAGGCTGCGAGTGCAAACACGAGCCTAGCAGAAACAGGAGGCTCGTAATCTGAGGCCTGGCAAACGTGGCGACCTAGTCAGGGCTGTATATCTGAAGCGAGAGCAGAGGATCTGAGACGAGCTGATGAGACGTCCGTGTCAGAACGCTTCGAGCAAAGAGAGGATGAGTGAACTGCGGCAGCTGGAGTTGCTGGAAATAGAACGTGATATGTGCAGAGATGAGCATCTGATCCCATGGGAGCAATAACCATTTTATGTCTTGCTCGAACCGCTGTGTATTCTCCATGATTGCGTCGAACATGTCGCGCGCTTGCAGTGGGCACCATTCCCACACCCGACTGGCCACCCGTTCGACGCCCTGAGACCTCGTCCTGGTTCGTCTCGAGCGCGCGCCTCAGAACACCGACCTCCCGGACCTGGTTAATACGCAGGCCGTGCGGGACGTGGCCGCTCAAGGGATCGTCACAGGTTCAGAATACCTTGAGAGCAAAATCCATGAAACACCAATTACCAGCGCTTATAGATAACACGTCCTGTTCATTACGACTTCCCCATAGTCGTGACTACATGCGGCGCTTTGCTGCTTCATGGCCGTTTAAGCGCGGCCTACCTATCCGTCGCCTCGTAGCGTAGGCCCCTGACGGACCAATAGTCTTCTGTGCAGGGATACAAGCTGATGCCACGCGCGAAAGTTCAAGGCGTACAAGGCCATGGTCTCAAGGCTTGATGGACTCTGCATCTCGCACCGTAGAAGAGGAGACTAACTTTAGCTGTGCCGCAACAATACATTAATCGAAAGCAATGTGACCATAAGGCAGCCCTTATCCCACAAGAGCATGCAGACGACTGTCTTGATGTATGTCATGATCCTGGAAAGGGTGGACTGCATCACCAACCATGATCGTGGGGTTTTGTCCGAGAGGAGATGACGAGTCTTCCAATGGCACATGGCAGGTGTGCTCTCCGAAGAAGACTCTTCCATCGAACCGCCTTGTTTTAGAAAGTGTAACAAAGGGTTCCTGGTTCTTTTCGGCGGTTTGTTGATCAATGCACACCATTTGACATCTTCTACACGCTCCCAGCATTTCAAAATACTGTTGACCAATCTGAAGGAAGCGCCAATCATCTTCTGCGTACGGTTCCTCCAGACCTGGCGGGTAGTCCAGGTTCTCCGCAACCACAATGTTGGCTCTGAAGACCTCTGCTTGCGCCGCCTTGCCGCCCTCAGCTTTGATCAATTCATTGAGGCGATTGAGACTCGATCGTGAAATGGTCAGGATAGGACTCTCGTTCGATAGCAATATCGGTTTTGAAACACAAGCGCCTGGTATGATGGGTGCTGCATCTGGGAAAGCGCCGGGTATCTGCATAGCGCCAGCCTTTTTATATTTTTGGAGATGGGCTTTGGAATGTCTGGAAGAGCCACTGCCGTTGCCAACGGCTGGGAAGCGCGCAAGATGACAAGCCACTCCGAGAGCTTGCGTAAAGAAAGCCGATAGTTCCCTAGATCTGTATGTTTTGGCACTAATCGAGTCTCCACATACTCTAGCGTTTGCATTCTTATACACTGTCTCGTCCGTGAACAAACGTGGATCCGCCGAGAGAGGCACAGTGATCTCATGAGGGTTGGATATGTCCCGCAATGCACCGACCAAGGTAATGCATAAAAGGCCCTTGTCGAGATCGATGCTGGGACGAATGAGGGCCATCTTTGGGTAGCGCTTCTGGCTTAATGCTGCTCCGGTGCCCTGATGGACTAGACACCATTCACGATCCCAAGCGAGGCCTTCGGGTCGCACTTCCCATGCCCTCCCCGGCGGTACGCTGAACCCGGCACAGCTTTTTATAGGATATACACACAGACTTTCTACGTGCAGGCGGCTTTGTGCTGTGCTCCCAAGGTCGACAGATGTCATTGGTGCGGGTGCAGGTAGGTCCTCTTGGACGAAAAATTCGCGCACGAAGGCAACAAATGAGTTCACATCATGGAGTGTACTCATGGCTCCAAGGCTGACGCGTATCATACCAGTCGGTTTTGCACGGATGACATCGTTGTCATTGCCGCATCGTTGACCTGCGGAAAAGTTCTCTCGCATCTCCCAGGGAGCCAATCCTAACGAGGATGCAACGCCTCCAGGATTGCAAAGGCCGCCCGTCCGCAGTTGGAAGTTTTTGATTGCAGCAAGCTTCTCCATCTCTGCATTGCTGACCCAGCCACCAAATTGGTTGCGAAGATTGAATGCAACGACGGGGCCTTGTGTGGTTGAGTCACCGTATGTAGACGCAGGATCTTTGTAGATCTGGCACACGCCCTCGCCGTTCCCATGCCGAAGCGCGGACAGTCCGTGGTAAAGCTTTTTGGCCAAAAAGGTGGTGTGCTTCGAGACCTGGGCTAGTGACGAAAATAGCTCCTGGTGTACAGTCAGGGCACTATCGAGCGCCATGATACTGTGGATCGGTAGGGTGCCATCTTCTAGTCTTTCGTGCAGCGAATCTGCCTTCCTGGCGTGCCATTGCTCCTTGAGGCAAACGACCATCTCGACCGTGCCTCCACCAAAGTAACGGCGTTTGTCGAAGACCGATGCAGACGCTTGCCTCACGATCAATGCCCCAAGATCAGGAAAGCCAAAAATCTTGTACAGGCTCAAAACGGTAAAGTCAGGTGCATCCTGTGCGTTACCAAAGTCAAGCGGCGAGGTTGAGACATGGGCTGCGGCGTCCAACAAGGTGTACACCGCCTTCTGTTTGCTTGTTCGTATGCGATGTGACCAGTCCAAGGGTAGGCGACGTCCATTCATATTGGATTGCGCGGGATATGCGAAGAGCCTGGCCCGCCCAATTCCTTCGTCTTGCTGCTCGATCCATTCGTTGACCTCGGCATCCGATGTGAAGCACTGATGCTCAGTCGCGGCCTCACGTACACCTATCAAGCTCGTGTGGGCATCTCGGTGGTAGCCATACCAGAACCCATTCTCTTGATCACGAAAAGCATCCAGCACTAACTTTATCCCCGCGGTAGCGTTGGCAACGAACACAACATCGAACTCTTGCGGGTCTGCATTGAAGAGACCTAGGAGTCGAAGCCGAATGTCCTCGATGCGCCGTGTCGTCAATTGTGAGGCATTGGAGGCAGAGTGAGGGTTGCCATATAGATTCGCGATCATGTCCGCGGAGAAGCGTTCGATCAGCGACTTGGGGTATAGCGTGGTTCCAGCATGGTCGAGGTAAGTCGTCCCTGGATCAATCAATTTTGCGATCCCTTCTAACTGCACATATAAAGCATACCTTGCAGCATAGGATATTCCTTCCTACGAAGCTCCTCGATCGCATTATCATATCTGACGTAATTATCTTCCTCCATTGCGGTGATGTAGACCCAATCCTACTGAGGTCATCCGTAGTCCTTGAGAGAAGAAGGGACTGGGAAAGGGATCTGAGAAGAACCCATTTGATGCCAGTGGTTCTTGTGTCGTCGAGAGTGGGGGATGGCAAACAAACGGTGGAGTTGCGTTCAGATACGGCCGGCCCCGATCGCGCCAAGACTGATGACGGGCAACAAATAACCCCGATGTCTTGAAGAGCGAATGTGCGATGACTTCAGCTCAAAAACAAATTGTAATCTCATACCTACACATGCATCGTTCTTGCTGTGAAGGCCCACGTGAGTTTCGCCTCCTTCTACATTTTGGAGCGTGGGGTATGCATCGACGCACGGACCATGTATATTAACGTCGTCGGATCAAACGTGGGAGGTTACCATGAACTTCACATTTTGCGTGGCTTCCGCCAATTTTTTAGGATATAAATGATTATTTCTCGAATTAGACTAGCTAATTCTTACACGGTGAAAAAAAATTGATACAAACTGCTCTGGTGAAGATCTCACTGAAATGTTGTCGTCTCCTGCATCCTTCGACAGACGGGAAGCAAGAACCCCAAAAGGCTATTCAGGCATTTCTTTCCCTTTTGCATATTACTGTTTCTATTCTAGTCTCCTATACACCGTCTCTCTTTATCAATATATCTCTAAACAAAAGTGCCAGCATCCTCTATCCAGACCATCTGTTCATTTCCGCAGACGGCACCATTGAAAAGCCCCAACATTTACAACATATTCACCAAACCAAAACAGAGAACCAGGAGAACTGGCTCCATGAGATAGAAGGGCACCACCTTCCAAGCTTAGGAGCTGCAGCTATTCGCCCTATCCGCACTTTGTATCTTGGACAACACCACGACCAGCGTAGCACTGAACATGCCTTCGGAAAAACACAGACAACGAACAGAGACTAAATCCCAATTATATTCGCGATGCTCAATCCTTCACTGAGTGGAAAACAATAGAGCTACCAGTCATGTTTACAATTGAAAACATATTAATTGCTGGACTACTTTATATTACCTCAAAGTTCCGAGATCGCGGAATGGCGCAAGTATAAAGCAGCAGGAAGTAAAACGTTGTGATTCCACGGGCCAAACATAAATGCTCACGTACGCAGAAACTGATAAGATACGGTACATCGAACAAGGCAAGAAGAATGTCTTTCTCGGTGCTTCGTGCCTGCGGAATCGTAGTCATACAGCGAGCAAATCAGACGCTGTAAACGTTCGCCCAGTCAGGAAGAAAAGGGAAATAGTAGATTTTGTGACACATGCCATTGTCGATCCTTAGTATTAGCTATGCAAATCCGAGGATTCGTTCGCTCCTCCCATGTTGTTTCCCCCTATTACTTGAAGGGGCCAGAGCACCGTATGCAGCCTAGAGCACACCATAGATGCGCCTATGTCTTCCACGAAACTGGAAGGAGGTACATCCCCTCTACTTCCGCCACCGCCTGAGTCTCACACCAAGTTAATACACGTTGGCTCCCTCGGACAATCAGAACCCATCTCCTCACCCACATCAAACTTACTGCTTCTTCTTCCCCGCAACGCCCGCCTTCTTCTCCTCAGCAGCCTTCCTATCAATCTCCTGAATCTCCTTCTCCTCGGCACGCTTCGCATACCAGTGGCCCGCCTGCAGCACAAGCACGCCAACAAGCACAAGCGCAAGAATAGTATTGCTGGCCGCGAAAACGCGCAGCGTGTCCTCGCGCGAAATGTAGCCCTCGCCGTCGGCCAAATCGGTCTCGAGGTCGACGCCCTCGGCGGCCGCGCGCACAGAGTCGCCGTAGATGCCTGCCGTCACGACGCGGAAGCCCTTGACCACGTTGGTCATGTACACGGTTATGCCCGCCATGTAGAGCACGAGCGACGCGCCGTCGAAGAGCATGTTGGCCTCGCTGGGCTTGAACAGCTTGAGCAAGAAGCCGAGGAGCCCCGTGCCGATGGCGATGTTGAGCACGCGCCCGATCAGCGGGGGCGACTGGTACAGGAATTTGATGTGCGCTTCGAGGATGTTGAAGTAGGGCGTGCGGTCCTCAGGCATGGTCCAGAGCACGTTGTAGTCGTAGGGCAGTTGCGCGAAGAGGACGCCGAGGAAGAAACATGTTGCTGTTCAGAGAGTTAGGCTGGTGCGATTTCGAGGAGCATGACAAAGAGATGGGGATTTTTGGGTGTACGTACGTCCTATTACGAGGAAGCTCGAGAAGTTGCCCGACATGTTTGCAGCTGGGGGATGTGCAAGGCGATGAGGTGTGCGCGGGTTACGGCGGATCGAGTTGATGAAGGAGGACAGATTGAATTCAAGCTGTGGGCGCAGCTTATCGTGAAGGCTTGCTAATAAGAGGCAGCGTAAACACGCGAGATCTGTGGATTGGCGGTAGCCTATTTGAGAAGGTAGCAGTGCGACTGGGCCGTGGAAAACGTAAGCTCTTTCGCGAGGCAATATGCAGAGTCAAAGTATCCCGAGCTCATCTGAAGCTGAGATGTCTGCTTTCGCTTTCTAGCTATCCCACGCTACGGTAGCGACCCCGCCAGATACCCGGTGGTGATGCCGGCCTGCAGGTCGTGCAGCCTTGGCATACCGTCACATCTACTCTCACGCGATTGGACAATGTGGTCAGAGAACAGACGGATATATAATTGCTTCATTTAGGTGCTATGCTTTGAACCAGCATCTAGTCGTATGCAAGGGTAGCGCAATTCCCTCAGACTTAACGCCGTCATGCGCCATACTATAACTCCAGCTCAAACCCCGTACAAATCGTGGCCATCTAAAAGTCCTCATCATCCATGTCCAGGTCATCACCAGCTTCGATGAAAACAAGCCGTGTGCCTTCTCCGGTTGTTTGCCAGACCTAGTCAGACATATTAGTATTTGCATACACGTAGACTTCAACAAAACAATTGTACTTACATCAATGGAGGAATACTCATCAATAGTCTGCTCGAATTGATCGGCAGTGAAGCCCTTTGCCAGCACTCGTTCTCTGACCCTACGCAGGTCGAGTTCGCCCCTCGTACCATCGCCCACTGCCGCAGCACCGCTCGCCTCCATCGACTTGATGAGGTGATAAATCTTGCTGCTGGGAGTGTGATCATCCCTGCGGTTGTCATCGGTGTACAAGCTAGCTTTGCTAACTTCGACCAGGCGTAGTGCCTCGTCAACATCCTCGGAGATGACCTGCTCAGCAAATCGCAAGCGCGCCAGAGCCTGTGCAAGACGTAAGACACCAAGAAGAGTACGAGGCGAGGTATGCGTGAAGGCCTTCTTGGATTTTTCATCGCGCTTTTGCTGTTGACGCATCCGAACGTAGGCACCAACCATATAGTCGGATACCTCTTTTGGAACGGTAGGTCGGTAGGACCTTGCGCGAGCTACCCATTGTCGGACCTCGGCGGGAGTGAAAACAATGCCTCCAGGAGCTTCGGGATGCGCGTTGTGCATATGTACATGCGTTACGTGGCGTGCCAATTCTTCGTCAGAGTCGCGCGCCGGGGTATCAAGAATAAGGAAAAGAACGTCAAAACGAGACAAAAGCGCAGCGGGAAGGTTGATGTTCTCAACGGGTGAGATACGTGGGTTGTAGCGGCCGTAGAGAGGATTGGCGGCAGCAAGGATCGACGTCCGGGCATTAAGGGTCGTTGTGATACCGGCTTTGCTGATTGAGATGGTTTGCTGTTCCATGACTTCGTGAATCGCGGTTCTGTCACCATCATCCATTTTGTCGAATTCGTCGATGCAGCACATGCCATTGTCGGCCAGGACAAGTGCACCTCCTTCAAGAACCATCTCATCGGTTACTGGATCGCGCATGACTGCGGCAGTAAGACCGACACCACTGCTACCACGACCAGTCGTGTAAACACCGCGGGGAGCAACCTTGGTAATGTACTTGAGCAACTGCGATTTGGCCACACCGGGATCGCCCATCAAGCAAACATTGATATCACCACGAATGCGCATGCCGTCTTTGACTTCCTTCGTGACACCACCAATGAGCTGCAAAAGAAGAGCTTTCTTGACATCGACATGGCCGAAGATTTCTGGAGCAATAGATCGCGAGAGGTACTCGTATAGCTGGCCAGTCCGCTCCAATTCGTTCATTCTTTTCAGGGTAGGCTGAGCAAGGACAATGTCATCGTAGGCCTTCTTATGTTGAAGCACGTACTGTGCCTCAAGATAAGTATCCGTGAGAAGACCAGCACGAATAGCCTTGAATCCCGTATATGGAGTGGGCAAGAATATACCAGTAACGTCGATAACGTCACCGGGATTGATCTGGCGGACTAAAGCACCGTGGCAATGAATGGTCAATTGCCTAGGAATGTGACCCACTGGTACTTGATCGGCCATCTCCTGAATCTTGACTTCTTGGAAGGGGAGGAACTTGGAAGCACGTGTCGAGAGGAAGAGCTGACCTTTGGTCTTGTTCTTCTCGCACTCCTCTGAGGGACATTCGACCATCGGAGTAAATTGCTTCGTCGTCACAGGTTGAAACACTTCGCTTCCGCAACGATCGCAGGAGTAAGCGTTTACTAGCACGGCAGGCTTGACATCTGACACCCTGGTTGAGATACCGCGGACCGTAATGAGATGACCCAAGTGCTCTCCGCGTACATTTCGCACAGCCAAGGCTTTCGAATTTCGTTGACTGCTCGCACCAGACGGTATCCTAGGCATAAAGTTGAGAGTATAGCGACGGGTCAAAGATGCGGGGAACATTGTGTCCGCGGTGGCCTGTGAAGCATCGTCTACACCTTGCAGCTCCTGCTGTCTCTCATTGCGCTTTGAGCGCTGGGTCATGATGACATCTAAGACATCGTCCTTGAAGCTGGGGAAGGTCAGTGTTCAGTCAATAATTGGATAGCGGGGCATCTACTTTATTTCTCTTGTTGGTGGCGGCAGGCACTGGTCTACGGCACGAGAGATGATCTCGATATAGTGGTGCGCATTGCACTCAATTGACTCGACCAGTTTGTAATTATGCTCGTCGTCGGCGCTTGCTCGCTCATACTGCAGTCCATCAGTACTAGCGGGTAGTCGTAATGTGTATGATCTTACCGCCTCCACGTCATTCAAGTCTATGAAGATCTCGTCCAGCGTGCGATTGGCAACATCCTGCAAGATGTTCATGTACTTCAGCTTCGACTTGTTACGCGCCTGCGAAGCGTTCGGGGCTGGGTCGTCCGAGTCGTCCACCATGTCGTATTCGTCGTCTGCGCCATTTCCGCTAATGTTGAGATCTCCCAGCTGATCGGCGGCGTCGGTCGAGGCCGATTTGAAGTTCTTGAGGAAGTCGACAAACGCCGCTGCGAGTACCATTAGCTGTGTCTCGTCGATTGTGTTGCGCCAGCCTCCACCCACCTTCCTGCTCGGTGTAGTTTACCGGCGCAGCTGTTGGAAAAAGCGACATTGCGTTTCTGGGTTCCAGTCACGGGCAAGGACGTTGTGCGCGGGAGTCTGGCTGTCGGGGGGAGATGTCGCGGGGAGGGGGGAGGAGCAATTTTGGGCATGTACTACGAAGTATGGGGCTGGTCTGGTCGCGTTGCAGCGCGTCGGGGCGCGTTCCCACTGCTGCTGCGCCATTGGCTGCAGTTCTGCCACCGCCTAGGCACCCTGGGCGAGCCCTCCAGCGCCGACGACCTCGGCTTAGGTGGGAGAGCTCGACGAGTCCGCCAGAAGCAGAGGTGAAGTCGTTTGTTGTCTCCTCCACACTTCATTCTCTACATCAGTCATGCCGCCCAAGAAGCCTGCGGGAAACATCGTTCAGGCTGAGGTTGCGCTGCACCAGTCATTGAAGAATTGCCTCGTCAATCTTCCCTCCTCGCTGGTGTCTGTCCTCGTGAATGCCAATACGGTATGGGATGCCCCCGAAGAAGCCGCCCCAACGCTGACACGTCTCATGTAGGTTGCGCAGAATGTCGTCGTCGAGCTATCCTATCGCCAGCCAGCACCCCCTGGCGCATCGGACAACCGCAATGCAGCCCCTCAAAAGTCCGTGTTCGTGGGATGGACGGGCATGCAGAGCAAGCGCAGAATTGCGCCCGTGGTGACGAGGGATGGTCTCAGGGGCAGTCAGTCCTTGAGCCAGCAGGATCTGCCCGCCGTAGAGGTGGATGCAACATTCGCGCGCTTGATCGGACTTCAGGAAGGGCAGAAAGTGGGAATCCTCCTCCACCTAGACCCTCCACAGGCGCATACCATCAACATCGAGCCGCTGACCCCTGTTGATTGGGAGATGATCGAGCTCCACGCGCAATTCCTCGAATTGAACTTTCTATCACAGATTCGCGCCCTTCCCAATCCTCAAGCTCAAGCTCCGCATCCCCTGACGCTCCATCTCTCGCCCACAACAACTGTGAATATTACCGTCACTTCAATCGCCCCCGCACCGCCCACCGCTTCGCCCTTTGTCAAAATCTCCCCAGATGCTGAAGTTATCGTTGCACCGAAGACTCGCCAGAAAGAGCGCAGCTCGAATAGGGAAAGCAGGAGTGTGGGTGGGGCATCCAGAAAGAGCGGCAAGAGTACAGCAAGCACTGTCCGGCGCCGTAGTGGTCGTGAAGAGAGCACCAGCAAAGGTGCCGTGTTTCTTCGAGGCGTAGACCGCAGTGTGGCTCAGGAGTGGTTTGATGAAGACGAGGACGCCGACGTCGAAGGTCTCAAAGTTTGGGTTGACAAAGATGTTCTCCTCACCAAAGCATTGAGAGGTGCCAACTGGGTATCTGTAGCCATCATCAAACCCGCGGGACTACAAGAGCCAATTGATATGTCGAAAGAACAAGAGCAAGAAAAGCCTGCGACCAGGGTTGTTGCAAAGATACTCGCATGGGAAGATGCCCCAGACAGTCGCCATGTCGCACTTTCTCCAGACCTATGCAGGGTCCTCGGCTTTGAAGGATTCGTAGGTGGTCTTGTTCGGATCGAGGGGGCGCCTAGTCAGACAGCGAAACCTTCCGCTATCAAGCCGCAGGGTTCGAAAGACGCAAAAGACGCCGTTGTGAAGTCCATCAAGATCATTCCATTCTCAACCTCCGCATCACAGAGCAATTCTGCTCTGAGGTTTGGCGGCGAGTCGAAACAAGACCAAGAAGAAGCCATACAGAAGATCAAGACGATTTATGGAAAGAAAAATGGTCTCTTGGATGGTCCGGTCACTGATGGAATGATTTTGCCGGCATTGAAAGACTCGGAATCTGGATGGCAAGGGGGCCTTTTGAGGTTCGACCCACCTCAACCATCGAATGGACTTTCATGGGTACTATTCCCAGAGAGAAAGCCTGCTGTCGAACTTGGCCAGGAGATAGCCACGCCTTCTAGCTGGGCAAGAGGCTGGCAACAAGGCGAACCCTTGCCAGAGACTCCGCAAACATTGGTTGGGATTGATCCCCTCATTGAACAGCTTCGATCACACCTGACGCACAGCTCCTCTGTTCTTCTTACCGGAGGCCTTGGTGCAGGAAAATCGAATTGTGCCCAGCTTCTTGCTCACCAACTCCGAACTGAGTATCTTTTCAACACGATATACTTCCCTTGCCGAAAGCTTGTAACGGACGAAACGAGAGTGACCACTATCAAGGAGACACTGAACAGGTTGTTTGCAACTGCGTCATGGGGAGCCAGAGCCGGCGGGAACGCAGTCGTTATCCTCGACGATCTTGACAAGCTTTGTCCTGCGGAGACGGAGCTGCAAGTAGGCAACGAGAACGGGCGTAGCCGACAAGTGAGCGAATGTCTCATCTCAATTGTGCGGCAATACTGCTCTATGAATTCCGGTGTGGTTCTGTTAGCCACGGCACAAGGCAAAGAGGCCCTCAACAATGTTGTTGTTGGTGGCCATATTGTGCGAGAAATTGTCAGCTTGAAGGCACCGAACAAGGATGGTAGGCGAAAAGTGCTCGAAATGTTGGCATTCAAAGACGCAAAACCTCAGACCAGCCAGCAACCAAATGGCCACGCGTTCCCGAGCTCCCCCTTGAACAGTCGGCCCGGCACCTCGCATCGTAGCCAGCCAAGTGCCTCAAGTATTGAGCGCTCCGAAGATTACGGCTTCGTCGTTGATTCGACCATCGACTTCCTCGACCTAGCTGGGCAAACAGATGGTTACATGCCTGGCGATCTCGTCCTTCTCACTTCTCGTGCTCGGAACGAGGCGCTCATTCGGTCGGTCAGCGAGACATCAAACACTGTATCTCTTACTCGAGAGGACTTCACGCAGGCTTTATCTGGCTTCACTCCGGCCTCCCTTCGCAATGTAACACTCCAATCCTCGACCACAAAATGGGATTCGATAGGTGGACTTCTCACAACCCGCCAAACTCTCCTTGAAACTTTACAGTATCCGACAACATATGCGCCCATCTTCGCTCAATGCCCCTTACGACTCCGCTCTGGGCTTTTGCTCTATGGGTATCCAGGATGTGGAAAGACTCTGCTTGCATCTGCAGTAGCAGGAGAATGTGGATTGAACTTCATATCTGTCAAGGGTCCTGAGATTTTGAACAAGTATATCGGTGCATCTGAAAAGAGCGTCCGTGACTTGTTCGAGCGTGCAGAAGCCGCACGACCTTGCGTCCTATTCTTTGACGAATTCGACTCCATCGCGCCGAAACGTGGACACGATTCCACCGGCGTGACCGACCGTGTAGTCAATCAACTGCTCACACAAATGGACGGTGCAGAAGGCTTAAGCGGCGTCTATGTACTCGCTGCCACATCTCGACCCGACCTCATCGATCCTGCCCTCCTCCGACCAGGCCGTCTAGACAAAAGTCTCCTGTGCGACATGCCCGACGTAGAAGAGCGTATCGACATCCTGAAAGCCGTAACGCGAAAACTGCACCTCGCGCCCAGCGTCCTCACCTTCGACACATCGGGCGAGAACCTCCGCGAAATCGCCCAGCGCACAGAAGGCTACTCGGGCGCGGACCTCCAGGCCGTCGTGTACAACGCCCAGCTCGAAGCCATCCACGACGTGCTCGAGGAAACCGAGCTCGGCGACCCCACAAAGTCGGCCTCGGCCAAAAAGACAACCTCCTCCAGCACCGCAGCCAAAGACAAGAGCATCCCAGAGTTCACGCACTTCCGCTACGGCGACGCGGAACCCGCCTCCCCGCCCGACCCCAGCAAACCCATCCCCTCCTCCGCCCTCACCGAGCGCGCCCTCGTCGCGCAGAAAATCGCTGCCCTCCAGGCCCTCCGCCGCAAGCAGAAACTGCTGCAGCGCCCGCACTCCAGCCACGCCGACGCCGACGACAAGGACAAGCCCGACGACGCGGGTGCGGAGCGCAAGGACCCGGAGATCAGGTGGAAGCATATTGAGCATGCGCTGAGTACGGGGCGGAGCAGTATTAGTGCGCAGGAGAGGATGCGGTTGGAGCGGATTTATAGGGAGTTTGTTGAGGGAAGGGATGGCGATTTGCCGAATGGGCAGGGGGGGACGGAGATTGGGGGACGCTCGAGTTTGATGTAGGATGTAGGATGGGGGGTTTGGGGTGGAGGTTACTATGTAGGTGTATCTTGTACCTTGTAGCTAGTTGTATATTGTGTGAGTGTAAAAGTAATCGAGGAAATACCAGTTTCTCTCCAACCCGTACGCCTTACGACTGAGTGTCACCCTGAGCATCTTTCTGGAATGTGCTTGAGTCATAACGTTTGACACTGACAAAGACGCACATCGTGAAGTGAAGAACTAGATCACATTCGCTAGAACCCGATGCTGTGTCAGAAACCATGAGTATTGTACACAGTAGACAGAGAAGCAGAAGAAGTAAATGTCTAAAACAAGTCCTCTCAACTCATCTCCACATCACATCTTCCCCATTCCCTTCCCTTCCCTCTCGTCTCCATCCCACACACACTCAACTATCTATTTCCCCACAGCAGCCTTCGCCTTATCCGCCACCTCGTTCGCCTTGGCCTCGACCACAGCCGCCACACCCCCAATCTCGCCCTTCGCCTTCTCCGCGAGCGCCGCGTCGCGGCCCCCGAAATTCCAGTAGTTCAGGTACCGGTAGCCCTGGACGAGCTGCGAGGTGAAGTTGATGGCGTGGCATCCGAAGAGGAGGTAGTTTGCGGGTGTGACGGCGAGCGCGTAGCGCATAAAGGTGCCGGAGTACATGGTGAGGGCGCCAGTCATGCGGCCGGAGATACTAGGATGCGGTGTCAGCGCTGTGATTTCTCTCGTGGAGGGTGGTGGGGAATGCAGTGCAAGATAGGGAGGTTGAGGGGAGAAGATACGGGGTGGAAATGGGAGTTGGGTACGTACATTTCTGGATCTTTGCTCATGTCCGCAATAGCAGCCAGCGGGATACCAAAGTTACTCGCAGGACCCCAGAAATCTGTTTCCTGTTAGCTCCTGCACGTTCGTATATCTTCTTCCCATATTTTCCGAACATGTGCAACATCGGTTCTGTCGTCCATGTCGCCCAATGCCTTCTCCGAGCACGCCTCGCAATTATCCGGAGAGAAAGTTACGTACGGGTCGAGCAGAAGTAGTCGGTGTACTTGTTTGAGCGAATTTTCGCATTGAGGGCTTTGATCGCGGCGGCCATCTTGACGGTGGGGGGCTCGTGTGGACTGCGGGGCAAGGAAGAGCAACAGGGCCGTGGTCGAGAGAGATGAGTCGCCGTGCTTTGGTGTTGAGGTTGCGGAAGCCGGTGCCAAGAAATTGTCGGGGAAGCAGCCAACCGCAAGGTCCGCAATTCGGAAGGGCGTCACGTGCACTACAGCCTGAATGGAATACGGACGCCATTGATGTCTACAACTAGAACTGGCAAAGTGGTGAGGCATTGAGTAGAGGTCATTATAACGAAGTAAACAATTGAACAGGTTTTGTGAAGAAAGGTTCATTGAAGCTTTCAAGCCAATGGTATTCACGGCTTTCAGCCTACTAAACTCCTTGTATGCTAGCTTTTGTGCTGGGTATCCCTTACCTGCCCTTGGTTACAGGTAATCTCCTAAGCTAACATGAATCTCCTAATCTGCAGTTGCGGGTTCCTCGTGAAGTGAGAGGCGCTGCACTTCATAGCCTTAGCTTCGCAATTTCCAATCGTGACCGAAGTTTGTGATTCTCTTCTGTTTCCGAAACTTCGCCGATACTCCAAGCAATAGATGATCAATGATCCAAACACCATTGCCCTTCCTTTATCTTCCACCATAGCCGGGAGGAGGTCCACGGCTGTTGAAGCCTGAAGGTCCACCGAAACCTGGAGCGCCTCCATAACCACCGGGAGGGCCTCCAGGAGGTCCGCCACCAGGGGGAAAGCCAGCTATGATAAGTTAGTACGATCAATCCGAAGTGATAAAGGTGTAAAACTTACGACCACCAGGGGGACCACGACCGGGGAACGGAGGGGGCCCGCCGAACGGTGGCGCACCTGGGAAACCACCTCCAAACCCGCCGCCAGGACCTCCAACGCCAGGCGTAGGTCCAGTCAAGCCGACTGGCAAGCCACGTGCAGTCGGTCGTGCAACACCAGGTCCAGCGACGAGAGATGCAGTTGCGGACGGGCCTGAAGCAGTTGCTCCCAGTCGTGCACTCTGGTCTGCCGGGGGCGGTCCATCGACTGAGAGCGAGATGACATGCGCGCCGCGAATGATAGTCAGTCCAATGGTGCGTCGCTCTTCGGTTTCGGTCACGGTTTGCGCTGCGCCTGGAGCGGCTTTCCCGCGTCGGCGAGTGCGTCTAAACTCTTCGGTGTCGGCGAGAACGAGATTCATGTGCTAGAAACATAAATTAGTCGTAGTCTTCACGGTAACGGCGCTGTCACTAACCTTGTCGAAGGCAAGCATCTGTCCAACCAGTTGTCGACCATCTTGAAGAGTTACCTTCATGCGGTAGTTGATCTAAGGCAGGTGAGTATAGCGCAATCGCAAGGGGATCGCGGAAGCTTACGAGGT
The DNA here is from genome assembly GCA_001644535.1 of Pyrenochaeta sp. DS3sAY3a. Taxonomy (NCBI): domain Eukaryota; kingdom Fungi; phylum Ascomycota; class Dothideomycetes; order Pleosporales; family Cucurbitariaceae; genus Pyrenochaeta; species Pyrenochaeta sp. DS3sAY3a. Next base: position 1,251,511 of record KV441640.1, on the reverse strand, counting down.
TTTGCTGTGCAATTAGTCGTTAGCCAGATTCTATGCGCAACTTCACGGGGGAGCAATGGGGGAGCAGTTTGGCAGGCTGCAGAGCGGTATGACCTACCATCTTTCCCTGTCTGTTGGCGGCTGCAGACATGGCTAGTTTGGCGCGTCCGAAGACGACTTGAGACTCGAGAGAATGGGTGTGGAACGAAGACGGAAGGGGACCCCTCGCAGCTGGCAGTGGTGGGGTGTATGGAGCTGTCGAGTTCGTGATGGTGTTGGAAGCTTTCCGCGCGCACGGGCCACGCTAACAAAGTCTTGGCTCACACTCGCTTAGCCGCCCTCCAAAATATCGCATCGCGACTTGTCTCCTCCCGCGACATTCGACATCGACACCCACGGACGACTACTAACACCGCAGTCATCACAATGGTACGCCACGACCGCCGGCCATCCACTGCGACGCCTCTGCTAACCTCTACCGCAGTCCGACTCCAAGGCCTCCAACCCCATGCGGGAGCTTCGCATCCAGAAGCTCGTCCTCAACATCTCCGTCGGCGAGTCTGGTGATCGTTTGACCCGTGCCGCAAAGGTGCTCGAGCAGCTGTCCGGTCAGACTCCCGTCTACTCCAAGGCCCGCTACACCGTCCGTACCTTCGGTATCAGGAGGAACGAGAAGATCGCCGTCCACGTCACCGTCCGTGGCCCCAAGGCCGAGGAGATCCTCGAGCGTGGCCTCAAGGTCAAGGAGTACGAGCTCCGCAAGCGCAACTTCTCAGAGTCTGGCAACTTCGGTTTCGGTATCAGCGAGCACATCGACTTGGGCATCAAGTACGACCCTAGCATTGGGTAGGTCACCTCGGAGAAATGGGACAAGGAACACTACTGACTGGAGCAGTATCTACGGCATGGACTTCTACGTCTGCATGACCCGCCCTGGTGAGCGTGTCGCCAAGCGCAGGCGGTGCAAGAGCAAGATCGGCGCCTCCCACAAGGTCAACCAGAACGAGACCGTCAAGTGGTACAAGAACCGATTCGAGGGAATTGTCAGATAAGCGTATCGACACATGGGAGAAGAGGGAAACGAAGTGAAGATTCTGCACGATAACCAGCATTTCGGTCTCGGAGGGTTCGGCCTACGGAGTCCTGGATGTACTTAACAAAAGAGCAAGCATTGAACTTGCGGCCTATCTATCAATGGAGCTTGACCGAGTCTCTAACGAGCGGGTCTTCGATCACATACAATGGAGGCTTCACTTGGGTGAATGTTCCGTACAACCATTGTTTGATCATTTTCATGCCTGTTGCTGTCCGATGGTGCTATGCTCGTTCGTTGCTTGAGTATTGCTGACTCGCAGGTTCGCCGTAGAGCTTCCCTTTCGTACTCCTCAGTCGTCCGCACCAACCAAACCACATTCGATCAAGGCTTACCTCAGTACCTCGTTAGCTTTTGAGATTGACAAGTGTGATAATTAACCATGATTCTTTCGCATTCGGACGCTGACCTCATCCCCCGCAATCTTTCCGTCAGCTCAAAAAATATCACGACATTAGTAACTTATCTCCGCTCCAACGTCAGATTTTTGCAAGATTACCACGACAAGTGACATGGCCTCGCAACAATTTTCCTGATCAACGTCTAAACCTTGGCTAGGCCGAGACTCCTATCTTGTGTTCGCCCCCACGATTGCAAGATTCAAACATCGTTGTCTTGGTGTGTGTATGTATTCACGTGCTCGCACCCTTACTTTGAAGACTGCCCTTCGGCTCCTCACTGCGAGCATATTAGTCCGAGACAACGTGATAGAACATGACACCACCACGTCGCTCAGAGCCTGGCATTGTCTCTCCGATACTTCACGTGTGCGGAAAACTGGAGGCGATATGTGTAACGTTTCCTGGGCAATGTGTCATGGCAGGTGGTGTGGTTGTGGAGAGGAAGACATGTAGATACCTAAGTAGGTTGGTCTGTAGTCATGGGATGCAGACATGGTGGAGGCCATGTTCAATGAATGAATGTAGTAGACTCGAAATTAAGACTCGACCTTGCATACTCAGGTACTTGCCTACCTACCTTTCCGTCGTCGTCGTCCATTTCTTCCATTTTCTCTCACATACCTGACCACCTAGCACTCCACACCCATCATTCCGCATCGCCTCGATGCAGAAGTGAATGGATTCACTACGCTCGTTTCCAATTTCGACTCTGGCCACATGTTGTGGATCTGTGTTACCATGCTTTTGTACCCACGTACCTTAGCTGGGTATCTACCGTAGTGGAACTCATCGTCTCCCCGTGACCTGCGTCTCAACCGCTCGTGCAACATAACCCATCGCTGCGTTCATTCATGCTGCGTCTATCATCCATGTTAGCTGGCATGCTTGCTCGCTACGCCACCACACCCAGACCTGACATCTCCTTACTTACTCACTTTCTCCCCCAACCCAACCCTAGAACCGCAATCCCCATCCCCATCCGCACTAACCCCCCATGCCCCAGCCATCGAAATAGCATACCAGCATACTATGTATACCGCCCCATCAATGCCATCAATGCCATACCACGCCTCCATCAACGCCACAACAGTCCCCAAAATTCCGCCGGGCGCCTACATAGCACCTTCAAAGCGCTTGCTCAAGCCCCAAGCGCCAAGCCTAGACATGCCAGAACGCCACCTAGGAGCCGCTTGGGACACGCACCGGTTCTGCGGCCGGAACGTGGTACGCACACTGCATGGGAATGTCTTCTTGGGGGGAGGCATGCCGGGATGACGGATTTCAATAGCGTTTGGAGATTGGAGCGGGTTTGGCGAGACGCTGGCGGGGATTTGGGCGGGCTGGGGAGGTGGTTTTGGGGTTTGGAGGGAGGGAGGGATGGATGGGTTCATGTGTACTACGTAGTAAGGATGTTGAGCTTGATGGTGGTGGTGATATTGTACGAAGTGAGCTTCGTGATGATATCACTTCGATATTCAATCCTCACGAAAAGAAGCACAAGTCAAGATATTGTAATACGTCTTTTGTATTTCATTCTTTAGATCCAACTGCTTCTTCCACATTTGATCTGGATCAGAATCTTCTGTACAATCTCCCCTCATCAACAAGGAGAGGCGTTATTCAAATAAGGTATCTCAAGGAAATCCGGTTCCAACACCCATATAGTAGTGGAAAATTATCAGCGATAGACAAAGTCTGGTAGGTATACCGACCGACCGACAGACAACGGGAAAGGGAAAAGTTGGGCCAAAGCCCACTTCTCATGGTTATCAAAAATGTACAAGAGCAACCCAAGATCGCCAGCCATGCCCAAATGACCCTGATCCCAGATTTAAAAGAAGAGAAAACGACACCGCGCGCGCTATGCAGCTTGAGCAAATATCAAAACATCATCGCACTAGATTTTCATTTCTGGCCAGTAACCGCAGGACCGAAGTCGAAGCCTGCGGGTTGTTGTGCTGGTGGTGGGTATGATGGTGATGCTAGTGGTGTGTATGCACCTGGAATTGGCACGCTAGCGTATTGTTGCTCGCCTGGTGCTGCTCCTACGTGGTCGTTTCGTCGTTCTTGGAATCCTGGGGAGGCAGGAGGGAGGGGTGGTGATACGGTGTTGCTTCGCGAGGGAGATTCGAAGCCGTCTTGCTCCATCTTAGGTGTCGCACCAGTGACCTTAATCGGTGGTGCTTGGAGAGCAAATGGCTGAGGTTGAGCGATCTCGCGAGCGTAGGCATATTGAACCTTGTCGCTCTCGCCAGCCTCAGCAGCGGAGTGAGGATCAACGTACATTGGGTGGCCTGGGGGTGGTCGCCAGCCGCCGGATCGAGGAGACATGGGTCCAAAGCCGGGAGTGTTGGGTGCGGATTGCGAGCGGAGCTGAGCAAGGTAGAGGTCGGAACGGGCACGGTCACGTTGAGCCATGGACTTCCTGAGCTTCCTCTTGGACCAGAATCGGTAGAAGACGATTCCGTAGATGGTAATGCAGAGAACCTCAATGACGACCTCGATGATGCAGCAAACAAGAGCCCAGTTCTAGTTTTTGTTAGTACACATTGAGCGCAGAGGGAAAAGCACCGCTTACCTGAAGACGGCAGACGAGACCATAGGCAATGTCATCCTCGAAAAGATGTCGTCGCTTGTTGTCTACGCAAGACCAACCCCACATATCCTTGTTGTTGTTCTGAGCTTTGCTTTGGTTGAATACGGCTGCTCCAACGGCCCACATGATGATGCTGAGAATGAAGAAACCAACAGCGAAGACAGTGTAGTACGCAGCAACCTTTTCCGCTCTACGGTGGCCCTTCCTGCAGTAGGCGATCATAACGACAACGGACATGAACAGCGAGATGCAGGCAATGGTGAGGAGCAGGACTTGGGGCCAGATCTTGGTGTTGTCGGCCCACGGGGGAAGATTGTTTCGCTTTGGGAGGTGCTTTGTGGCGTTGAAGATGGCGAATGCTGTTGCAACCATGGAAAGGACGATCAAACTGCAAGCAAAGTTGATGCCTCGAAGGAAGACCTTGGCTAATCGTACTCGAATTTTCATTTTCTGGTAGTTGTTAATGAACGAACAAGTCAACAAATCTGCTGGAAACATACCAAATCCTTTGCTTGCTCTTTTTCTGTCATTGCTTCTTGCTTCTCGAGCTGCCGCTCCTCTCTGAAGGTTGGGCTCATGATGGACATTGCTCCACCGGGTGTCCGTGGAGGAGCACCAGGCGATTTGAGGGCGCTCTTGAGAGGAGTCTTTGGCGTAGGCGGAGGGAGGTACTTTCGGTCGGTTTCCTCCATTTCGACGGATTGCATGTAGCCGAAGCCGACGTCCGAAACTTGAGGTTGGGGTTTGTAGTGGTTGGTGGGATACTCGAAGGGAGAGCGCGGAGCCTCCACTGGAGAATAGACTGATGTTGCTTCGGCGAAGCGTGCGGTTCTGGGGGTCTTTACGTCGAGAGACTCGTTTGAACTTCTTCTTTCAATCGTAACAGTGGTAAGCTTCTTGTCGTTGGCTGCCATCCTAAGACTATCCGGGAAATCACTCGAGCAGACTCGAAGATGTCATGAAGTGGGGACGGTGTGGAAGAGACGGGGTAGAAATGTCTGTGGAAGGACGACGACTATAATCCAGCGCAGCTTAGACCAGTCGGGAGGGAAGCGGATAAAGAGACAGAAGGCAAAAGACGCACGACGTATTACAATAAGAGACCTGCTGGAGAGAAGAGAAGGGAGCAGAGGCAATGGGCGAAGCGCTGGCCTTTTGACTCGGGGCGCTTGGAGGCGGCGAGGTCGTGGATTGGGCAGAGGGAGCACGGGGACGAAGCGGGTGGAGAGAGATGGGAGGAAAGCGGGCGGGTACTTACAACGTCTAAATGTATGGCGCCAAAGGCAGCCAGCTCGCACCACGGCGAGTGGGCGTGTGATAGGCTGGCTGGGGAGACGAGGTGGGAGCAATGGCGCGCGCAGAGGAGGGGGAGTGGAGGCCCAGAAATAGACGCCCGGGTGAAGTCGATAAACGATTTACAAACGAAGCGCATCCAGACCGGGACACTGCAGCGCGAAGACTTGGTTTATGAGAAAATCTGACCAGGAGCTTATCCTGCTTGTCAGCGGGCCTGGAAGGGTTCTCCACAGCCGTGGCGATGGTCAGTCGGACGGGTCGTACGTGGACAGTGTCGCAGTCCCAGGTTAGCAGTGCTGAGGGCGACTGAGGATAGGCAGAGAGCATAGAAAGACGGCGGAACCCATTCACATTGCTCGCTGCTGCGCTCGGCAGCGTAGGAGCGGGCAGCATAGTGGGCGCTCGGGTGCTGGGGTCGAGGGAGACGGGCATCCAATTGTTTGCAGCTGTTTCGCGCCTGCAAAACGCAACATGGCGGTTATCCATCGTGAGTGGTTGGGGGCGGCAGGAACATTGCATTGAGCTCGGGTCGCGCTAGCCGCATTGGCTCGAGGGCAGCGCCTGCGTATCCTGGCCGGCCAATCGCGGGCGGGAAGGCGCTGCTGGCCACTGGCAGGAAGCCGCCGCCCCGCTTCCAGTCTAGAGGCAGTGGCCCTCGAGGCCTGAGAGCTGCGGCGACCCGCTTCCTCTGAAGCCTCTCTCGACGACAGCCCTCGAGCCTCTGCCCCAGCCCGCTCCTCGTTGCCCATCGCGGGCTCAAATCCACCGATGCTGGCGTGACATAAAGCATCCGGCTGCCCGCACTTCATCAGCACCATGTATGGATTAATTTGTCACAGTCTTGTCCGTCAGCGCTGGCCATGCCGGTAGGTGGGTGACGCTCTCGAGTGCATCGCATGCCAGGGCACAATGCACCTATCAACGCCAGACACCGATCATACGCCCGTTCTGCAGGGCCGGGCACAACCGCTGCTAATTAGCCACACTTCTAGTCCTGCTCGTCTTTGTGTTCGCCGATCGGGCCATTTACCCTGCTTTTTGGGCCCTGTCTAGCCACATGTAGTCTCATCCGTTTCGTTTTGCGGCCATCTTCTGCATGCTATTTTTGGGGCCTTTCCCGCCTCGTGGGGTAGCACTCCCTACTGGCTGCCCGCTCCCATGCCTCCAACGGCGACATGGGGCTCTCGTGTGCTGGCGCTCCCTTACAGACCTTCTGTCGACGTCCACGTTGCTCCTGGTCGGTGAGATCACCGTATGAGGAGCAACAAGCAACAATGAGACAGCACACTCCGCCTTCCCCAGACGCCATTTCTTCACCACACCGCAGAGGGCCGTCCCTTGCGCGGGATGGATGCCGCCGAAGGTGTTGAGAGTAAGCGGTATCTCGAGGATCCGCCCACCTTCGCCTCCATCGTGAGACACGCAGCGATGTACTGCCATGTACTGCCATATCTACAAAATGGTGGGCTCGCAGCTGCAGTGAACGTATGGCACACAGTCCAGATCTCAGTTCGTGCATTCGCTTGCGAGTACATCAGCTGTCCAACCCACCGTTGAGCCGGTCGCTCTCCCATGTCCATGATGCACTTTGTACCACTTGCATTCATCGTCGATCTAATTTTATCGCCTTTTGCTGTAGTCTTGCGTCCCAAGGACCGCAAAATACCTACACCTGGACCATCAGTTCACTAACACGCGAGACACATCACCCGGTGCAGACAATTACCCTGCTACGAAACATTTTATCCTCTTTTAGTCTCGCTTCCACCACAACGGGCCTTCTTCTGTGCTTGCGAGGTCCTCCTCCCAGCCTCCATTATATTGCTCTGCAGCTACTTGCTCGTTATTGCCGTCTGCCTTCTCCGCTAGGGCTGAGTTGAATATTCTCCCCGGCCCCAATCCCGCCTTGTCCAGGAACGGCGATATTAATAGCTATCTACAGTATATTATACTCGGGGTACGTATATTGCAAACACTACGATGACGACTGTGTGGTTGTACAACGCTGAGAACGGTTGTCGATGTGACGAGAGATGCAGCAAAACTCTACAAGAATAGCAAAAAGATATGGACACTCCAATTTCAGCATGGACATCCTTCACTATCACGCCTTGAAAAAGATTCGATGGCAAAAACATCGAAAAGGAAAATTAGAGGATTAAGGCTTACCTACCATTTTCATATCCCCTTACGAGAGTCCTCAACAAACCAGGTGCACTATCAAGATACTAAAGAACATGGTACACTATTGAATCTAAAGCGGGCAACATCAATTTCTTCCTCAACCCATCATCCATACCAGGACTATTTCAGTGTCTGTACTCGCCGATCACATCATGGTAAGGCTGATAGAAGCCCGTGTCCCTGGTCGCACCTCTCCCTCCTTGCATACCACGAAATAGTGGTTCAGGGACGCCATGCTCGTCCCTCGTATCTCGATTGCTGCCCTCGCGCAGGATCGGGTTATGTTTGGAAGGCCCAGGACCCTGGACAGGATACACGGCTGCGTTTCCCTCAGGCAGACCTACACATGCAAAACTTGCATCCGAGTTTCTCGACCTCGTCCCCATGGTCGCCATTGTCCTCCCAGCACTTGTCACCAAAGTGTCGATCTTGTCGCGCCAATGTCCTGGCGGCACTGGATCGCTGGCTTTCTGCTTAAATTTGTTGCTCATTTCAACGCCCAGCGGCGATGTCTTTCTCACCTGGTTCTCCTTTCTACAAGCTTCGGGGGTCAAGTGCGCGCCGTACCTCTGTGAAGTCGCCGCCGCGGGTCCCCCTACGCCGCCGCAGTCCGCTGCTATATTTGCCGTGTGAGCCTCAGCGCTACTCACGAGCGGTTGGGGACAGGATATCTTCGCCTTTAGCGCTTCGTGCGTCTTCAGTGCGCGTTTCTCTGCAATTGAATGCCACCATGTCGACGAACTATCACCTGTTTGCATAGGCTTACCGAGTCGAGAATTAGCATCGCCCTCCCACTTCGTGGGGAATTGGATTCCCGCCGCTGCGATACCTACCATGTGGTCTTTGTCTGCACTGGCCTGCGGCTGGCGTAAGGGTGCAGGATACATGCTGGGAAGGGCGGGCAGCGGTTTGTTTAGATCTTTGGGCTGGCGAACGTGTGCTGGCAGCGGCTTGTTCAAATCTACGTGCTGTCGAGGGCGTGATGGTAATGGCTTGTTCACATCTACATGACCCCGGACGTTCCTGCTGTCAATTACGACGGGGACTTCCCGCGACGTCCTGGATACTTCACCCAGGCTTGGTCGTGGACCTGTCTGTGTAGACTGATGTTTAGACTCTGCGTGCTCGTGCTTACCTGCATCACTACTTCTAGCAACCTGGGAGTACGCAATGGAGGGAATTGCTGCTTGAGTAGTCTGCGGAGCATCGGATACTCCTTCTGCCCTTGACGACATGTCCATTGCCCTCCTCCGTACCTCCTCAACACGCTCCTGTTTCTCCCTTCGAAAGTGCCTATACGCATCCCACACCTGCTGGCCCTCGCCATCTGGGCCCTCAATATATATCCCTTTTGCACTGCGATACCAGCCCCGGCCTTTGGGCTTTGGTGGCGCCTCGCCGCTGGCCACTTGAGGGCCTCGGGAGACATTGGCAGAGTGGCCTTGTCGCCACCATGAGGACTTTGGTTTACACATTGGTGGGGAGGTGGGGGAGTAGTGCGGCCATAATGTTGCGTTGGAATCGGATCTGCTTTCTTGTTGGCTGTGGGAGTGCTGCTGAGACTGTACCTGACTCTTCCCTTGCGGCTGCGTCTCCCAAGTATACACATTCCCATCTTCAACAGGGGACACGGGACTATACCGACTCGATGCACTATTCTCACTGCCTACAGGCGAAATCTCCGCTTCAAACCCCTTTCTCCTCTCCGTTTCGGCTGCTTGTGTGTCGCCAGTGGTTTGGAATGGTGGCGGAAACAGGGTGTATGTGTAGCGATGGGGATCTGGGTGCTGCAGGGTCGAAGATGGGGGGTCGGAGGTGTAGTAGGATAGATCTGGGGATGGTTCTCCTTCAGAGGCGGAGGCGGAGACGAGGCGAGGATGCGTGGATGTGGTTGTGTCTGCATGGATGTACATTGTGTTTCGGCGCGGGCGTTGCTTCGCCATGCTGTGTGTGTTTGCTGGATGTTATAGATTTCTAGTCTCGTTGGTCAACTCGAGTTTGTATATACCGTGCGTGTCTCGTCGACACAAAAAACAAATGCTCTATATACACTATACGCTGGTGAAATGTGGTAAGCTCTGCCATGTTGGAATTTTCGCACGCGAAACTTTTGTGGTGGGGATTTGGCGCGGGACATTGTGGGGAGAGGTGGAACAAGAGGGAGTCGTGAAAGCGTGGGCGTGTCAATGTCAAGTATTCGGGGGTTTTCTTTGTTAGGGGGTTTGGAGGTCGGGACAAAGAGGGTGAAGGGGGTGAAAGGATTCAAGAGGCACGATGGTCTTGTGCCTCTCTTTCATTGGAGGGCTTGGGGGATTATGCTTGCCTTAGGGGAATGACTTTATATGTGTAAGTTTTTTTGCTTGTATGGTGGTGCACGATGCTACACGCGTAAGATTTTGGCGGTCGTCCAATTGGAACATTTCGTCACTGTTGGTTCTGTGGAATGAATGGATCCACGGCATCTTGATCCACTCTCCATAAAGTCAAGACACGAAAGTTTTTTTTGTGTCGCCTCGAGTTGTAGTACCATTATAGATAATCGTTTCTACCTAACTTTAATACTACACAATGTGTGTCTTAATGGGTGATAATTCTCTTCCTACGATGTTTTCAAGCGTAGGTGTCTTGATTTAACCGAACGTAGAACCTTTTGGCTTCTGCCGACCAGTACGGACCGGTGACCGAAACCGTGCGGCCGGGATGATCTTTGCTCCTCTACCCGTGTGTGTGTGTGTGTGATCTAGTTACTGGCTTTCAGAAACAGCAGACTAGGACTCCTTCATATCTGATTGGGTCTTGGCCTGCAGCATTGTGCATATATTGCTATATTGTACATCTCCGCTTTACCCTCACAAAAGGCCCTTCGGGAGATACTCGTATTCAACATGTTTGCGCCTTTCAACGTCCGTCAAGACCCTGTCACCTACACTCTCAGCGAGGACACATCAACATGGGCCACAGGCTCATCGATGCGGCAAATCGAGGCGTCCAGCAGGTCTTCTTCCGCAGCTCATTCAAGTCGGTTATCGCACCTCATGAATACCACGATCGGTCCATGGACGACCTGAGCACGGGGATCCTGAACTATTTCACTTTCGAAGACGGCCGATGGAACTGCACTGATGCCGTCGCAGTCTTTGGCGATGCGCAGCCCTTCGCTGGAGGACGCCGTGTCGACGGTGTAAAGCGCATGTCGAGTCCGCCGCTGAATTTCTGGAGCTGCGCTTTCTTCCCGAATCTCACCAGAGACTACCGCGAGGCACGCCTGCCGGACTCCAATGTGACGTTTCTGGATTCTATGAACGTTGACACGAGTTTGACGAATTCTACACATGTCACGTCGTTCTTGTCGACCTGTCTCTCCGCTTGGTGTGGCAATTCCGTCAACTGCTCGAGCTCGTCTTGTGATACCACTAAGCTCACTATCAATGGAACTTTGCTCTCTGCTCAAGAGACGAGCACTTGCGTTACCGAAATCTGCACCGCGACTACAGAGAGAGTGAGCAACTCTGATATAACAGGCATAGGGGTCATCACATCAATCTTCATACAGTTCGTCATTGCATTTATCGGCGCTCTTATCCACGCCTGTGTTTTTGTATTCTTCAGGCTCATTCGATCCAAATTCAGTCTCTTACTTGGACCCGGAGTGCATGAGAGCGACACAGGACTGGCAAGAGACGAAGAGGAAGCGCATCCTTGGTCCACCGAACTGGTCCAATCGCTAGTTGCAATGCTAGATGAGTTCCAACGCACGCAATGTTGCTTCGCCATCACGGTCGTCGTGGCGTCATACATGACTTTGAAAGCAAGGGGTAGGCAAATGACTCAAGTCGATAAAGACGCGATCAGCATAGTCAGCATGTCTGGAATCATTCCAACTACGGCTGTTTTTGCCACACTGCTTGGTGTAAAGCAAAGAGATTCCCAGTACACGAGGTGGCTTACATATTTTACCTGGATTCTCTCTCTTGTCGTTAGATTCGATCCCCTGGCCATCACACGCACGGAGACCACATCTGGATATTTAGGATCCCAGCCGGATGCTTGTGGGATGAAGCCCCCGATCTATATTTGTGGTCAATCGCGACCTAACGACCAACTGGCTTCTCTTACGGCTGCCACTGCTCTTTGCATGATTATCATGGCCGTAATTATATTACTGCACATATTTGGTACTGTTAGATCGAGGAATCTGAGAAGAGAAGGACACTCGAGATTCCCATATGCAGGCGACCCAGTCCGTCACATTGACCCGAGTTATCTCGGTGTATCGGCAAGTCTTTTGGTGATTTTTATGATCATATCAGTTGTGTTATACTTTATCGAAGTCGCAGAGTACATGCAGGCCGAACGCGTCAACATGGAATGGTCGTTCGGACAAATCGTTGCGGCTACAATATGGCTTCCGACACTCTTGAATTTCTTCAACGACTGCATTTTTGGTCCGATCAAATCACGCACAAACCAGCTTCCAGACTCCTTAGAGGTGGTTTCGGCTTTTACAAGAGGAATGCAGAGCACCGAAACGTTGCGGGATCTTGATATTGAAACTGTGGTAGCTAGACGTCGACGATTTTCATGTCATTCGGAAGTACGTTACTTAGAGGAGAGTGAAGTTGATCCGAAAACAACTTCAGTGAAGATCACATCTGAAAAGTCAAGCATTATTTCTACATATAGCTCTATATAATACAAACTGAAGAATGTTACTGGCTATGATATACGTGGAATGTCTCATATAGAGTTACGCTTCGTTGCTAACATGAGTTTTATACGCTTTAGAGACTCACAGTAGCCTCTGTGAATACATTTTAAAACTCCCACAACCCGACCAATCTAACCGCCCACACCCATACTTCCACTAACCCGAGCCCTTCCATCCATATTCCACGCTAGAAAATAGGAAGATATCGAAGGCACACTTGTACATTGAATTCGGGTGTGAACGGACGGGGGGAAATGTAGTGACCATGTGCCGAGGGAAGAGAACCCATGTGCTAGCCTCAGATGCGGGAGGAGCCGCCATATGGCCGCCTTGCGCGCTTGCCGGTTTGGGAAATACAGTAGATCCCCCTAATAGTCGAGGGTTCGGTTTTGCCTTTGTCGTGTTGTGATTCTTGTAGGAACTGGAAAGCATAATATTTGCTTCGTGGCTATGATACACAGAGAGTTCAAACCAAGACAATGAATACTCACGATTTCTACCATTTCATCATTCATTCATGCACGGTAGGTGGAAGATGTCGAAAGCAGGAGGTGCTCAGAGGCATGGGCATTGAACTGCGTTTTATTTCATTTTTGTGTACAGATATCTTTCGCCCTCAGTCGTCATTATTCATTGCATTTTCAATGCATTCCCGGCTCTCTGACGCTATTCATCTCCTTTCCAACTCGCGCTTACAAGTTGACGGCGGTCCTGAAGTTCTGGCCAGCGTAGATGGCGTTGTCGCCTGTTCAAGATTAGCACAGTATGATCAATCTGGAATAATAAACTGACCAAGCTCCTCCTCAATGCGGAGAATCTGGTTGAGCTTAGCAAGACGCTCAGATCGAGCTGGCGCACCAGTCTTGATCTGTCCAGCACGGAGACCAACAACGATGTCGGCAATGGTCACATCCTCGGTCTCACCGGAACGATGGGAGACCATGACGCCCCAGCCAGCGCCAAAGGCATCCTTGGCAGCCTGGATAGCCTCAGTGATGGTACCGATCTGGTTGACCTTGAGGAGGAGAGCATTGCAAGACTTGAGCTCGATAGCCTTCTTGATGAACTCGGGGTTGGTGACTGTCAGATCATCGCCGACAATCTGGAAGTCTGAGGTCTTGAAGAAGTAGGACCAGGCCTCCCAATCATCCTCAGCGAAGGGATCCTCGATGCTGACAATGGGGTACTTCTGGGCAAGGGACTTGTACAACTCGGCGAGTTGTTCGTATGTGAGCCACTTGCTCTTGTCGCTGTCTGGGTTCTTGAAGTCAAGATCGTACTTCTTCTCATCAGCCTTGTAGAACTCGCTAGATGCGACATCCATGGCAATCTTAATCTGACCAGTGTATCCAGCCTCCTCGATGGCCTTGGTGATGAGGTCAAGAGCCTCCTCAGGGGTCTGAATATCGGGAGCGACACCACCCTCGTCACCGACGTTTCCGGCGGATTGACCGTAGGTCTTCTTGGCGAGGGACTTGAGCTTCTGATAGACTTCGGCACCCTGGCGCATGGCTTCGGAGAAAGTCGGGGCCTCACTGGTAATGGTTAGCGATCCCTCGGGAACAAAGCGTGAAAGAGTTGCTTACGAGGGGACGATCATGAACTCCTGGAAGGCAAGGCGGCCGCCAGCGTGCGAGCCACCGTTGAGGACGTTCTGGACTAGTTGTCGCATTAGAAGCATGCATAATCGCGCAAGAGAGGATGGACTCACAGGGAACGGGAAGAACATAGGGCTTCTTGGTACCAGCCAAGTCGGAGATGTGTGCATAGAGAGGGACGCCCTTCTCAGCAGCCGCGGCCTTTGCAATGGCCATGGAGACACCAAGAATGGCATTGGCACCCAAGTTTGTCTTGTTCTTTGTGCCATCGAGCTTGTTCAAGAAGGCGTCAACGGCGGACTGGTCCTTGACGTCGAGGCCCTCCTTAATGACAGCTGGGGCAATGGTGTCGTTGACGTTTGCAACGGCCTTGGTGACACCCTTGCCTCCCCACTTGGTCTTGTCTCCATCACGGAGCTCGCATGCCTCGTGAGAGCCGGTGGAAGCTCCGGAGGGGACAATTGCGCGGTGCAGGCCAGTCTCGGTGACAATGTCAACCTCGACGGTGGGGTTACCCTGCAAACAGTCAGCTTGGTCAGCGCGAATTGGTAAGGTGGTACACATACGCGAGAGTCGTAGACGGAGCGGGCGTGGATCTTTGTGATGGTCATTGTGGCGTGAGTGCTGCTGAGCAAGAGTGTCAGTTGGAGAGTCACAAGGAATGGTCAATTGCAGAATTGGGGGGTGGGCGGAGGACAAGGGAGGATATATAGGCGTGGGGCAGCCCTATGATGCAAACAGGGTGAAAACAGCTGCAGGGCCGCAAAAAGCAGAAACACTCAACACAGAGCCCAGCCTCAGCGAGTGTGACGACGGCGGAGCCTCAAACGGGGACGGGTGCGCGGGATGAGGAATTCGGCCGCGGATGGGGCCGGTAGGGGAGGAAGACTCTGACTTACAGGCGGATGCAAAGATGAGTTGTTGTTTTGTTTGGGTGGGATGAAATGAGCTTAAGTAGTGGTGAGGGGCATGTTCCTCAGCAGATCTCAGCCCCGCCATGCCGCGAAGCCATCGAAGCCATTGGCCGTTGGCGCCGTCTCGTAAAAGCTGCAGCAACAGTATCGCAAAAGCATCCAAGGGCGGGAGTCCGGGCGAGAATCTGCCCACTCGAGGTGTTGACCGTCTGCCCAATCCAGTCAATTGCGTCTCTGCTTCTAGACCTTGCATTATCCACCCGTCGGACTTTGCCATGCCTGACATCCGCACATCATCAAGCCGTGATAATCACCAGATCTGAAATGCATTCAGTTGAAAGGTGATGGACAGAAGAGAGCCTTCCAGAACAAAGCGTTGCATCGTAGCATCTCAACAAATGGTCTTGCTGAGAGCTCGAGCTCGATAAGCTGGGGAGGAGGGGCATGAGGCATAATAACCCGCTGAAGCCATTGCCATTCTTCCTCGCATCCCCTCAGGACTCCGAAATAGAGTAATGTTGTTTTTGACTCGGGATGGAAGAGCGCAATGAACTGTCGTGCGCACCAACGTCAGCGAAACAGCGCAAATCCGCCAAGGCCAGGCTGGCCCAAGCTTCATGTGGCAGCCGCGACGCTCAGAGCTGCCTTCGCGAGCAGCAACCATTCCAACTATCGCTCTCACGACTCCACTCCCTCCTCGGTATCTCGCTGTATAGGCACTTTGAGTTCCCTCGAAATCCACCTGCCTACCCAGCGTGTTCTACTTCGTGCTCCTTCTTAACGAAACTCCACCACACCCACTGATTGCACATCAACCCCGTCACCATGTATGTCATATCCAGCAAGCATAGTTACGTCCTCTAACAGCATCCAGGGAGGTCTTACTGGGAATCACGGGCAAGGACTTCACCCTCATCGCCGCCTCCAAAGCCGCCATGCGAGGCGCCACTATCCTCAAAGCGTCCGATGACAAGACCCGGGTCCTGAACACACATTCGCTTATGGCATTCTCTGGAGAGGCTGGTGATACGGGTAGGGAACAACAGCAGAGCCTCGGTTTTCCAAAGCAATCTGATAGCTGACCTGTCGTGCAGTACAATTTGCCGAATACATCCAAGCAAACATCCAGCTGTACTCCATGAGGAACAACATGGAACTCTCGCCCGCTGCGACTGCCAACTTTGTTCGAGGAGAGCTAGCACGAGCATTACGATCACGGAAACCGTATACGGTGAACTTGTTGTTGGGAGGTTATGACAACATTGCAGACAAGCCATCTCTATACTGGATTGATTACCTTGCGAGTCTGGCTCCGGTTCCCTACGCCGCACATGGCTACGCTCAGTATGTCTTCACCAAATGGCCTTTCCCGGCAACCTTTGCATCAAAGGTTCCACTTGTCCAGTAATGCCTTGCTAATCCAATGCAGATATTACTGCCTCTCGCTTCTCGACAAGCACCATCACCCAGATATCGACTACGAGCAAGGCCTGAAGATCCTACGAATGTGCACAGAGGAGCTCAAGCGACGTCTACCGATAGACTTCAAGGGCGTATTGGTCAAGGTCATAACCAAGGATGGCGTCAAGGATGTTGAGTACGAAGACGATGTGAAGGTGGCAATCCCGTGAAAGGGTATTGTAGAGTATGGAGCATTGCACGAAGGAGCTGGTATGCAGTACCCAGATAGCATAGACGAAAAGCAGACAGGTACAGCCAGGTGGATATGATCAAGGCACTCCAAAAATGAGGCCGAATGAACGATGCCAAAGTCATGATAGATACGTCATAATATAACGACATCGAACACCAAACTTAGCTGTCAAATTTTCAATGTCTCCACCTTGTAATTTCCATTCAGTTCATCTGCCATCAGGTTGCTCGATCCACTCGCGCTGGTGCAGATATGCTTAAGTAAGCGGGTCCGAGCGCCTGGCTCGCGAATAAAACCTCGATTTTCCTCGCGCTCCTCTTTTGTTCTTTGATCAAAAAACCACGGCCCCAGCCACGACCACTAGTATCACTGTTGCTTTTGGTTGCCAGTCACTACGGTGGCGTGGGGCCGGAGAACAACTCTCCTGTAGGAAGCTGCCGTCTCGTTGGGTCGTCTTTAGTGATGGCGATGGGGCGCTGGTGTCGATTTATTGGGAGCACATAACATTGAACCCCTTTGAGTTCTGAGTGACACTGAATCAGAAAGTCAAGATGTGTTCGGTGTATGAATCATTGAATATTTGGAGCTGACGTGTATGAAGCTCGAAATTTTGGAGAACTATATTTGCGAAGAACTTTCACCGTTCCACCAAACCTTGATCAGCGTAGCGTGCCTCATCGGTCTTATCGCGATTGCTTCCGTTCCTTAGTTCTTGTATCCATTGGGGTAACCGTTGGCCATAACCGCCTGCAAACCGTTCGGTAGACCATTGACTTGACCGTGAGTCTTGCCATTCACGTGGCCATTGCTCAGTCCGTTCATAACACCCTTCGATTCGTGCATGGCCTCCTCCACAGGCTTATCATTGATCGTATATCCAGTATCGCTGGAGTCAACATATGCGTCAAGACCAGCACCTTGTCGTGGATACTCCTTCATGAGCTCCTTGTGTCGACGTAGAGCATCGTTCATCTCCTCAGCCGATACATCGTTCAAGAAGACACACTGTCCGATCGGGTTGGGGACAGCGGCACGCAGCAAACCGTCTCGCGTCTTAAGAATGGCCTTGGTGGCCTTGTCAAGCATATCCTCATCGAACAATTCGTGGTCCATGGACAAGCCAGCTCTTGAGAAGAGGTTCAACAAGCGCCTGTGCTCTTCATCTGAGAGGAGACCTCGCTGATTGGCTAATGTTGCAGAATAAGCCATATCGATAGAGATGGCATGGCCGTGACGAAGAGGCACTGCTGGGGACAACTACGACTGCGTCAGAAAATACTCGATTGACATCTCACAGTGCTCTTACCTCGTGGAGAGGACTCCAAGTGTGGCCGTACGCAATAACTCGGTCCAAACCAATCTCGTGAAGGTTGGGAGTCTCGAGCTTCAACATCTCGTGGATTCCGGCGCGGTTTATTTCATCCGCTGCCTTCAAGACCTCTTCGTCGTTACCCTCACGGCCAAAGCGCGAACTGATCAACTTCTCGCAATACTTGTCCAATAGATCGAAAGTTGGTCTATGACCACACGTAGAGATCTTGATCAACTCTGCAAATCCATTTCGGACTTGGCCTTCAGGCAACGTCTTGAGAAATGAAAAATCCAAGAAGGTATGCATTGGTGCGTGGTACGCTCCAAGCCGATTCTTGTAGTTGCCATAATTGACTGCGACTTTGATGCTAACACTAGCATCGATGAGGCCAATGACAGTGGTTGGAATGCGGATGAAATTGGTATTCCTTCGGTACGCCGCACATGCAAATCTGAAAGAGTCACAAGTTAGCACTGTGCTTGGCTGGAGTTTAGGCCAGAGTGCCTTGATCGTTTTTTACCCAGCAACATCGGTCACCAAGCCACCGCCCTATACCCGAAGTCAGTACTACGACAAAACACCGCGCTGGCTCAACACGTACCACTACAAGAACAGGTTCCTTTCGAATGATACCAAAGTCAGTCATGGAATCGACAATGCTGAGCAGAGTCTCCATGGACTTAGCCTTCTCGCCAATCATCGTCTTATGAATGGTCAAGGGTAACCTATGATAGTCGAAGTATTTCTGCATCTCCTTGCCGTAGATGTTGAAGATGTTCAAATCCATAACAGCCAGGCAACGGCCCCAACGCTCGTAGCAATGAGCCAACTGAGGGTTGGCAGTGTTGAACACGCCATCGAGAAACGTGAAGTCATATTCGATCTTCTCGTAACCCTCGACATGGAAGCCGTTCTTCGTCTCCTGGACGGTAGCCTTAAGGTCTGACATATCGAAAATGGAAAAAGAGCAACTGAGATACGTTGAGTGTCTGAGGAACAAAGTACAGGAACATTGCTCGACTATAAAAACCCTTCAAGGGTAATGTCGCCATGGACTAACGACATTGTTCTCGGTACACGCTCTCCAGCAATTGGCTCTGACAGGCCAACAGACGCGCGAACAAACGTCAACGACACGCACTTTTTCTCGTCCATGATGCATCGGCTCGAAGGCCCCTTACTGCGTAGACATGGCACGACCTGAGCCAGACTAGACTCGTACTGGATCCTCATGATGAAATGACTCGGCGAGACCAGGACCGTTCCAGTGGTACCGCCGGTTCCGGCACATGAAAGATGCAATTTCTACATGCGAATCTGGACTTTGGCATGCTTGCATGATGCGCATCCGTCGTATTCAGACTAGACCGGGGACCGTGCAAGCGGTATAGGCCACAATATCTACCCTTAGACCCATTTAGTGCTTGGACGGGTGTTATTCCGGTGTGGAGAGACTACTATATTGCGGGGACACTTGGTAGAATCACCTCATCATGATTCTGCTTGTCTCGACGCCTTTGACGCGAATTGAAACGAGCAATGGGGGTTACGCTTTCAGATGTGATCCCGAGAAGACTCTTTTCGAATTCCTTTGACGAAACACTGTGTATAACACCATGTACCTGATTAACCTAGCATGATGAGAACCCTTCACCCCCTTCCAGGAACACATGTCAGGAGCGAGATCTTGCATCTCCCCAAGATCGCGACTTAGTTCCCGTCTCGGGTAGATAGAGTTTGGAAATCGTATAGATCGGTGAGGGATATTGCCTAGTATGCGCAAGCGCACGAGAAGTCATGCCAAAGACTCGATGCGTCTGTAACCAGGCTTGGCAGGGTACGAGAGTCGTTGACGCTGCCTGTCGTCAACAGTTCCGTAGAGTCGCGATTTACACCAATCATTTTGCCCACGCCATCTCGCGTATCCACATGCTACCGTGACAGAACCCCGGATCCGGTCTCGAGCCTTACACCCACGACATCCCGGTTGTAGAGTACGAAATTTTATGACATGCGGCTTGCTTGTGTTGAAGGTAGTGACTGCCCGTGATTGTAGACAAACAAGGTGGATATCGTGCAGAATAGTTGCTTGAATTGAAGTCCCGGCGACGATTAACCCCGTATCCTGCTCAAAACAAGTAATTTTCGCCGCTCGAAACCATTGAGTGGCGGCTTCAAGTGGTAACAAAATCCGCAAGATACATGCGCGTACCACTATTCCTGTCATCATTCATCCAAAAAGCCCCGCACTAAGGCGACACGCGTTGAGGGGTACACTCACAAAGAAGCTGCCGGCGCGTCAAGCTCACGTCTGCCCATCCCAAAAACTCTCAAAACTCAAGATTCCCAGCACATTTGCAATTGCACAATTACGACTATGGGTAGCTTCGATCAAAGCAAAGCGTATGCAGCGCAAGAAGAAGACGGAGCGTTTTTTGACGACGGTCGAGAAATTGAACTTCTGCACTTTGTCTACTCACATCCTGATATCGAGAATATAAGAGGGTCGCCTGAGAAGGTTCTGGCGGCCATTGATGAGTATGGCCGCACAAAGAAGTATCTCATGAACGTTGGCGAGGATAAGGGGAAGATTGTGACAGACTTGATCGCAGAAGTAAAACCAAAGACCATGGTACGAGAAGAAGTCCACCCTCGATGAAGCCCCAATTCACAGATCACGAACAGGTTGAACTCGGTGGGTACGTAGGCTACTCGTGTCTCCTCTTCGGCAACGCAGTGCGCAAAGCCGGGGGCGAGCGCTACTTCAGCCTGGAGCGCGACGCCGCCTTCGCCGCAGTCATCATGTCTCTCGTGGATCTGGCGGGCCTGTCCGACGTAGTCAAAGTGGTCGTCGGCTCCAGCGACGAGGGCATCGCACGCCTCGTGGCTGCCGGCCAGCTCAAGCACATCGACCTCATGTTCCTGGACCACTACAAGCCCGCGTACACGACCGACTTGAAACTCTGCGAGGAACTCGGACTCGTCACCAAGGGCTCCGTCCTCGCGGCTGATAATGTGATTAAGCCGGGGAACCCGCCGTATCTCAAGTATGTGAGGTCGAGTGTGGAGGAGAAGAGGAGGGAGGCGGGGGAGAACGCGGGGAGCAATGTTGATGGGATTGCGGAGACGAATGTTAAGATGTATGAGAAGAGGTATGGGAAGGCTAAGTTCAGTGAGAGTAAGGGTAATCCGAACTTGGTGTATGAGAGCAAGTTGGTGAATAGTTATGAGCCGACAGGTGTACCTGTAAGTGTTGCAGAATTTAGTGCAGGTTGAGAAGTTTACTGATGATCGCAGGATGGTGTTGAGATTACTAGATGTGTTGGATAGAGAAGGACATTGTTAGGTTTATGGCTAAAGAGTGAGAAGTTTGGCTCGATGCAATACTGCATTGCTTGATGGACACTATCTTTGGAAACACTTGCGAATGAGAGAACGAAGTAGACTTCTGGATTCAAGTAGAGCATTTTCCTTAGGAGACCTTTATAAGAGAAGAAACCACCTTGAGTAACAAACTTTTGTAGAATTTTCTTTTAGATTGTCCTTGGAATTGTGATGTGTTTTATTCAGGATGTAACTTCCCAACGAAGGACTACACAAACCAACCAGGATCACTCACAACCCTGCAACTGTCAAGCACGACAAGTCTAGACTAGACCACTAACAACCACCACAGCTTTTCGCCCAAGGTTTTGATGAGAAAGTTTAAAAAGTTGAACCAGAGGAATCCGAGCCAAACTACAGACCTTCCCACATGCAGGGTCGCGCCCCCAAGTCGCGATGACGTGTAGACTCAACACGCTTGCAGGAGCTTGCGGTACCATCCAACATACCCACATGTTAACGCGCCATCTGCGCATCTTCGCCTACGCAAGCCCTAATGACGCGCTACAGGCCGTGCCACCCGGAACCTCGACGTGTTGTCCGCCTTGATGCTGTGCCCCTCTAGACGGAGGTCTGCTCTTCTTGGACGTCGTTGGCGAGGTCCAGACTAGGAGGTCACACGAGCAAGCAAGCAATCACATCACGTTTCTCTGCCACTCACAACCCCCGCAAACATGGCGGAGGGAGACAATCCCGCCCGGGTGCCCTTTTACTACAGACACTTCTGGAAAAACATCCTCTTGCTATTCTTGAGCCTGGCGTGCATACCGCTCTCGGCGGGACTGGTGCTTCTCTGTCTCGCTGTCTCGAAGCTCCATGGGAACCGCAACTGGACCTTTTCAAAAGAGCATAGGAATCATGGGGCGGCGATCCGGCAGCGCAAAACTATCCTTGTTACGGGAGTATCGATGACCAAGGGCCTTGCTATTGCCCGCAATCTGGCGAGACATACACCTCACCGCATCATCGGAGCAGATACCTCAGCTCTCTCTCCAGGACGCTTTTCATCTCTTATATCCAAGTTCTATCGCCTCGATAGCCCAAATGGGGATGACCCGGAGCCCTACGTTGATTCCATCTTGTCCGTCATTCAGCGTGAAAAGGTGGACCTGTGGATATCATGCTCGAGCGTAGTCGCCGCAGTAGAAGACGGCCAAGTGGTGCGTCTCGCGGAGAAACAAGCCAGAACCCACGGCCGAAAGTTCGAAGCCATCCAATTCCGAGAAGACATTGTGGAGAAGTTCCACGAAAAGGACAAATTCATTGCATATATCGAATCTCTCAAACTCCCTGTCCCAGAATCCCACCGCTGCACATCTCCCACTCAAGCTCTGGACGTGCTCATGCGCGAGCTACACAGCCGCTACTCGCACTCGCCGGGGAAACCAAGGAAAAAGCCCCAGGAAATCAGCAGCACCGTGGGAACGCAATACCTCATGAAGCCCATCGGCGTCGACGACAAAGCCCGCAACAACATGATGACGCTCCTCCCCTTCTCCAGCGTCGACGCCACAACAAAATACATCCGCAGCCTCAACATATCACCCACCAACCCCTTCCAACTGCAGCAATACATCCGCGGCGCAGAATACTGCACGCACGCCCTCGTCGTCCGCGGCAAAGTCAAAGCCTTCACCAGCTGCCCCAGCTCAGAGCTGCTCATGCACTACGAGCCGCTGCCCGCATACTCGCGCCTCAGCCAGGAAATGCTGCGCTTCACGCAGCGCGTGTGCCAGGCCGGTGGCGACGCGTTCACGGGCCACCTGAGCTTCGATTTCCTGGTGCAGCGCAGCGGGAACGAGGGCCTCGAGGGCGAGGACGTGGAGCTGTTCCCCATCGAGTGCAATCCGCGCGCGCACACGGCCGTCGTGCTGTTCGACCAGACGCCCGAGCTGGCGGACACGTATCTCGCCGTGTTCGGCGCGTCGTCTGCGCTCGCGGACTCGTGCAAATCCACACAAGTACCTGTGTTCCCCAAGGCGCCGGCGAGTAGCTACTACTGGCTCGGCCACGACCTCGTTACCTTGGCCATCTTACCTCTCCTCGACTTCGTCTTCGGCAAGGCGTCGAGGAAGGATGTGGCGAGGTGTATGAGGGAGTTTGCACATCATGTGGTGTACTGGCGGGACGGGACGTTGGCGCTGGACGACCCGTGGCCGTTCTTCGTGCTGTACCATGGGTTTTGGCCCGCGAGGTTTGTCGAGGCGCTGTGGAAGAGGAGGGCGTGGAGTCGGTGAGTACAATTCTTTGCTTCCCCTGTTGGATCTGTGGGGTGCGTGTGCTAATGAGTGTGCAGGATCAATGTCAGTACGACGAAGATGTTTGAGGGATGAAGATGATGCGGATGAATTCTTGCATGTGAAGATATACTACACTACGTGCCCATCATGATGCGTTGATGAGTTTGGTTTATTGCATGGTAGCCATAATATAGACATGGTCGAAGCATTAGCGACTTATCTCAAGTTTGTTTGTCGCACTGATTTCCTGCACAAATGAGTTCTGAAGCACTAGGGGGAAATGGCTAGTGAACTTTGAATTTGGCTTCATTATGTTGGACGAGCCGGAGAAGCAGTCCTTGGACCGAAAATCCGTTTCGCTCTTTCAAGATATGCCTACAGGCTGTTCTAATTTCCTCAAGTCGTGAAACTCGTACATGCGTCTTCCATACCCCGTCACTGGCACCTTCACCTAATCTTGCTTCAACGGAGTGTACGTCTCGTTTATGCCGTCTTTTGTGATGATCATCATCTGCAGTCCATCACCGACCTCGATATGCCTCTCAACTGCACTCGTGAAAGCATCCCGCACTAGCTCCTCAACGTGATCCTGTGGTAGCGGTTGTGCTTGCTTCGTCTTCAAGTCGTGTCCTGTTCCGCTACCCGGCTCGTACATGTTCTTGAAGTTGACCTGGTTGTCCAAGAAGGGCATGATGAGCGACGCTGCCGCACCAGCTGCCCTGCACTGCTCACGCTCGTAGCTGCCAACAGGATCGTACGAATACAGGGCGCCCTTGCCCTCCTCATCCAGACCGGCGAGAATGGCGTGTACGTAGTAGGGGAAGAAGCGCTTGTTGTAGAGAATGTGGCTGAGTCGTTGTGCGCATGCCGAGACGGTCATTGGCTTTCCGTGCTGGTACTTGTACATCTTGACAATGGTGTCGAGGCGCTCCTTCAGCGCATCTCCATCCGCGGCGAAGCCAACGACCGAGAGCACTATCCGCGCGCCCTTGTTATCTGGTCCCTCGCCGCCGATCTTGAAGAGCTTGGGTGCATATCTTGTGTTGATGTTGTAGCCAGATGTGGAACGGGTATCGCCTGCGAGAATGGCGAAATCAGCGCCGGAGATGCCCAGTGTTGAACCGCCGTTGTCGGTATATCTGGATAGTATTAGCTTTAGTTTGTGACTATAATCTAAGCTTTCTTACGGGTAGAAGCCGTGCTGCCGCTCGCCTGAAGGGACAGCTCTGGGAGTTTGCGTGAATGAGTAGCCTGGGCCACCTTGTGGAGGGGCACCGGTGTAGATGGCAGCCATTTTGTAGGGTTGGAGAGCGGGGATGAGTTCGAGTGAGAGTCAGTCCTAGTTCAAGTATCTGTGGAAGGGGAGGAGAGGTGACTTGGCGGTGATGGGCTGGCTGTATGATGAAGCTGTGGAGTACGCGGAGCATGAGTGCCTGGGAAGCTTTGACCATTCCCTCGGCTTGGCATCGCCGACATCAACTTGACTGGGAAAGCACGCCGTTACTTTGAAATTGATCAAATGTTTGAAATCTACAATAGAAGTGATCACTATAGAGACCCAATCACTGCATATTCAAGTGACATGCGTGGGAATTATTTCCGTCCCATTGACTTGCTTTTCCAACTTCTCCGATCTGGGACCTTAACGCCGCCTTTTCGGTGATCTTGACCTGCTTGTTCGTTGAGCTCCAGAGCGAGCGCTTTCCCTGCTCCTATGCTCCAATTCTTTCCTCTTGCTAACACTTTTCGACTTGGATTGTTCACTGTCAGATCCTGTCACAGTCCTTTTAGCAGTGCTCTGGCGTGAGGTCTGTCCGCTTATTTTATCGGACTGGGTTGCAGAAACGAACTCGACTGCTTGTCTTGGTGCTTTGGATCTCTCTTGCTCCTTTGCCTTTGACAGCTTCTTCTGCGACGCTCTCAATTCCTCCACATAAGCCCATGGTGGAAAGACGGCTGGCACGCCTGCATCCTGCGATAGCGTTGATGCGTGTAGATCCTCTTCTTGTACTCTCGCAAACTTCATCAACCTTTGCATATGAGTAGGATCTCGTAGCACCGTCGAGCCCTCTAGCCTCTGATTGAAATGCTGGCCCGTCCTTTTCAGGTCCAGGAATTGCGCGAATTTCGAGGTTGCCTTCCGAGGCGGCGATCCCGGCGGTGAAGGCGGAATCTTGAAGTTGGGCACGGTAGGGAGGGTGAGTGTTTGCACAATGGCTCGATTCGATGTGTATGGAGAACCCGGGGGCGCATCGTCACGGTCGTCATTGTCTGCAGGCGGTGGCGATATTGACGGGCCTTGTAAGGGCCCACTGACGGGTTCTGGGGCAACTAGAGGCTGCGCGAGTGGAGGGGGTGATCTGGGAGATATTGCGGAAGGCGCGACTGCCAACTCGCAGCAATTGTCAGCTCGATATGGATCAACGGGCGGAATCCTGCCTCGTACGTCTGCGAGCCTTGCATCTGGCTTGTTCGCAGCGACCTCTTCCTCCTCGTCGCTACTTGGGTAGTCGATTCCGAGCATTTTGCTTGTGTTTGATGATGCTGGCGGACATGCGCATCGCGAATTGAAGGCGGAGGGAGCTTGGGCCATGGTATATCTTGGCGGCGAGCTGCGCAACCACCGACTGCCTGCTGGTGCACCTGTGTCCAACAACCACTCCCATCCACGCATCAAGTCGGTTTTCACTCGTATTTCACGCCTCTCCTCTCCAACTTCAATCTCCAAACTCTCTCGCCACCATGAACCACCTTCCGCAGGCTTGGGGCCGTGTACGTTGTCCCGCACATGGCCAGCAACTGCAGTGCTAATGTATGACAGCCCCGGGACGACGTCTATGGTGCCTACGACCACACACATTTCCAGACTGCCGGCCCGAACCAGCACACGCAGAGCCCCGTCGTGACCGGTACCTCAGTGCTTGCAGCCAAGTTCAAGGATGGCGTGGTCATCGCAGCGGACAATCTGGGTATGCCAGCTATGCGGCGATGAACAATAGGGAAACAGTATGCTGACAAGAGTGAACAGCTTCATATGGATCCCTGGCTCGCTTCACCGACGTTAAGCGTCTGCGCAAATTCAACGACGAGGTCGTAGTAGGCTTCGGCGGCGACGTCTCGGACATGCAATACCTGGACCGTCTCCTCAACTCTCTCGACATCCGTGAGAACTACTCAGCTACCGAGACACCACTGAACGCAAAGAATCTCCATACCTATCTTGCCAAAGTCATGTACAATCGCCGATCAAAGTTCGATCCCCTGTGGAATCACCTCCTCATCGTTGGTCTGGATGGAGAATCGAAGCCTTTCCTTGCAAGCGCAGATCTCCTCGGTACCACGTTCTCGTCGCCATCACTAGCTACAGGATTTGGAGCCCATCTTGCACAGCCCATCTTAAGAACAATATTGCCAGATGAGGCAGCAGTGGAGAAGGTCACCAAGGAGCAGGCAGTTGAGAAGATCAAGGAATGCATGAAGGTCCTGTTCTACAGAGATGCGAGGAGTATGGACAAGTACTCGATCGCCGTCATCACCAAGGAGGGCGTCGAGCTAGACGAGAATGTCAAGCTGGAGAATCAGAGTTGGGCGTTTGCGGATAGGATCAGAGGATATGGAACGCAGACGGCATAAGGAGACGACGACATGGAAGACATGGATATTTGTCACAAGCGGCGTGCGGCCATCTAGTGGTCTGATGCCCAATGATAGACATGAATGCAATGTACCAATACCGGTATAATGATCAATATGTGCCTTGAAATCATGTACCTGCTTGGTAATGGCTCATATATCTCTGTCGTCTTCGCATGTATTGGACACGCGGGTACGAAGCGCTAACGATTTTGGAGTTTGGATTGTAGCTCCGCTAGTTTGGCGGGGAAGCTCTGCTCACCTATGTACACCCCCGTTACACCAACCACATGAATAGCAAGCATATCGAGAATGTATTTCTAATCTTGACTCGGACCAATAAAACCAAGGTATATCCTGATCCTGTCTATATATTTGACTCACTACGCTGATATCTCCATTATCAGTCTATCTACACTGTCCCTTTGATTTTCGTATCGTCATATCTGGATCCTTTCATTGATTTCCAGACCGAGGATCTACCATGGCAGCTTCAGAGAAGTCAAGTAAAAGAGTAGTTTTCACGGGCGGTTCTGGAGTAGCTGGACGACATGTCATTGAGAAGTTGCTTTCTTTCGGACATGACATCTTGAACGTGGACGTTGTGCCCTTGGATAACCCGAAGGTCCATACACTCAAGGCAGACTTGACGGATGGTGCTCAAGCTTTCAATAGTCTGTCATGCCATTTTGCAATCAGTGAACCCTTTCCGGGACCAGTGAAGATGCCAGATGCGGTTGTTCACTTTGCTGGTAAGCAGTCCCCCCTTGTTCGTAAATACACTCCCTACCGACTGGAGGACGAAGTGCAGGAACGAACTTATATTAAATGTCTCTCAGGAATTCCCCAACCCATGCGCATCCCCGACAACGAAACCTTCCGCATAAACACAATGGGCTCATGTACACTCCCCCCCTCCCTCCTCCCAATCCACCCTTTCCCCTAACAATACCCTCAGACAACATCATCGAAGCAGCCTGCAAACTCGGGATCCGCAAAATCATCCTCGCCTCCAGCATAACCACGTATGGCATCACCTACGCCGACGGCAAAAAATCCTTCCCTCACTTCCCCATCACCGAAGACACGCCCACAGAGCCCATGGACGTTTACGCCACAAGCAAAGTTTGCATGGAGCGCATCGCGCATAGCTTCTCACTCCGCTTTCCGGACATGGATATCTACGTGCTGCGCATCAGCGCCGTCATCGAGCCGGATCGGCACCGTGAGAAATTGTTTGCGTATTGGTCTCGCCCGCAGGACTGGGAGGTGCATGCGTGGAGCTATACGGATGCCCGGGACCTCGGGAATATGGTGAATTGTTGCTTGGAGAAGGATGGGTTGGGGTATCAGGTTTTCAATGCGGTGAATGGCGAGAGGACGAATGAGGAGGAGGAGAGCACCCAGGCGTTTCTACGCAAGATGTGTCCCAAGGTGGACATTCTGGAGACGTTGGGGGTGATGGAGAGTCCGGTGTCAAATCGCAAGATGAGGGAGTTGTTGGGCTTCAAGGAGGAGTTTCCGTGGCGGGAGGTAAAACAGATAAACCTGGGAGAGAGCCATGTAAGGATCGAGAGTTCTCAGTAGGAAGGTTAGCATAGGGGCATCTATAACAGTTAAGAAGAGAAGGCAGAGCACAAGTACAAAAACAGTGCAAAAAAGATGACAACAAATACAACAAAAAAGAAGTCGGGGTCACTTCTTTTCTACTTTACCTTTTATACTTACCTGTTGGTGCACCTCGATCCGAGGGAGCCTGGCCCCAACCGTCGCCAGACTCAGTCACAAGCTTCCTAGCTGCCTCCTTAGGAGTAGCCGTGGTATTTTCTACCATCATCTTGTGCCCTTGCAAAGTTGGTCCTTGTATGTTTCGAACCCCGGAGGTCTCTAGCGTGCATGCTACTTTGTAGCATCAGAAGTTATCCACGCTTCTGTGATTTGCTCAGCTTACCACTAGGCCGCTGCGGTTCACCTTGCTCTTTTTCTTTGGATGGTAGATTGAGGGATTTTGCAGGTTATATACGGCATGGCTAATTGTTGTTGGCTTTGTGGGCTTTGTGTGCGTGGGCTCGTGCTTCACTGCGTAGCGCAAGGCTGCCACGCGCGCTGCGGGCTGTGACGTAGGCGCTTTGCGGGCGTTTGTTGTGGTCAAGCATGAGCTTTCACTTTATAGCGCCGGGGAGCCGTGCGTGAGTAGCTCTGTTGGCAGCTTCGCTCCCCATCTTCTACCGTCTTCGCCGCCTCCGTATCCAAAGCATGCACATAATGCTTTCGGTCGAACACCTGCCAACTTCGAACACATCAATCCTCAGTCTGCACTCAATGCGCTCACGGCAAATTATCACTGCTCTCGTGGTGACCCAAAACCCGCTGACATTGGCTTGTCTTTCTCTCTGTGGCCGCCAATACGTCTGACACCATCTATACAACACCAAGCCTCAGCGAGTGGAGGACCTGTAGCACAAATTCCTCCATGGGAATGCAAGATCCGCTTTGAGAACTGGGAGGCCATGTCTGTAATCACATAACTGAGGGCATCCCATGACCATTCAGTAGGTGATCTGTAGGCTCTTACTGATATATACATTCTTGCTGCTGTCATTGCTGTTGCGACTCATGCTACTGCTCACTGCTTCCGCGTTTGTTTACTACACCCTTCACTGCACTCCATCTGGAGCACAGGATATCTCACTTCGGCATACTTGGCATACATTGATACTTGGAATACTTGCAAGAAGATGCTGGACATAGAGCAAATATTAGACCAGAGCATGTGCAAGTATCGCTTTGGTGAAGGTACAATAATTCCCCTGGCTCAATGGCATCAAAATCTCCCTCCACATAGGACAATGCTGAGCGATCAATCAAAGTGAGATTATTAGTATACATAGCAAGCAATATTAATACTATATGCACGCTCTACGCATCAAATAAATGCAAACTAAACTCAAGCCTCGCCTTCACCCTGTTCACTCTTCTTCCCTCCACCCACACTCTTAACTTTCCTAACCCCCGAACCCACCACACCAAAAAGCTTCCCAAGCCCAAAGCTCCACCCCTTAATCCGCACGCTCCAAATAAAGAAATACACTAGCGCCCAATTGCTAATGCAGAACGCTAAGAATATGCCGAAATTGCGCCACTTGTGCTCCGCCTTGATGTTGATAGAAGACAAATAATCGTCGCCAACAGTATAAGGACAGTACTGGCAGTCCGACGTCGCATTACCGTTGAGAAGGTAGCCAGAAGCTTGTGACAAGAAATCCTGGGCGTAAGAAGCACACGTCTGACCTGATGGGACGTTAAAAATAGCGGTTTCAGAGCGCTGGCATCGGACGGGGATGTCGTGGAGCGTTGCAGCCAGGACGCCGCCAATCCAATATGTCGACGGGCTGATCTCAAGTATTAGCACACATTTCGCAGTTCCAATGTAGCGAAGTGAAGACTTACTTGACCCAGTACATCCAGTACCGCCAAAACACGGGCATCATATCGTACGGCCGGACAACGCCATTAAATAGAGCGAACATAACGAAGAAAAAGGGGAGAACATTCGAAATAACCGTAAACGACGGCGCGAAAGCACAGATCCACTGGCCCCACGAGCTGATGAAGAGGTAGAAAAGCATCGTCATCAGGAACACGTAGCCGGCCGTCGAGCTGTCCGTCGGCAGTCCGGCGGGATAGTACCATAGCAACCAGTACAGCACGGAGCTAAAGATAGCGATGGGGATCTCAGCGACGACTTGCGCGCTGGAGTGACGTGTTAGCATATGTCCTTGGAGGAATGGGGGAACACAATGGGAAAAGCAGGACTCACGTTACAAAGGCAAACCACCCGTAAATCCTTGACGGAAGCTCTCTGGCCTGCCACAAAGCCATGTTCTGATAGAACTTGGGGACCACGCCGTTGACAATGGTCGGCGGGATGAGCAGGATCAGGAACGTCGTGAACATCCTGTTCTGCAGGTCACCGATGGTATTGCCAAGTTGGTAGAACGTAAAGCCGTTGAAGATGCCGATGATGACTGCGACGAATAGCTTGCCGTACAGGTACGATGGATCGCGCCAGTACTGCACGAAGACACGCTTGGTGAGCATCGTGGTTTGCAGCCAGACAGGGGCAGCGAACTCTGACTCCTGTGTGCCGTCTTTCTTGTTGTCTGCTACGATTTTGCTGCGAGACGATTTGATGTTTTCGATTTCTCGGAGCATTTCTTGGTTGTTCCCTGATTTGAGCCATTCCTCGTTCCAGTTGATCTTGCTACCGTCCTTGCGCTTGGCTGGCTTCGCGGCGGTTTCGAGCACGAATTCAGCAACGTTCTTGTTAGGAGGACACTGGACGCCGCGGTCTCCAAAGTACTTGATCACATCGTGGCCATTTTCGCCCACGGGACCAAAGTAAAAAGTGTTGCCACCGGGGTTCAGAGCAAGGATCATGTCGAATTGCTGGATGAGAACACTGCTCGGCTGGTGGATTGTGCAGACGATTGCTTGGCCTGCGTTGGCGAGTTTCTTCAGGAATCGGACTATGGAATAGGCCGAGTTGCTGTCGAGACCGCTGGTGGGCTCGTCGAGGAAAAGAAGGAGCGAGGGCTTTGCGGCAAGCTCTACACCGATTGTGAGTCGTTTCTTCTGCTCGACACCCAGGCTCGATATGAGTGCGTCTTGCATGTCATTTAGCTCCAGCAGCTCGATGATTTTGTCCACATAGTCCAACTTTTCTTGCCTTGGAATATTCTTGTCCTGGCGCAGGATAGCCGAAAATTCCAATGCTTCGCGAATCGTTGCCGTACCGTCGTGAAGGTCCATTTGCTCACAAAAGCCAGTACCTCTCTGGAAAGCCTTTCCAAGTTCTTTTCCGTCAACAAACATCTCACCAGTGACGACACCGGTGGTCTGTCGTTGCGAGAGAGTATTCAGCAGTGTAGTTTTCCCAGCTCCAGAAGCACCAACAAGTGCAACCATGACTCCGGGCTTCGCGTAGCCAGAGACTTTGTTCAGAAGCTTTCGTTCGCCTCCTTGGTACGGCACTGTATATTCTACATCCTTCCAGGTGAATACACTTTCGCTGCTCGAGATCGATTCCAAGGCCTCTTCTTCCGTTGCAGTGGCCTCAGAGGCATTTCCGCTCGATTCTCCGGCGACGACCTTTTCTTCATCAATCGTGTCTTCTTTCAATGCCTTCTTCGCACGACTTGATCTCTTGAAAACCAAGGCTCCTCCCCCAGAAGAGGCAAAGGAGATCACTTCAGTAGCCAAAACAGTCACGAGTAGGTATAAGACTGTGAAGGCAATGACGACTCCAAAGTTTCGCCAGAGGTTTGATCTTGAGTAGTTGAAAGTTGTCCCAAGGTAGCTTGACCCAGTCACAATATTGGAATTCGGTTCCCCGCCGGTAAGGCTGCATCCTTGGAACGCTGGATCCACGCCGGGACCTTGGGGTACGAGCTGGCCTGGAGCACACTCCATTACCCTATCGGAGAACTCGTTGGACAAAACGGCCTCGAAGGAATAGCCCACAGGATTTACCCAGTAAAGCCAGCCAAACCAAATGTACTGACTCAAAAGCTGTGGTTTCGGGATAACGTAACCGGTGTATATGATGAGGATATTGAACGCCGTACCAGCAAACCGCACAGCATCGTCGATTGTTGGCGAAAGAGCTGCAAACATGCGGTACATGGCCGTAACGCAGAGAGTCGAGCAATAGATGAACAGGAAGTAGATGAAAAATTTGCTAACGTCGACGTCGAGTCCGGTCATGAAGTACATGATGATTGCTGGAAGCAAGTGTCAGTAATATCCTCTGGTACGAGGCACAAGAAGGAGAATAAACTCACAGAATGGAATTGCCTGTGCCAACAAGAGTGGAAAGTCTTGAAGTACCCTCGCAAGACTCACAGCACTCGGCCGATAAAACGCATAATCATCGTGCCGCTTAACCACACCTCGCCCAGAAACCGCCTTCATCAGCTCAGAAAGCTGCAGCCATCCCAAGAACAAAATCGAAAAGAAAGCAGAACCTCCTCTCGTAAAAGCACCAGAGGTGTCGCTAGCCTGGCCAAAGAACAAACTCCCCACGATCAAGCTGTTGGCAAATATGATGAAGAACTTGGTATATAGCGTCGTCTTATCGCCCCACGTCAACCAGAACTCTCGTTGCGTGCAGGCGAGTACTTGTTTGAAAAACGAGACGGTGAACGGAGACTTCTTGCGCACTGTCTTGCTCTTGCTCTCGCGGACCGCGCCCTCGAATTCGCGGGCGTCGATGTAATCGCTGCGCTTGAGGTCCTGCTCGTACGTGTCTACTTCGCTGAGCACACGAGCATATGCGTCAGATTTCCGAAATGCTTGCTCGAGCTCTTCGGCCGTCTTGGGCGCACTGTCCTCGAAGCCGTCGCGGTATTGGCGCTCGGATGGATCGGTCACTGCGGTCAGGAAGTCGGCCGTGGTCTGGCGCTCGGGACATTTGAAACCTAGGTCGATGAAGTATTGCTTTGCTTGGGAGGCTGGGCCTTGGTAAATGCAGCGCCCTTGGTCGATGACCATAACTTTGTCCATAAGCTCGTAGATGCCTTCACCGGCTTGGTAGAGGGTCACGAGCGTGGTGCGGTTGCTCATGTCTGTCATGATGCGGAGAGACTTTGCATAGTCGAGGGCAGTGGAAGCGTCGAGTCCGCGCGTGCTGTTGTCCCAGCATACTACGGTACTCTTCGTTGCCAGTGTCTCTGCGATGGAGACACGCTTCCTCTCACCTCCACTGACACCACGAGTGTACTCGTCTCCCACCAGTGTATTCTTGGTATGCTGAATGCCAAAGATCTTGAGCAGCGCGTTCAGTATGATTGGGATCTCGTGTTTGTCATGTTTCTTCGTTTTGTTCGTGAGGGCGAAAGACAGTGTTTGCCAAACGGTAAGCGTCGGCATATGAGAATCGTCTTCGGGGTTGTAGTTGACTTCGCCTCTAAATTGCTTCTTCTGTTTGCTTGCTGGGATACCGCCATACGTAACATCTCCTTCAACGGCAGCATAGCTCTCTCTGTCGTTGCTGATAGCTTTTAGAAACGTCGAGCATCCACTTCCTGGTCTACCAAGCACGAGAATCATCTCGCCATCCTTGACCACGCCCGAGAAGTCGTTGATAAGTGTCCTGGTTTGCTTGTGTTTGTTCAATTTCAGAGACGGAACGAAGTTGGTTACGATGTGGTAGAGGTCAGGACCGAATGTGCCCAAGACTGCCTGTGGCAGTGTTCGAACGAAGGTAGCAGTCGATCCTACACCCTTAACTGTGAGATTCTTGAAGATAACGCCGACTTTCTTCGCTGACTTTCCATCTTTCCTCTTCTCAAAGTGGCCGTCCTTCATGAACTGATCGAGCTCGAAGTCGTCTTCCTCCTCACTGGCTTTGGAGTTGGCGTCGTCATCCTCTGTGCCTTCTTCCAATTTCTCTTCTTTTTCTAGATCGCTTCTGGCAATCGAAGCTCGGCGTTGGACATTGTGGCTTTGGCGTGTGCTCTTGCGGCTCAGAGTTCGAAACAAGCCGTCTGGTCTTTCTGTCTGCGCACCTTGGGACCGTGTCCTCGATATCGTTGCTAATTCGTGTCGAAGAATGTCGAGATCTTCTGCGGCATGGCGCATATCTAATCGGCCAGCATCGCGCTCGCCCCATGTTCCCTCATTGCGGCGAGCACGTTCTGGGCTAGTGTCGCTGTTCCCGTCACTCTGCTCCATCGGAGACTCTGCTTCCTCTCTTCCATCCTGCAGATATTGATCCTCATGCCATGGGTTTCGTCTACTATCCCGTTCCTGCGTAGGCACGAGCGATAGACCCCACATTTTGTCGGTGTATGCAGACGCTAATATTGGCCAATTCCAATAACGATAAAAGAAATCCTGCTCAGGTGTCTCGTAGAAGAGAGAGTCGTACGAGGAAACACGATGCAGCCTCGAGAAGAGAAGTCACAAGAAAGGAAACTTAAAAGACAACAACAAGGTTTCATAATCGGCGAAAGAAGGTCAAAATTTCATGTTGACAAACGCATGCTGGAGACATCGGACTTAATCCAACCAACTCCGTCATACATTTCCTATCATTTTAATGCTTGACGTGCAACGCCCAGCCGGCCACTAACCATTCGAACCCACAACTCAACAAGACCTTGAGGCTGCTTATGGTCATTTTTCTCTTGAGATACGTGTGCAGTATTACCAATCAAATAGCTCTGGCAGTCGGAAATCCGCTTTCGCTACACACCGCCCAGTGAGGGGAATTTCCCTGTCCATTTATCTTTTCACAAATGATTTGGGTGGGGTCTCAAAGAGGAGACAATCTGACAAAACATTCAAGATGATCGGCAGGGCTCATCTGAAAGTGGCAATGCTTGAGGTGCTAAAGTCTTTCCCTTGACATGTCATTGGCTCGATTGAGGCGGAGTGACGAAATCGTCTCCCGCGGATATAAGGGAGGCAGATGTCACCTGCCAAGACATCAAAGGGTCTTTTTATCTCTGCGGGTTTAGTGTGTCAGCAGCTTGCATGGGTACTTCTCCAGATGTGATTGTTGATGAAGGTAGATGATTAGTTTCGCTTAGGATTCATTGTTGGCATTATCTTCTAATGGGTATTTGCAGCTCGCATAATCCTCAAGCACGCCAGTCATTTCTCTCCGCCGTACGACATCGTCCCTAGTCACTAGTGCTTCTTTTCGATGAGATTGGGGATATCCTCAGGCTTGTTGTTGCCCTCCAGAATGTTGTACACAGCAGTGAACAGCGGGAAATCCTCCTCCATGCCTTGTGTCTTGAGGAATTCGTTGACCTCATATGCGGTGCTTGTGCCTTGGAGTTTCTGACCGTTGAGTTCTGTCTGTTCAATTTCGTAAATTGTCTTTCCACGTTCAATGGCCATCTTGGCACAGCGGAAGTTACGCCCACCCATGCATGAGGTTACGACATCGGCAACACCACAGCTCTCTTCAGTGAAGGTGCTTGTGCGAGCGCTCTCCCCGAAGAATGCCTTGCCGAACTTGACCATCTCCAGAATGCCGACTCGCATGACAGCTGCCTTCGCATTGTCACCCCAACCAAGACCGTCCACAAAGCCTGCGGCGAGGGCAATGATGTTCTTCAAAGCGCCACCAAGAGAGACACCAGCAACGTCACTGACCAAATGTACGTGGAAGTATGGTCGGTGGAACAATCTGCGAACATTTTCGTGAGAGAGGGGTGGATATTCGACGGGGAGAGGTGTGAGATGGGCTGACCGTGGGCCTGGAACGGCTTTGCTAGGGTTGATGAGGTCGACCTGGGAGGCATTTGGTGAACCGCTTGGGGTTGGATTTCGGGAATCCATCGGGGGTGGATCGTAGGCGATAGTCGTCTCCGAGTATTTCTCTTGAGCAATCTCACTGGCAATGTTGGCTCCTGACAAAGCACCGCAGTAGATGTTCAAGGACATTCCGATGGTCTCCGACATGAGTCTAATGCCCTTTTCGCCGACATCCACTCCCTTTGTGCAGCAAATAGCTCGGGCATACGGCAGAATCTTGCCCACCAACTGACTGCATGACTTGGCGATGAACTGATGCGGAAGGACGAAGATGAGCATGGTGGAGTCCTTGCACGAGCTAGGAAGATCGGGATTGGCGATGACATTGGAGGGCAGTGTGATGTTTGGGAGGTACTTGACGTTTTCGTGGACGTTGTTGATGATGTCTGAAAGCTTTTGAGGCTTGTCGTCGCCGGTGAAGTGTCGAGAATCTTTCGGGATGGTGACGTCCTCTTCGAACACCCACATCTGGACAGTCTCCTCAAAGAGATTCGGGTTCTCCTTGACACTCTCAGCAACGAGCTTGGCCATGGTGGTTCCCCTGTGCCGATCAGCAAGACTCAAAACGTATGCCAACCCCGCAGCGCAGAGTTGCTGAGAGCTGCATACCAATTGCCGGAGCCAACCACCGTCACCTTGTGCTTTCGCTGGGCACTTAAGGTCGCCATGGTTCTCCAGGCAAGTTGTCTCGGTGGTGGTGTTGGGATGCGTGAATTGACGTGGCGTGGGCACGTTTTTGTGAGGGGAATGTGCCGTGGGCAAGCTCTGACGCAGCTGGTGGGCGAGTGTGACGCGAGGGACAGCGACCTCACAAAGCTGAGCAAAGCCAGTTTATAGAGTTTTCAACGCCCGTGATGATGTCTAAATACGATGTCTTGCCTAGCCACACCGCGGCTCAAAACTGCACTGCCAATGTAACTGTCGTCTGTAAGCGGAAAGACCGACCCTTCTGGCCTCGGCTTCCTTGTGATGCGGCGATGCCGAAAGCTTCAATTGACAAGTCGGATGGTCACGGTGACAGGAGGTGACAGAAGGCCCAAGAGCTGGACCAAGGGAACTTTCTGAGAGATAGAGAGAATAGTCGTGCAGATTGTTGAATCCAAGCTGTTCAACATATTTTCAAGAAAGATGCGCTCATTCGGCCAGGGTCAGCTGCACGCGCTTATCGATAATGCAGCTCGGCTGGGGGATTCCTACGTCGGCTGATCAACGCCGCAGTCAGGCATTGGCCAATCAGAGGCAAGGTGAATGTCTGCCAAAACCGAACAAGTTTATAGAGTTTACTCGCCCTTGAGGCATCACGGTGGAAGAATTCTACTTCAGTGACTACATGTAAATTCATAGACGCGTGCATGTCTGTCTTCTTTCACGTCCTTGTCTTTGCCTCCTCCTGTATCAACCACGATTGAGCCCTCAACCTCAATCGAATCGAACCGATTAGTGAGGTTGTTGACTTCCTAATCACTCGATATGCTGCCAGAATCAATTGCTCACTTGATCTCGGGTCATCAATCTTGAGGAGCGTGCTACATGGCTCATGAGTTCCATCATATTCGACCACTTGCGAAACAAGCGTAGACAGTAATCTTTCAGGACATAGGGTAAGGAATTTAAGCACAAGGGAACAGGTCGGCAGCCAATCAAGAGGACGATGTGGTTGACGAGATCTGATTTGAACCAATCAGCGTGCGGAATCATGGCGTTCAGATTGGTTCGCTGTTGATCGATGCATGGCGTTTGTTATTTTGGTTCGAGAACGTCACAAAGAACCTGGATGACAATGTTTGGATGACGGTGTTTGTTTGCCTGCGCGGTGGTTAGATTTATGCTGTGCTTTGTACTTAGGACCTGCATTGTGCGCAAGCTGCAGTGCCTGGCATACCTTGGTCGCTTGCGTTACCATGGCTCCCCACGCGGCTAGCTGCATGTAATAAACACCACAAGAGAAACACAATCATGGGAACGCGATCAAAGAATTGGGTATGTATTGGGTATTGCAAGTCGTGTATCCTTCGTAACATCGCATTAAGACTCCTCCTCGTCCCCTCATTCCTCACATTGAACAGAAGAGAACATGCAAACGCATACATTCTGACGCCAAAGTGAATAAGAAACTCCAATGCTTTTGAGAACGCTGGAGGTGGCAAGTCACATTGATAAATGTGCCATGCCACATCGCCAATAACCGAGACATACATTGGTCGCACGTCGACGCTCATGACCGCTTAAAGGGATTTCCCACTGCATGATTGCTAGTCTACAAGGCGAAGCCGAAGAGAGCAAACAGACCACCAACAAGAGCGGGAGTGCCGTAGAGAGCAACGTTGGCGACGGCAGCACCAGTGCTGCTCTGAGTGGTGCCGGACGCAGTAGGCGAGGGAGCACTGCCGCTAGTGCGGGATGGGCCACTTGAGGGAGAGGCAGATGCGGATGAGTCGTCATCGGAATCACCAATGGTAAGGTTACCACACTGGGTGTCGCGAGCCTGGATGCACTGGAACTGCGCAGAGGCATCGGAGCCGGTGGCGTTGATGCAAGAGTCGAACCAGAAACGGCACATCTGGCCGGGGACAGACTGCTGATAGTCGCTCATGACGGAGCTGGCATCGGTGCCGTTGGAACATTTGCAGGTGAATGTAAGGTCGTCCTGTGTGCGAGTTAGCGATGAGCTCTGGTGCTGGACGGCAACGGCGGTCGCCAAGGACTTACTGCGCTGCATTCATTTCCGTTGCTGGCAATCTGGCCCTGACCACCGCAAAGGTCAACGCAGGTGTTCTCGTTGGCGTTGCACCATTCGTCTCGCTGCGACTCGGGAACGCTGGTGACTGGGACCGTGCAGCAAGGAATTGGGGTGTTGAAGGTGGTGTTCTGCGCAGAGGCGAAGCTGGCGAAGGCCGAAGCCGCAACGATGACGGAA
This sequence comes from Pyrenochaeta sp. DS3sAY3a, assembly GCA_001644535.1. Taxonomy (NCBI): domain Eukaryota; kingdom Fungi; phylum Ascomycota; class Dothideomycetes; order Pleosporales; family Cucurbitariaceae; genus Pyrenochaeta; species Pyrenochaeta sp. DS3sAY3a. The sequence continues at coordinate 1,212,272 of KV441640.1, read as the reverse complement.
GAGTAGCGCATGGTTGATGTTGCGTGGAGTAGCAATGGCTGGGTCGAGCAGAGTCAGCAGGAGCTTGGTGTTGAGCGGGAGCGGGAGCAAGGGAGCAGTGGAGGATGCGATTGAAGATGCGATTGGGAATGCAATGGAGAAGATGGGGCGGCCGCGTCGTAATAACGGATCGCAGGCGGGACTTACAGCGTGATTTTATGCTGGGATCAGTGGTTTGGGTGAAAGAGGCGGCTGGCACTGGGGCGGGCAAAGATATAGGTTGGAGCACAGTCCGCTGAGGAAACAACGCCAACGCCGCGCTTTCCTGAAGCGAGCTAGGGTTAAATTGATTTCAAGATACGCTCAGACACAGTGGAAAGCTCACCTGGGCAGCTTTCACGCTTTTGCTCCGGCAGGAAATGAGCAAATCACCCTCTTCATTTCAGCATCGCTGTGCCCGTCTTGTCTTCTGCCGGCGCCCATGCCTTGCTTGCTTCAGCTGCCCGCCGTGCCCTCTGGCGCCGAATTGTTTCAGAAGAAGACGTCTCCAAACCCGCCACGCGTCGGATTTGCGCCGGCATGGCACCCCACAGCCTGCGCAGCATCGAGTGCGCGCAAGGGCCGCCTGGTGTTGCCGCCTGCCGGACTTTGCATCCAGCACGGCCAGTCCCACCCTTTGACGAGCAGATGCGCTGTGCTCGTCCCCGTGGTTGGCCGGGCATTCCAGACGCCTCCTAGCCAAGTCGCGTCGGCAGCGCGCGTAGTCAGGTCTAAAGCATTCACTTTGTGACGGCGGGAAAAGACTCGCTTGGCCCGAGGCAAGAGGCAGAATGTGAGCTGCTTCGAAAGCCGTCTTGATGTGGCCGTGCACAGCACCATTTTCCATCCACATCCCAGTCAACCGACTCATCCGGGGCCTGTTACCGTCTCAATTGGGGTCAAGCATCCAACGGGCCGAGCTCCACTGTTGCATCATAGGCTTGCACGTCGACAACCCTGTGCTTCTGCGGAAAAACTTCTGTCGTGCAGTTTCAGATGGCATGTGTGCAGCTTGGGATGGCATCTGGCATCTGGCATCGGACGGTCGCTTCGGGAGACTAAGACTGCAGCAAACAATCCACCGTCTGTCATGGCCTGCTTATCGCCCGAGCAACGACATGGAGGCGCCGAGGACGTCCCGTCTTCCCAGAGCTGCTTTCCCCATTGGGCCTGGAGCTTGCAGCGCCATCACAGTTCCCTCGGGACGCACAGACGGTGGTGCAGATAGCTCGAGCATTACACCCACATTTTCCTTGGACCTTGGTAGCTCGACCGACCATGTGGAATCCTGCTGTCCTTTCTATTGAAAAGCCGCGATTTTTTTTTTGCCACTGCCGCAGCCACGTCAACGCTTCGCCGCGCAAGTGTTTGCGGCTTGTCGCTGTAAACTTGCTTGGACGACACACAATTATTCGTTGCAGTAAGCCCGTGTTTCAAGATTGCAAGCCCTTGCAGGCTCTTGGCGTAAGTCGACCTCTGAAATGATCGCGCAGTCTCAATTTGTTGGAAACAGCATCAGAAGATTGGCCATCACTGGCTGCGAACCGTGTGAACCAGCTGCTTGATGTTTCTTTCCCTCAATTGGCGGACACACCCATTCCCTTCCTGCCACACTAGTGCCGATCTACTACATATGAATGTTGTCTTTCAAGCGATGAGCCGCCTTCGTGAGGCCTCAGTCCTTACGCTCTACTCCATATTGGAAGTGTGGCAAAGGCATTGACCCCGCACTTCGAGGTTCCAGATGTCGACTCTCACAAGTGTGGCTCCCGCAGTGGCGTCGTCAGCGATTACGTGGGCTGGGAGGTTGTACGTCGATGGCCCTTCCCAACCACTGTGGCCAGGACACGATATAGCACCGGATGGTATCTATTGTGGCTATACTAGGACTGACATTGCTCAGAGTACAGGAGTAACGGCATGTCGTGATCCAGTGCTTAACACACACTAAGAACGACTGTGTGCAGAGGACCCAGTGAGAACGTAGCACTAAAGTATTTATCTCCCGAACGAACAGGGATGAGACTTTACCAATCATTCGCATTCACTAGCGGAATCATACAGATGCAGATCTCAAGAATGTGGGATTCAAGACCAACCTCATGGTCTGTGCGCGTCGTCTTGCCCCTTTGGGTGCGCAAGCAATTCTCTGTCAAATCAACGACGAGTACTCAGTACTGTATGAATGCCCATCATGCAATGACTCGAAGCTTGAAATACCAAAGTATTTATTTCTTTTCTTAAAAACCTGTGTGCAGAAGCCTTTTCCTTATGCATCGACGTCCACTAATTGCAAGGTTCCACAACGCGTACAAGTGTAGATGATGTCACGACTTTGACCTCACACTTTGTCGTCGGATTTCAATTCAATGGCCACTCATTATGTCTGCTCCGGAAATCCAATACATATTCTTCATTCGCTTCTGAGGAATCTCAATTCTCGATGGTTTACTTTGATTGATCTGTCGCACGCTTTCTCCTACCGAGCTCTTCACGTTCGGTATCCTTTCGCTTTGGTCTATATCTCGTTATGGCTGATACCGATTACTTCGTTTGCACGCTAGGCCAGGCATCTGCTCTCCACTGTAGTGGAAACGCGAAATCATACCACAATATCAGCGACTTTGTCTATCAACAAGCACAATACCATCCCCTCTTACCAGCCATCGGGTTCCCAATTCCACATTCTGATCCACAAAAATGGAAATCCAAAGCCCTCAATTTTGCGGAAGTGGAGCACGGGACCAGTGTTTTTGCGAGAAGACTTCAAAACGCATTGAGGGAGCAAAAGAGGGGTTCAAAGACCATTGCGCTACTGTGCCACAGCTCTCTCGAGTTCTTGTTCACGTGGCTAGGTTTGATGAGATTGGGATATGCGGTTCTGCTCATTGCGTCACAGTGCCAGGCGGGTGCGATTATGCATCTGTGTACGTCGTGTGACGCGGATGTCCTGCTGCATGACACTGCGCATGCAGATCGGGCGAGCGAGACCCAAAACGCCGCCGACAAGCAAGGTCTTTCAGGGTTCAGAACTCAAATGCTACCACTGGAAAAGGATGAAAATATCTTCACAGTCATAGAGGAGCAGTTGGATTCGGAGGTGGAGCTGCCGCCGCTGAACATGGGGGACGTTGCATATCTGCATCATACCTCCGGGACGTCATCAGGGTTACCTAAACCGATTCCTCAATCGCACCGTGCGGCCATTGGTGTACTTCCTCACTTATCAAACATTCCTAGTGTGGCTACGTTCACCACGACACCCCTGTATCATGGAGGTATTGCAGATTTATTCAGGGCCTGGACTAGCAACGCCCTGATCTGGTTGTTTCCTAGCAAGGATGTTCCAATTACTGCACACAATATCTGCAACTGCTTGAGGTTAGCGAAATCGTATACAGATACACGGGGTTTGCCGGCAGTGGGATACTTCTCATCGGTTCCCTATGTGCTTCAGATGATGGAGGCTGACGAAAAAGGGCTTGAGCTCCTGAAGGACATGAATATTGTGGGCGTCGGCGGGGCGGCATTGCCTGCAGAGGTTGGCGATCGTCTAGTTCACAACGGCGTGAATCTGATATCGAGATTTGGAAGCGCCGAGTGCGGGTTTGTGCTGTCATCGTTTCGAGACTTTGCGGTGGACAAGGATTGGCAGTATCTGCGGAACTATAATCCACAGGAACAGTTGAAATTCGAGCCTCAGGAGGGCGAGCTTGCAGAGCTCGTCATCAAGCCAGGTTGGCCTCACATGGTACGTACTTCCGACCTCTTTTGATATCCATGCGTTGACATTCCTGAATAGGCCAAAACCAACCGTCCCGATGGATCATTCGCTACAGCAGACTTGTTTGCGCCTCATCCAGAAATCAAAGATGCATGGCTTTACCATTCCCGCGCAGATTCACAACTGACCCTGATCACTGGCAAGAAATTCGATCCGGCACCTCTGGAAGATGCGATAGCCACTTCTTCTCTTCTGGACGACGTATTGATATTCGGTAACAACCGGCCTTTCCCAGGCGCACTACTCTTCAGGTCTGAACAGTATAGTGAGATGTCCGACCAGAAGCTGGTACAGCAGATCAAGGTGATAGTTGAGAAGCTCAACCGTGAAAGCCAAGATCATGCCCGGATATCGTTCGAAATGCTAGTGCCGATGCCCCATCGGAGCCAGCCATTGGAAAAGAGCAGTAAAGGGACCATCATTCGTCGCGTAGCAGAGTCTCGTTTCGAAGATGTCATCAATAGTGCGTACAATGCACAAGAAACAGGCGAGGCGGATGATGTGGCGGACGAGGATCTACCACAGTATTTCAAAAATCTCATACAGGCAGTCACCTCTGATTCAGCAGAGCTGACCGATGACATGGATCTATTTTCATATGGCGTCGATTCAATCGCCTGTATGCAACTAAGAACTCGATTGAGGCGGCTGATTCCCAATTGCAATGAGCAGTTACCGATGAGTGTCGTCGAGGACTGCGGTACTATCCGGAGATTGGCCGATTATGTTGTGCGAAAACGACATGGAGACTCGGATGCGAAGACAGAAGACGAAGAGCAGTTTATGAGAGACTTGGTCAAGAAGCTTGGGTCTTTCGAGAAGTCAGCTTTGCAGGCATCGAGCCACGGCTCAATTGACAAGGTCGATGAACGAGAAGTAGTTGTACTCACAGGGGCCACCGGTGCATTAGGAGCACACATTCTGCACCTTCTGCTGAAGGCAGCGTATGTTGATACTGTCTACTGTCTCGTCCGGGGCGCAGATGAACATGCGGCGATAGAGCGTGTCAAAAAGACGCTGGAACAGAGGGGCTTGTCTGGCCTAGAACCTTCGAACAAGTCGAGAAGCAAAGTCCGAGTACTTCAAGCACAGCTTGGTCAGGATCGGCTCGGCCTCAGTGACGAACAGTATCATTGTTTATCTAGGGAGGTCACCTCGATCATTCACGTAGCATGGACTGTCAACTTCCGCTTGAATCTTCGCAGCTTCGTCAAGGACAACATAGCAGGAGTGCGAAATCTGCTAGACCTGGCATTGAGATCACCGCGCTCCTCCCCGCCGCGTTTCACGTATTGCTCTTCCACAGCGTCGATCCTGAACGGTTCACTCGACTCGTCCGGTTGCCTACCAGAAACTATTTTAGCCGATCCGTCTTCTGCGTCCCCTCTTGGGTACTCGCGGTCGAAATGGGTCGCAGAACACATCTGTCTCGAGGCACATCGGCGGACGAGTCTCCGCGGGCGGATCAGTGTCGTCCGTGTTGGCCAACTCACTGGTGATTTGGCGTCAGGGGTTTGGAACACCAAGGAGGCATGGCCTATTATGTTGAGCACTGCAAGATTGATCAAATGTTTACCTGATCTACAAGAGGAAGCGCTTGGTTGGCTGCCTGTCGATGTTGCTGCCCATGCTTTACTAGACATCGCGAGTGTGGTTGGAGTGAAACGGGATGAGATGGCCGTGTATCACGTCGTCAACCCACACCGATCGCCGAGCTGGCACGAGATGCTGCAGTGGCTGCAGAAAAAGGAGGACTTCGACATCGTGGAACCATGCGAGTGGGTACAGCGATTGGAGGAATCTGGGAATGAACATCACTCGGCTCTGAAGCTTCTCGGGCTTTGGAAAGACGCATACGGAAATAAGAAACGATGCTTCAACGAACAAGTAGCGTTTTCAATGGTCGAGACTACCAAAGATGTCCCATCAATGAGAGACGTTAAGCCACTAGACGAGGCTTTCGTTGGGAGGACTTGGGCCTGGATCCGAGATAACGTGCAGTGAGCAAAGAAGTGCGAAATCGTCCGGCATGCAGTCACGCTCTGTTGCCCTGCATGAGCAGCTTTCATGACTGATCGGATGCACATGCCCTAAAGCTTCGGGCTGAAGCTAAGAAACCGGTCTCGAAGTAACTTATCTACACCATCCCGTTGAAGGAGGTCGATCCTACTTCCAAACTCACCCGAGACGACGGCCAAAGTCGGAATGCTATACTAAGGATGATGGGATTGAAAGTGGTTGTTCGTGCCGATTCCCACATAAGCAGAATTACATATTACATCTGTATAATTACTACGTATGCGGGTGCGGAAGTGGATGCAAACCACGTGTGCGGAGTTCCACGACCTATCCAGTCAGGCTCGGGCTACCCTTGGCTGAGAGTGCGGGCTTGGCAGCAGGGGAAATGGGAAATCCGTTGCGAGAGCCCGGAGGATGCAAGTCATTGCCTTTTGCCTTTTGCCTTTTGCCTTTTGGGGACTTTTCTGGCCAAGCAATTGGAAGGACCTTTCTCGCTGGTAGATCTGCTTCTCGTCGTATCACAAGAACTCCGTACGTGATCTGCGGAGCTGATGGGTTGTAGTCTTGGGTTCCCAGAGGGCGGTGAAAGTCCTTCGGGACCGTTTACCGTGGTTGCAGATGACGAGAGAGCATGCAACTGACGAGGGACACCTGAGCAGCGGATACCTAGCAGCTGACAAGGATGTAGTGTATCTGTCTGTTTCGCATGGACGGCGCGATGAGCGAGCTTGAAAGGACAATACGAAAGTCGGAATCGGAGGAGACTTTAGGACCGACGTCCGATGGTGTCTAACGGCGTTCATTTGTGGACGAGGCTAGATGCCACCCAAGTTTGATTTAGCCTCTGGCACCAATCCCACGCCATGGGTCAGGCACCCAGGCCGCCACAGCTGCGCGCGCATTGCGAAAACCACGGACGAAATCCTCCAGATTGGACACACAACCATTCCACGGAGCTGCGTCCCCACTGCGCCAGGCTGCAGTCCTGAGCACGTTGTTGAGCTGATACAGGCACCGTTGTTGCAGCGACGTGGAAAACAATACCCAGAGCTAGAGTATCTCGCTCGACGGGGCGCTCGGAATCCGAACTCGCCCAGAAGCCTTGGAGAAGCTTGCGGGCACTCGCTGACCCACCAGATCGTCGCCCAGAAGAGCTCCTGGTAATGTGCTCATGGACGACGGAATCGCGCTTTGCGATGCGCTACATGTGCATGGCCCACGATGCAAGGTGCTAGCTCGTCGAGAAGACTGTCAAGCAGCATCGGATATCGTAACACCATGCGAGGAATGCGCGGTGTGGCTTCAGGCAGCGACGATACGACTGGCCTGAGAGCCTCCAAGCTTCTGGCTCTCTTCGCTTAGATCTTCTCGGACGAAATGTCGCCCCGCTGGGATACGAATCAAGGCAAGGGCGCATCGCGAAGTGAATGACGGGTGGCCGGGTCACCGACTAGCACGCATTTGCATCCAAACGAAGCCTAGCCGAACCCGCTCCCCTAAATCTACCGACGCTGCAAAGCCTGGACGAAAAAACGAAGCCTCTTGGAGGATTGCTTGTCGCGAATCTCTGCAACTCTGACTCCGCCCTTTTCTCTTCACCGTCGCTCCTTTTCCGCCGTTACATATAGTCTGCCCTTCCGCCCCTCAGGCTTGCCCTTCTTCTACCAAGCCTTGCGACTTGCACTAATCAACACCTTCCCCTTGGCACGGAGTTCCTTACACTAATATATATAACCTTCAAAGTCACTCCAGATGGGCTCGCCATCCAAGGAACTGCGCCCAGTCAGTATGGCAGACTCCGAGAAGACAGCCACGCAGAGCCATGAGCCATCCGTCTTTGGAGAGAAGAGCCTTGCAGAGAGTGCCATTCCAGCGACAGCAACTTCTGTTCAAGCCTCGGAAAACATCGCCGATGAAAAGGCTGCCGTCGAGGAGAAGACCGAGTCAAAACGAAATTCGACGGCCAGCGCAACAGAAGAGGAGGATGACTTTGAGTATCCCACCAAAGGCAAGCTCGCTGCCATCACACTGGCTTTGTGCCTGTCAGTCTTCTGCATGGCTTTGGTAGGTAAACCCCGTTATCCCCGTAGTCGCAACGCGCACTACAACATCGAGGCAATGTGGAGGCTAACAGTTAAACAGGACAACACAATTATTGCAACAGCCATTCCTCGAATCACAGATCAGTTCAAGGCTCTTAACGACGTAGGTTGGTACGGTTCATCGTACCTCCTCACCACCTGCGCAACCCAACTTATCTACGGAAAATTCTACACCTTCTACTCGATCAAATGGGTCTATCTCACCGCACTATTCATCTTCGAGGTCGGTTCCCTCATCTGCGGTGTTGCACCCAACTCTGAAGCACTCATCATTGGTCGCGCGATCGCTGGTGTCGGCGCAGCTGGCATCTTCAGCGGTGCCATTTTGATTGTTGCCAACACGGTTCCTTTGCGCCAACGCCCAACCTACATGGGAATGATCGGTGGTATGTACGGAATTGCCTCAGTGGCTGGACCTCTGTAAGTGGATCTCGGGATCTAATGGCGGATCGCCCGGACTAACAATGCTTAGCATGGGTGGGGCCTTCACTGACCATCTTACATGGAGGTGGTGCTTCTACATTAACCTTCCATTCGGAGCCGTGACGGCAGCTTTCATCATCCCCTTCTTTTCGATCAACCGCCGCGGCAAGAAGACCGAGGCAACATGGAAGCAGCAAGTCGCCAAGTTTGACCTTCACGGTACAGCTCTGTTTTTGCCCTGCATCATCTGCCTTCTCCTTGCTCTTCAGTGGGGAGGCAGCAAGTATCCATGGAATAGCGGACGAATCATTGCTCTCCTTGTCATCTCTGGCGTCTTGGCCATCGGCTTCGTTGCTATTCAATGGTGGAAGAAGGAAGACGCCACAGTCCCTCCTCGTGTTTTCTTGAACCGCAACGTGTGGGGTTCTGCATGGTTTGGTGCCATGCTTGGTGCCTCTTTCTTCATCCTCGTCTACTACCTTCGTACGTCGACCCTTCCATTCCACAGCAGAAGCAAGCTAACATGTATTAGCCATCTGGTTCCAGGCCATCAAGGGTGTATCAGCAACCAAGTCCGGTATCATGAATCTGCCAGCTATCCTCGGTCTCGTCATCGTCTCCATCGTCTGCGGTGGTGCTGTCACTGCCATCGGTTACTACACACCCTTTATGCTGGCATCTTCCGTTCTCATGGCTATCGGCGCCGGTCTTCTTTCCACCTTCGAGACTGACACAAACTCTCCTCGATGGATTGGATATCAGTTCATCTTCGGTGCTGGCGTTGGCAGTGGTATGCAGCAAACTCTTGTTGCGGTGCAGACTGCGCTTCCAGCCGGCGACGTTGCCATTGGAACTGCGATTATGATGTTTTCTCAGACTCTGGGTGGCGCTCTGTTCATCAGCGTCGGCCAGAACGTCTTCACCAACCAGCTCATCAAGCATCTTGCGAGCGTTGTCCCTGATCTCGACCCCAGCATTGTTCTTCGAACGGGTGCGACGGAGCTCAAGAACGCCATTCCCAGCGAGTTCCTCGGCGGCGTGTTGACGGCATACAACTTGGCCCTCACAAACACTTTCTACGTCTCTGTGGCAGCAGGCGCGATATCTATTATTGGAGCAGCCTTTGTAGAGTGGAAGTCGATGAAGGTAAGAGATGACGTTCAGTATATAGCACATGCAAAAGCTTACAGTCTACAGGGCAAGCAGATTCAGATGGCAGCTGCATAGAAAACACGTTCGAGACATTGGACGGGAATGTTCCTAGTCGACGCCACTCAGCACCGTAATCAGACTTCAAAAGATACCCCCAGACGACGCTTGGACGCGCTCTGGTTTGTTGGTTGTATGATAGACCGTTTTTAGCACCCGTTGTTGGATGTCAGCACTTGATTGCATCAAGCATTGGTGGCGTTGTCGTTGTTTGATTTTCAGTTAGATATTGTAATAGACGCATCAGCAACAAAGCGGTTGGATGGGTACAGTCCAGTGGCAGCGACTCTTCGCTCTGCAAAAGTTTTCATAACAGAGAAGTAGTAGAAGTAATACAAAGCACAAGACAGATGAAGCTTGCTTGTGATGTGTGCGATGCCTCGGCAGTTGAGCAGTGGGTGAGACAGGGAGCTACACCTGTAAGCCGGGCAAATGACGTCAAGGGACCGTCCCAATCCACACACGCTTTTAGATTGAGCACATGCACCAGCATCCAAGTTGGGGAGAGTAGAATGAAGAATCAGACAGGCTAAACAGGCGAGGGCGAATGGGAGAGGTGTGCGAGGGTGGAGAGGGTCGAGGATAACGTCAATTGGCATTAGTTGGTGCTTAGCAAAGCTTGTTTTGGGGCAGTTTCTGGCACCCTGGCGATCAAGCACCCGCTCAGCTCCGCCCTATTGCGCGTTCGGTTGTCCCCCAGCCGCACTGTCTCTCCGCCGCGCAGCCACAGGAGGCGCCTTTTGTCAATGAACCCGCCAGTTCCGCCGTGCTTGTAGACTGTGGACTCTGAGCTCCCATCCTGCGCGTCCTCCTCCCTCTGCGCCCGCCCGCAGCGAGTAGACGACGCCCTCCAGACGCTGCCGCCGCCTCTGCGTCCGACGAGATCCGCTACGGCGCATCGCAGCCATGGCCCAAGAAAAAGATACGCGCCCCGACAGCAGCGAGACGGGCCCGGCGACTGAGACCGCAGAGAAGAACGGCAGCCCCGACGGCCCCGACGGCCAGCCGCCCAAGCCCAAGAAGACGGGCACCTCTGGCAGCAAGAAGAAGGGCCCCGAGGGCGGCTTCGACGACACGCCCGTCCCGCGCGCGCCGCCGGGCTACACGGTCAAGTTCACCTTCCACCGCGCAAACAATCTACCACTAGCCGACATCAACACCCTCTCCGCCGACCCCTTCATCATCGCCGAGCTCAACACGGGCCTGCCCACCCGCCACAAGGAAGACCCCCCGCTGTCCCTGCGCACGCCCACGGTGCGCCAGAACACTGACCCCGTGTGGAACTGCGAGTGGATTGTCGCAAACGTCCCGGCCTCGGGCTTCCGCCTCAAATGCCGCATCTACGACGAGGACCCGGCGGACCACGACGACCGCCTGGGTAACGTCCACGTCGACGTCGGCTCCTTTGGCGAGAACTGGGCCGGCATAAAGGACCAGACATTCCCCATCCGGAAGCGCATGGTCAGCAAGAGGGCTTGGTTGCTGCGCGCCATTGCCGTGTGCTTTGGCAAGGCCGAGCACATGAATGGCACTCTGAACGTCAGCGTCGAAGTGCTGGGTAAAACCGGGGATGAACATGGTGGCCGTGCCTACACAATTGGCCCGCAATTCTGGATACGGCACTACTCGCCCCTCCTGGGTCGCCTCCTGGGTCAAAAGGAGCCCAATAATGACGGCCGGACATCGAGAAGAACAGGCAAGCAGAAGCCCGAAAAGTACAACTTCCAGTCCAATCAAATGCAACTACGGGGCCCCGTACCAGAAGCCATGTACCACCGTTACGTCGAGTTTAAACCTTTTGTCAAGAGCATGTTCACCGCCAAGGGCGTTCGAGGATTCATCTTGTCCAAAGCATTACACCACCAACACGCCCGCGTATACAATTTCGACCATTCAACCGAGTTCAAAGTCTTCCAGGAACCGTGCAAAGAGTTTACACAAAAGTTTTTGGAGCTGGTGCATTACGACCAAGGTGGCCGTATATTCACCTACGTCCTCACTCTCGACGCTCTTTTCCGCTTCACCGAAACCGGCAAAGAGTTTGGCATCGACATGTTGTCAAAACACACCATGCACAGCGACGTAGCCGCCTACGTAGCCTTCTCCGGCGAATTCTTCATCCGGCGCCTGAAGCACCACTCACGCCCGCCCCCAGAAGAAGGCGGCAAGAACAAATCCCACCCGCCCGACGACATCGGCGACGGCCCCCCAGACGAAGACCCCAAGATCAAAGACCCATCCTACTACGAACTCGTCATCGACAACGACTCAGGCACCTACCGCCCCAACGCCAAACTCCTCCCGGACCTCCAGGCCTTTTTCGAATCCAACTTCCCGGGCCTACACATCACGACGCTCGACTGCCAAGGCGACGCAGAGAAAATGGAAGCCATGAAGAACGAGCAGCGCGAGCGCAAGAAGCAGGAGGGCCAGCACGTCGTGTACACGCAGGCGTCGCGCAGCAGCAGCCTGAGCAGCAGCGACGTCGAGGAGCTGGACCGTCTGGAGGCCGAGGGCGAGTTGCCGGCGAGCCATTTTAGGCACCAGGTCCAGCGCGAGGCGGGCGAGAGGGTCGATGCCGCTATGAGTCATGTTAAGGAGTATAGGCCATCGCGGAATATGGAGGCGTGGAAGGGGTATGAGGGGAAGAAGGGGGTGGCGGGTGCGGATGTGCAAGGGGGTGTGAAGGATGAGGGGAGGACGGAGGGCCAGAGTCAAGCTCAGAGTCAAGAACAGACAGCGCCGGAAACGAAGACGGAGGCTGCAGGCAAGAGCTAACATGATCTCTATCTCTCTCGTTTCCCCTTTCTCCATTTTCTCGCCTTCGTTCTTCCGCCTCGGCATACCCTCGACCTCTGGACCTCTTATCCTTGTAATCGCAGCTTTTGTCCGCAAAATTCCGCATCGAAGCTCGTCCTCCTCACACGAATTGAGCACGACACTACTACCCCCGCCAGTCAGTCAGTCACCGTTGATACTACATACCTCGACGCTCTCTTTTTGAGATACCCGCCATTTTGCTGTTGCTTTTTTCTTTTGTTTGTATGTTATGTGGTTTCTCATGTTGGTTTGGCTGTTGTTGTGGTGGAACGGGTTGAGATGCCCCTGCTATGTGGTTTCTTTGCGTCATGTTTCCGTCTGTTTACTTCAGTTAGGTTTTAGTTTTAGTTTTTAAGTTTTAGTCTAACTTTTTATACGTTGGGGCGTGTGGGACGAGAGACAGTGTGTGTGGCTGCGGCTGGGGAGGAATGGAGAGGTAGATAGTGAGAGAGTGGGTAAGAGGGAGGAGTAAGACGATAATTGAATCGCGTACCTTTGTATGTATCGGGGTAGGAGAGGAGAGGAGAAGATAGTATAGAGTAAGGATCAAGCAATGCTGTATTTACCACCTCACATACTTACCACGAATCGAGTTGGAGACTTGGCTACTACCTACTTGATCTATCAATTCTGTAATCGTACTCGTATTTCAAAGCCGCTTGGGATTATATAGTAGCCTTCACACAACAGTAATCTCTAACACCTACCCTCTAGCCTCTGCACTCTGCAGTATACACCGTACACATATTCCCATCCCCCTGCATCCCGGTTCCCATCCTAATCACACTCCGGAACCTCAACATGCGGCTTCGCGCTCCCAAACCTCACCGCCTTGGCATAATACTCCATCAGCCCCTCCACCTCGCCCCTCACCTTCCCAAACTCGGCCTTCAACCTCTCCCTCTCTGCGCCCTCGCCCCCGGGCCCAAGCCACCGCTCCTCCCCGCCCCCAGCGCCAACCCGCTTCCGCATCTCGCGCGCAAAATCCACCGCGTGCCGCACGTCCTTGCGGTCCGCGGTCTTGAGCTTCACGGCTAGATACGCCTGCAGATTCAGGAACGCGGCGAGGTCCAGGGTGCTGGTTAGCGTTGTGGCGGGAGTGGCGGGGTACTGTGGGAGGTCGGACGACGAGGACGAGGTGGCTGGTTGCAGGTGCTGGAAGAGCGCGGTCGAGAGCGCGGCGTCGAGGTAGCTGAGCGGGAGGCGTTTGGAGGCTGCGTACAGGGCGAGACTTGCTTCGAGGGCGGAGGCGAGGGGGCGCCAGAGGGGGAGTGGGGCAGTGTCTGTTGCGGTGGTGGAAGGGGCGAGTGTTTTCAGGGCCCAGAGATGTGCGTTTGCCCATTGCTGCGTCGTGTTGAATGTGCTGCTGGGTTGCGGGGCGCGGGTCAGGGCGTCCGCGTGCGTGGAGAGGTAGGCGCTGATGGAGCGGTGCGAGTACGTTGCTTTGAGGTTCGTGACGTCGCCTGTCTGCGTAGGGGGCGCGGCGTCAAAGACTTCGAAGAGGTTGATGCACTGGTGCTCGAAGAGGGCGCGCAGGTCCTCGATGCGCTTCGACGTTTCGGTGGGCTTCAGGGGGCGTACATCTGCGGCCAGCGTGGCGGCCGACTCGGCCGTCAGCGCGAACGAGAGCTGCAGCAGGTCTGGCGCGGCGTGGGCCTGGCTCTGCAGGAGCGCGTGGATCTTGGAGACGGGCTCGAGGTCTGCGTCGTCGAGGTGCGCTAGGATGTGTGCGAGTAGGTCGTCGAGGTGGTGTGGGAGGGCGTCAGCTCTGTCTTTCAGTATGAGGAAGTCATCGCCTTCTTTTAGCCCCTCGAGCAGGAACGTTGTCGCCAGGACCGCGAAAAGGAAGACCCCGCCCGCTTTCTCCGCTACGGTCGACACGATGTTTGCTTCCTCCAAGCCATCCATTTTGCCTCGCAGCCGCTCAAGCTTTGTTTCCAGATTGAACCTCGTGTTGACATGGGCGTGAATGTCGGCGCTCGTCCACTCATCCAGCACCAATTTCGGCCTTGCTTCAAATGCAGAATGGAACATAGGATTCGCACGGCTCGACAGGCAGAACTTGACGTGGTCTTTCTTGGCTGCAGTAAGAATCATATCCATCAGCTCCGTAGGATAAGCATCCATCTCATCGAGTCCATCGAGCATGAACAGGAACTTCTTGCTCACATCCGACACCATGAGATTGAAAGCGGTGCGGAGTCCCGCGAACGTGAAGTCTTCCAGACCGCCGCCGTAGCTGGTGAATTGCCTCCAGCGGGTTGAGAAGAGCCACTGGATGACGATTTGGTCCTGGTTCAGGGGCCCGAATATCATGTCTTGCAGGGACTCGTAGAGGATGGTTCGCAGGAGGCCGATGGGCGAGTTTTGCAGCGCGGATCCTGCGTTCCAGAAGAAGTAGCCTGAGGTTATGCCTGGGGAGTGTCCAGACCATGCCTGTGGTGGTGGTGGAAAGTGAGCCTACATCTTCATCGGAGACATACGAACTGCTTGCTTACCTCTAGACTTGAAAATGTGCGTGGGTTGCGGAAGAGATGCTTCATCAGCGTCGTCTTGCCCGAACCAGGTTTGCCTATGACGCTCCCACTCAGTACGGATTGTGTGACTGCACGTGAATCCACTCACCAGTAACCCAATACACCCCCTCCCCCCTACTACTCGCAAACCACTCCAACAGCCCACCCACATGCGCACCCCTCTCCCCAAACACAAACCCCAAACTCCCCGTCGCCGGCGCCGGAATTCCATTCACCCTCTCATCCAGCTCCTCAAACCACAGCAGCTTGAAAATACTCTCACTGAAGAACACCTCGTTCTCCGCAACAACCAGTTCATCGACAATCTTGGAAAACTCCTCGACATTCTTCTTCTTGCTCGACTTCCAGTCGTGCGAGTGGATCGCGTCGAGCGCCGCGTTCTGCCACTTCTCCCAGTGGTGCAGGCGGCCCGAGTCCTCGGCCGTGAAGACAGGAAGCCCGCTCTCGGCAGACTGATCCAGGTACTGGCGCATGGCCAGCAGCAGCGCGGTTTCGACTTCGCGGCGCAGCGTGCGGAGTTTCTTCTTGACGCTCTTGACCTCGCTGTTCTTCCACACGCCGTTGGTCAGCGCTTCTCGCGCGGTGCCCCATTTTGGATCCCCAAAACTGCCTTTTGCTTGCGCGGCGATGAGCGCGTCGATGAGCGGATGCGTGGTTTCCTTTGTGAGGTCGCTGAGCTTGATGAGCTGTGTTGCGGCTTCGCTCAACTTTGCACCTTTTACTTTTGCCGCTGTCTTCTCTTGCTGCAGTTTCTTTAATTCGCTTTGGTCAATCAGGTCCGTCAGGCGGTACAAATTGTCAATTAGGTTCTGCAGGAAGGCTGCGTTCTCCACGGGCGGCGTCGAAGCATCGCTAGGCTGAAAAATGGGATGGTCCTTGCGCAAGGCGTTGATGCTGAAGTCGATGATCTGGACCAGGGCTGAGGCGAGCCCTACGGCTGGAATGGGTCGCACCATATCTGACGATTACCGGCTGCAATCTTGATTACACCCGCTGGCCTTTTTAATGATGGATTGCTGACTGAGGAGAGTTGGCTGCGCCGCATCGTCAACGGCATGTAGGGAATCCGCTAAGCGATTCGGGAACTGTTACAGCGGGATGCCTGAAAACCCCGGGGCGACGAAACATGGCGCAGCTGTCACTGGGGCGATGCATGTGGTCGAGAAAATAGTATGAGAAGGCCTGATTGCTTGTGAAATTGTTCTCGAAAGTTTGAGAAGGCCTAATAATGGCTTTTGGATTCTCCTACAATGATTAAGAAATGTGTAATGTATATACAGTTGGGTAGCCACACAGGCATCCTTTATGCTAATCAAACGCCTCCCTATGCAGTTCTAATGCAGTTGATGACCCTGAGTCTTATTCTAATGTCTGATGAATCCTCTAAAACATCTAAAATTGGACCTGAAATTTTGGGTTCGTTCGTATACGCTCACCATAATATCTGAACAAGAGAGGCACTGGGATGAATGCCAGACTGAGGAAGCCCAGCAAAGAATTTCCCCAGCCCAATCCAAGCGCGTCATACATGTTGAGGCCGGCAAGAGGCAACACAGCGCCAAAGACGGAGCGGAGGACTGTGTTCGCTGCAATGGCACTTGCGGCATGGATCGTGAAAGCGTCGACGAGGTAGGTTTGAATGGTCATCATGGCCGTCAGATTTCCCAAGCCAATCAACGAGGTGGCCATGATTGGCACGATCCAGTGCACGCCGTAGTGTGTGGTCCAGCCGTAGATAAACACACCAATGGGTAGACCGATGGCACCTGGGAGAGTGAGGCCGATCGGAAGACGATGTTCAGGCTTGACATTGCCTTTGGCTTGTTGTTTGATGATGATCTTGTCAGATACAACACCCAATATTGCCATGCCTACAATCATGCCCACTCCTACACCAATGTAAGAAAGGCCAACAGCCCCAGACGAGAAGTGGTATTTGCCCTCGAAAACAAAAGTGACAGTGGTGAAGAACAGGTAGAGAATGCCATAGTTGATGGCAATGTAGAGAGACATGAGCGCTACGATCGGAGAGAGGAAGAGCATCTTCATTGGACGCGAGATGGCTCGGATGAAAATCTCTTTGGGAGGGAGATCAGTGGCAAGTTTCGAGCGAAGATTCTCGTTGCCAGTTTCTTTTCGGAGGCGTGCTGCTTTGCGAGCCAACAGCGTCGGGTGATATGTTTCACGGCCGACGATGAGAAGAACAATACCAACGAGTCCGCCAGCAATGGCCAGGATCCAGAACACCCAGCGCCAGGAGGCATTTTGAACGAGGAATCCTCCGCAGACGGGTCCAATAACCGGTCCTAGGAGTGGTCCGATTGACCAAATTGCCATTGCTCCCGCTCGTTGTTGAGGAGGGAACATGTCGGCAATCGTGCCGCCTCCTATCGTCAGAGGCGCGGCTCCAGCACAGCCAGCAAGAAATCGGAAAGCGATGAGCATACCCATCGAATTCGATAAAGCACAGGCTACGTTGAAAATGACGAATAGCAGATTGGAGACATTGTAGAGCGGTATGCGTCCATAAAGTTCAGATAGTGGTGCGATGACCAGAGGTCCGACGGCAAATCCAAGAATGTAGACTGATACCACGAACGCGGCCATGAGGTTTGAGGTTTCATGGAAGGCTCGAAGCACTTGAGGGACGCCGGGTGCGAAGAAACTGGATGCGAGAGGTGTGATGAGAGTAACCGCTCCAAGCGCTGCGATGATACCCCATTTCTTGCTTGCAGGCCAGTTTTGGGGATTGGCTGGATCATCGGGACCATCCCAATCGACGATGTTGGGATCGTGCGGCTCATTTGCTTCTTCTTCTCCTTCTACTTGCACAGCAGGATCATCAGATAGTGTTCGTTCGTCTGTATATGTCGAATGTGCATGGCTCGCAATCCCCTTTTCCACGTCTTTTGAGTATGAATCCTCTGGAATACCATCTGCGTCGTGTCCTTGTGCATATGCTTCCTTGACCTTTTCGTCTTCAAAATTTCGCGTCTCTAGAGAGGACCTCACGTACGACCCTGGCATAGCCATTGTGGAATGCAGCGGATAGTATTGTTTCTGGTTCAACGTCAATAAAAACAATTTACTTGAAAGCAAAATTTGATTCTAAAAAGGCATTCGGCTCTGAGGGAGCGTGCAGTTTGGACGATTCGCACAAATGAAAGCAACTCTTACCGAAAGATGTAGCCAAGTGAGACGGTCAGCGCGGGAACTACCGCAACTCTAAAATAGTCTAACAGACAGTTGTAGACTAATTATCTATTATGGTTCGGGTACCACGGAAATCTGATATAAAAAGGAAGCACACATAGACTTTAAAGGGCACAAGTGGGCGGTGGGAAAGTAGTAAAGAAAGACAGAAGGACCTGCGCCGCACGAAAGACGGGAGAAACGACCATCCGCAACGAGAACGCGAGGCCGGCCAGACTTATCAGTCGGACGGTCACGCAGCCGTATAGACCGTTTAGGTCGCTAACTCCACCTTTTGTGAGTGACGAGGGGTTTAAGTCCGGGTGCGGAGCAACGACTCAGAGGCGCTGAATCGGAGGACCACTCGAATCAAGACGGATTCACGGCATGCTGCCTCAAGGGTAGAAAAGTGCACCAATGGAGAGCCAGGAAGCAGAAGCCAAACGAGCTTGTAGCGGTTGGCGAAAAGCTTATTTGCTGGTTATGGCGAGCTTGCGTTCGTCAAGCTCGTAGCCAGGCTCCTGAATGGAGGGTCGGGCGGAGGGTCGGAGGGTCACAAAGTCGCTTGCCCACCTCACCCATTGCATATCTACTAAGTATGTATGCCTGACCGCAAGCCAACTTGACCATGAGAATGCATCGTCATCTTCCAATCATGGCGTTCGATGCCCCGCTTTGCGTTCTTCTTGCCAGTTTCGTTATTGATGGTGAGCTTTGAATTTGTCCGACGAAGGAAGGCTCCCGAATTTATTGCAAGTCGAGTCGCCCGAGACTGTCATTTTGGAGCGAAAAGCCGGCAACTATTCCAAGCGATCATCTGGAAGATGTAGCTGCCATTACACGCACTGATGTGTCTTGCAAATGTGACACCATTCCATTGCGCCTGTTTGGTCTCGGCGGATCAAGCCGTTCACGGAAGGCGCACTTTGCAGGAGAGTTACTTGCCATTCATGATGGTGCGCATAGTCTCCATATTTCCAGTTCCATGAGCTCTTGAGGGAAGTCTCCCGGTATGTTTCGACTGTATCCTTGTTGTATGAATCGAACATAAACCAAAGGTGGACGGTCGAGGACTACCAGTGGAGATGATGGCTGTCTCAGAATGCGGAAATCGCAGAACAACACCTTGAAGAGATGGGCATTATATAGGTTCCAGAAGCCGAGACCTCCCTTCAGATGCCGAGACATGAGCCTGACCGAGGCATGGAGCCACCATTGGGAGAAAACGAGGCTGTTGAGACTTGGAATTGGTTGCGGGCTCATGTGAGCGCCAAGAGCAAGCACATGATACGAACCAGATGAAAGGCGTCGATCAAGCGAGCTCTGCCCCATCGTCGATTTTCCCCTTCTTTCGCTTCGTCCCGCTTTCAACTCCTTTTGGCGGACAGCTAATTACATAAGTGGACATCCTCGAGCACAATAGGCCAAATTCTGCGGCTGAACTTTATTGGTGTATCTTGGCCCAGGGAAGCTGACTAGTGAATCTGGGCCTGAAAAAAAGATCTCCCAGAGCCCTGCAATGATGTGCATCTGCCCCCTTTTCGAGCCATGCATTTGCACAACATGATAGCGATCCGAAGCCACGCTTTTGCTGGAGCAGACAGTCATTAATCAGACTCTGTCTCAGCTTCTAGCTCTTCTAAACTTCTTATAGTGTTTTGCTGGCTTTTTTCAGCAGCCAAGTCAGACACCATTAGCACTCAGTCCCAGCTTCATGCGCGACCAGATATGAGGAAGCAGAAAATGGTATCGCTACTCCACAACGGCGGCGATCTCCATACATCGGAAAGCCACATCTCTCTTTTCTCGTCATAGCTTCGCCAAACCATGTTAAGATCTTGATCTGTTCCAGGAAAGGAAAAGCATCAGTAGTCGGCAAGCTTGGTAGCGATGGCTTGCGCACCCCTTGTTGAGACGGAGTTTTCTGGACCTACTACGTATTATTACTTGAATGATCATGCTCTCCTCTCCTCTTCTTGTTCCAACACCGCTATTCACTCGCTTAAAATTCGTGGTCTTTACATTTATTCGTTCATAATGCAGCTCAAAGTCGTCTTTGGGGTTTGGTCAATCTTCCTAGGAGTATCAGCCGCCTTGGAAACCTCGACTACTGCAAGGTGCGGATCTAACTTTGGACTGACTTGCTCCGGCTCGACTTACGGGTCTTGCTGCTCCTCAGCAGGTTGGTGGTATGCAAGCCCCATATCTATCATGAAGAATATATGCTCATTCCCTTTCCAGTGGATCTACAAGTGCGTACTGCGGTTCAGGATGTCAATCTGGTTTCGGTACCTGCACCACATCTAGCCAGACAATCAGTACAGATGCAACATGCGGCGGCAAGAACGGCTACACTTGCAAGGGATCTAAGTTTGGGGACTGTTGCTCCAAGAATGGGTGGTGCGGCTCTACCTCTGCGTACTGTTCCACTGGCTGCCAATCTGGCTTCGGTACTTGCAGCGGCTCAGGATCCCCTTCGGCCGCGTCATCATCGCCCGCCCGCACCAGTTCTACACCCGCGAGATCTTCGAGCTCGAGTGCTCCAGCTTCAAGGTCCTCAAGCTCAAGTGCTCCTGCTGCGAGCTCTTCTCTGGTACTTACGCCAAACGCTCGTTGCGGCAAAGGCTTCGGATACACTTGTCAAGGATCAAAGTGGGGAAACTGCTGTTCTCAGTACGCAATTCCATGAAGGCTTAACTTACAAGCATTGGCTAATTCGAGGGTTCTTACTCATAGGTACTCCTACTGCGGTTCTACCAACGCTTACTGCGGCACCGGCTGTCAAACTGGATTCGGTCAATGCAATCCACAGTCTTCGTCAAGCTCTATTCGAAGTTCGTCACGGTCAAGCTCAATTGCTTCTTCAACGGTCGTGTCGTCCAGCGTAGTATCTTCTACGGTGATTTCGTCCAGCTCAATCGCTTCTTCCACGGTTGCATCGTCCAGCGAAGTATCTTCTACAATAGTTTCGTCCAGCTCTTCAGCTATCGAGTCGTCTTCTTCGGTCGAGATTTCATCTTCGACACCTGTCCCAAGCTCCTCTATTGAGCCTTCTTCAACCTCGTCAGTGGCGCCACAACCGACGTGCGCCGCTAGTGGTGGTGAGTAAAAGGAACATCAAATGACACATTTGTCTGTACTAACAGTCATGCAGGGACTTGCTCTTCCATTTTCGGATGCTGTGATAGTCTTCTCGGCTGTTTTAACAACGTGTGCCAACAATGCGTTCCTTCAAACCAAGCTTGCACGATCGACAACTTCACGAACTGCTGTACCCAGTGCTGTTTCTTCCCCACTGGAGACACTCAGGACGGTGTCTGTTGTTAAGAAGAAGGAGCAAAACACGACCTACCCAAGGCTCAGTACTGCTCGGGGAATATGTCCCTTATGTCGCTTATAATTTAGTGATGAGACGACAAGATCATCAAGAAACTCAATTCTACTTCTTTTGAACAAGACAAGATCTTTTCTCCGCCAAAATGCAACAGTTTATCATTGGAGGGGCTCAACCTCTGTCGTGCAGCGAGAAATCAATGTGCCGTGTCGTTCTCGTTCCCAGCGCACTGGATCTGATATGGGTTCAAGCATCCTGGCACGTTCCCCGCACGTTGATTGCACCACCAACAAAGAACGGTGAACAACCCGGCTGTACCTAACAGCAAACCCGCCTATCCTCCCTTCTTACGTCCTGACCTTGTCTGATATGAAGGGGCCTATTGTTATTGAGAACACCATGATTGGACTTGACGGTTCCGCCCGAACCTACTCCCTATCTTGCAGCCTTGCGCAGCTGTAGGTATCCCGGCATTCCACGTCTTGCAAGTATGCGTCCGTCACATGGAGATCTTCTCCAGTATGTCTAGGTCGAGAAGGCGAGCGATGGCGGTACTAGGTTCCCCTCATCGCTGTGACGCAGCTGCTCGTTTTCGTCAAGATCACGAAAATTACACTCACACCATATGAATTTAGCTTCACTCCCCTCTGTTTACAGTTCATCTGTACGCTGAAAAGGATTTTGTACCTACAAGCAGTCCTTTTCCATCACCAAAAATGACGATCCTAGAATCCGCGCTGGCTCGCACCGATTTGGTGCATGTGGGTCTAACACTGGCTGTGGGCTTGCTCACCGCAGTTGCAGCTCGCGTGTTCTACATGCAAAAGTTGCATCCTCTTTCCAAATTTCCTGGCCCTTGGTATGCGACTTCTTTTTCCATTGTCGGCGCCATTATTTCCGTCAAGCAGAGAGAACCAGAGTGGTTCATGTACCTGGTACGAAAGTATGGAAGTAAGTCAACGAGACAACGCCGCACATGTGCGCCAACTCATTCGTCACAGCGGACAGTCCCATTCGTATATCGCCAACAATGTTGCTCTTTCCTCGCCCTTCCGCACTAAAAGATATTTACTGGGATCCTCCGTGCAACCAGAAGGCTGGGCTATACGGAACAGGGGCATTAGGACCCCCACATCTTTTCACAACACTTGATGGTGAAGAACACCGTTTACTCCGTAAAGCTCTTTCCAACGCGCCATGGACCATTGGACAACTCAAGAACACGTGGGAACATCGTTTCGACGACCAGGTCAACCTGTTCGTGGATAAGATGCACGAGCACGCGGCGGCGAAGCGGACAATTTGCTTGTCGGATAAAGTTGCCGAATTTGCTGCAGATATCATGTCCATGATTTCTTTCACAGAGCCGTTTGGTTGTGTCAAGAATCAGCGTGACGAGAAGGATATCTTGTCTAATTGGCGCAAGGGCCTCACATTCTTTGGTTTTGTAGGGCGATTTCGCTTCTTCAGAGAGAAAATCGTCAAGCTTCCTGTTGTTGGACTGTGGTTTCTGCCCGCTATCTCGAATGACTCTGGAATGGGCTGGCTGATGTGTGAAGCCGACCGTCAAGTCACTGGACGGGAGAAACAAAACGAACAGACCAAATTCGACGGCCAGCCGGATTTCCTACAACAGTTAGTCTACAGATCGCTCTTTTTATGCCATTTTTTCATGTTCTGACTTCTTTTAGCTGCCTCGACGCCCGTTACTCGGATGGCTCTCCACTGACGCCCTCGCAAAAACGAGCTCATGTTACTCTCCTCATCCAAGCCGGAGCAGATACCACTGCCACAGCACTAGGATCGATCCTCCGCTTTATGATCACTCATCCTGATACACTTGCTCGTGCCCGTGCCGAGATCGATGCTGCCGACAAAGCTGGACGACTCTCAAACCCTGTCCAGTACGAAGAGACAAGACAACACCTCCCGTACTTTGTTGCATGTATCAAAGAAGGCATCAGGTTGAATCCGCCAGCAACGAATCTTTTCGCCAGACTGTCACCTTCAGGCGGAAAGACGATCGACGGACACTTCATTCCCGAGGGAACCGAGATCACAAGTCATGCATACACTGTGCAGCGAGATAAAGGACTTTATGGTGAAGACGCAGAAGATTTCAATCCAGAGAGATGGATGGTCAACGAGAAACGTAATTTCGAGCTCGATGCAGCTCAGTTTACGTTCGGCATGGGCCCGAGGGTGTGTATTGGGAAAGACATTGCAGTCATGGAGATGTATAAGTTGTTACCAGAGGTAAGCTGCATCCAAACGTAATACGGCCTCTGTAATCTTCAACGCGCTGATCTACATAATGAGTTCGTTCGCCGCTTCAACTTTGAACTCGAGGCGCCTGGTAGATATATCGTCGATGGAGGAGTGGCGTACAACGCAGGTTTTCTAGGCAAGCTGACAGCATTATAACGAACCATTCAATAATACCACGCACAAAACAAACCCAGACTCCAAAAATCTTTCTCGAAGTCTCAAGTCTTCCTTTTACCAAGTACTGCGGGGAAGCACACCGCATGGCACGTTTCTTAAGCGGATAAAGAGGATAAAATCCCCACACAGCGCTGACTTGCGCGCCCTTGACCCGCTACCCCGGGCAGCCTAGCGGGTCTCATGGGGCGGACTTTTAATTCAAATGCAATCTTTCTCAAGTGCTCGACAGGCCGCGCAGAACCCTGGCCAAATATCTATTTCATCTCTGCCCATGTCACATGTGGAGTGCGCGCTAATAACGACCGCTTATACTGCCTCGAGGTATACGGGTGAGATACTCTATGCTGGAAATGTCAAGACGGGTATAGAGATGAGATAGATGGGAGAGATGGATGAAAGCCCGGAATAGAGATTGACTGCGGTCCTGGGTAATGGGGGAGCAGGAGTCGATTTATATAGAGATGGGTGAGTTCCCGACGTTTGAGTTCTGTGAACTGTTCCTGACACAGTGACGAGGGAGAGAGTCCAGAAGGAAAAATGCTGTTCTCAGGCCTGACTACCGCTCTGGCGCTCGCCAGCAGCGTCGCCGCCGTCCCGACATACAGCCTCGAAACTCGACAGGCTACTAGCCTCAATGCTGCAATCGTTGCCAAAGGACGCAGCTATATCGGCACCTCGCTCACCATCCGCTCCGACAACACTGAACAGAACATCATCAAGTCTGCGGAGTTTGGCTCGATCACACCGGAGAATGCTATGAAGTGGGATGCTACCGAGCCTCAACGAGGTTCGTTCAGCTGGGGCAACGCAGATCAGATTGCCAACTTTGCAACCACGAATAAGAAGCAGCTGCGTTGCCATACGCTGGTCTGGTACAGTCAACTGCCTAGCTGGGTCAACCAAATCAACAACAACGCTACTCTGATGAGCGTCATGGAGAACCATATCAAGCAGGTCATGGGCCGATACAAGGGCAAGTGCACGCACTGGGATGTTGTAAACGAGGGTAAGTCGAGAACTGCAGTTGCGAATCAGAGGCGTTTGGCTCACCAAAATAGCCCTCAACGAGGACGGCACAAACAGAGACAACGTCTTCCTCCGCGTCATCGGCGAGCAATACCTCCCCATTGCCTTCCGCATGGCCGCCGCAGCCGACCCAGCAGCGAAGCTGTACTACAACGACTACAACCTCGAGTACGGCGAGGCCAAGCACCAAGGCGCTCTCCGCATCGTCAAGCTCGTGCAGTCCTGGGGCGTCAAGATCGACGGCGTCGGTCTGCAAGGCCATCTCGTCTCTGAGCCTACGGGCACACAGAGCACCGTCACTCCCAGCGTCGCCATCTTGACCAAGACACTCCAGGATTATGCCGATCTGAACGTCGATGTTGCGTATACTGAGGTCGATATCCGCAGCAAGACGCCGTCGACTACGCAGAAGTTGAACGATGCGGCAGCTGCTTGGGCGCGTGTTGCACAGTCTTGCATCAACGTCGAGCGTTGCGTGGGAATTACCATCTGGGTACGTATTTCTGGTGCAGATGTATCGAGTGACTTGACTGACGCCTCACACAGGGTATTGCCGACAAGTACTCCTGGGTTCCCCAGACCTTCAGTGGCGAAGGCTCAGCTCTCCTGTGGACCGACAACTTCCAGAAGAAGCCTGCTTACCAGGCATTCTTGGACGTCCTCAACGGAAAGACAATCTCCTAGGCGACGTCGGAAATTGAAGCTGCGTAGGCCTTCTATTCACTGTATATTTAAGCGTAGCCAAAGCAATTAGGCATTGCAAAAGAAATCAAAAGTGGAATTCTTGGATCCAAACCCCTCGTTTGACTCGAAGTGATGTTTTGCCTGCAATTCGACCACCCAGAACATGGGATGTAAGTCAGTTGGAAACACGATCTGCATATCGAACGCAAATGAATCAAGACCACAGCTGCGGTTGATAAAACAGGGATCCTCCGCTCTCACCTCTCCGCCCGAGCATCTTCCAAGCCCTCCCCCAGAATCCATTATGTTTCGGATCCCCGCCTCCATCACACGCAATACTGATATTAAACGAGGTGCAAAAGCACGGGTACCCCGTCCTCTGCGCTCAGGGCGCAAAAACTTCCCATTGCAGTAAGAAAAGTAGTTTGTATTGATTCCTGTGCAGCTTGAGGGTTGATCCATGAAGCACGCCCGATCCTAACGGTTCGTTTACGCGGTAGGTAAACGAGCGAGCGCTTCTTCTTTTTGCCCACCACCAAAGTGCTGCGTTGCGCGCCAATCATGGCGCGCCACAGGGGGTCGCGTGCAGGAAATGTGGACTTGCCACGACGGCGCGGCGGCGGGTTTGGAGGCGCGCAGTACAAGTTGAGGCACGGTGGGAATGTGTCTTGCCTGATTTGAGGGGATGGTCCCGTATTTGCCGGGGTGGAAGAGGAGCTTTGGGGTGGGCGAGTCAGGATGGGGAGGTTGGCGGCGGACTTCGTCTCGAGGAGTACATGGTACTATGTATGTTGGTTGTAGACTTGTAGCTTTTGGAAGGTTGGCAAGCGCAGTCTAGAGATTAAAGGCTTTTTTTGTGTTGCATTTTCTTTTCACTCCTTGCTCTTGTATGTAGTTTGGTGTCCATTCATAGAAGAGCTGGATCTTGCCCCGCATGTCTGAGTCGTGAAATGAATACGACACAGAGGATCGTCGTAAGTAAAGTCTTCTTAGACTCTTACAACAGCGACATCCTAGGTGTTGAATCCTTCTCTTTTGTGCCCTGGTAATTAGCAGAGAAACCAATATAGCAACGGGGGACCGAAGCATGATCCTCGGTGTCACCTTGCAATGCTAGGGATGCGTCATTGCGGCGACTCCAAGGAAAAGCATAAGCAGGATCTCCGTTGAACATATGTAGTTGCACCAAGCGGCCGTCTAGCCATCGACAACAGAAAAGCACCCTAAATTCAGAGAAGACATTTACTGCCAAAGAAGCGCGGTAGTCATCGTAGGTACAGGGCAACAGAAACCCCAACAACCAGCAACACCACAGCGTCCCTCCAGACCCCTCCCCCTCCCCTCCCTCCCGCTTATCTCCCGCACCCTCCCCGTCCCGTCCCCACCTGCACTGCACTGCAAGCCCGCTCGTCCACACGCACTCTCCCTCCCTCCTTGCATCCCAAAGCAGCCATCCTGATAGCGGGCCGCATAACGGGCCTCTTCTCCCCTGTTCTCGGCCCCCCGACGCCCTTTCTTCTTACGTTACCCCGGCGCCGCCGCGCCTGGGGAAGCTAGCCGGGCAGCGCCCGCAGTACCCGCAGTGCCCGCACTTGCTCACGCAGGCTGGCGCTGGCTCGCCGCTGCTCGCGCTGCTACGCTGCTCATGTGACCGACGGCTGCTGCATAGAGGCAGCCCTAAGGGCGGTTTGCAGTGGTTCCAGTATTCGATGGTTGGGCGCCGCGGGTGGGGGGCCCAAAGTTACTGCTTCGGGTAGGTTGTACGTTTGCTGAGACCTGTCTGGCGGGTCGGGGTTGGAGATGCTGGGTATGGGGAATTTTGCTGCGGGATGCGGGAGCAGTCTTTCTTGGAGTTTGGGGCTATGTTTTATTTGTGGGTTAGTTGGATATGAACGGATAGGGTTTGAGTTTTTTTGCGTCATTGTTACATGTAGGATATGAGCTTCTGATAGAGATGGTTTCTACGATGACTCGCTACTAGCGCGTCCTGGACGGGCGTGAATGATGGCTTGGCGATGTGCTGCCGAGGCATTGCGATGTATTCTTCTCGATGAAGTCTACATAATTCGCTCGATACTCCTAATCTCAACTTACACACGCTAATGAATACTTAATCGGTCCTTTCAGACACGCATTGATCTGGCACCTTCCACACCGTACCTGACCTCCGGTACATCCGCCAAAGCCTATAACTCCAGAGCCCACTCTAACCAACCCATAGACATATCGACACTCACAATACACTCAAAACTTACACATCCTAACCAACCACAAAAATGACAGCCCGCCCCCTCAACCTGCACAACACGTACATCGCCCCAGGCCACCCTCAACTCAAACCCATCATCATCTGCGGCATCATCATGGCCCTCTCCGCCCGCCACGAAGTCATCTCCCCAGGTTCCCCCTTATACGACTACGTGCTTGTCCGCTCCGGAACCGCGCTGAAAGCAGCACGCTGGATCCAAAATGGACTGTTCTACTTCCTCTTCGGCGCGCACGCTGTCGAGTCGGCCATGTTTATGCCGCGTCTGAGCGAGCATGGCGTTAGTCTGTTCAGTGTGGCGTGGTTCAAGTGGATTGCGACGTGTTTTGTGGGCGGCAAGTTCTTGTTTGAGCATTTTGATCGTGTGGTGGGGAAGACTAAATAGGTTATTTTAGTGGGGAAGGAGAAGGGAAAGGGGAGTGGAGTAAACGGGGATTTTTGCATTTTTTGGTGGTAGAGTATGGGGTAATCCTCTACATGCTTATGTATTTACACGCGTTAGTCTGGGATGAATTAAGATGATTGAGAGCGCGTCATTGGCCATAGTGGCGTGCCCAAGAAGCTGTTAGGCAAGACGACGCCCGCACACCTTAATCGTCCTCGAGATCCGCCCAGCGTCCAAGCGAAGGCTGTGTAGTGAGGGCATACTCCTCAATACCTGCATTTTCCCTCTTCTTAGAAGGGCCTGCGTCCTCATCCTCGCTTGCAACCTTACTTGTAGCTTTCTCCTTCTCTTCCTCTTCTTCTTCCGCAGCCTCCCAGTCGTCCACCACTTCAACGGCTCTCTCCTTCTTTTTCTTCGAACTACTCAGACTGAGTACAGCAAAACCTCCCTGGTTGAAGACATTGTTCTTCTGTATTTGGCGCAAAGGAGCACTCTTGGACGCAGCAACTTGACTCCAACCAGAACCTGGGCCAAGATCTGACTCCTTTCGAAGGATGTTGAGCGACGAGTCAAGACGTGCGAGTTGTAGGCTGCCAATCTTTTGTGCCTTGAGAGCTCTCGCTAACGGGTCCTTGATTGACTCTAGCATGGTCTGCATCTCGCGATCTGGAATACTGAGACGTGCTGCTAGCGGAGGCTTGAGCGCGACTGCCTCACTCGGGAGGAAATTGATTTCGAGTTCGAGTCTAAACGCTGTGGTTGCAAGCACATTCTTGACAGCTACATTGACCTCTTCAACCGTCAAAGCGAAGCGTGGGTTGAGTATCACAAAGGCGTTATAAGGGTCACCGGTCGTGTTGCTAGGTCTTGGACGCAGTGTAGTGGCTGAGGCGGCAGCACGTACAGTCAATCGCTGCTGAGTTTGGCGGGTCCTCGCGCATTCAGCCAGCGTTTTCATTGGTGCCATGACGAATCGGGGTGTTTTGAAAATTGCAACGTGACGATGAGGTTCAGGATCCATGGACTCAGAGTCGAAGCCAAAATCTTCAGCGAGTGAGTGCACGAAGCCTCGTTGATTCTTAGGCATAGGCTTAAACCTCAGACGTCTCTCCTCGGGATCCGCAGCAAAAAGTCGAAGCTGTTTTTCTTGCGTGGCAGCCCATGTCGAGTTCTGCTGATACATGTTCAATGTAGCGTCAGAGTAAGGGACATGATCACTCTGATGCTCGGGATCGACATTGAGCGCAAGTGCTAACTTGCGGTTCCTCTCCAACCGGGCACATTCTTCGTCGCACTTCAAGGATTTCTTCAGGTTGCCTTCTCCGAGTTTTGAAGCATTGCACTTTGCTTCTTGTTTGATTCTTTGACACTCGCAAGTGACAAAAATTTTGTGCTGACAAGGCCTTTCCTCTTTGCAAAGAGAAGGAATGTGGCAAACAGCGTTGCAAGGATGGCCACAGACACTCAGCTCTTTTCCGCAAGGCTGCTTGCATGGTTCGTCGCATTCGCCAGACCGATGACACTGCTTCTGGCACTTGTGGACACCGCACCTAAGTGTTCGTCCACAGGCCTCACCGCAACGAACTTCGCTGAGCCAACATGGTTGATTCTTGAGGACATTCTTGCCACACAAACATGGTTTCGTGGTCAAGTAAACGCATTTCGGGCATTCCTGTTCGTCCCCATGACAGTCGTGACCCGATTGTGGATGGCCACAGTCTCGAGGTCGCTCACATTTGAAGCGGCACGGGGGAGGTTGTGTGCCACAAGGCAGTGGCGGTTGAAGAACGGTTCTCCCACAATGACAGCTGAGTTCGACGAAAATAGCATCGCGACATGAAGCACATGGACCTTTATGACAAAGCGCCTGGCATCGATGTTCGGGGTCACCGCACTTCAATGGGCGATCGCAGCTGCGCGTACAAATGTGTTCCTATACATAGTATGAGTATCACGCAGGTAGACGGCTTCCGGAAAAGTACTTACAGGTTCGAAAAGTTCGGGTGTCGGTGCCGAAGTGGGCGTTCTGGCTTCCCGTTTTGCCTCCCGTTTTGCTCTGCGGCGAGATTCTGGTGTCCCATATAATTGTCTGGCCGCGTCACCGGTACAGCATCGATCACCACACTCGTGACGACCACAGTTCAGCGTTGCGCGGCAAACACGCCTGCATTGAGGATGCTCAGTTAATCCTTGGTGACATATCGTAGGGGATTCTGTACGTCCACAACGGCACGACACCGTCACTTTCTGCAAACATGGACGACATTCCAGGTGACATAGTTGCTGACATGAATGACCGCAGCCAAGAATCCGGCCGCAAGGTTTGTCGCAACCCGGAATACGATCCTCGCATGTCGTTCGAATGCCATCCGGCATCGTATCCAGGCGGGTCTTGCCGCAGAGACAATGGGTGACAACGTCTGGCGATCGTGGGCAATGAGAGTGGTTGATATCCTGCTGGTGACACGGCTTTTCGCAAGCGTGCTTACCACAATCGAATGATCGCGAGCATAAATTTGGACACTGGAAGGATCCTACCCATTGCTCATCCGTAGTTGTACCATCCGCTGCGATGTGAGAGCAACTGCTTTCCTTCTCTTGCTCTCGGTTGCAGCAAAGGATGTCTGTCTGGATCTGACCGCAGTAGCATCGTGCTGCTAGTTTGATTTCGCACCTTCCACAGGGACCATCATGACATGGCCGAGGGCAACGGTGCTCCCCACAGGCCATGAGCTGGTCACATACGTCCTCGCAGGGCCAGCCGTCCTGCTCGTAATCGGTATCTACGCAGCGCCGCGTTGCAGTATTCTTACCACAGAAACAGACCTTGGTGGGGCCCATCAAGTTACAAGGTCGGCAGGGTCCAGCATGACAGGTCGAGTCGCAAGGATGTGGGCATTTCTTTGGCAAGACTCTTGGGCGTGCACAAGTCTGTCCACACGAGAAAGGAGGCAATCCAGGTAGAGATTTGGGATTCGACTCCTTCTCACACCAGCAGTAGGACTCCTTTGGTAAGCCTTCTTTTGGCAAGTTGCAGCCAGGGCAGCGCCACGTAGCGGCAGATGCTTCATCGTTATCTGCCTGTTCACGTGTCGGCTGCACTTTGGTGGACCACATCTGGACACATTTCAAATGAAACACTGTCCAGCACGTTCGGCAAGACCAGACTCCCTTTGCGTGTCTTCTAATCTCGTCTGTGCAAATGGCACACTCGTAATTTCCGTTGTCGATATCCTCGTGGGTTCGTGTGGTGATGTCCTGTGCTTCAGAAGCTGGCTTCCTTATGCGTCGTTGCTTGGAATGTCGTGGGGTAATAGGTTGACCTGGTTGGAAAGCCGGAGCGTCTGCTTGGAGGCCAGGGGTCGTCTGTAGACTATTAGTACTTGTATTTGCAATGTTCAAGATAATTATATGCTGGGATGGAGGTTTGGACTCACTTGTTGAACACTGGATATTGAGGACGCGGCTTCCTCAACGGTCAATTGCCCACCAAATTGACGACCACTGGGTGCCACGCGGTGCACAAGGTTTTCAACTCCTCCCCTGCCATGACCTCGACCGCGCCCTCCTCGACCACCTCGACCTCCTCGGCCTCTCTTCGCTGAATCTGCTGCAGGCTGTAGGGTAGATTCAGATGTGGGGGGTGCATCAGTTGGCGCAGGCCTTCCAGCGCCACCATGTCCTCCTCGGCCTCCTCGGCCGCCTCTTCTTCGTGCTGTTTCTGGTGTAGGCTGTGGGGTAGACTCAGATGTGGTGGATGCGGTATTTGCTGCAGGCCTTCCAGCGTCGCCATGTCCTCGACCTCGACCTCGGCCGCCCCGTCCGGCTCTTTGCGAGTGCTGTGTCGCCTGCCCCTCCTCCTGCTGCTCTGCTGTGTTTCGATTGCGATTCCGGCGCCGTCTTTGTGAGCTCTGCGAGGGTTCACCTGCAGTTGGATCCCCTGTTGGAGCGTTTGACATTTTTTGGATTTGCTTTGGGTCGCTGGGCAATGTTCACTATTGGTGGTGAACGTCGGTTGCAAGGGCCACGGGCCGGGAGCTTGAATGGAAAGGAAAGGAAAGTCGTAGGTTGAGGCTCTATTAATGTACGGCCTGGTGAACTGAAGATGAACAGAAGAAGAAGCAGCGTCTGTGATGCCTGGGAGTAGTGGCGAGTATGTAAAGACTGGGGCGCTAGGACGCAGGTGCAGAAGATGCAGGGTTAGATGAGTCAAGTTGCACTCATAGCCAGCGCAGTCCTCTGGGTGGCTGGTGGCGCAATAAGCCCATGGCACTCGAATCCATTATTGTGTAGTGAGTGACTGTGCCTGCCGAATATTTCGGATCGGGAAAGCGCGTCATAGCCCTCGCCAGGCCCCGGCCGGCGTTTCCCCGGCTAATCCAGCAGCCTGCCCAGCAGCGCCTGGAGCTTCGCATGGAGAGGGAGATAGCATCAACGCGCATCGCCCACCTCACCACCTCCAGACCCCCATCACCATGGCCAAGTCATTGGTCGGCGCCCTTGCCCTGGCAGCGCTGCCCTCGGCGCTTGCCTTCCGCAACACGTCGCCGCTGTTCCTCTTCTCTACCGCCGAGTACGCACCGTCGCCATCCATGAGCTCACCATGAAGCTAATGCCTGCAGGTTGCTCATTGACACGTCCGACTCCTCGCTCGCACAGTCAACCACGGTCGCCGACAATGTCCTGGCTGCTCTCAAGGACTGCCCAACCCAATCATACGTCATTGTTGAGCAGGATGGAGTTTCGTCTGCAGACTACGCCGATGGACGATCCACCCCAGCCTTGACCCAGTACATGAGCGGCGGAAATGCTGACATCAAGACCACCTTTGCGATACCAGAGGTTGTTGGTGCGATCGATTCCGCATCCGTGCTTTCGTATTTGAAGACCAGCTGTGGTGCCGACCTCGATAACCATGGATCTGCCGTCTACACCTTGAAAGCCCCTTCGGCTTCAAAGTCTTCCCGAACACAGGAGCTCCAATCGAATGGTAAGAACAAGCCAGCACAGTTGAAAACAACGAATGCTAACAGCCGAAGATGCCATGCTCGAGAACCACATTTCCTCCAAAGCTAAGGACCATAGCTACACCGTCATCTATATTACAAAGCCCCAAACGGAAGCCCAGGCCAAAGAGCAACAGGAAAATGAGCAGTACACATACGATATGGAGGACCCATTCGGAGAGTCCGTGCGCATGGAACTGAAGCGCGATCTCTCGTCGCACATCAAGCGAGCAAACGCAACACAGGGTGGCCTGTTTGAGAGGTATCAGTACTTCACTCCCGGCATCTTCATGGGATTTGCAGCCATCATCCCGCTTTTCTTGATCCTTATCGTTGGCATCAGGGCCCTTACCAGTCTGGAGGTATCATACTTTGCCTTCAGCAAGGAGATGGGCCCCAACGCACAGAGGAAGCAGTAAGCCATGTCAGGAGGAAATGACCACCTTGTTTGAATACCACTACATAAGGGGATATTGTAAGTTTGTAAGCATAGAAATCTGGCGTTTATATGACCCGTCTGTGAGGTTTAGCGGAGTACCACAATACTATTTGAATGTTAATCGTCTCTAGTCCTTTTGGTTTTAGACAATCAATGTTTATGCAACCGAAATTCTACAGTTGGTCTATGAGAACTAATAGACGCTTCTAAAATCTTCAATACCCCAGCTCGCATGTTGTAACATCCTCGATGAAATGCTTATCCCGGTCTGGTTGCGTCCACCAGAGATACCAAGGGATCACATTCATCTTGATCTTATGTCCCAACCACGGCGTATCCTGCACCGTCCTCACCACACTCTGGCTCTCGTCAAACGCCTTGTCGATCCTCCCTCTCCTCATCTTCTCATATGCATCAAACGCCTCCTTGACCGGTACTCCATCCCCCCTCCTCGTCTCCATCCACTTGGCCACACACCTCGCAAACAAGACGCCATCTTCGAACACGATGCCCGTACTCTCTCCCTGCGGAGGCATAGCATGCGCCGAGTCGCCAATTAGCATAACGCGATCCGTACTCCATTTCCCCAGTTTACTCAGCGTAAACACCGGCCATAGATATAAGTCCTCCGCATCGCCAATCACCTGCGCAATCAGCGGATTCGCCGCGCCCTCGAAGCGCTCCAGCATCTCGTTCCGCGTCTTCTCTGCATCCGCACCCGCGGCCTTCCACCCGTGCCGCGACACCAGCTCGGGGACCTGCATCAGCCCGCCAACATAAAACTCCTTCAAGGTCGGCTCGTGAAACGACGTCAGCAAGACGCCGCGGCGCCCAAAGTTCATGGCCGTCGTCTCAAAGTGCGTGGGCACCCACTGCCCGTCGTCTTGCTTGCGGCGCTGCGCAAACCCGAACGCGTTGCAGATGCCAGAGTACACGCTCGTGCGTGAGGGCTCGACGTGCTTGAGCCGCGTCACGCTGTGGATGCCGTCGCACCCGATGAGCAAGTCCGCGGTGACCGTCTCGCCGCTCTCAAACGTCAGGGTCACGGTCTCCGCGTCTTCGCGGATATCCACCGTCTTCTTCCCACACACGAGCGTGATGTTCGGCGCCTTCGCTATCGCAGCAAGCACGCCCTTGAGCGCCTCGCCCCTCGTGATCCGCAGCGCGGTGAACGGCGGACTGCCTAGCCCCTTGCCCTCTGGCCCGCGGAAACTGCTCTCCGCGATCTTAGTGTTGGTGTACAAGTCGAAGACCTCGACGGCGAGGCACTCCTTGCCGTAGTTGCGCGCGCGGATCTCGTCCAGCACGCCGAGGTGGGAGAGCAGGCGCAGCGCGTTGGGTGTGAGGTTCACGGCGCCCCCAATTGTGGCGGGCTCCGGGCGGATTTCGAAGATTGTGATGGAGGGCGGTGGGTGTGAGGGGGGAGAGAATTTTGTGAGGGAGAGGGCGGTTGTTAGGCCTGCTATGCCGCCGCCGAGGATGGTGATGGAGAGGGGTGGGAGAGCAGCCATGGTTTTATAATGTCCTGATAACTCTGGGGTTGTGGATGTCCCGGCTCTTGAAATTATTTGCTGGCTATTATATTACAACGGTATGTATTCTTCGTGATGTCGAGGCGCGGAATGCTGGACGTGAACAAAAGTAATCTGGGTAAGTATCAGGTACCTCTCTACACCTAAAAGTGCACCAGAAAGAACAAAATGCAAGGTAGGTAAGGATGGAGCTCGTGGAGAATGCGAAGTGCAGTACCGCACTCGACTCCGGTATATACCCCCACCATGTCCCATAACCCGGAGAATTTAATCCGCATGTTTATTCGCAGTCGCACATCACCACAGTCGGAAGTAGACGGCGCTGACTGCAGGTGTCGATGGCGGCTGCCTTTGCGTGGTGAGCGGCGTCGGGATTAGGTTGGGGAGCCGCTGGGCTGGGACATGTCAGCGACCATCGTGAACAATGGGCATTGAACTACTACCTATGATTACGGGAGCAACGTGCGGCAGGTAAGGCACATGTTCTCTGTTTTATGAGACTGTAGAGAAGGTGGGCTCGATGTGAATAATGTGTGCGGATTTTCGATATTATAACGTTCTTACTTTTTCGTTTGTCGCCGGAGAGGTACCTAGGTGGTTGGAAGAAAAACTTTAATGAATACTGGGCATATGCAAATCTCACCAAATGGAAAAATAAAAAATACATCCTCTGTTCCTAGGAGAACTCAACATAAAGCTTCATCTCCATCTCCATCCCACACCTTCTCGGAATCTCTCTCTCCAAACCACCTCCCCAGGGCTTAGCACTTATGCCCTCTCTGCCATGAACAGACGACAAATATAGGACTCTTGTGCAAGAGGTACCGCTGCA
Source organism: Pyrenochaeta sp. DS3sAY3a (assembly GCA_001644535.1). NCBI lineage: Eukaryota > Fungi > Ascomycota > Dothideomycetes > Pleosporales > Cucurbitariaceae > Pyrenochaeta > Pyrenochaeta sp. DS3sAY3a. The sequence continues at coordinate 1,176,219 of KV441640.1, read as the reverse complement.
AGTATCTCGACGATGTAGGTGCGGGCGGCCATATTTCTGATGTACATCGTGCAGAGGGCGTTAGATTCAAAATATGTTTGTTTCCCGCGCAATACTTGCTCGTTTGTGATGGAGGTGAGTCCAGGACTGGGTTCTAGGGCAAGGGACGACATTTCTGTGATGGAGTTGTTTAGCTGGTTCTGAATGTAGGGCTTGGGATCAAGTGTGTCTTGGGAGGTTGAGTATGCTCTGCAACTGTGAGAAAGGGGATTTGAGAAGAAGCCGAGATTCTGGCCTTTAAAACTTCCCGGATTCTGTTTCCCGGACCTATTGATTGAACTAATGAAAAGGCTGAATAGAACCTGCTGATATTTCCATGATTCTAGTCATAACCCATAGAGCGGAGAAGCGCAAGTTAGGACTCTCTCTCCCCCCTTCTACATATCTTTTACTCCCCCTTATCCATCAGCAAAGCCTTCTCCAGCTCCCGATCAGCACTCAACTCCTTCTCCGCGCCCTCAATAATCGCCCTCAACCCCCTTGCGCAGCTCTCGAGTTCCGCCTGCTCAGATGCGTCAAGCTGAATAGGCATAGCCTTGATGATTCCTGACCTTCCCACAACAGCTGGCATGGACAGACAGCAATCGAGCTCCGGTTGGTAGAAAGACAGCGGCCGCACGGAACGCGAGTCGAAGAGGATGAACTTGCAGATACTTGCGGCGATGTTGCCGATGCCGTATGAGGTGCATCCTTTTGCTGCGATGATGGCGCTTGCGGCTCCGCGAGTATGGGCTGCGATATCGGCTTTGAAAGAGTCGGTCAACTGGCCTGGCATCGCTAGAGCAAGTGGCGAGGTGCCAATTGTTGCACTGGACCAGGCAATCTACGATTCGTCAGACTGTGGATTGTGTAATGGGATGTACGGTGTCTCTTACAAATTGGCTGTCTCCATGCTCCCCAAGAACATATGCGTCAATACTGTTAGGTGCCACTTCAGCCTTGGTAGCAAGAACACCTCTCAATCTCGCGGAGTCAAGACTTGTCCCTGTACCCAGGACTTGTGATTCAGGCAATCCAGACATTTGGCGGGCAAAGTACGTCAAAATGTCGACCGGGTTTGCCACCAGCAAGAGGATGGTGTGGGGCGAGATGGGCTGCATGGAACTGAAGATTGACGAGAGAATATGTAGATTTCGACTCAGAAGAGAGAGACGAGATTCGCCTATATCATATTAGTCTCTTCTTCATTTCAGCATTCGGTTTGAGGATCCTACCGGTTTTCTGCTTTGCACCAGCCGTGATGACCACGATATCAGCCTGACCGGCATCTTTATGCGTGCCAGCGCGGACCTTCACCCCCGATCCCCCACGATATGTCGCATCGCTCAGATCTCTAACCTGGGCATCCAATAGCTCTTTCTTGAGGTCCACCAAGATGACCTCGCTGCAGATAGGCTGGAGAATCAGGGTATAAGCGAGTGTGGAACCCACATCACCACAGCCAAGAATGGCGATGCTAGTTTTGAGCTTTGGTTGTGTCATGTTGCCTGAGAAGCTTGATCTTGGTGACGATACGGCTTGCGAGCCAAAGATAACGCAGCGATTCAGGGTACAGATGCGAACAAAGAGTCTCTCCGGGTTAGCCGAAGTGGGGTGCAAGTCGAAGCAACGAATGGATCTGGCGGGGAGGTGCGTATTTAACCTTTTAACTGTTTGACCGCACTTGTGTAATTACATAAGGCAACATGTGAAGTCGTACACTATACAGGATGGAAGCGGCGGCCAAGAGCTAGGCGCATGTAAAGGTGGTGTGAGCGTGGAGCCCCAACCTCGTGTCTGCGCCACACGAAGAACAGGTATACCAAATTATGCCAAGTTTGTTCATTATTGGCATTCTTACGGTTTTCTACGCGGCGAGTTCGGATTGGTTGGCGAAAACACCGCTGAATGCTGTGCCTAGCCACGTTCTCGGTTCCCCCAAGGTGGATTCGATCGTATCCTTTCTGGAACATGGGTCGTCTAGGAACAAACCTCAGCGGAAGCCTAGAATAAAGATGCGCGAAAAGAACTGGTCCATTGACATTCTATATCTATACAATTTCCCTTTGGATCCGATCTTGCCCTTGTCTTCTAGGGGGAAAACTCGCGCATCTGCTGGGTGGACCATCCTCTCTGTACATCGTCCTCAAGTGGAAGCGTGCTCTTCTGCAACTCCTTTGCGACCCTATCTGCCTCTTCCCAGACCCTGAGCAAATTTCTACCCGCAATCTTCGCAGCATCCTCGTCGCTAACACCCTCCCTCAGCAACTCAGCAATGAGATCTGGAAACTTGGAGACATCTTCCAGGCCTTTTGGAGTATCTTCGATGCCATCGTAGTCGGTTCCAATGCCAACATGATCATAGCCAATCAATTCGCCAATATGCTTGATGTGACGAACAACGTGCTTCAACGTAGAGTTCGCAGGATAGAAATCTGGGAAATCTTGAGGAGTTTTGCCGGGAGTACAAGAGACGAAGTCTGGGTTGAAGTTGACCATTACGATGGAATTGCGCTTTTTGACCAGCTGCAGGACATCATCCGGTACATTTCGGGGATGAGGACATACAGCGTATGCCGAGCTGTGGCTGAAGATTGGAGGTGCAAGACTGCCTGTCCAATTTCCAGCACTTCCGTCACTTTTGCCCACAAGAACATCTCGCATGGTGTCCTGGCTGACATGAGCAAGGTCAACTAACATGCCAATACGGTTCATCTCCTTGACAAGGTCGCGACCTGCTGGGCTCAGACCGTGCCAGTAAGGTGTAGCAATCTTCGACTGAAAGTTGGCCTCGGTCTGTATAGCGGCGTCTGCGTATTTGTTGTGACAATTCCATGTCAATGTCGCATATCGAACACCCAATTGGTGATAAAGGCGAAGGTTAGAGACGGAGTTTCCAATTTGATGCAGTCCTTCAATGGCTGCTGGAGCAATAAAGCCGCCATTCTTGAAAGTATGTCTAGCCTCAGCACTGTTCCTCGTCGGAGTAAAATACTTGGGATAGTTCTGTTCAAGTCTATTGAAGAGATCGAGCTGACCAAGAGTACTTTGAACGACTATACATGTCAGTATTATCGCCTTTGTAATTCTAGTAGAAGCTTACTATCGTGATATCTCTCGTCGGCAAAGTTAGTTCCTTCACCAATGGGACACGGCCAAAAAGCGGACCAAAAAGCACCTCCCTGCAACCCCTTCTCTAGTCGTGGAATGTCGACATGCTGCTCAAGCCCTCCATTCTCAAATTTCTCCTGAAAGCTACTGCCGTCTTGTTTGTAGATATGGTTCTTGTAAGTTCCCCTGATGAAGATCATGAGGTCATTATGGCCATCAATCAAAGGGTTTTCTCGTAGTATTTTGGTTGCCCGCTGTTCGACAGTCAATGAGCCCTTGCATGTATGCTTTGGTCTCGTAGCTAATGGGTGGAGATGTGACGACCAAAGTAATGTACCGGCAAGGCAGGCGATGATGACCAAGACAACATTGCTGCTTTTGAATCGGCGTTCTTGAGGTCGCGATTGCTGGTAGTCTTGGACGGCCTCCGCGTCAAAGCTTGATTCAGTGACCTTCTCCATATCTGAATGAATTTGCAAAGCAAAGGAAGTGGTTGAAGGAGTTCATGGGGGCAGGCTGGGTAGGCTGGAGAGATAGTAGCTCTTGGCAGGATGCGGAGTTTAGCACGTCTCCTCCGAGACGACACGAAACATCATCGCGAACCAAATATTTGACATCCTGCCTTCCAAACTCGACCAACCGATTGCGTCTCTAATTTTCTCTGTTTCATAAATTTGCAATCATGGCGATCATATCGGCGAGTGCGATGATTCGCGGCCTATCCCTTTTCCACGTCACTCTTGCGGCACTCTTGCTCAGGAATCCCGCCATATTGTCGAATCAAAGCATCGTCCTGCTCTTGGGGGAGTCCATGCAGCTCGTGAGTCTCGAGTAGATCCATGGCTATTATCACACTCTCATTGACACACGTAGCCCACTCCACGCGATTTCAACAAACCCACCGCCGCAACAGCATTCGTTGCCGTCCTTTTCGCGTTCCTCGGACTGTCAGACCTGACGGCACTTTCCCTGTCCGATGATTTCTACACTCAATTCTGGGGCACCCAGGCTCCCGTACGCTGCATGTTCCTGTTCTGCGTGACAGGCTACACGTACTTGTTCAAAGAAGGTGGAATGTTCGCGCCGCGAGGAGGCAATTTCAGGACCAACCCAGCCACTGGGTTGAACAACAGTGTGATCTTTACCTGGGGGTTTTTGGAACTGGTCGCTTGGTTTTGGGTATGTTGCGTTTCCATCGTGGACAGACTGGAGGCTAAATTGAACACAGGTCTTCGTCACTTTGCGCGAAGAACGCCGAGAGGCATCCCGAAAGCTCGTGGAGAAACGTGCTGCGGAAGCCGATAGATTGTAGAATCTAGTGGACCAACAAATGAAAGAGCTGCTAGTAGATTTGATTTGAAGAACAGATCATTTTGGGGGCGCGCTTGGATTTTACACGGAGGGCAGGAATAGCTGATGACAAGCATTTGTCTTGAGAGTATCCTTATAGAGCCGTATAGTAGGTGTCTCGTTCTCCAAAAGTTTATAGAGCTGACTGATCAAGATAGAATTAGCACTTGTACCAATCTGCAAGACAAACTTGCCGCAATACGCATCTACTGTGTAATACCTTCTAGTTTTGCGGGTGATGCCTCCTTCACACAGCTGCTGTGAGATTATGGGTCTGGGGATTGCGTTTGCAATGACGTTTTGGCTCCAGCGTCGCTCAATGTTTACTTTCACTACCACCCCGAAAAGGGCTTGGCGCAAACGCAACAGCGCGTTTGACGCACCACAAGTCGCTTTCACTGATCACTTATCACTAGCTCTGCATAGCTATTCTCACACTGTCCGCGCACAACACCAATTTGGACCACTCGCTCTCCACCCCACAGTGCCGCTCAACACTGCAGCGCCTCAAGTACATCTAACATTCCCCAAGCATGCTTTCTGCCCTCTAAACTCCAAGCTCTAGCCTTCCATACTCCTCCCTAAAACTTGCGGCGACCATCATGGACCCGCCCAACGCCTCTGTCCCCGACTACGATGGGCGCGACACCGGGGCCCATGTCGATGGGGAAGCTCAACCCCACGACGACGAGCCCAAATCCAGATTCAGTTGGGGCTCCTCAAGCTATGGTGATGAGGATGAGAATGGTAACAGACCGTGTTTAGATGACAATGCGGATTCCGACCAGCCAGAATCTGCGGCTGGAGACGATACAGGCCTTGGCCTGCCAGCACCTACGACTGGAGGCGATGCAGCTTCCAACTTGCCAGGACTCGCTGCTGGAGGCGATGTGGGCCCTGATGCTCCATCGCTGGAGGGCTTTGGGGCATGGGGTTGCTGCGAATGCGACACCACGTCTGGTGTCCAGGGTACCGACGACAAGCAACACCCTGCCACGGCCCTCAAATGCAAATGTGGACACCACTGCTGCGTCAATTGTACGCTCAAAGGCGCCCAAATCAAGAAGTTCCAGCCAATGAACGAGCCGGAAGTCGTGCAGCTCTCCGAGGATGCGAACAAGGACGTACGCTTCGGCGTCTTCTGCAGCGGCTGCGGTACAGCATGGCGTGCAGTGGAAGTCGAGACTGCCGCTCCTAAGAAGACGGCTTTGCAGCGTATCTCTGCACTCCCAAAACGCCTGCTGAAGCACGGCATGCAGCCACTGGAGAAGCTCCGTCATTCAAGCTCTCTGAGCAACCTGTCAAGCCCCGACACCGCTCCCGCTTCCGCTTCCGTTGCAAAGGCAACCCCCTCACCTTCGACTTTCAATCTCCGCGCTCTTTCCAACGAAATGGAGGAATCCGTCGGCAAGCAAGCCGACCTCGCGACCGTCCAGTTCACGGGACTACAGTGCACGTGCGGCGTTGTCACGGATGGCTCATCTCTCTGCTTCCAGATCTTCGATCCGCCTGTGGACTTCTACGAGGCCGAGTTCAAGAAGCTGATGGAAGGACGTCGCGTCGCTGGGTTTGGAACGACTCCCGAGGATCAAGCTCGGGGTCATGGAACACCAACCCTCACGCTCAAGGGCATCTCGCATCCGAATCCGCTTAGGAGTGCGCCGGTTCAGGAGGATGACTACAAGATGTAGATGGAATCCCGGTGTTGGATCTCGAAGGGTGATGAGCGGCAGACTTTCAAGGAGCCGTAAAGGAGGGGCGTTTGCCTAGTCAATACCACGAGCACGAAGCATTGATTCACCGTCAACGTTTCATGCCTCGGGAATCATTGAGCTAGGAATTATGTCTTTGTTAGATACCCGTGCCATAGGGCCCTGTCTGGCTCGAAATAGGTGGCAGTGTAAATGAATCATATGGGTTCTTCATTTGTGACTTGAATGCAAAAGGGCGCTGTCAAGTGGAAAGTGAACAAGAGTGATACGATACTAAATTGATACTAGCTATTTCAAGCGACTCCATGATGAAAGGCTTCAGCCTACTCCCTTTGCAAGTGTGATCTCGAACCGTGCATGTCCAAGGGTGATCCAGTTTCGTGCCTGAGCGGGTTGGTCTCTCCACGTTCGCCTTTCGTAGGCAGCCAGAATTAAGACCTTCCAAACAGACGTCACAGAGTGCAAAAATGTTTGATGATGCTCGGATCCGTGTGTCTCAGCAGCGCCATCGCAGTGAGCATGCTGGGACGGGCCAATACGAGGCCGCCTTACTATGCCCAGGATGTACCTCTTTCGGCGAAGCAGTTTGTACCTGGATAACGCTATGCTAAGGCGCCCCTTTCAAGGCCTCATTACCCCACGAACCAATGCGCCAGCTTATGAACGTGGAGAACACAACATGACTATTTCCGGTGATGCTTTCAAAGGCCTGTTCAGGCTTCTTTATGAAGAGCATGGTGTGCAAGTCATTCGAAATAAGCGGTCAGGAGAACCCTGGTGCATGTGCTTTCAGCTCCTAGATTATTGCGTGACGATTTTCCCATGACAACAGCTTCTTCGGGGGTCACCGAAGGTTGCTGAAGTCATTCTTTCAGCCCTTGACCCATTTTACTCACGTTGTCTAGTGCACGCGGGTCTAGTGTGGTTGTCGAGCCGGTGACAATGCTTGTTTCTCCATGTACCTGAGGCAAAGCGCCTGCAGTCAACCTCGTTGCAAAGCGCCAGGGGCCCATTGGCGCAAAGCGACACCAGCCACAGAAAGTAATCCAGTTGTACGAGCCTGGCGGCCAGGCACGCGCGATTGAGCGAGTTGGCGCCGGCCATGCGGACGGGATAGCAGAGACTACCAGTGGGATTGTGGCCGTGCCCAACACAGCACAGCCTTGTCGCGTGAACAGCTGCCTCAAGCCTCAAGGTGCGCAGCCCTACGGAGGGCGGTCACGACGCCAAACAACAAAGATAAAATGCGCGTTTGCCAAACGACAAAGGAAATCTCCACTATCACGCATTCCAGCATCGCTTTGTCTTACACAGTGTCGACTCAGATTACCTGTCACATTAACCGTTTGCGACCAAGAGTGACTATCCTCCAAGCACGCCTCAGTAATGTCATTGGCTGCCGAGTGAGTTAACACCCGCCCCACCAATCCCCATAAGAAGGCGCGCATCACTGACTTCCTTCGCCGCTCAGCTTCTCTACTCTCCAGCCCGCCTTCACCACCTTCGCCCGCGCTTCTACTTTCCCAAAGTCTGCCGTTGTTGTTGCCCGTCAGCGAGTCCAGCAGTTCACCGGCCACCTAGCGAGATCCAACACCATGGCCAACATGCTTTCCAAAAAGGATGCGCACGACGCCCAACCATCGCGGGAACCCACAGCGAGACAGGCACCCGCAGGAACAGACGTTGACTCTCCGGTCGAGGATGTGGAGAACCAGCTGCCCCCGTTCCCGAACCCTCTTCCCACACCCCACAAGGACTTCCGACACTGCTTACCACTCAAGCGACCGGAGTTCCGCAAGTTCTCAGTGTTCACTGCCGGCAGCATCGAAATGGGCAAGGCTGTACAGTGGCAGAAGCTAATGGCTGTCCGACTCTCGCACCTCCCCATCACCGTCAACAACCCCCGCAGAGGCCACTGGGACAACTCCCTTTCGAAAGATGCCGCGGCCGAGGAACTCAAGAAGCAGATCGCGTGGGAGCTGTACGCGCTCGAGCAGGCCGATGTCATTTGCTTCTTCTTTGATGTCACTACCATCAGCCCCGTCACGCTTCTGGAGCTTGGTCTGTGGGCAGCCTCAGGAAAGATTGTAGTCTGCTGCGCGCCAAAGTACCATCGCTCTGGCAACGTCAAGATTACGTGTGAGCACTATGGCGTGCCTTTCGTGACGACTTTCGACGAGCTCCCTGGGGCCGTGGAGAAGATGCTCAAGGACAAGGGCATGGCGTTGGACGCGAATGGCGATTTGATCGGGCCCAATACGTGGAAAGAGAAGAAGGTCGAGAAGGTCGTATTCAAAACCGTGTAAACTCTTCGAGAAATACGTATGGGACCATGGAGTTGGGCGGTTTTCTGAGCGATTGGCGTGAGCTTTCTAGACGGACGCGTTGTGTGTCCATGAATGGTGTCTTTTGGCCTTTTTCGTGTTTTGCTGACACGGGCTGCACTTCAGCTGTGCAGGATGGACGGGCCTTGCGTGTTATATTCCCCATTAGAGATGGCTTGTCGCAGCTATGAGCTAATGTGCTTTTGAGTCTTTTCCTTGACTGTACGAGCAGATACGTTGATGACAGTTAAGTAGTATATACATATAAATGGTGATTGTAAAGACTAGCATGGATTCCTCGAGTTGCGTATTATTTAAGGTTCAAAGACTCGGTGACTAGCAAGGGGCGTATCGTGTTACGCAAATGACTCGAAGCATACTTGCATATCAGAGCATCGAGGAACCAGATCCGATCATGCAAGGCTCCACACCCAAGAGAACACTTTCTTCCCACAAATATACTACCCCCCTTGCCTATCGCACGTGACCCGGTCACGCACACGCGACACCCTTAGGAGCCAGACTGCTAGCTGACCGTCAGTCCAGTCATCTATCCAAACCCCCTACACAAAACGCCATGATCCCTCCTCTTCGACACGCCAAAACCCAGAGACGAGTGAGTGAGTTGGCTACAGGAATCTGTTACTCCACGGTACGGACATCATCGCTGCCAGTGGTTTTCGAGTGTATCTGGAGAGCAGTAAAGCGAGATCTTAGTATGGACATGTATATTTCCCTTCCCCTTTGGTGGGAGATATGGGGTAGGTTCATAGTGTGAAATGTTGCGATGATGAGTATATTGAATCTTCACTGTTCTATTCTATTCTATTCTATTCGAAATTCCCACTGGACTCGACCTGCTATTCTGCTACTCTGCCACTTCACTGCTCTGGTGAATCGACATGACAAGTTGTTGTATGCATGCTTTCTATAAGCCTCCCGGTGTCGAGAAGGACACAGCAGCATCCTTCGTTCTGTGGGCTACATGCTCTTGTCGGTACATAGGCATGAGCACAGTTTCCCTCGAAACATGTTTCCGTGTCCCGTGTATTGATTCTTGCCCTACTGGCCGCCCTAGACGCTCTTTTCTTTCAGGTTTCGAGGTTCTGGATACGTGTCGAAGGATCGTGTCGTGCGCGTCGAGCAGCATAGATCCTGGAGGTTGATATGCTTCCCAAGAAGAAATGAAACGACGTCTTCGAATCCAGGAAATTGAACTGAACGGCCATACACTTCCAACGGCACGTCATTCATGCCCCAGACGCCATCTGTACAGAAGAGCATCCTCGCGCCCCCTAACAGCTTCCGCATATTCCCAGTATGTCACTTCGACAAGACCCTCCTCCATCCCTCCATTCACCCCTCCTCAACATCAAACCCCACCCTAACCCACAAACTACACCCCTCACACCCCACCAGCACCTCTTTCTCGCCCCTCTTCTCCGCATCCTCAAGCTCCTCTTCCAGAATCCTAAACCCGGTCGCTGCGCCACACCGACACGGTCTTGTCCACTGCGTACCTGCTTGCCCACTACCACTTTTGGCAGTGTCGATACCGTCGTCTCCATCGTCGACCTCAAAGTCGCCTAGGTCCAATACCTCGAGCCCCAGCACGAAATCGTGGGAGAAAGAGAGACTTTGTGTGTCCATACCCACTGCACGATTGTGTCCGCGTTCTCCCCCGGCCACACCCCAATTCCTCACCACCCACTCATCGTACTCCGCGCGGCTGCCCGGCTTCGCAAGAACGGCATACGCCTCTTTAACATCATCGACCGTGTACGCAGAATGTGCTCCTGCTTCTCGACCTGGAGGTGTAGAGCTTTTATCAGGATGCGCAGCCAGTAACGCGGTCTTGTACGCGCGACGCAGGGCGGCGACGGTGAGCGGGGGGTGGGATCGCGTGCTGCTTCCCCAGGAGGGGGCGGGGAGGTTGAGGATGTGGTAGTAGTTTTTGGTGTAGGCCATTTTCTTGCGGCGGTCGTGAGCTTGTTCGTTTAGGCTTCGGTTGTATGAAAAAGTGTTGCTGGAGAGCGCTTGATTCAAGGAGATGGTCGTGGCTGGAGGTTTAGTCGCATCTGTTCGAGGAGGGAGGTATTTCTAGAGGCATTTTATGTTACAAGACATGCCGTGGGTGCAGTCAGATACATCGCGCCCAAGGACGCTCGAGGCACTGTGAGACGCGTCGAAGCAAAAAAGTGTGGCGGGGCGCATTCTTCGTTTGTGGCGGGGGAGGGTCTCGAACGAAGCCAGGGAAACGCATGCACGCCCCCAACGGTTGCACACATGGCCAAAGGCAAAGCAAAGGTATGACAAAGAAGCCCCCAAGACGCCGAATTGTCCACATTAGTCATAGTCACAAAAGAAATATCATGGTGGTTGCAGACGAGACATAGATTGAAGTGACGATTCCTTTGGCCTAACTAAGAGTGCAGTTGCTGACATTAAATCCGCTGGAGTCTTCCGAACCCTCTCCATGGAGCCTTAAAACAGATGCCCAGACTCAAAAGATACGGCCAAGGGAAGCCCGAGTATTCTTGCCAACCTTACGGTTGACGTGTCCACGTGCTGCCAAAACGAAAACATGGGGAATTGAGTATCGCATTCGAGGGACCCACATCTAGCCTCCATCTTGCCAATAGCAGTCCGACTTTCTCGCGAGAGCAAATCAGGCATGCGCTGTCGCGTACGAAACGCGCCTGCAGCATACTGCGTGCTCGAAGGAGGAAGTGTGCGTGATAGAGGAGAGGAAAAGGGAAATACATCATTCATGGGGAATTCGACCGTCTGACCCGCTTGCTGCCAAAGCCAATTTTTGAAATCATAGAACACATACAACTCCACAGGACGCTCGCTGCCGGCCTCCTTCGTCTATTCGAGAACAGATGACGTCGGCTGAGGATACACAAGGTCGAAAGAAGGAGAGTGTGCTTAGGCGGCAGAGGGAGCAGGGGCAGCGGGGGCCGGTGGCTGCTCGTCGGACTTGGCCTCGGGTGCAGCTGGAACCTCCTCAGCGGCCTTGGGCTCCTCCTTGGGGGCCTCGGTGGCGGAGGGCTCGGCCTCGTTGCCGTCCGATGAGGTCCAGAGAGTGAGGTTGTCACGGAGGAGCTGCATGATGAGGGTGCTGTCGCGGTAAGACTCCTCGGAGAGAGAGTCAAGCTCGGCAATAGCGTCGTCAAAGGCCTGCTTGGCGAGGTGGCAGGCACGGTCGGGCGAGTTCAAGATCTCATAGTAGAAGACCGAGAAGTTCAATGCCAAACCGAGACGGATGGGGTGGGTGGGTGTAAGCTCAGTCTGGGCGACATCGGTAGCCGTCTGTTGTCGTGGTTAGTTGTTTGTTGTGTTCTAGGATGTGCGTGTCGCGATTGCGTCATACCTTGTAGGCCTCGTGTGCGGCGGTCGCAGCGACCTTGCGCTTCTCGCCGGAAGCAAACTCGGCAAGGTAGCGATGGTAGTCACCCTTCCTGCACTGCTGTCAGTCATGCTAGATACAATACCAAGTCGGGGGTCACGCACATCTTGTGGTAGAAGACCTTGGACTCGCCAGACTCGGCCTTGGGGATGAGCGAGTCGTCGAGGACGTTGAGCACATCCTGGCAGACCTTCTCGAGCTCGGTCTCGATCTTCTGGCGGTAGTCACGGATGGTTCCGACGTGCTTCTCAGAGCCCTTGGACTCCTCCTTCTGCTCGATGGAGGAGATGATGCGCCATGAAGCGCGGCGTGTTCCGACGACGTTCTTGTAAGCGACCGAAAGCAGGTTGCGCTCGTCAACGGTCAATTCACCGCCAATCTGCATCGTGTTAGATCATGTCAGGCCATGCCGGCGCCCCAGTCGTGAGGAGGGATGGAGAGGGTGTACCTTGGCAACTTCCTGCGAGAGAGTCAGCATGTGAGCAAGAGCAGACGCAACTGTCGTGGTGACTGACCTTCATGTACGTAACCATCTCTAAGCAGCGCTGTTAGCTTGCGCGGGCGACACTGGGGAAGCGGCGGGACTTACCATCGTAGCGCTCAGCCTGTTCGCAAAGCCGGGCGAGGAAAGTCTTGCTGCAACCTGTGTCAATTTGCCTGTCGTGCGATACCTCGTCAAGCGGGCCATCATACCTCTCGCGCTACAAAGGGTGGTCATGTTAGCCTGTGTTGCTGTTTATCGCGGAGAGAGAGAGCGACGCCCGAGGGGCATCCGGGCGGCCAGCAACGGCGGGGGGGTGCAACGGGCAGATAACGGGCCACGTACCTCAGTCGCCATTGTGATAGTCTGGTAATGCGGGGAGTTGGGAGTAGGTGGACGGGGTTGGGTGCTGCAGAAGCGTGTAGAGATGTTGAGAAGCGTGTCGAGGTGGTGTTGAGGAGGGGAGGTGTTGGCAGGTGTTGGGGTCGAAGTTGTTTTGAGGAAGCGAGCGTCGCTGCGTTCTGGTCCAAGCGTGCCCACCAGCGACCCTCCCCCCGAAGCGGCCGCCTTGAACGCGGCTTCTTACCTCTTTCGACCCTGCCGACTGACCTCTCTTTCACTCTTCTCGCCGTGCTTCTGCCTTATGGTGACCTACTTTCACTCTGTGGCCGCGCCGCCTGCAATCCCGAACCAGCTCCGCCGCCCGGTCAAGGAGGGGCACTCTGGGCACGTGAGCAGCATCGAGCATGCCCGTCTCCACGTAGATACCTATGTACATAGACCGCATCTGATGTCCCCAGCGCGCTCACGACATGTGCGAGCGTCCTCTTACGCTCCCACTTCTCGTCTGCTGCTCTGTCACTTGCAAACCAGTTGGGCTGTCACACCAGTCACGCTCCATGTGCGCGGCCGCCAGCAACCAACCATGTTAGAGTGGAGCCAATCATTGTGGCTTAGAAAGAGCTAGAAACCTGCCTGGAGCTGGGCCGTTGACCTTCTCTGGCATCGGTGATTCGTGTTGCGCCCGTGATAGACTTGGGACCCTAATTTGCCCCATGTTTCAGGACGTCTTTTGGTTCTGCGACACTTGTATCTTCGCTCGTGATGTCTCAGGGAAGACCCTTCCAGTCTCCTCACTTTTTGTTCGACCGCGGTCCGGGATAGGACTGGCTGCCATGTCATTGCATTATAAGAGGGGCCATAAGCTCCCTTCAAATCAAGGCGCAAGCTGCGAAATTGCCTGAACATCAAGGCACTAGAGCATTGTTTACATCTATGAACCGCAAACTAATATGCCGCACCTGCACGCCGCAATCACTATCTGTTGGTCGTACCACACTCTGCTCTATTTTATCGCTCGGGAGCGTATAGAAGGTCCCTCTCCCCGCTGCGGTCGAGCATGCAGCCTGCGGGTGTTCAGGCTGTACAATGTCGTAGTGCTTGCATTTCGCGTCCACGTCATTTTCTCAATCGTCGATGTCCTTCTAGGCTGATGCGATCGTCCACGTTTCTGAAGATATTCTGCGTGTACGTGTACTTCACGAGTTTCTTCTTGTCTTCTTGAGGGCCTTCAATGTCCTCTGCTGGTGGGATAATCCTCAGATCGAAATGCTGTGTAGCATGCGATTGCGATCTGGATCAGGCTGTGATCTTGTGACGCCGTTTTTCCTCCGCAAAAGTGACGGCGGAGAGCACATCTCGCAGAGAGTCGTTCCAGCGTAGAGTAGACCGCATAATTGATGTCGTCAATGCAGCCCATCACCACCTCCTTCACATCAACAACCGCCAAACACCCAGCATCAGCGCAGCTGTACCCGTGCAAACACCCCTAAGAACACAAAGTTAGCTTTGCAAATCCGAAAACTCCCCCAGAAAAGAGCCACATACATCAACCACTGCAACGTGCTAAACTTGACCGCCTCCAGCCGTTCCCTCAACTGCGCCGTCTCCTGCTCAATTCTTGTCTCCGTCTCCTTGAGCTTGAGCTCCTGCACATTCGCCTCCTCCCTAATGCGCCCCTTCTCCAGATTCAGATCTAGCCGCACGCTCGCTTGCGTCCGCTGTATCTCGTCCCTCAACCGCGAATTCAGCTTCGCGAGCTCGTTGGTCAGGCGCTCGTGGGACGCGCGCGTCAACGAGGATTCGGTCGAGTCGGCTGTCATGAGCTCGGAGCGCAGTTTGGCGAAGTCGACTTTTTGCGTGTAGGTTGCTTTTTCTTGGTCTTCGCGGAGCACCATGGTGCGTGTCAGGTTTTGGATGCTGTTGTGAAGGGGAGCGCGTTAGTGGGGACTGTGTATGCGTGTGTGACAGTGGGGGGTTGGGTAAGTATTTACCTTTCTTCTATGACATCGCTGAGGACTTTCATCATGCCTTCGGCTTGTTCTTCTGTGAAGCCTTCTTCTTTCAGGCGCTGCACGAATTTCAGCGTGTCGTAGTGGTGGTCTTTGGATTGGCGAGACGTTGCGCTGAAGGCGCGTCGGGTACTGAGAGCAGAGACATGACCGGCTGTGTACTGTGGTGATGTGTTCCGTTGTTGGCGTATTGATTGTTGTTGCAGCGAAGCAACAATTGAGCTCGCTGGCCGTTGCTCAGAAGTACAAGAGTAGCTTCGCCGAGCCTCCCATGCTCCCCGCGCCGCAGGTCGAATAGCTCTTGAAGACCGCGAGAACTGCGGAAGAAGCGCTCGCGGGATAACTGTTGCTTGTATCGATAAAGCTGTCATTGTGGTTGGTGTTGTTGTCTTCGCAAAGTTTCGCTGTTGATTCTCATCGCACTCCGGCTAGCCAAGGCATAATTGCAGATGTCATTTGCCGATTTCGGAAAACTGACCCAGGCATATCGATGGAGCTAAGCAGCTCGACAAATACATTCAGTAGTATCGCATTAGGTACGCGTTTAAATCTTATAAAGTTTAATAAATTCGTGTAAGATTATTTACTCCTGTCCTGCACTATCAGGGAAGACCAGCCAGTCAATGACATGAGTACCAAGGTAACTAACAGAAAGCAACGCCCGCTATGCATAGCCAACCGCTCAAGCGGAGGTTCACAAACACCCTTCCAAACCGCTACTTTATCTATCGCCCATATTCCAAACTTGGCACAATTACAGGTCCGTACTTCATGGGCGCGGTGTAGCTCCCATCGTTTTGCACCATGAAGTCAACGGCCAAACTTAGTTTACCACTTCCATGCCCTGGTACTGCTTGGCCAAATGTGCCATTCACAATCTCAGGATCGTAAATTACGCAAGCAACATAGTTTCTTCGTCCCATGAGTCGCTTGTATTCTCGTGGTTGCCCGTTGACATCCTGTGTGAAGATTTCCATCATGTCCTCTTTGGTGTCCGTAGGCTGGTGGTTGCTACGATGGCCATTTTGTGGGACGTAGAGAGCGCGGTTATTGTGCAAAAGTCGCAAGACATAGTTGCTGGGCGGCGCATTTACTACTGATGACGAGATGATTTGGTACATCGTCTTATGGTCTTGAGGTCTTGAAGGGTCGTGCACAAGACCAGCACCACAGCAGTCGACAGCTCCTGAGAAGAACGTCATGCGAAGTGACTTGTTATGTGCGATACCCTGCAATGTTCTGATCAGGTATGTTCGTTCCAAGTCCTATCGTCGTTAGTGGCATATAATTACGCCCGCAAAACTAACATACCTTGGAGTCGTGTGTCCACAGGTCTCTCAATTCATCCAGCAGGTCAATATCTCCAAATGGACTGAGAACGCCACTCATCAAACCTGACTTGCCAACAGCTCTCTTCACAGAGTTGAAGCCATCACCAACCACACTCTTGGCGCCGACTACGCCAGCAACACCAGCGGTAACCTTTCCGAGCATGTTGAAGGTGCCAGTCACGGCCTTCTTACCCGTCGCCATGGAGTTTGCAAGGTGCTCGACAGACTCCAGGCGCGGATAAACAATGGGTACAGGTATCATCCAAAGACAGTGCTGAACGCTGGGTGGTAGTGTTGCGACCTTGGGGAAAATACCTTGATATGTTGGCCCAGCCATGACTTGGTGTGGATTACGCTCTGAGCGGCAATCAGGACCAACGACTGTGACACATGGCCCGAGGTATTTGATGAAATGCCAACCTGTGCCAGTGATGGTGAAAAGATCGATATCGTTGCTGACATGGCGGAGTATCTCAAGCGTTGTATGATGCTGGAAGAGCAGATACATCTCAATGCCTAGCCTTCCAATGTTCTTGAACATGTTGGAGAATTGCATGTATTCTGGGTATGATCCAAAGCCATCAAAACTGAACTTGTTAGCTTTGCGCATCTGAAGTCATTAACTCTCAACTTACATATCATGGTCATCTAGTGCGAGAATATGTGGAATCTGCGCAAACGCTTCTCTTAGATGAGGCTGATCGAAATGGCTCGTATAGTAGTGGAAGTAAGCATGGCAGACATCCTCTTCATGCTTTGCAGTCCATGGTGCATTCTTGCGGGTCTCTTTTCCACTCGTAGCTGTCCATTGCTTTAACAACGGGAGCTCTTTCCATAGTCGATCGGCATAAATCTGGCCACCCATACCCAGTTGGACATGGAACCCACCACATTCCGTATTCTTTTGCAGAATATCTTTCCACATGAGACCTACTCCACCTAGCTTGCTTCTTTCGTTGACGTTCACGTTAAGTGCGAAGTCATTGCCAGAGTGAGCGATGAATCGCCAGCTAGTTTCATGGCGACCCGCAACCAAGAATTCAAAACGCGTGCAACCCAGATGTGAGGTGATGGCGTATGTCCACTTAGCGGCATGTTCCTCCTCCATTCTCAGATCGATATCGTATCGATAAAAGATCCAGGTTTGATGTGTATAGATGGGATTTGCCTTGAGCTGGCGCGGGTTTGGAGACAGATCGGCACTCTGATGTATATGGATAGTGGGTGGATGAGGAGTGTTTGTGATCAAAAGAATTGATCCAAGCCACAAGCCTCGCTCAATATCCATGTTTGTGTATCTCAAATATGGTCCGAAGTACACGCCATTGGTGGGCGCTACCTTATACTGATCTACACCAGCAGTTGGCGGCGGCCCAGTGAAACCCGCAGCAGCAGTTGGCGTTGCAAGTGGAGCCATGCCAAAGTCTCCTGCAAAGCCGGCCGTCTGTGTCGGGAAGCCAGGCGACGCAAGAGGAGCTTTGCCGAACGATGGTGAAGCCAATGGACCCGCAACAAATGTGCCTGTTGGAGACAAAGGCTCGTTGAGATTTAAAGGTGTAGGCCCCTTTGGAAATTCCCATTGAGTGGATTGCGTCGGAAGATGGATGTAATAGTATTGTCCTGAACTAGGGTCCAAGTGTGCTATCCAACCCTCAGGCAGAGGTGGAGGAGATGCTGGTCCTGCACCTGGTCCTTGAGCTGGACTTGGCGATTGAGTTGGTTGTGCGGTCTGAATCTGTGGAGGGCCTTGGTTTTGTATGGGAGTCGGTGAGACTACAGCTGCGGGTTGCTGCGATGGACCTGGCTGCTGCTGCTGCTGCTGCTGGCGTGTGTCATTTGCAAATGCAGGGTGACCTTGATTTGGATCTGACAGTGAAACGCCCTGTGCCACGGGTTGTTGGCCCTTTTCATTAGGGTAGCTCTGATTATGTGCCGCGGTTGGATGTGTGATACTGGAGTACGCAGGCGGAGGCTCGTCAGACATATTCAGTCGCCCCATTTCCTGGTTCAGAGGATGTTCCGAGGGCGCATTTGTGGGTGGTGGCGAGAACCTCGGAGCCTGTGGAAGAGGGCCTTGTGGAGGAGAGCTCGAAGGGGGCACTTGATCCATGCCTTGGTACACGGTTGGAGGACCATGTGGAGTGCTTCCCGGTTGCTCTGTCGGTGTCCATGGCCTTCTCGCAGGTTGCTGTTGGGTTGGCACAGGCGAGATGACCCCAGGGCGGGCTTGCTGGTTTGCGTATATTTGGTTCCGCTGAGCAGCTGCGGCGTTCTGGACGCTCTGCGCTTGCAGATTTGTCAATGTGGAAGTTCCAGCGATACCTGCCGCGGCGAAACGCGCTTCGATGCCACCACTCGGCGGGGGAATGATGGGCGTCTCTGGGGGTGGAGGAGAGCCCCGCTGTGCTCTGACGGTCGATGTGGAAGCTGTGGAGCTCAAGCGATTCACACCACCAGGATTGGGTATCTTGAGTACCCCTTCGTCGTGTTGGGCAGAGCTTGGAGGAGGGAAATATTGCTGGTGGTACTCGGGGAAGGGATTGTTGGCCGTCCCGTCTGAGCTGCCTTTTCGTTGGGGGGCCTTCTGGAAAAGACCCTCCTTATCTGGAGCGTCTGGGCCCGGTGAGTCTGGGAGCGGCTTTGGGGCTGTTCCTCTCCGCTCTGCCAGCCGCGATGGTGGCACTGTGCCGTCCTGGTTTCTCGCTCCATAGCCTGAAACGGAGGGCCTGTTTGGATCGTTGGCATCGAATCGTGCGCGTTGGGCGGGAGACGTTGGGCTTGGGCCTGTGGCACTGGAGCCTCGTCTGCGCCCTTCGGCCTCTGGGGGTGTTGCATTCTTGGTCTGGCGCTCGCGCTCGCTCAGAGGAGTGTATCGTCCCTGGCCGAGGGTTGGCTGCTTCAGGGGTCGGTCGTCAGGATATGGCAGCGGCGCCGTGGGCGGACCGGTCGGGGGCGCGGGGAACGAGGGCATGGGCGGCGGGCGTGAGAAGGCAGGCTGCGAGGAGCTGCCGGCCGAGTCTGTTCGCGGGGGCGGGCTCTTGCCATCGCGGCCCTTCTGTATCCTCAAGGGGCCCACGGTGGGCGTCTCTGGGGTGTCCGAGGGCCGCAGGAACAGCTCCTCGTCGGGGCGGCCTTGCTTGCGGTCCATGGCGTCGAGGGGGTTATGTACGAGGTTGCGGACGCAGGTGTATATTTGGATATGTACGAGTGTCTGGATGCGCGCAAGCGTTCCTGATCGCCCGCGATGACAGGCGGCGACTTATTTTTGGCTACGCGCGGGCGGGCTCGAGTGCGCAGGAGCCGTGGGAGTCTGGAGGCAGCTGGTGGGGTAGTGGAGGGGGTGTGAGAGGGCGCTGACGACACGGGCGTTAATGCTCGCAAAGTACCTGCGCAATATCGTGCGACCGGTGAGGTTTATAAGGAGCAGGCGGAAGACGGCAAATGACGCGCCTCGAGTCCTGCTCTGCTGCTGACCTACGTAGCCTGCTCCCAGTGCCCTCTCCCAGTTGGGCTGCGGCGGGTCTGCTCGAGTATTCGATGTTGCCCTCGAGGCTGCCTGGCCGCTGTCATTGGCTGCGCTGCTTGCTACGCGCTGGCGGCCGCTTCAGCGACCACTGGTCACACTTGGCGGGCGCATGGCCGCTGGCGAGCGTTCCTGAATGGCACGCCGCTGGCTATATACGCTCCCTCGTCGCCTCTAGCGGCCTCTGCCCTCCTCGTCGACGTCTTCGAGGGGGGTCCACCAGCAGAGCGTCTCGTGGACGGCTGCTTGCAGCGTGCTCGCCGGTGCAGGGCGGCCCGAGATCCAAAAACACGCTCCCGAGTCCCGCCCCAGGTACCAGGCCCTGAGGCCCGCTGCTCTTTGTCCGCCGACACCAGCAGGCCTTGGGCGCGGGAGCCAACCATGGACGCGCGCCTCAAACAGGAACGGAGGCGCTTCGGCCTCTTTGCTTTAGACGCAGCCGCTGGCTGTCCGCGCCTCTGCTGCAGGTGTCGCTCACAGACACAGTCTGGGGCTTCTCGGCTGCGCCTGCTCGTCGCGACCATGTCAAACGAATGGAGAATGTCTGCATCAGGCTGGCCCCTCCCCCATCTCGCCGCAAGGTTGCAAATACCGACGAGATGGGCCCATTTCGATCGAAGGGGGCCGCTTCGTCGCTCCTTAATTGGCAAGGTATGAAGCCACAGTAGCGGGCGGAGGTTCAGCTGCAGCCTCAGATACGGGCTAGATGTCGACGATTCCCTGACCCCTCGTGTTTCTTATACCGGTCAAGACTCCTTCGTTGAGTGCTTCGTAGAGTGCTTCGTCTTTTCTCCATCCTTTGTCCCCTGAGGTCCTTTCCGTTTTCATAGATTTCTATCACTGCAGTCGATTTCGTGCCACTCGCTCTCTAGCCACACTGAGGCTTTGCAACTTTCGTACAACCCCATCAAACACGGCGGCCAGCTAGAGCGGTTCAGACGACACTGCAGTATTCTGTTCAGTCCTGGTCCCCGTCGACACTCAACCGTGAAACAAGAATACAATATAGAAAGAGATCCAGACCAAACCACCCAAGATGCCCCTGTTACAACAACCACAACCCGTACCCGCCTTTGACCAAAATTCGCCGGCACCTCCGCCGTACACAGTACAACCAGTGCAGCTTCCTACTCCCACACCAGCACCGGCCATGAACCAGTTCGCTCCCCCTATGCAGCAGGGCGGATTCCCCCCGAACCAGACTCAGCTCCAGATGCAACAACAACAACCGCAACAGTTTCAGCCACAGCAACCTCAATTCGTCCAATCACCGCAGGGACAGATTTCGCAGCCGCAATTCATCCAACCACAGCAGGTGCCCATGGGCCAACAGCCATATCAAGGAGTGCCGACAATGACCCCTCAGCAGGTCCAACAAGTGCAACAAGTAATGCAACAAATGCCTCCAGAAAAGCTTCAAATGGTCCAACAGCAAGTTCAGCAGCAGATGATGCCTATGCCACAAATGATGAGTCCGCAACAGGGGATGGTCATGTCACCACAACCTATGCTACAACAGTCACCTCCAGTAGGCCAACCTCAAGCCCAAAAACCACAGTACACGACTACAGCACCTTCAGGACTCTTTGGCTCCAAGCCCTCTGGCCACGGCAGCGGTCCTCAAGATGCTCAGAAGTCTGACAGCGTGAAGCGATTCTTTGGTGATACTCTTTTTGGCCGCGTAGCAAGATCCTCCGTTCAAACAGCTACCTCAATGGCCAAGATGCCCACAGCCTTGAGTCCGTGGGGAGATAACAACCCCGTCACACTTCCCAACGTACGCTATCGTGACGCCGTGCTCTTCACCACGTTTGCTTTTGTTGGTGGTCCGCTTGTAGAAGGCGCTGCAGATGGTATAACAAGCACGTTCGGCGCAGACAGCTTCATTTCCGAGATTGTGAACTCTGGTGCTGGCGCAATTGCTGCGTCAACCATCCTCAAGTACTCCGTCTTTCAGATTGTAGAACAGGCGATCGACAAGGGAATCATCGAACACATGTTGCCTGAGGAGGAAAAGATGCTGCAGACTACCAACGTGAAGAGTCTGCAAGTCGGCATAAAGCACAAGTTGATGGGTGTAGACGCCGACTTGCGCTTCGTAGGCATCTACCCAACACGGAACACTCAAGCATGCGAAAAGGGATGGTTCTGCCCGTACTTGTTCGCTTCAGCCAGAACGCCTTTGATCCCAAGGGCCAACGAGTTTTCTATTGCGCAGTCCTTTGGCCCATTCCTGGGTGGTAAGTCTGTTCCCAGCCGTTCAACATCTCTCCTACATGTGTGTGGCACAGCGAAACTGACCTTGACAGGCGACTACCTGCTCGCACACAAACTGCTCTCCGAATCCGCCCACACGCTCAGCATGTGCGAAGCCAACCCAGAAATCGACATTGGCGCAAACCGCCTCCTCATCCTCTTCACAGCCATATCCCCCTTCCGCGCAAACATGTGGTCGACGTCGCGGCGTCCGGGCTGCGGCACCATTGTCGTAAGTCGGAAATTCCATTAAGCTTCCATCCCCGACAAGAGGGTTTAGATCAAGTGGGAAGTCTGCAATGCTAATAAGCGCGCGCAGTTCCACCTCCTTGACGGCTGTCCCGCGCTCGTCATCCCCGTCATGAAAAACGCACCCATCACAGCCTGGTCCCCCTGGACACTGAGCCAGATGCGCCAGGCGCAGTACTCGCCGCAGCCGCCAACACCAGGCAGCGGAATGTACAGTCCAGAGTGGCAGCGTAAGTTCCCCCTCCCTTCCTTTTCAACTTCCAGCGTGCTCACATGGACCCGCAGACGAGCAAATCTGCGAATGGCTCGACACAATCATCAGCGTCCCGCACGTGAACCCCAGTCTGAGGGACCGCTATGTCGACGTCCTGAGTCGCAGTGTCAGTTTGGTTATTAATGGTGCGTTGGCGCTGGAGAAGTGTCAGCCGTTGTTGGGGAAGCTGGATCCCGAGAGGGCGGGGATATGTATGTTTAGGTATTAGGGGGGTGGTTGAGGCGCTTGGGTCGAGGGAGGGGATCGAGGAGAGGTGGATGTGAAGGTGAAAGGAAGGCTGTCTTTGTGTGATGATGATGTGGGTGTAGATGTAAGAGATGGAAATGAAATTGATTGGAGAAATGATACCCCGTAGACTTGTTTGGCTAGAGCATATATGGAATGAAACACATTAAACATTTTGCTTCAATTGATTTCACAAGGACAAGTCACAGTTCATTCAAGACACAAAACTTGCCATGTACATATATATGCTTTTCTCGAACTAAGAAATAACCAACGTCTATGCTCTAATGAGTGAGAAACCAAACTTTTACAACGAGCCCTCCCACCCCCTATCGCAACCCTATGCACGCTCCCATATCCAAAATGATGATTCCCATCATCCCTCCCACAAGCCAATCCATTTACATGTTGAGCAAAGCCTTGGCTCCCGGCTCGCTGCAAATATACACAACATCGTGGCTGTCGGTGAAGCCGTTGAAGCGCGTGGCAGAGCACTTAGTGTACGCGCCCATGTCCTCAAAGTAGAGCCAATCACCCACGTCGAGCAGCTCCGGGAAGGTGCACGACGAAGAGATGATGTCGATGCCGTCGCACGTTGGACCCCAGATGGAGTAGTCCAACTGAGAGGGCGTGTCGTAGCCAGAGCGGCGGACGTCATACAGGAGATCGTTGCCGTTCTTCAGGACGCGTGGCACGGGGTGCTGGTGGTCGAAGATGATGCTCGAGAAGTTGCCGTAGACACCGTCGTTCAGGTACAGCATGTATGATGTCGTGCCGAGGGTGGCATCCGCAACAGTGCGGCGGGCAATGACGTGGCATGCAATCGTGAACGCCGTCGAAACGTAGTAACGTCCAGGTTCGCCGATGACACGGATGTGTGGCGGAAAGTACTCATCAAGAGAAGCAGAGAGTACGGCGGCCATGGGCTCGAAGGTCGCATCGCCCGTGAAACCACCACCAACATCCAAGGTGTGCATGGTGAAGCCGAGTGCAGATGCTTGGTCAAAGACGAAACGAGCATCCTGAACGGCCTTGATGAATGCCTTTGGATCAGACGCGCCTGAACCAACATGGAAGGCCACACCGACGACATTGAGCTCCAACTTCTTGGCGAGTTCGAGGAGCTCAGCAGTAGCATCCAAGGAAGCTCCAAACTTCTGGCTCAAGCGGCAAAGGCTGGCCGAGTCATCTGTCAAGATGCGAAGATAGAGCTCCGCGTCAGGGAAAAGCTGCTTTGTCTTGTATAGCTCGTCGGCGTTGTCAAATGTCATCTGCTTGACGCCAGACTGAGCAGCGTAGCGGACGTATGACTTGGTCTTGCATGGCTGAGCGTAGATGATGCGAGAAGGGTCAGCACCCAACTTGAGGACGGTCTCGATTTCGTTCTTGGAGGCGCAATCGAAGCCCAGTCCAAGCTCAATCATGAGACGAAGGACCTGAGGGTCTGGGTTGCACTTGACCGCTGTTTGCTTGTCAGTGGCAAATCTTGGTTGATTGTCGCCATGCTTGCTACTCACCATAGTGGGGCTTCACACGGCTCAGGTTCTTCTTCCAGCGCAGGTGCTGGCGGTAGACCTCGCCCAGGTCGGCGACGAAGAAAGCATCCTCGTCACCGACACCGCAGGTATCATGATCAATAGCCTCAACACGGCTCTTCAGAGCCTCCCCAATCAACTGCTTTGATTCCCAGGCGCCATGATTGTCGACACTACCTACAGCAAAATTGCTGAATGACTGCAAGTCTTTCAGCGAGAGCTGGTATTCTTCGGTAGTCGTGATGGCGGAAGGTGCCATGCCCTGGATAGAAGTTCTGGGGCAAGATTGGCTGGATAGATTGTTTACTGGTATCCTGAAGGGACGTTAGGGCGGCTTGAAAGGCGCAAAGCCGAGGCTTGGTGTTGGGCGAGGTCTAGCCGACTCTTCCTCTCCAAGAGGAAGAACCACTGAGAGCGTCCTATGCGGCAGCTGGTGTTGGGAGGGGTCGAGGGTCTGGTCGGGAGACAAGAAAAACAGGCGCTCGAGGAGTTGCTTAGAGGACGGCAAGGTGAGGAGGCGGGATGTTGTTGAAGAGGTGAGCGGCGGCGCGCGCGGGGACAATTTGAAGGTTAAGGAGGATCCAGGCCGAAGCCGTGCTGGAGAGATGCCTTTGACGCGATCAAAGGCGGTCGGCAGGAGCCTCAATGGAAAGGGAGCAGCAGCGAGAGGAGCTGCGTGGTGGAGTGGGCGGGTGGAGCGAGTGTCGCGTTGGGTGCGGTGAAGGAACGAGGGGACTCGATGGTTTTGAACCAATTTTCGGCGTGTGCTTGGGCTGCGTATTATCTAATGCAAACCCGGACCTGCTTGACATCACTGCGGCTCGAACGCCCCACCGCCCAAGCACCGTGCCCTTCTCCTCCTCTCAGCTCTCCTCTCCAGGCCTGGGGAGGCTGAACCCGCGTGGCCGCCGTAAAATGGCGCATTCTCCAATAGTACCAGATCAAGCCCATCGCGCTCTGCTGTGCTTCGACGAGCTCGATGCCTCGTGCATGGGCCCAAAAATAAATCACCGTCTTACTCACTACTGGTTTGCCATGGCACAAGTTGCGATTTGTGAGCAATAATCCACGCTGCATTGCATCGCCGCCCATGCAGCTGCAGACTACTACTTGCTGTGCTACCTGATTCGATACCGCTATGCAGAATGTGCTTGAAAAGGAAGGAGCGCCATATTCCCACCCCCTGAATGCATATGTCTGTGTATGAAAATGCCGCTTGTGTATGAATGCTAGTTGTTGTCTCTGGTCTCATATGAATCGTATGTAGCTGTGTACAAGGAGAAAAAATGTTCGGGATCCCCGCGGCTAGTCTACGACTAAGCGAGTCACCAAACTCTGTGCCACCTACACTCGCTGCAGTACAATTGGAACATCGCTCAGATCGACGCCATACTGGTTCCGCCACGGGAGAGACTTGTTGCTAGCGTAGCTGTGTAGCGACCGTGTCCCAGCACTGCCTCCTATCCCCGCGCCACGCCCTTCGTAGCCGTACCCGAGCCCACCTGAATATCGACCCCAGGCAGCCATGTCTTCAGGAGGTTGAGATAGAGTCCGAGAATTGACTTTCGAAGCGCTAGCTTGGCCCATTTCGTTGTTCGTACGTAACCCTTCTCCTATTGACTTGCGGCGCTGGCTCCACGTCTTCGAGTGGACTTCCCAATCTATGTCGTGCTGAATCTGGTCATGACTGTAATAGTCGTACTTGTCAACCAGCCCAGAGACCACCTGTCCACGTTGGCGAGAACGAGCACTGAAGCTGAGATCTGGCTTGTTCATCTTGTCGCCTTCACTCTGCAATTGTGGCTCCCCCTGGCGCACAGCTACAGTCTTAGGGCCATCAATGCAAGGTACAGGCGGTATGTCGTGATTGAAGCTTTGCGGACGTCTTTTTGCTGCTTTGGCCTCGCCCACCTCCATCTTCAGGTTATGGTAGCTCCTACGGCGTTGCTGTGGCAATTCTCGCTCAGCTAGAGCTCGATCTTTACTACGGATGCGTGCCAGCTCAGCGGCTGCCTTGGAGTCCATATTCACCATCGATTTGGCTCGGGGTAATTGGTTGCCAAGTTGATGCGGGTGAGTGGGAGATGTTACAGACTTCTTCAATGGTCTGGACATAGCTGCATCATAGGGTGATTGGCCCAGAGAGGATGCGATCGTGCCTAGATCTACAACACCCATTGAGACATCGTCGGCCCCCTTCTCAGTCTGCTTGCTATCAACATGTGATCTCCGTCGAAACAATGACAGGCTCCTGAGACGACCATGTGTTGGTGGTGTTGGCGGTCGATCTGGTTCGAGTTCAACGAGTTGAGTGACCGCTGGTGAGCCGATATTTGCTTGATCTGGTAACAAATCATCTGCAAGCTCATGATCCTTTGATAGATAAGTTTGTGTCAAACATTCCATCCCGGGAGTGTTTGACATTCGTCGCGAGAATTTGGCTCGCACGTTCTCTGGAACGTCCGGGATTGTCCCTTCAGGAATGGGCTGACATGCTTGGACGACAGGCAGTTCCGCTTGCGATGGCCGTCTTCTTTGCAGGCGCTTATGCACTCCAGATGACGTGCTGTCGAATGAACTCTTTGATGCAATAGATTGCGGTGTTTGTGGAGAGAGTATTGTCTCTGATGTTGATGATCTAACTGAGGATCGTGGAGATGGATCTGGTATCTTGAGCGCGGTCGGTCGACGTTGTGCTTGTACCGCATCCACAGGCAATGGAGGCAAGGGCTTAGGGGCTTGCAGCTCAGCGTTTTGTTTTGCCGGCTTGATCCTTAACGGTTGCTCTCCTTTTCCACCATCACCCTGCAATGGAAGAGTCTTGCGTTGGACAAAGGTAGGTGATGGAATCTCTTTCTGCTGTGTTCGGTCTACTACACGAAGACTGCCACCAGACGAATAACCTGAATCGGCTGTCCGCGGTAGTGGCCGTTGGTGTGCTCTTGTTTGTCTTTCATCAGCGACAGGCTTGCTTGAAGCTGTGGAAGACACTTTTGATCCTATAATCTCCGCAATGGCAGCAGGCTCGGCAAATATGGTATCATTCAGCATACGAGTCACCTCGTCCTTGAGTGACATGGCGTCATCTGACACAAACCCCTCATCGTGTTGTGTATTGTGGCTAGGCTTGGTCACAAAGGGGCTGGAAGGAAGCTTCGCCTGATATGTCTGAGCGAGTCGAGTTGAGTCGTGCTCAAGTGAATCTGGTGTTTTGTTCATGATACGAAGCTGTTTAGCATACTCCACTCCTGTGGGGGTTGTGGCCAATCGGTCCCCTGTGGGAATGTTATTGGACAATCGTTCATCTTTCGATATGAATTGCTCATTGTTCCGTCCATGGAGATCTTTATAGAGAGGGGCAGTCATAGGGAGAACAGACGATTTACTCTTTGAATGGCCGCGTCTTCTGGTAGGCTTCATCATTAGCTGTCCAGAGCTGGCTTCTGAGAAATAATCATTCGCTCCAAATGGTTGATACAAGACCTTCGCGCTAGGTGCGGGTGAGGGTGCCCCGTTCGTCACTACCAGAGTGCCTAGCTTCAGGCTTCCAAGGTGTGAGTAGTCTAATTCCCCAGGGGTCTGTGCTCGAGGGGTTGATGGGTCGCCACAGTTTTCGGCCAGGTCAAGTCCTGTCAATCGACCCAACGAAGGAGGTGCTTTCGAAGAAAAAGGTTTCCATTTTGCTTCGTCTGCAGAGTTCAGCTGCGGAGTCTTCCAAGAATTCCAAGTCCGGCGGCGACCTTCAACTGGTGAACTTCGTGTTGCTACGCCAGGAGTCTGGATCAAGGACCGCCGTCTAGTCAGTGACGACGAAGATCTATTGGCTCCTGAGTTCTTTCGAGTGAATCCTTGCTCTGAGATTTGGACAGCGTGCCCGTTTGAATCTTCTATAGCTTCCTCTGTATAAAGAGTTAGTATGGCTGCATTAGAGGCTATTGAGCAGTGCAAACATGGTAAACGATGGATGCTTGAATGCACATATAATGACAATTTGTTCCACTTGGATTATGGACATGTGGGTTACTGAGTCGAAATACCACTTACGAAGGGCTGCAAGGTCCTCAGGAGATGCGTTCCTCTTTGCTTCTTGCAGAAGCTTGATGGCGCCTTCTATGTCCGTGGAACTCAGAGAAACTTTAGAATCGGGCAAGCCTGCAAGCTTAGTGCTCGATCCATGTCTGCTTCCGAAGCAGGATAGTGAGTTGGACCTTGAGTTTGTCCTCGAATTCGCCCGTGAGTTTGACCTGGAGAGCAACGACAATGGTCGACCTCGTGGCTGAGCTACAGTCTCGCTTGCACCACCATCCCTGTTTGGCGAGATTTGAGAGCCAAACTCATTATCGATCGGAGACAGCAGAGTTTCCCGGATTTGTTGTCTGCCTTTTGCACTCAGATCGGCATATCTCGACGAGACTGAAACCGGTGAATCGGGCTGGAGAGCTGGAGCCAGGGAATTCGTGTTGGTCCTGGGTTTCGACAAGCGATGTGGGTTGGGGCTACTCTGGTTGTTGCCCATGATGGGTGGCCGGTGACGATTGTCGAGCAGCACGGCGCTCAACAAAAGTCGGAGAGAGGCATTGAACTATGTAGCTCCAGCTAGATAGCTGTGGCTAGTTAGAGTTTATGCAGGGTGCGGGGAAGACAAAGACCGGCAGCTCACCTAAATAATGCGTTGGGAGGGGGAAGAGGTGGGGGCTGGGATGTGTTGAAGGCGAAGGAGTATGGTACAACGACGTAGTGGCCGACGAGGATTAAGAAGAGAGCAGCATTTGCTCGCTGAGACGCCTGGGACGGGTAAATGGCGTCGGTTACAGCAAAGCTCGATATCAGGCCCACGATTACGAGTGCTGGATGCAGGAAAGCCAGCGGAGAGCTTGCGTCCAAGTAAACAACAAACTTGGAAGGCCTCGACATGAAACCGGACGACGCGCCTGCATCGAGGCAGCCAGTCTATGTGCCAATCAAGGGCGTGGGATGCACGACCAGGGAGGCCAATCAAGAGCGGGGCATGGGGGGCAGCCTGCGCGGCTCGAACGGGATCCCCGCGTGAATCTCGACGCATCGGGCAATGCGAAACGGGTGATCGGTCCATTTTCGAGCCTGCGACCATGGCAGATTCGAGCGCGCAGTTGCAACGGCCAGCAATCTCGCCAGTTTCCCATGTCAGATGGCCGTGCGTGGAATCAGCATCCGACGGGAGCTCTACAGAAGCCGTGATATAGACCATGGCTGCCGTTACGCCCTCGTATCTGCCCGTAACCCTACCTCTCGCCATCTTGTCACATCCTCATGACCTGCGAGGATGCAGTGCCGTCACCGCATGAAGTTGCGCAATGTCCTCTCTGCTGACCCTGCTCCAGACGCCGATGCGAAAACTTGCAGCAGATCCGAGCGCTGAACATCAATCGCAGACTGTTGCAGATGGCAATCTCCCGCCAGATTCGCATCCTCATTTCATCGATCCAGTGGCTATTCAACGATCTCGTGGCTAATAATCTTCACTCTGGTCCTTCAAACGATGGAGAGCCTGCCTATCAGCGCGTATCAGTGCCAAGTCGTTGGAGCATGCACGTTGTTTCGCTATTCATGCGTGTAACGAGTCGCGCCGACAAGTGCCGATGGTCGCACAGGATAACCTGTATCATCACAATCTTTGAGTCTGCAAACAGGAAGGGAACGTGAGCAAAGTGACGCTGCTGACACTGGCACCTAAGAATACGAAGCACCTGTAAGGCCTCAGGTACGCGGAGATTTACTCACGGAGCTACCCCAGATCGCGGATAAAGAGTGGCCAACTTCATCTTCAACTTTCCAACCGAGATTGAGTGCTGAAGGCTGAGGCACAGCTGCAACGTATTATGGCCCGGTAGAGTTCAGATTGATCGATGCTAATATGTTGCGAATGTTGCGAACTTGTCAAAAATATTCAATGTTGCACAAGACCGGAAATTGCTGAGACTGGGGAGAGGCAGAGGTCTCCCGTTCTGCTCCATTATCTGTAATTTGTTCCACAAGTGCTGAAGAAGTGCCGAAGGAAAGCCATTTGGATTCTCAACAGTACCGATTATAAATGTCCGTTTCGAGTTACTCCTTGCGACCTTGAATGCGATCGAGTTGTCTACCGCCAGTTCCAAGACTTAGTCATCCACCCTTCTGAGAGAAATCTTCGCAGAACCATGACGATTGCCTTCCACAGGCAAGCGGACAAAACTTAGTGTTAACTCCAGACACGATGACTGGTCCTATACCCTCATTATGTCCACCTATCGACATGACATGGAGACATTTGAGTGCGACGGAAGTCGTCGGATCGCGGACGCTTGCAAATCCGCCGGGGCTTGCGCAAGGCTATGTTGAATATGACATCATGGCTTGTGCTTCAACAACAGTAGCCCGAGGAAACTTCTACTCGCGCCACGGCCGATTTTCCCATAGTCTCTGTCCTGGCATTTGCTCATTAATCTGACCCAGCCTCTGTTTGACTGCAGTCTACTTGCCGTCTTTCCGTGTTGTCCTCTCCTGTTCGTCTGATCCCGATCGCGTGAGCATCTGGCGTACGCGCAGCGTCTGTGTACCAATCAAGTACCGAGTGGTATCCTGTCGCACCCTCAATCCGCCCTTCCCGCTCATACCCTGCGTCAGCGTGGAGAAAAGTCTCAGATACAATCATCATGTTGGGTCTACAGTATTGGATGGTCCCGATCTTTTCGGCCGTCGTATGGACGGCCATGCTCATCACCATGTTGGTGTACTGGGCAGCCACCGGACGACCGCACTACGTCTCCATGAGTGAGGGACAAAATATTCCGTACATTTCTGGTAGGTCTCCATCTTTCCAAGAACAGATCCATTCATTCCTGAGACATGTCTAACCTTTTCAGATATTGGCGCGGACGTGCTCAAACCAATGTTTATCACCATGTCGGCAGTGACCGTCCTAACATTCGATCTCGCCTTCATCCTCGAGCGCTATCTTCGACATGCTGGTCGCCTTACACCAAACACATCTACATGGCAAAAAGCCAACTCTGCATGTGCAACTATTGCCGCCATAGTTGGTGCAGCCGGCCTGATCCTCCTCAGCATCTTCGACACCAAGCGCCATAATAGACTGCACAACGTCTTCCTCGGCGTCTTCATCATCGGCTACATCGTCAGCGCCATCTTCATCTGCTGGGAATACCAGCGCCTAGGAATCCATTACCGCCAACACTCCGTCCTCCGCATGTCCTTCTGGATGAAGCTGTTTTTCATCCTCGCCGAAGTCGCCCTCGCAATCGCCTTTGGTGTCACATCCAAAACACACAAGTGGAACGTCGCTGCCATCCTCGAATGGATCATTGCATTCCTCTACGGCTTCTACGTAATCAGCTTCTTCGTCGACTTCCTCCCCGCGCTGAGCACCAAGAACCAGACCCAGATGCAGATGGCCGAGGAGGGCGGAATGACGAATCTCGGTGACGGAGCTGCCGAGAGCCACCAGTATTATCGTGGTACTCCGGCGCCGTATGCTAATGGTGCTGCGACCAACGGCTACACTAATGGCAATGTATATGCCAACCCAGCCGAACCAGCGCCATTGGCTTCAAGAAACGTTTAAGATGTGGTTTCATTGTACATTTTTGGATTTTTAGCGGGATTCCCCATTTCCTTTGTTGTTTAGCATTTTGGTACGATTTGCATGTAAATGAATTACTTAATGATATTAGAGTCCTCTGTAGGACACTCAAATTGTACAAATATCTTCCTCGGTGTGTATTCTTAAAAGAATAGAAGAATGTAATATACATCGTAGCCTTTCCCTCAGACCATGGATGCAGTGCTAGATAGGTGTTAAATCGTCCAGACGCCTCGAAATGCTTATGCAAATGTCCAACTACTCTTACATTACTTGCGGTACTTCTCGTCCTTGTGTCTTCTTTTCCTGTCATCCCGATCGTCGTCGTGATCATATTCTTTCTCTCTTCTACGCTTCCTCCTGTCGTCGGAGTCTCTGCTCCTATCTCGACGGTCACGGTCACGCCTCGAGTCTCGGCTTCTGCTTCGGTAGCGATCATGCCGCTTTTCTTTCCTGTCGTCAGGACTGCGGCTGCGCTCTCTCCGCTTGTCCCTCCTACGTTCGCTGTCATGGCCGTCTTCTCGCCGGCTGGTCCGCCTTCGTTCGCTGTCGTACTCATTGTCGCGCTCTTTGTCTTTGCGCTTGTCTCTTCGACAATCGCTGTCGTGATAATCGTCTCTGTCTCCTCTCCGGTCGCTCCTGCGCTCCTTGTCCCGCCTGCGTTCACTGTCATAATCGTCATCTTGTCGTCGATCGCGATCCCTATCATTTCTTCTATCTCTCCGCTTTTCGCGCCTGACTTCACCCTCTCCTTCCTCGTCGTACTTTCTTCTCTCCTTCTCTGGCTTGTCGTTGACCAGATCGTGTTTGCTTAGCTTTAACTTGAGCTCTTCCTCTGAGATTACTTCGCCTGTTTTCTTGTTGCGCATTGTGAGAGGATTGTAGGTGTCCATGCCTTTTTTGCTCCTGTCTTTGCCGCTCCAAGCTCCAAGCTCAATGCCAGCGGCTGCATCTGCCTTTGCGCCAATGCCGAGCAGTGCTGGTCGCCGCTTGATTGCAACTGCTTCTGGCGCCACTCCACCTTTTTTAATTGTCTCGCCATCTTTCCAGCCCATTCCACGGAGGAGGGCAGCTCCAAATCCTTCGATCGGCGTGGCTTCGTACGCAGCTAGAGTGGGTGCATCGGGCGCGTTCTGGAGGTCGTATTGGAGCGCTTCTTCTTCCGTTTGTACAGGTATGACAAGTTCGTCGTTGGCAGACCTTCCGTGCAGCAGCGCATGCAAAGCTTTCTTCTCGAGACGTTGCTCTTCGGTAACGTTGTCCTCCTCGACTTCCATGGCCTCAGGCACAGTACTCTCTACTGTTTCATTGTCGTTTGACTCATCCTTTTGCAGGATAGTGAGACCAAATTGAAGCTTTTGCTCTTCCACCTTCTCCTCAACGTTGGCGTTCTGCACTTGCGTGTGTGGCGCTTTCGATAATTGTATCCGCCGCGCCTCTGCCTTCCAATCGCGATTTGGTTGCGATGGAATAACTCGAGGTCCTTCCTTTTCTTTCTTCCCGCCTATATCCACTGCGCCTCCCTCTGCGGTATCCCATCCAGAGATCTCTTGGTGTTTGGTCGGGTCTTCGCGTTCTTCGTCATCGAACCCAAGGCGTTGTCTCTTGGTATCGTTCTCTAGGCGCACATTCTTCAGGCCGGGTTTGTTTTTCAATCCTGCCAATGACAGCTTGAAGCCGCCCGGCTTTGGGGCGGCCATCTGCGTCGAAGCCGCGCGGAGAGTTCGTTGTGAAGTTTGTAGTGAGAATGACAACGCGCGTTGAGCAAAGTTTTATTACCGAGGGTGAGTGATACCACGTAGGAGAGGTTTCTATCGGTTGTTTGGGCGTAATTGGCGGAGTTGAGTTGAGCAAAGAAAAGGTTCAAGGGACTCGGAAATCTGAATGACATCGGCCTTGGCGCTCCTCTGATCCCTGCACGTCAGGCAGCCGTGGCACGTGAGTTTCCCTTCCGTCTCCATTCGCTCCATTCGACCTTTCTCCGAACCCGCGACTGGAGCGGAATCATCCTGACGACTTTATTGAATCACCTCTCCAAGCCTGATACTTCACTGTACAAGAAGTTCCATGTTTGTTCAAGCCAACCAGGCTATGGTACAATTACATGTGTATATTTGTTACTACAGAATTATACAAGTTTCCCAGGTCCATTACTATTCGTCACTCGTCAGAGGGGGGAACAACACACGTTCGTATGCGGCACCCCGATCAGTCATAGGATCGCCATATTCTAGGTCCGCCCCGGGTATACTGAACTCAAACGATCTCCGCTCTTGAGCGACACCCAGCTGATCCAAGAGAGTGCTTGCTTTGTTTGGCATGTATGGCTGGAGAAGGATACCCGTGATTCTTAATGCTTCGGCAGCAAGATATATGATCCTGTCAACGTCTTCGCCAGGCTCGCCGGGGCCAAAGTCGAGAACCTTGCTCCACGGTGCAGACATTTGGAAAAAAGCGTTTGCTCCGCGAACAAAGTCTGTAATCTGTCTGACTGCTTTACGAGGATCATATCTGTCGAAGGACGCATCGACCTGGTACGAGATCGATTCGAGAGAGTTGTTCCAGAATGATGAGCCCGGGCCATCTTCCCAATCTGATAGAGGCCTCGATCCAATTCGTTCTACTGCTCCTCGTACACTCCATTTCTTACCCCTCATAACACGAGAGGCCAGATTACCGAGCTGCGGATTCAAGAACTTGTTGTATACCTCAATTATGCGCATGTTATCGTAGCTTGCATCATCTTGTATGCCACCATCGTGTGCCATGTAGAATCGCATGATGTCGGAACCGTAGCGATCCAGTGCGTGGAAGGGATCTACAACTCTGCCAGTTGATTTGGACATTTTAGATCCCCCCAATGTCCAATGTGCATGTGTGAGGATCTTCTTAGGGAGCGGAAGATCAAGCGCCATAAGGAAGGCTGGCCAGTAGATGCAATGAAATCGAACAATGTCCTTTCCAATGACGTGGCAGTCAGCAGGCCAGCCTCCAGCATGCTCGCGGCCTGGTGCCCACGGATATCCTGCCTTGGTAGCGTAATTCATGAGCGCGTCGAGCCAGACATAAATCGTTTGCGTATCATCCCCGGGAACTTGAATACCCCAAGTGAGTCTCTCAGAGGGTCGAGATATTGATAGGTCTTCCAACCCAGATTCTACAGCTTGTACTACATCGCTCATGCGGTGTGCTGGATAGATCCATTCGGGGTTGGCTTTGTAGAAATCTAGCAATTTGTCGTCGAAGGCAGAAAGACGGAAGTGGTAATTCATTTCAGAGGACCATTCAACCTCACTTCCTGTCTCAATGGATGTCTATCAAAGGTCAGAGTGTAGTCTGGAGGTTGGAACGAGAGTTGGTACCATCATCTTTCTGCCCGTAGCCGGGTCCAGAAAAGGCTGTACGCCAGATTTTGGGTAGAAACACTCATCGGTAATAGAATACCAACCTTCGTGCTTCTGCTCGTAGATGAGGCCTTTCTTCTGTAATAGATACTATCCACCATCAGTCTACGTTCGCAAAATCAAGTGGGAAGTAATCACCCATGCATATTCCACAGCATCCTTGTGTTCTGGATCGGTCGTTCGCATAAAATGATCGTTTGCAATTTCCGCCTTCCGTGCAAGTTCCTTGGATGTGTCAGCCCTTGTGCCTCGTAATAGATGGCGGAAACGTACTTTGAATATCTCGGCGCCTTTATCGCAGAAGATCTTTGGGTCGACACCGGCTTTTGCTGCCGCACGTTGCACCTAGAGAGCACCGTCAGCGCATCCGCTATTCTCACACCATCCACCCACACATACCTTCAATCCATGTTCATCAGTTCCTGTGAGGAGAATTGCATGCTTTCCCTTCAAGGCATGCCATCGTTTTATGATATCCGTGAGCACCATGGTATATAAATGCCCGACATGAGGCGAAGCATTAACGTAGAAGATGGGCGTCGTGATGTAGTATGGTTTCTCTGGATTCGACTGTGTCGCGACATTTCGGCGTGTGGAATGGCCAGCACTCAGACATGGCGTGCATACCCATGGGGGCGATCGTGTGAGGCTGTATATATTTCTTCGAATCGTAGGGATCGTGCGATTAGCTATTCGAGCATACATTCTGGGTCAATGGCATCACATCTTGAATTGTCATGAGCTCTTCCGGAAGCTTTGACTTTTGGAGTGAGCCACATGTGGCTGTGCAACAAATGACTAAGCTCCATCGGACGACTTCACCCCAAACTTGACCCAAGTCCGTTACGACATTGCGGACATTTGAAGTGATAGCAACCGCCCAACTCAATGCATCCGGAGTATTCTCCTGTTCTGCTCTCTCGTCTACATCCGTTATAACCATTGCGGCACAATTGTCCTACAGCAAGATCATCTCACGACCAGAAGAATGGGCTGAATACACTCTTTCCTATTCACTAAACCGCATCGAAGACCAGCCCCCTAAGCTCTATACTGAACCTATTCTATTTGCCAATTCTCACCAAAGACTTCGACGACTTCGCCGACGTGTCCTTGAAGATGCGGTTGCTTGCGATCAATCAACTCTGAACTTGGTTCTGTGGAGAACTTTCCCCCTTCCATCCCGCACACTAGGGTGAGCTGAAGACCGAACGGACGAGACTCGTAAGCTATCTATGCATTAATCTGGTCTTTGCTCTTGCCCTTCCCGCATGGACCAGCTGTAATGGTGGCAGACCAAAAGCTAGTGATCAGTTTGCCATGCGTACGTCGCGTGCAACTTACCTCCACAACCGCAGCGACGGGAATCCCGTCCTCGACTAGACTTTGTAATGGCTAGGCTCTTCTATTCAAAGAAGGCCTGGGCTGCGCTAGAGTTTGATCTTGTGGTGCGATCAAAAGTGGAGAAAGCCTCTACCCCCTATTGAGCTCTATTCAGACTCGAATTCGGAAATGTCACAACGCAACTTCACTGTGCAGATTTCTCACTCCTTGAGAAATCCCTTGTTCATAATTCAATGAACCTGCATCAGTTGGTATACTTTCGGGAGCGCCTGGCGTTCCAGAACTTACTGCTCTTCCTAAATGGTCACCCTCTCTGTTCTTTGATGCGTTTCAAGGTCGGCATGACCCCATCTATACACACTGCTGTCCAGATCCACCTAGAGAGATCCCTTTGAGGTCTTTCCTTTACCTCTCGGGGATGTCTGCTGATTGGAAGCATTGGCCCTCCTCCTGCCTTGAAGCTGTATTGAACTGTCGCTTCTTTATTGACCTTATTGACAGTCGCGGCATGTTAGAGGCTTCACATATGTTTCAAGATTTCTTTCTGTCCAAGATAAATACCACCTCGCCGCAGCAACGATAATCTTCCCACCGCAACCATCAAACGCTCATTTGCAACCACTTTGATATCGGCCAACAACAAAACCAAACTATTATCTTTCATTTAATAGTCTATTTCTCTTCTTTATCATGAGGTTCAACACTGTCCTCGCCGCTACGATCCTAGCAGCTACCGCCTCCGGAGCTGCGCTTCCTGAAGCAGACCCGGTCGATCCACCCGCCAAGACCGAGACTCAGCCAGCTGTTTCTGACGAGGAAGCTCAATTCAAAGCATTCGTTGAGGCTTATGGTCCTCCTCCTCCCTATCCATTTCCATTCCCGGTAGCGAAGCGCGACGCTGAGGCCGATCCTCAGTGGAGCTGGAACCCATGGCGACCATACGGCCTTCCTATCGGCAAACGTGACGCCGAAGCTGAAGCTGATCCCCAATGGAGCTGGAACCCATGGCGACCCTATGGCCTTCCCATCGGCAAACGCGATGCTGAGGCCGATCCTCAGTGGAGCTGGAACCCGTGGCGACCATACGGCCTTCCTATCGGCAAACGTGATGCCGAAGCTGAAGCTGATCCTCAATGGAGCTGGAACCCATGGAGACCATATGGCC
This sequence comes from Pyrenochaeta sp. DS3sAY3a, assembly GCA_001644535.1. Classification (NCBI taxonomy): domain Eukaryota; kingdom Fungi; phylum Ascomycota; class Dothideomycetes; order Pleosporales; family Cucurbitariaceae; genus Pyrenochaeta; species Pyrenochaeta sp. DS3sAY3a. The sequence continues at coordinate 1,138,536 of KV441640.1, read as the reverse complement.
TCCCTATCGGCAAGCGCGACGCCGAAGCTGATCCAGCGGCTGATCCTCAGTGGAGCTGGAACCCATGGCGTCCCTACGGCCTCCCTATCGGCAAACGTGACGCTGAAGCAAACCCGGAAGCCAACCCTCAGTGGAGCTGGAACCCATGGCGCCCGTATGGTCTGCCCATCGGCAAGCGTGATGCTGAGGCTGAGGCTCAATGGAGCTGGAATCCATGGCGCCCTTATGGACTTCCCATTGGCAAGCGTGATGCTGCGCCAAACCCAGAAGCCAATCCTCAGTGGAGCTGGAACCCATGGCGACCATACGGCCTTCCCATTGGGAAGCGCGAGCCAGAGGCAGGTGCAGCTCCCGTTTCGGAGCCCGCTGCAGAGAACTGAAAAGTTAGTCTGATGTCTACATGCCATAACGACTTTTCAAGACCGACACGGATGCAAAACTTCACTTCTACGACTTTATACTTCTTGTGGTACCTTTCTTCAACTTCAATTCTCGAGATTCGAAAGATATCAGTCATATACTTGCTATTCATAGATGCGCAGGTTTGAATAACTTCGGATGGTTCGAAATTTTCCTTCTAGCTCTTGCCCAGACTATTGATCTCTGGGTACGGGTCTCTGCTTTCTTGCAGGACATGATAGAGCAAGCCAGTGTTTGTTCGCTGAAGCATTACGATTCTAGAACATGCCTGAGTGTCAGCTGGCCAGTAGTTTTTCACTTAACTTTGGGATGTGATCCCCTTCTTTCATAGCTTTCTCAATATATTAGTGTATATTTGCGACTCACTCCTCTAACATGCAATCTTCCTTGTGCACAAAGTCTATGCTTTCGTGGAAACATGAAACTCAAGTGCACATCTGTCAGAATTAGTTCTTGTGACAGTCCCTTTCCTAAGGCATCGTGCTACGATTAAATCTCTGAAAACTTGTGCACCCTAATGACACGCGCTATCTCATCACATATACACGAACCTCAAACCGTGTTTTCGGCTCCGTTCCCAATTTCCATCTCTGACACTCGGAATGTGATCGCACACCGGTCGGCCTCCCGAGTGCTACCCGCCGATTTTGACAGCTGTCAGTATGACCTTCTTGAGCCACCTCGCACATTTCAGGAGGAACTCCATTTACCAACGTAACCATCCTGGCGGGAAATTACATGTGAAAAGCCTAACGAGACATTAGCCCTTCACATATCATAATGAGCAAGTTTAGTTGTTGAGAAAAAAAAAACTATAGTCCAAAGCACAAAGACGAAACAATCTAAGAACATTGAAATGCGACACGAAAAAGTCCCGAGTATGTCCTCATGCCATAACGCAGATTGCAAACGACCCAACTAGCCATAGCATATTGCCATATGGCGAAAGTACTCCCAAGCCCTACTATCAGAGTACGAACGCATGACATGTAATCAAACACCCTGCCTAATCAAGCCCCCGTAAACTGTACCCGGCAAGGCCCACACCCCCATCTCGGCTCCCGAGCATAAACTCTAATCAAAAAGAGAAAGAAAATACCCCAACAAGTGTTGGTTCGGCTAGTTTCCGAAACCCAGCGTTCCCTCCCGCTGGTTGCTCAAGCCGGAGGAGCTGCGTATAGTGTGGTAACTTTAACTGTGTTATTAGCCCCATCCATACGTACGCCGCGACCAGCAATAGCAGGACCGACTACCTTGGTATGGTCACCCCCGGGTATTTGTCACTGTTGTTTCTGTTCAGGGCATTGCGGGACAAGGCTGGCAGCAAGGCGTTCATTCCTTTCTTGCCTGTCGTTGCATTGGGGCATCACCAGGGCGTAAGCGCAGGGTGTTTCAGAAGCGGAAGCGAAAAAGCCGTTTTTTAAACGGAACGAAAGGGCGAGTGTCATGCATGTGGTAAACGTGTGCGAGTGAGCAATTGGGTCTTACTGTGCTTTTGAGACATTGATGCAAGTTTGGGGGTGAGATTGTAATGGGGGCTAATTTGCGGCGTTTGCGCTTTCACGGCTGTGGGTTTGGGATCTTTGTCGGGAGGTTATGATGGGGCCGGGTCCAACATTGCTGCTATATTGATTAAGTTCCAGTGCCGAACTGAAACACGAGAGAGTCAATACTTGTGGAATGGCGTGACGTAGAACAGGAGAGAAGTGCTAAGTATATGGATATCTCGTTTTATTGGTTGTAGTACCTATGCAATCCGGCCCCAAGCGCATCTCCCTTCGAAACCAACTCGCGCAAATATTACTTTTGGAAGCTAACAACAGCCACTCCAAGAGGGAACAGTGAGTATCCAAAATCCACCAAATCTAACACCTCGTAATCATCTGCAAGCCATTATCCATGCTAACCCCGATATGTCCTTGTAATCCTCCGACCTTGCGGTTCCTTCAGCATCCAAGTCTTCGTGTATAGTGAAAGTATGCTGATAATGCCATAATAGAGAGAGGAGATGCAGGATGTATATGCAAATTTGATAATGAAAGTACGGAAAGGGTATAATAACGGTCATGATCCGCATCCTAGAATGCAACAGAAAAGGATATAGAATGGACACCAAAAAGACAAACGCTTGCTCGCTGACAAAACTCATGAAATGACCAAAAGACAATAAATCAAATAACAAGTCGTGAAGAAAATGGAGAAAAGAGATCACATGTCAGCACCATTGACAGTAACCTCGTAACCATCGCTCTTGGCCCTGAGAGCCTTAGCGAGCATGAGTTCACGCATCCAGTCAATTCGTGAATCCTTGGTAGTCGCGGCGAAGTGATGTGTCTTACCATGAGGCATAACTTTTCGAACTTCGGCTTTGCCATTTGCACTAGGAACAAGTTGAAATTCGAAGACAGGCTGCGCACCCTCCTTCTCCTTGTGATTCCCTGAAGAGATCTTCAGAGCTTTGAGCTTAGCAGAGAGCTTGTTTGAAGCAAGAGAGGAGCAGGCGACCGCATAGTCATCTACATCAATCGTCTGCAGGGCAGACGAAGACGGCAGCTCATTTGGGTGCATGGCGAGCATCGTACCCTGCAGCCTGAAATGATGGTCTTGCCATTCGTGACGCAGGAGACGAGTGCGACGCTTTTTCATCCAACCATGATGGTTGACACCCTTGTAGACGAACCCTCCCCTAGGCAACGGAGCGACGGTGTCAGCAGCTTCTTCGGCGTCAAATGGCTGTGCAACTCTCGTCGGTGATGAGTGAGTAGTGTTCGTGTCGTAGAACTGCGTTTCACGATCCTGTAGAAAGTCGTCGTCGGAGTGGGCTGTTGGGCTGAACGCACGGTCTTCGTTCAACGATGGCATGTGCAAAGAGGGGCGCCTGCGTTCAGTCCTTTGGGGTTGAGCGTTGTACTGCATGTTTGGGGGTACAGACTGGCTTGTGTCGCGGCTGAGTGGCTCCTGTGGCACAGATGTAACTGGTACGTCCATCTCGGAGAATGGCGTCCCGAACCGGTAAAGACCACCTGGGGACTCCACAGCTGTCCTACAGGGCGAAAAGGTGGTATCGAGTGCGCTGTATTGATTTCCTGGGACTAAGTTCTGTGCATGACCATGAGGCTGAGCAGACGTAGAACGTGCTGGAGGAATAGTGAGCTTCGGGAGGCTCTTGAGATTGGTATGCGGGATGGGTATGAATTCAGGTGCATGGAAGGTAGGAGTCAGCATGTCAAAAGTCTTTGCAGTGTTGGCCGAAGTCGATGCAGAGAAAGCGGATACTGCTTGGTATTGCTGCTGCTGGGGAATAACCAGGAATGGTCGAGGAGGGAATAGGTCCATAGGGGGTGTCGGGGGCGCCTCGATGGGTGTAGCAGTGGTATATGGCTGCTCCATACCCTGTAGAGACAGGAATTGTCTCACGTTGTCTTGTGGATCACGTTTCTCTACCTTTTGTAGCTCTTGGAGGGTAAAGTCGGGAAGTTGACTTGGGCCTAGCACATCGGATGATGCTACCACAGAGGGCACTATGAAGGAAGGAGCTGCGTCTGATGCTGGACGATGGACATTTTCGATAGCGCGGGTTGCTGTTTGTGCATTACCGGGGTCTCCGGCCATGAAAATGTGACCACCTTTCTCTGGAGAGATTGGGAATCCGTGTTCCAGATGTAGCCTGGCAAGCTGACGTTGTTGTTTTCTCCACTTGGCACAACGTTCTCCTTTGGCGCATGAGTGGGGCTTCGGCAGTAGTTGCTCAATAGCCACGATTGATACGGAATGCGCAGGAGTAATAGCATCGCTGGCGGCATTGCGACCACGAGATTTGTTTCGTTGAGCACCCTTCCTGTTCTTGCTCTTAGATCTGTTCCTTGCCTCTCTGCAAGGACGTTCAGTATCCTCAAAGGGCGTTGGTACTGCCTGAGGAGCGACGGGTGAGATCAGACCGTCAGCTGTGCGCAACGAGTCGATCTGGTTCCACAACTGATGTCGCTTGCCAAAGGACTGAATTTCTAGTTCCTTAAGATCAACGAACTGGAGGTCAAGGAGCACGGCACCAGTAATGTCATGGTCAACGAATTTGTCAATGACATCCTCTTCAAATCCATTTTGATACATCCAGGTAGCGACATCGCGAGAATTCCAGGCACGTACTTCGGCATTGTCGAGATGGGCAACGGCCAGGGCAATGTTGTTGTATTCTTTTTGGGGGACTACCGTCTCTGGAGTCGCCTCCCTGAACGAGGTCTGAAGCCGGGATGGTGGCTCTTTAGGAAACAGTGGCGACATTTGTAGGGCATAGTCGAACGGGAAGTCGTTGGAAGACTGCGATGCTCGGAACAGATGAGGTCCTTTTGGACCCTCGACTGATTTTGACAAGTACCAATTCGCAAATTGTGGTCTGAGCTCATCACCTGGTGTTTGGACCTCTTCGAGAGTCGAGATGGTTGTCTGGCTTCGCCTGTTGTCACTCTACTTTGTGTTAGAACGGTTTGCGCAACAGTGTCACCATCACATACCGATGAGCCGCTATACTCTTCGAATTCACTTGAATCATCCTCGATATCAGTATATGCAACGCTGATGTGCGATAATGGGCGCTCCAGTGATGACCGGGCGGTAAGAGCTGTAGAAAAGAATGACTGAGTCTTGCCCCTCTCAAACATCTCGACGCCCGGCTCCAGCGGGGTAATGGGTGTCATGGCCTGCTGAGGAAGGGTCAGTGTGGACTTATCGATAGGTGGTGGAGTACAAAACGTACCATGATCACGGGTTTGGTGCGCACGCGCTCTGTGTTGATGGAATCGGTTGTTCAGAAACGTCTAAGAACGATTCAGAGCGAATGTTTCGAGCATGGCACGCACAACGAAGCAACACAAGAGTCGGAAAACAGAGAAAGTCCTTGCGGATAGAGGGCGCTTGGGAGGTTTTGTACAGAGTGGTTGCAAAGGGCCGTTGACGGCGGGGCGTGTGGTTCGAGGCTATCACAATTGCGCTGCTGCAGAAACAGCACACATGCTGCTTAGCCGGCCAGTAAGGGTCCCCGAGTCCAAGACAGCCAGAGGGAATGGGCCAATGCGAGATGCGGAAGATTCCCGCCCGCATGCCAGTCGAGGTTAGCCAGCGCTTACACGACAGCGTTGAGAGGGCTACAGCGCGGCCCCATTCGCTGCAGTGCAGATTGGGAGTGGAGCTAAATGGGCTCGATCAGGCGACGGAATTGCCATTAATATCTCGCATCACCGGGCAGATACGAGCAAGCCTCCAGAGCAGGGTCCAGTGCGGGTCGAGGGAGGGTGAATTTGGCTTTCGCTTCGGCACGACGGCTTGACCCACCATCGAACGGCACAGTCCACGACGTGCCCATTCCATGTCCTTCGGCTTGAGACATGGAGGCGATCACAGATGCAGCGAGGATCTGAGTTGGCCTTGGTTGGCCATGCGGTGGCACGCATCGCCGTTGGCTCTGCGGTGCGCTGCGCAGCCCCGAGGGATACGTCGTCGCGGGCCCAGACGCTGCTGTCGTCGTGTCGCATGAACGTGGCCGCTCGGTGCGCCGTCCAGTGAGGGCTGCTTGGGCTCCAATCGAGGGCTGGTGCTTGCCGTTGAGGCTTCGGGCTGGGGCGAGCCCTGAAGCGTGATGGCACGGCGGGCACGTCGAGGTGGCCGTGGCTGGAGATCCTCGATGCCGCGCCAAGCGACGGCGGGACAGCCTCATCCACGCCAGCATGCAGAGGGCGATATTGGCAACAGAGTTATCACATGGATTCGGCGGGGGTTGCGTGCGTTTGCGACGGCTACTTGCAGGCCTGCACGCCACACACGGTCGGACAACCTGTAAAGCCGCTGTCGTCATTGTCGACATGCACCGAAGTTTCTCAGTGTGTCCGTCTCAACTCTATCGAGCCCGCGCTGCCATCGACACGCCTTTGCTGCCGTGCGACCTGGCCTGCCGGTACCGGTAGCGGACGCAGATTCCACCTCCGGCTGCTCAGGCCTGGGTTGCACCTCAGACCGCTTCGCCGGCCGTCGCATGCTGCGGACCGATGAATCAACCTCACCGTCTCTTTGCTTGTGACTCCTCGCGATGGCACCCTCATCAACTCGGCAACCAACGGGCTCGCTGAGAGCTGCCACACTGTGAGCCCGTGACTGGCAGGTTATGCGGCCGGCCGTTTTCTTGATCCCTCGCGTCGCGCGACCACGATGGTGCTGCTAGAGTACCATGAGGCATGGCGAATCACTTCGCAGAAGAGGCCTGCCACCGCCAGACTACCAGACCGCAACATGGAGCAGCACGCATGGACGGGCATTACCAAGAAGCCAGTTCAACAAGTGTTGCCAAGGACAGCATCAAGTCCACTTTTCGTGCTACTTTCCGCAGTTTTCGCGAGCACGACTCCAGCACAACGGTTCCTGTCCCGCTTTTCACGGTCAGAAGAGCTACAATCCAGCAAAGCGTGCAGTCTGCTCCGAGGGAGCTCGCCAAAATTCTACCAGCGCGGCCTAGCTGCATCTTGAGCAATTGGCATTATTCGAGCATTATTCGAGCCCAATATACGAGCTTAGCTGACGGCAATGGCTGCTGGAGAGGCTCTGCTGGCCGAAAGCGTGTAGCAATCTAAGGATTGCATGGAATCCATCTGGCAGGCCCAACAGAGTCGAGGCATGGCAAAGCGAGGCTTTCCGAGGACCGGGGAAACAAATTGCGGCTGGTTGCGGGTACAGGGCATCAGCATGAATTCGCGCTATCAGGTGAGCAATTGTGCAGCCGAGGAGGTATCTGTTACTCGAGAAGCCATTCGTGGACTACCAAGTATTGATTGTAGTAGTCGGTAACCAATCAGCGCCCCGGGGGGACTTATCATGCTTAAGCGGGCCCTGGCGGCATCCGTGCCAGAGTCTCGATCGACGGCCAGCTAATTATGGGCAATTTGCGTTCTGCTCTCGTCCAAAATACCGTGCAGGTCTCTGCAAGGAGGAGCATTGCAAGACCAGCTCGTGCGGCGAGGACGCCAGACATGCGACGGGGTCTGAAATAGGACTCTGCAAGCCATTCGTCGCGGTAGAGGGCCTGATATGCTCGACTTACACCTGAGGTATACTCCACACGCACTAGAGCCTACGGGAGAACTAGCTCGAGATCTAAGCTTAGTCTCTCTTCTCGATAAAAGAAAGCTAATTAACGGCCTATGTTTAGCAGCACTCACTGGCTTGCAATCTACCGAGATTCCCCTGTCAGATGGCGCGTCCCCACTCTGGCAGCTAGCGTGATTGGCGCCATGATTGGACGCGGTGAAAGGACCCAAAGAAAGCTTGTCATGCAAAATCCTACTCCAACGACATGCACCTGCACCACTCAGCGTGCCCTCCCACGCGGTCGCTTGTGCATGTCGTGCCATGCCAGCCCGCCGCGTCACACTGAAAGCTCACGTCCGCATAGCTCGGAATTCCTCGTCAACCGACCTGCCGTCTTTGGTCGCCTCCATTTGCCTTTTCGTCCGCCGAGCTAGCTCGTCGGTCAGGTCCCGCAGTGGAAATGATCACGACCGATGGGACCGCGAATTGGACCAGCTCCATCGGCGTGACCCCTCATCCACGCCCGAACGTTCTGGCCTAACGTTGCACAAGCGAATAGATTCGAGAAACAGCCGCAGATTGCCGTACCACGAGTCACTGTGCATCCCGCAAGCAGGTCTCCAAAGCAGGCACTGGTACAGATGTGACTCGGCCCAACAGGCCTTGGAGGCCATTCGAGCCTCGCAGCGCTGTCCCCCGTCTGCAGGCCCTTGGTGTTGCAGTCCATGATCTGCGCATCTGGCTCAGACCAGTAACGTCCGGGACGGCCAGTTATCGCAGCCGCTGCAAGTGTTTCCTAGGCTGTTCTCGGATGCAGCATGATATTGCCCCGCGAAAGAGGTTGGGGCAAGGGCAGACCAAGGCTCGCGGCCCCGGTCATCAAAGACATATGTCTCTAGGACTAAATGGGTCATTTAACTTTCTATTGTCGTTGCGGGGGACCTGTGAGCCGATCGATAGATAGCCGTCCATACATGCATTTGCACCACGCCGGGGGCTGCAGGTGGTCGTAGCGCGGCGGGTAAGTGAGCCCCAAAATAGGTGCAATGTAGAATGACCCCAAATGTCGATTTCGAGCCTGCAGGGTAAGACTAGTCTGACCAACCACCTCGCCGCGTTGGCGAGCACCATGGCGTTCGCATCTCAGTCCCGTTGGTCGGCCGCCTGGCCTGTTGGCATCGACTCCAAGAATAGATTGAGCAATATTTGCCAACTTTGACCTGTTTGTGGTAGATATAAGGTACTTACCTCTCTGATGCCTCTCCACGCAAACAGGTAGACCCCAAATTTGGTTCCACTCCTTCCTTCACCCCAAGCCCGCTGGACGAGCTTGAATACCCATCTTTAATTACGAGTAGCCTGGTCGAGCCCTGCCATCCTGTCCCTTACGAATCGTCCCGTCGCGCGTTAATCCTTATTGCCGCATTGTTTACTAGCTTTCATATACCACAGCACTGGGCCCTAGTACATCAACTGTCCATGTCCTCCTCAACCGCACCCACTTCGTCTACCAAACAATCCGCAACCATGGTCGGGACAACAAACGCCGCCAATTCAGCAAAGGCACAAGCCGCCAAAATGCACCGTCGCTCAAGAACTGGTAGGTGTTCTCCCCTCCAACACTTTGCAGGGGTCACGCGCTCGGGCGTGCAGCTAATGGTAGCGGTGCAGGGTGCTTCACATGTCGCTTGCGACGGAAGAAGTGCGATGAGGGAAAGCCTTCTTGTCGCGCCTGCAAACACCTCGGCCTCAAGTGCGAATACAAGAGGCCAATGTGGTGGAGTAACAACGAACAACGACGCGGCCAAAAGGAGCTCATCAAAAACATCATTAAGCGCACAAAGCTCAATGAGAAGACCGCACAAGGTGTCGCCATGGGTACCAACACACCACCAAGCCTCTGCCACTCCATGCAGACTGCCGATACCTTTTCAGATGGAATGGCCTGCACACGTGCACCCTCAGTCGATTCGCAAAACTCCCTCGACTACACATTCAACAACGCCGGTTCCACCCCAGATTTCTTCTCGTCGTCGATGCCCCCGCCAATGTTTGCTCCCTCATTTGCCCACCCAGGCCACTATGCGCCATACGAGATTGACATTAAGACCGAGAGCCAGATGTTCATCAATGACGTCCCCACTCGTCGCGATTCCACAATTTCGACCTTCAGCCACTATCAGACACCACCGGCTGTTGGCCACATCTACCCCACAGATAACTGGATTCAGCAAGACTACTTCGAGAGTCGCCGCGAGTCCTTCACAGAAGAACCCCTTGAATTTCCTATTTTTGACTACAATACTCACGGTGTCTTTAGCCCCTCTCATCAGCCCACAATCCAGGTCGACGAATGCGACCAGCATCTCCTGAGTCACTTTGTTGAAAATGTAATGCCTTCAGTCTACCCCGTCCTGGAGACAAATCAACCCGGTGCAGCACGCAGGGACGTCATCATCCCCGCGCTCGAGTCCAACAAAGCATACCTACACTGCTGCATGAGCGTCTCTGCACTCCACATGAAGACCACCCAAGGACTCCAGGGAGAGCAGATCGACCAGGATATCTACCGTAACCGATATGCTACCGTCCAACAGCTCACACAGTCTCTCTTTGGTGATAGCGACCACGCGCAGACCCTTGAGGCAACACTGGGCATGATTTTCTTCCCATGTTCCGTGGGCCGCTTCGATGATGGTCTCGTCGATATTCCGTGGCATCAGCATTTCCAGGCAGTCCAGAGTCTTGTGCACAAGCTCGATCTCCCCGCACAGATGGTCGCACTCAACGGACAAGCTCACGCACAGCCTCCTTTCAACATGACTCTCGCTTCCTGGATCGACATCCTCGGTGCTACTATGTTGGGCAGGACCCCTTCATTCGCAGACACCTATCGTGAGAAGCTGATCGCTGATGCGTCCTCTGGTCTTGCCGAGCTCATGGGTTGCGAAGACCGCATCATGTACCTCATCTCTGAGATTGCCTGCCTCGAGGCACTCAAGAATGAGAACATGGACATTGTTCAGCTTTGCGCACACATCAAGCTCCTCGGCGAGCAAATCAGCTTGACCGAGCCTCCTCAGGGATCGCTCAACAGCGCCTACACATCGACTGGCGAAATCCTCCCAAGACAACTCCGTAGGAACATGACCGCAATCTACCGCCTAGCCGCTCGCATCTACCTTTGCAGCCTAGTCCCAGACTTCGACCGCACCTCGCACTCATTTGTCAACCTTGTGAGCGCACTTTGCAAGGCTATGGACTACATTCCCGCAGGCGCTGATGGATTCGACCGCGCTCTTGTCTGGCCTCTCCTTGTCGCTGGATCCATTTCTCTGCCAAACTCTGGCTTCCGCAAGATGTTTGCTGAGCGCGCCAACCTTCTCGGTGACGCCGCAAACTTTGGCTCCTTCGGAAGAGTGAAAGAGCTCCTCAATGAAGTATGGATGGTCAACGACGACAACCTCGCGAAGGGCAACACTCAGAGTGTCCACTGGCGGGACATGATGCGACAGAAGGGCTGGGACTTCTTGCTGATCTAGAAACATCAGCCCCTCTGCTGGAAAGCATCCTGGTCTGAGTGTGCGAATTCGCGATTACACTCCTTTTTCGCTGGACCACTCCACTTCTGCGCCAAGCATTTGCTTATTTCTTGCATATATTATCTTTTCACGCATTATACCCACTTTGTAATTTGGAAGGCATCAGCTCTTACGAGCTAGGTATACAACATCGTTAGGGCGCATCGAGGGTTGACTGGATGGCCTCGGGGGACACTCTACGGCTGACGAAATTACGGCTGAACTTGGTTGTCTTGCTTCCCCTGGCAGGGCACTTGGGACTTGGGAAAGGGGCACGGTGTGCTTGGGAAGCTAGTGCAGCACCCAGGCTCGCATGTATAGTAATTCAGATAGGAGCTCACGTGTGCGAGTGAGGGTACTAGAAAAAGAAGAATCGAACCTGAAACGAGCGTATCGCTCAATCGTCAGTCAAAAGTGTTACTCGTGCATGAGTAATCCTGATTGGCCGATGGACGAGAGCGACTCCGCAGGTGGCGTGGCCATCCCGCTGATGAGCGGCGGCTAATTATAGGACTGGAAAGCCAGCAGGTTGACGTCCACAGCAAGGACAGAGCAGAGCACCAACGAGCTCCAAGGCCGTCTTTTGCGCTGCTCTTGCAGTTGAATCTAGGTTTCGCTCCGTTTTGCCTAGCCTCCTGCTAATCTCGAGCTCCAGCGCCGCTGAGCAGACGCGGGCCGCCTATGAGTGCACTTTTGCCGTAACCGTTATTAACGTAGTCTAACAGGGTCTTAGACTCGTGTTTCGCCCCCCGATTTGTACGAAGTATACGCCGCCTCGTCTGTAACGCGCCTTCGACTCCCGCCCTCCACATCGCAATGGCGTCTCCAGCCGCAGCCTCGTTTGCCTCAGTAGACACGACAGCGAGACTGCCTGCAAAGGATGAAGTCGAATCACCCAGCATATCAAGCACGAATGCCCTCGCCCGCTACGAGTACGAGGCCGGCCACGCCAACGCGACCGAGGGCACCAAGATCCTCATGGTAGAGTGGGAAGACGACGACACGACGCGAGGGGTGCGGGGCGACTGGCACATCTCCTGGGACGGCAGCACTCGCGTTCTGCCCGCCAACGACCAGCCTGCGCACGATGTAAATCGCATGTACTTCCTGCTTCCGCCTGGAGTGGCAGTGCCGACCAGCGTCACACTCACGCTCCGGCCGCAGGACGCCGGCAAGACTCCCGTAGTATGGCATACAAACCCGCTACCAGCGCTCTTCCCTCCTGAGCTGGGAGCATCAGCGCGGGCCGCAGGCAAGAAGGGCGTCTTGCACACGATATGGGCAAAGAAGAGGTTGCAGGTACTGCAGAAGGAGATAGAAGCTGAATCGCGGAACAACGTCGAGGGCATCGGACTCCTGATGGTCGTACAAGAGAAGGAATGGATCGAGCAAACGTTTGGCGTCACGGCAAAACCAGCCGGTCTCAGCATCTCGCTCGCAGAGCCCACCATAACACCATTGAATGGTCCCGCAAGCCCCCGATCCCCTGGTGGGGGACGGCTGATGGACAAGCTCGCTGGTCTCCGACTCGGCACAAGTGAGAAAGACCTCACTCCTGGCGGCGGGGCCACTTCTTTTTCAAATCCCCTCTCTCCCGAATCCTCTGATATCGCCATCTCATCCTTTGCTGTCTTCAAGGGCGCAAACCCGTCTTCGCTCGCCGCGAAACCGCCACAGCAGCCCTTGTCTCAGTTCCAACCGCCGCAAATCAACGCGCCCCGGAAGATTGCTGCACAGGTGCCACCGCCGTCCATTGTTGAGAAGCAGCAATCCAATCCTGGCTTGATGGGTTCGCTCAACGCCCTGTCGAATTCAACTCCTGTGTTCCAGTCCCGAGGTCCATCCGTACCAGATGCAGAGGACGAAGACGACAAGGACGACGGATTGTTCGCGCTGCCGATTAGTCCGCGAAGTCCGGAGATAGGCAAGAGTCCGTTTTCGTTTGCCGGCGGCGAAACGAGTAAGTATTTGAAAGAGGAGAGTGCCGTTTGAAGCGTTTTCTGGGACCAAGGTTTTCTGGGGTTTGGTGGGAGTTTGATTACAGGCCAGTCGTTCAAGTGGCCATGGTCTTAGGTTCTGCTCTGTCATTGCTGAATGATACCTAGGCGGTTTGCCGCTCTATAGAAAAAGCTCATACCTTTACGAACTTGATGCAATGAGAAGAGTTGTTTTGTCAAGTCACTGGCTTCATGTGATATACCAAGTGCAGTGTGATGTTGTTCCTTTTTGACTTTATGAGATACTCGAAGTAGATGCAGCACAACGACATCATCTTCACCAAATTCCGAGGCCCTGCTGAGTCATGCAGTGACACGGTGAAAGTGAAACTCGACGCCACGTGCGTCGGCGACACGCTAGTAACTTTTAGCGTGCCTTCTGAAAGCGGAACTTGCGCTAACAAGGCCGGGCGCAGCTTCCAAACTCCAGCGCTACCTTTCTCCAACCTACCCTCACCCGCCGGCGCCTCTCCACCCCATTTCTGCTCCGCCCGCGTCAACACGCGCAGTCAAGAAAGCCAGCTTCATCGACGCGACACCATGAAGCCCGACGGAGAATACGAACGCTCTACCGTCGCCAATGTCCACTACGGCGGCGAAGAGGCTGCGCCCGATGCCCTCAAGCTCCTCGAGGCTGTGGTAAGTTTTGCCCTCCGCAAGCCGCCTGCACGCGCAAGCTAACGCGACCGCAGCTCCAGAGCCCTGATGACTTCGACAAGTGGGAGGCGCTCGTCATCCGCGCCGCCAACCTCGAGGGCGGCGTGACCCGCAACTCGAGCCCGTCGTCCATCGACCTCGTGCGCGGCGTCTTCGACCACTACCTCGCCAAGTTCCCGCTCCTGTTCGGATACTGGAAGCGCTATGCCGACCTCGAGTTCGCCATTGGCGGCACCGAGAGCGCCGAGATGGTCTATGAGCGCGGCGTCTCGTGTGTCAGCTCGTCGGTCGACCTGTGGGCCCAGTACTGTACCTTCAAGGTGCAGACGTCGCACGACAACACTATTATCCGAGAGTAAGTCTTTCTTCTTTTCGCTCTGCCCCTACCCCAAAAGACGCGCTGTTGTTAGCGACGCTGTCACTTGAGCCAAGCTTCTTAGAGCGAGTTCAGTTACCCGACAGCATCCACCACGCCCTTGGCCCCTCCTCCCCCTCCCAACGTCCCCTCATCACCTGCCCGTCCATCCCGAACCTCCAACCACCTTCGTCCGAGCAGAAAGAGGTCCATGGCTTTGAGTTGTGGTCTCTGGAAACTGGCATACCTGCAAGCACCATTCTCCCCAACCGACTCTCTCCCATTATTTTTTTCGCCAAACTTTCCTAACAAGATAGCCTCTTCGAGCGCGGTTCCGAATTCGTTGGCCTCGACTTCCAGAGCCACCCCTTCTGGGACAGGTACATCGAGTTCGAGGAGAGCCTCAAAGAGCCCGCCAAGGTCACCAAGATCCTTCGTCGCATCATTCAGCTCCCAATCTACCAGTATACTCGATACTTCGAAAAGTTCGGTGTTCTGATCAGTAGCCGACCCTTGGAGGAGCTAGTTGACGCTGAAGTCCTCGCACACTTGACCGGCCTTGTCCACGTTGAGAACGAGGGAGGCCCTGAACGATCACCCCTCGAGATCGAGCGACAAATTCGCACCAAGATCCACGAGTACTATGTCAACTTCTACTCGCAGACTCAGCAGGCAGTCAATAATCGCTGGAACTATGAGCAGGCTATCAAGCGATCCTACTTCACCGTCACCGAGCTCGACGATGCCGAGGTTGAGAACTGGCACAAGTACCTTGACTTCGAGGAGAAGCAGGGAGATTTCGATCGCACTTCATTCCTCTATGAGCGATGCTTGGTCGCCTGCGCCCTCTATCCTGAGTTCTGGCTTCGGTTCGCGCGTTGGATGCTTGCACAAGGCAAAGAGGAGAACACTCGAATCATTTACGAGAAGGCCAGCACTATCTTCATCCCTATCTCTGCACCCGCAGTTCGTCTCGCCTATGCTCGGTTTGAGGAGAAGCACGGCCGCTACCTGGTTGCCCGCGACATCTATCTGGCGATGCTCATGACCTTGCCTGAGCACACTGAGACGCTCATTGCCTTGGCTGGCCTTGAGCGACGTCACAAAGGCAACGATGCAGCCGTCGAGTTGCTCGAAAACTACATTCACACCCTAGAGAACCTCCAGGTCGGTTCCCTGCTGGCTGTTGAACAAGCACGCATTCTGTGGCAGTGCAAGGGCTCTGTCGACGAGGCTCGCCTAGTATTCCAGAACAAGGCTGTCAAGTTCTCTGACTCACGCGAGTTCTGGCTGGCCTATCTGCAGTTCGAGATCGCCCTCCCGTCAACTGATCAGGACGAGGCACACACCCGAGTCAAGGCAGTCTACGACTCAATGTCCACCGCACGAGGCTTCTCCAAGGATGCTTTCAAGGAACTCTCGCACGTCTACATGGCCTTCCTGATGGATCGAGGCACCACGGATGCCGCGGAGGAGTATATGCAGCTTGACATGAAAGTCTATGGGTATGTATCATCTGCTACAAGCGTACCCTACTCTCCCCTCCCCCAGAAACGAAAAGGTCAGCCCTTTAACACAGTGAACAAGCGCCAGCGCAAATAATTAGCGTTGCATGTCTTCGGATTGACAGGTTCACGAGCATGCAGTCTCGACTGCCATGTCTCGTTCTGCTATTACCCTTTTGTTTTCAAGCCTTGATCCTTAGATTTCCCGCACTTGCACGACCGCTAGCAAAACGTAATACACCACACTTCTCACTATTAGCTTGGCTTTGCTAACCAGAATCCTTTACAGACCCAAGCAAGCTGACACTACGGATATGAACTTGCCCATTCATTCCACCACCACAAAAGTCCAACGCTACTAGCCGCCCATCAGTCAAGCGTGATTCGTTAGGTACCAGTTCTGCAGACCACACCGCACAGCTCTGGAATTTTGAATACTAGGTTGCCTACTCGGAGTATCTATGGGCTCCTTTTTGAAAGTAGCACATGCTCTCTAGGCTTTCCAGTATATTCCACGGTTTGTCGTTGGCCTCCTGGCCAAAACCAAACATGCACTTTTCATTTCCCCTCCTTTTCTTCCCTAATATCCCCCCTTGTTTTTCCCAAAATCATGCGACACCCACCCTTTCACCGTGAGTTTGATTCCGGTATTCGTCTGGAGGAATGGCGTTTCGGTTGAGAGAGGCAGATTATATGCCTGGTGGGACGTTGGGATAGGAAACTCGAGTAGTTGGGCATTGTGTATAACACGGAATGAAATGGAATGGAAGGGAATACCCTCTCAAAATTGTGTCTGTGTTTTGTTGCTGTGAGTGATTTTCTGAGTGCGTGTGATGTGTGGAAGAGTACTCTACGCGGGTCGAGGATGCAGGCAGATATATGTAAGTGAGTTGGCCCTTGGTGTCTGAGTAGAACATGGACGGTCCACTTTACATCGTTGAAGCTGTTGACGCATTGCTTTACTTGTTACTACAAGGGCACTTTAAGCATATACGTAGAAGTTCAGTCCCTCTTTGAGAGCACATATTTACAGAAGAGAGCTGCGAAGGTCTATTGGCTTGCTCATTGTACCATCCACCGCCGAGCGACTAGATCCCAAGATGTCCATCTCCAGGCAGGAGACGCCCCAAATGTCCGAACCGATCAAGGCCTCCCAGTCCCCGTCAGACATGAGGAGTCGCCTGATGCACTGGATATCGCACGAGTAATAGCAACACACTTCGGCCTTCTCCCGAGCAATTCCGAGTTTGAGATTCTGATATATGGGGAAAAGCAAGATGCTGCGGCGATCAAAGTTCGCCATGAGAAGGGACTATTGTGGATATCTCTGTCGGGCACTGCGGGGAGTAGATCTTGGTGAAGTCTCGAGCTCTGGGTCGAGAGGGGAAAAGGGCGCTCTGGAAATCTGTGTCTGAGTCTGTGTCTGCGTTTGAGTCTGTGTGGTCCCAGTCTCTGCGATCTGAGTCTCTACGGCCCGAGTCTCCGCAGCCTGCAGGGGAGGAGAGTCCTGAAGAGGTTATCGTTTAGCCTGACTTAGCGGCGGCCTGTGAAGCAGGAGAGTGCTCGAGAGGAAGAACCGCGTTCAGCTTGTGCTGGGCCAGTACAAGTGAAATAAGCGTATGAGAGGGCCGCCAGCACTGTCGTCGGACATAGATCTTCTTGAGTGCTTTGTTGAAGCTGGTCACCCACTCACATGTGCGAGCATCATAATAGGACGAACAGGGATACGTGCAGGACTACGATTCAATATCAACAGCAGATCTGGTTATTTCGAGAGCGTGAGGTCACCTTCACGAGTACAAGAGCTCAGTCATGGCATCGCTATTAATCACCCATCCACGCCTAGGTGGCGTCAAATCCCACGATCCACTTCTGCTGACAGCCTCGTAGTATACTGGGCTCTACTTAGATCGTTCAAACTGGCTTTCGGAAACTCAGCTTGGTCTTCCTGGCGTCTGCATATTGATTGCTTTGAGCAGCCTCAGCTTTCATGCTCGATAGGCGAATGAAGCAATACTCCTAGGAAGTCTTGCGGAGCCGTCCAGCCAGGCGTATCCACCGCTGGAGGCAGAACTGACAAGACTGATACTGGTGAACTTTTCGAGACTAACGAGCGCGTCACTCCTGTGATCAGCGTACAAGTCCGGAAGTAGGAAACAAGCAAGCCCTCCTGGCATTCGTATAACTCGTGATGGCTAGAGCGTAGAGATGATCAAGTCCTCTACATTTACGCATGTTCGACTTGTAAGGTAAGGGACCTTGGAAACCTCAAGAGCACCTTAGTATATATGTTTACCGAGAAGTTCATTGTCTTGGTGTAGCGCAAAGGACCTCGCTCAATAATATACAATGTTCAATAATTTCCGCTACCGTTCTACACCATTCACTCCACAACACTGAGACACCTACACAGCAAACCCGCCACTATTCTTCTGTCTCGGCTCCCCCGCCGCTTCAAACGTGCCATTCGCCAACCGCCTTAATCCCTGTGCCGTACTCGACCCAGGCGCAACCCACGTCACATTGGCGCCCAAGTCCTTCAAAAACGCCGTCGTCGCATTATCAAACGCATACTCGAAGCTCACCTGCGCTGGAACCAACTGGTCGTGTATCCGGGGTTCGGCTAGTGCTTCCGCCGTCGTGTGGTTGCCGTCGAGGATGTGGATCACGTTCTGGACAGTGGATGTGATGATTCTGCTTCCGCCTGCGGCGCCGATAGCTACGTAGAAGGCTTGGGCGAGCGTGGCATTGAGGTGCTCGACGATGATGGGGCTGATGGATGACAGTGGCCGTTTTCCAGGGCGGATGAAGTTTGCGGGGGAGGGGACGTAGCCGAATGCGTTTGTTGTGTTGGGGATGGAGAAGTCGTTCATTTCGTTGTTCATTATGACGCCCGACTCTGGGACTACGAGTTTGCTGCCGAATAGCAGGTTTACAGTGGTGGTTAGTGTGATGGCTAGACCTGTGTGGTCCGCGGTCACTATGTGGCTGGTTCCTGGTGTTTCGAGGGACTCTAAGCCCTTGGGGTTGTAGTATGATATGTCAAAGGTTTGAGTGTCGCTGATCTTGCCGCGGATTTCCTCAGCAGTAGCTTCGGACAGCATTTGCTCTTGGTATGTATCGATGCCGGTGAGGAATAGGGGATCTCCAAGCTCTGCACGCATACCATAAGCGAACTTCATGCTCTCGTCGAGACGATGAGTTGTCAGGTTGATATTTTCAGGATCGCCAACATCGGAATAGCCCTCCAAGATCTTTAGTGTTGCAAGTGCAACCTCACCACCACTGGGAGCGCTACAGGCTGTGAGCTTGAAGTCGCGATAGGTGATTGTAGAAGGTTTCCGTATTGCAACAGTATAGTTCTGCAAGTCCTCGAGTGTCATGGTGCCATTCTGAGCTTGTAGTGCTCTGATTGTCGCTTCTGCGATTGGACCATTGTAGAAGGCGTCTGGTCCTTCTCGAGCGAGTGTGTCGAGCGTGTCACCATACCGTTTTCGAGTGATAGTTTCGTTGAGCTTGAGAAGACGACCTTGAGGTGCAAAGTCGATTGCGAAATCTGGATCGTTGACGAGGAAGTTCGAAGTGGCATTCTCCTTTGCGGTAGCAATTGCTGAGTCCATGTACTTTACGAGATCTTCATTGACGATCCAGCCATTTCTCGCGACCTTGATAGCAGGCTCAAGAACGGTTGCCCATGGAAGAATGCCGTAGTTTTCGTGTAGATGCTGGAGGCCTCGAACTTCTCCTGGAACGCCCGATGCTAGGCCGCCTTCGATACTTGCGTTTACGTTATTCTTATACATGTCTTCGAACGCAGCAGCAGGTGCAGTTTCTCGGAAGTCGATAAACTCATATGATCCATTTGGTGCTCGCACAAGCATGAAGCCCCCGCCTCCTAAGCCTGTATTCTATCAGCCCAATACTTATTTAAAGCATCTCGCATGGAGGTTCCATCCATCTTTGAAGTCAAACATACCTGAGTGGTACATGCCCACCACACCGACGCAGGCCACAGTCCCAACCATAGCATCCGCTGCGTTGCCTCCAAGCTTCAAAATTTCGACCCCGATATGACTACAAATGTCACTCTCCGAAGCCACGGCACCCAATTCGCCATCCTTCAGTCCTTGTGGTGGACAAGGCTCGTCACTTTTGATTGGTGTACCTAGCGCTGTCTGTAGACTCAAGAGACCTGTGAGGCATTTGGCCAAACCGCTAATAGTGCCGCGAGCCATCATTGCAGCACAATTATCACGAAAAGTAGAAGGAAAACCAAGCTCTACAAGCTTCGGGAGCCATGGTGTCATTCTTCAATTAAGAAGTCGCCGGCGCCGGGCTATTGGACCCTGTACCACCGAGTGATTGACCCCGTGTATGCCTTGTCCGGTAAGCGGCTGAATCGGATTGGGAAGCTCGAAGTGGTCCTGCAGGCAAGGACTGGGAAAAAGGCAATCACTACGTATGAGGCGGAATTGCGACATTTCGGCCTCGTGGATTATAGTTGACCGGTACTTAAAGCTGGGGAAGATGACTTTCGTGGAGATAAGAGATAGGTAGAGGTGGGGAAAGATAACTGGGATCCATTAGTCGACCATCCTTCCCGCCGTAGTCACAAAGATATAGAGCGAAATACCAGTGATATCCAATGGTGATGCGATTTCGATGATTACAAAGAATGAAATAGAGACTAAACAAGCTGCTTCAGTGGACGATCCGTGAAGCTTGATTACACCGGCTCGAGTCATGAGAATAAACCTGCTGGAGCTCGCGTGCACAAGAAACATTCAAACGTAAGCCCTGCGTCCTTTATGATATTCAGATCTACCGTTGCGAATTATTTCAACTCGTCTATAGATCACTATCCGTCTCTTTTAGCACTAAAGGAGACAGCTACCTAGACCCATGAGAACAGCTTCAAAGGCATCATAAGCAACCTACTTGTTTTCGACTTTAACGAATGAATTGAACATGGTGATAAGCTCCACGTGGTGTGACTGAGCGCAGTCTTCGTCTATGCATGACTTATGCTGGATGAGATGGTAGTGAAATGATGACGCCAACCACGTGATTTCGTGATAGTAGATCTCGCGTCGGACCTTCCACGCGATCCTTCGCAAGACAATCGCCAACGGTCCAGCCTCACTCGACTCGACAAGCTGCCCAAATGGCCCCGAAGAGCAGTCAATCGCTGTCTGGCTCTTCTCAAAAGTCGAAGCAGCAAACGATTTCGAGCTTCTTCGCACCCAAACCATCCCAACCTCCCAAACCTTCACAGACACCCGCTCCAGCTCCAAAGGCTCCTACGCCACCAACAACAAATGGCGCCAGTCACGACTCTGATGACGATGACCTACCCCCCGTACGGAGACTCGTCGTGACTCGCAAGCGTATAATCGAAGAGGATGATGAGGATGAGGGTTCAGTACGGTCGTCGCCGCCGAAGCGCGTCCGTGTTGAAGATGGCGAATCCCCGCGACAATCTTTAGCACAGGCGTCTGCGGCCACGTTGAACGCTGCGAAGCCTCCAAAGATCAGCGACAGGACCTCCAAGTTTCTTTTCTCGTCGTCGCCAGCCATACGGGACGAAAATGAAGAGGATGTAGACCCGGTCGCGTCACAGAAGCAGAGGCAGAAACTCCATGAGAAATTTGTCAAGAAACTTGGCCGACCAGACAGCTTTGCGCAGTTGAGAAGAAAGAACAAAATCATCGATGAAGAAGAGGCCAATGGCGAGGGAGGGGAAGGAGACGAGGATGAGGATGAGGAACCCGCACCCAAGCCCACCAAAGGGAAAAAGGGCGCCGCGACCAAGAAGGCAGCAAACAAGTTGACGCCCATGGAGAAGCAGTATCTTGACATCAAACGCAAGCATCTGGACACTGTCATTGTCATGGAGGTTGGATACAAGTTCAGATTCTTTGGAGAGGATGCGCGAACTGCCTCCAAAGCACTTGGAATTGTGTGCATACCGGGCAAATTCAGATATGATGAGCATCCCTCGGAAGCGCACCTCGACAGATTTGCCTCGGCCAGCTTCCCCACCCATCGTCTTCAAGTCCACGTCAAGCGCCTTGTTCAGGCAAACCATAAAGTCGGCGTAGTACGCCAGGTCGAAACTGCCGCACTCAAGGCCGTTGGAGATAACAGGAACACACCATTCGTACGCAAGCTGACGAACTTGTATACCAAAGGCACCTATGTGGATGATGTAGAAGGTCTAGAATCTCCTGCTGGGGGTGCCGGTCCAGCCGCGCAATCTACAGGCTACCTACTCTGCATCACCGAGACGAATGCAAAGGGCTGGGGTACAGATGAGAAAGTTCAAGTTGGCTTGGTTGCTGTTCAACCAGCAACTGGCGACATTATCTACGACGATTTCGAAGACGGCTTCATGCGCAGCGAGATCGAAACCCGGCTTCTCCATATTGCCCCGGCAGAGTTCCTGGTAGTCGGTGACCTGTCAAAGGCCACAGAAAAGCTGATCCAGCATCTTTCGGCGAGCAAAACCAATGTCTTCGGAGACAGATCACGTGTGGAGAGAGTTGAGAAGCCGAAGACAATGGCTGCAGAAGCTTATAGTCACATCTCGAATTTCTATGCCGGAAAGATGCAATCAAGTCAGGAAAGCACCTCTGACAGTCAAAGTGCCATCCTTGACAAGGTCCATCAACTGACAGAGCACGTCACTATCTGCCTTTCAGCGATGATAACTTACTTAGGCGAATACGGCCTCGAGCATGTCTTTGATCTGACAAAATACTTCCAACCATTCAGCGCCCGATCATATATGCTCCTCAATGGAAATACGCTTTCCAGCCTCGAGATCTATCAGAACCAGACCGACTACAGTTCCAAGGGCAGCCTATTCTGGACCATGGATCGGACAAAGACTAGGTTTGGCCAACGACTCCTGAGGAAATGGGTCGGCCGACCGCTGATCGATAAAGCGAAATTGGAAGAGCGCATAGCCGCCGTTGAAGAGCTAAAGGAACATGAACATTCCGTTCCAGTTGACAAGCTGAAGTTTGTGCTCGGTAGGATCAGAACCGATCTCGAGAAAGTTCTCATTCGGATCTACTACAAGAAGTGCACGCGACCCGAACTCCTGGCTGCTCTTCAGACTTTGCAAGACATTTCAAGCCAGTATCTCTCCACAAAATCTTCCGACAAGAGTGGTTTCTCATCGTCATTACTCAGTGAAGCAGTCTCAAATGTGCCAACCATCAACGAAGATTTGAATAAGTTTCTTGACAAGATCAACGCTAGTGCAGCGAAAGATGACGACAAGTATGCCTTTTTCAGAGAGGAACATGAAGCAGAGGATATCAATGATCTGAAATTGAGCATTGCATCAGTGGAAGACGATCTCAACACGCACAAAAAGGACGCAGCTGCCAAACTCGGAAAGACCAAAGTGGATTATGTTACCGTAGCTGGCATCGAGTATCTCATCGAAGTCAAACGCAAGTCAGTGGAAGAGAAGAAGGTGCCAGCCTCGTGGCAACAAATTTCCGCGACCAAAGCTATCCTGCGCTTCCACACTCCAGAGGTCAAGCGGATGCTACAGGAACGCGATCAGTACAAAGAGTCATTAGCAGCGGCTTGTGATGCGGCGTTCATGCGACTGCTGGACGATATCTCGGCAAAATACCAACAACTCCGAGACTGCGTGTCGTCTCTCGCAACCCTTGACGCCCTGTTGTCCCTGGCGACTCTAGCGAACCAACCTGGCTATGTGAAGCCTACCTTTACGGAGGGCATTGAGTTGAACATCACCGGTGGTCGACATCCTATGGTCGAGCAGCTTCTATTGGATGGTTATGTTCCTAATGACCTGCACCTTTCACATTCCTCGACTCGCGCTCTCCTCGTGACGGGACCGAACATGGGAGGCAAATCCTCGTATGTCCGATCGGCTGCCCTCATTGCCATCATGGGTCAAATAGGGAGCTATGTACCCGCAGAAGAGGCAAGGCTAGGAATGCTCGACGCTGTCTTTACTCGAATGGGCGCCTTCGACAATATGCTCAAGGGCGAGAGTACATTTATGGTCGAGCTGAACGAGACATCCGACATTCTGAAATCAGCCACGCCCCGGTCACTCATCATTCTCGACGAACTCGGTCGGGGTACATCGACCTTTGACGGTGTCGCCATCGCCGAGGCAGTCCTATCCTATGTCCTCTCCGAGCTCAAATCCCTCACGCTATTCATCACACACTACCAGCATCTCGCCAAATTACAGGACCGCTTCAACGGCACCGAACTCAAGAATGTGCATATGCGCTTTGAAGAGCGTGATGGAGGGAAGGAGGTCGTGTTCCTATATGAGGTGGCGGAGGGAACGAGTCATCGCTCTTATGGACTCAATGTGGCACGCCTTGCTCATATTCCCGAGAAAGTGATCGATGTGGCGGCCATCAAGTCACGAGAGCTTGAGGACAGTATGGCAGCTTGTAAGCTGGGGAATTTGTAAGTGGCCTTCATATGAACTAGTTGTTGAGTACAAAGCTGACTTGTCCGAAGGTCGAAGATGCTTACGGGCATGTTTACTGATGGTGATGAAGAGGGCTTCGACAAGCTGGTTGAGGGAATTGAGCAATTGTAAGAGTAAGTTTTATTGTGGTTGTTGTCTCACCATTATTGGCATCCGGGAGATATCAGGAATGGATATATGGTATCAAAAACTTACCAGTGCAAAGTGAATTGCAAAAGACTAGGATGTTTTGATAGCGAAATATCACGCAGCATCAGTTCTCTATGTGTTCTATCAAATCTTAATCCTCTATGTCTTCCCCAGGGTATCTATGCTATCTTCTCAACTGTCAGTGATCCTTCCTGGTCCTCCTCGAGAGCTATCAGCCCGCTCGACTCGATCTGTTTCTTCCACTTATTCGACTCATATCTCGCCGTGATAACCGTCAACCGTAATTCCGGCTCACCCTCTCCTGCAGCAACGGGTACAGGCGTAAACGTCCAGCGCCCAAATGCCCAATTCAGTATGTATCTGGCGTGGCCATCTGCTTTCACGCCATTTGTATTCAAGGACGGATCTGAAGATTTTGGCGGCGTCGAAGCGTATAGTACGCCTTTTATCCGGTATACCTCGTCTTTTGTCGGGTCTTCCAAGAGCTTGGCCAGCTTTTCCACGTCCACATTCCCCTTTCCAGTTTGGCTCTTCAGCGTAACACTGAGAACTTCAACCTCGCTCGAATGCTCGTGGTCATGTTTATGTTCATGTTTATGCACATGCCCATTTCCATTCGAAAGCTCACTCTCATCCCCAACGCCCGCCAACCGTGCATCCAACCCAAACACAATCTCCTTATCGACCCACCCCTTCCTACTCTTAGTCCGCGGAATCTGCGGCTCCACCTCCAACGCCAGAACTGCGTCCTCTACGTCCTCCAGCCTACGTTCACTCACCAACTCCCACTTATTCAGCACAATGAGATCCGTGTACCGCGCCTGCATCTTAGCCGTATAGCTTGTATCCTCGTACCCCTTCCAGTTCTCGACGTCGATAACACTCATCACACCGTCGAGGACGTATTTGCCCGTCTCGCGGCTCAGTCGATTGACTTCCATGGCGAGGGTGGCGGGGAACGCGGAGCCAGAGGTCTCGACTACGATGCGGTCGGGCTGGATGTCTGTGGCGAGGGTTTCGAGGGCGTCGGAGAGCTGGCCTACCAGGTTGCAGCATATGCAGCCGTTGAGGAGCTCTTGGACGCCGGATATGGCTTGTGAGGAGGCGAGTTGCGAGTCGACTTTTACCTGTAAGAGGTTAATTATCTGCAGGGGAGAGGAAGGCAGTTGGGCCTACATCGCCGTATTCGTTCTTGAGGAGAGCGAGTTTGTAGGTTTTGGGTAGTTGCGGTATGAGATTGAGAATGAGTGCTGATGAACAATTAGCACTTCCATCTCATTGTGGTTTGGCAGCGACCCTTGAGGCGGTCTTTCTCTTGGGGTAGGAAAAGAACGAGCAAGTGGCATGATGGCCCAACAGCCCTCATAGCTTCATCCTGTATTCCAGACCAGAATTGACAATCAGCTCTCATAAAGCCAAGCAGGATCGCACGTGTCTTGAAGTCTATACAAGGTGCTGAGGCCCGCCACGCTTCAGGTCAAGGCAGAGGATCCAACACTTTCCCTGCTTCGAAGCATCTTCCGATATCTCGGAATCGCCGCGATGGGTATTTTTGGGTACGTACTGGTCTTCCCCGAGCCCAAAAAGCCCGTAATAATCGTAATTGGAATCATGGCTGCAGCAGTGTCCACGCAAGCCCGACACGCAAACCTCAGCTGGCACTGTCCGTCGAAGAAGAAAAAAAGCAAACTGCGCAGTTAGTTCCGAACGCACGTCAACAGTCGGGAAGGCCGCTAGCACGTGTTTGAGAATTTGCAGGCTTGCAGGAAACGGAACTACGTAGCGAAGAGGGAGGGTCTGGTTCAGCTGCTGGTGCACATGCAAGCGCAAGATTGGTTTGGCGGGGCACCTTCCAATGCTTGCCCGCATGACGTACCGAGTACCAAGTGGGGGAGCGATGCAACAAACACCGCATGCTACTACCTATCAATGGCCATGACAGCTGGATACCTGGCTTCCAAGACGGGCACAGTCGCCTGTTCAAGGCTAGATCCTTGGTTGACACAGCCCTCAGATCCAAGCTGTATTCCCTGGCGATCTCGGTGCTTAAATACCTGCTTGCTCGGCCTTGAGTGACCATCATCTCAACAGTTACTTTACTCCCATCTTATCTCTGAATTCACCTTTTCTACAAAGCCTTTCACCTACTCTCATACTCAACCATGGATTTCGTCAACAAGTTCACCGGCAGCGGCAACCAGCAGTCCGAGGGCTCTTCCCAGCAACAGCCCTCCAGCAACCAGCAGTCCAGCGGAGGCTTTCTCGGCGGCATTGGCGACAAGCTCAACTCTGCTGCTGGCGGCGGCAAGGAGAGCGAGAAGAACGAGGACTACCTTGACAAAGGTATTCAGGCCTCACTCTCTTTCTCCTCGCCCGCTTTACTGACTTCTTTATTCTAGGTGTCGATTACGTGCAGGAGAAGTTCCTTGGCCAGGGCCCTCAGGACAATGAAGTATGTCGTCACTCACCCACTCTTTATGAAACCAGACACGCGCAGTACGACAGCAAAGCTAACGTTATACACAGTCTGCTGTAGAGCAAGCCAAGGACGAAAAAATCTCGGATTTCATCCGGTCTCAGTACAAATCAACGACTGGTAAAGATGTCCCAATCCAGGACAAGGAGACCAAGTTTGGTCAGTAGTCGGATTGTTTCAAGCTCGTGGGGGGAACATGAATCAATAATGAGATTTTGAGTGTCTGAAGATCGACACCGTTGCACAGATCTGCTTCATCCTTGCTTCTGCGTGATGTGATGTGGTGATTGCTTCTCCTTGATTATTGATCATGGGATATATGTACATGCCTGGTATCTTACACAGCAGCCATACACTGCTTGGGGTATCATCCGACTCTCAGCGTCCTGTCTTATTTCTTCTTGCCTTTTATGATTCCTGCTCCAGCGTTTCAATGCAGCTCTTGAGTAATGCCATCAACTGTGTTTGTATACTCCTGCCAGCTGGCGTCCCAGCATGTTTACCAGCTCCCCACCCAAACGGCAACACTAATCTCCGCCGGCCATGTTTGTCTACGACAACCAGCGCGTCGAGTGGGAGCTTACCTCCTCCAAGAGGGTGCAGGAGACCGAGCCGAACGAAATGGTTATTTGATGGGTTTACAGCCTGTATCAGGGGTAGCGAGAATGGTGCGGTCGACGAGGGAATGTGCGTCGAGGGATCGTGACAGAGTATGAAGGCTTGAAGGTTGGGCGAAGTGGTATACAGATCTGAGAGCGCAGAGCTGTAGATATGTCAGGAGAGCTCACGCCACATAGCGATTAATGGGATTAGTTACCACAGCAGATCATAGTGTATCTGTACATTTCCTTGTACGCAAAGCACATATATTGACTTTTCTTTGCGGTATTTCGGGCGGTTGTTGTGTGCCTCCCATGTTCCGACTGATGGAGTAGCCAGGGTCTTGCTGGCCAGAATGGCGTCCACATCGACTTTCCATGCTTCACCCGCGCTTATAGTGCCCAATTCATCTAGCTCGCATTGTGTCTTCGATCGCTTGAGGGTATCGCTGAATGCGGAAAGGGCAGGTGACAGTTCTCTGCCGTGGAACGGTTCGTCTTCATCGTCTGGGTCGAGAGCGAGGCGTGAGCGTTTGCGATTCAGTCCTACAGGCATAGTCCAACACAGGGGAGGACTAAGGGCGGCCATCAGCCTCTTAAGGCCGCATGGCAAGCATTATCAGAAAGCAGTTTGGTCAGGAGAGTGCTGGCATGCGAGGCGACATAATGCCTAAAGTCTTAGTGGTTGCGAGGCAGACGCACGAGCGGCTTTGGTCTGCAAGCTCTCGTCCGAGCTCCTATTTGACCCCGCCCTTGTCTGCATCTGCCCCGCCATGGAATCTGCTTGTCCAGCACTAGTCTACCACAACCGGATCGACCGCCTTGCAGCCGCGCATTCTTGGACATGAGTACGCGAGATGTCACGAGCAGACTGCGCCAGAGTGTCTGGAATGGCGGCATACCCCTCGAAATCCGACTGCACAAGGGAGATTGTAGAACGTACCAAGATTCAGATCCATATCTAGTAACTATCATCCATCCTGCAGCCTGGCACAGGTTGGCTAACATACCGGCAAGATACAATTCCCTCGTCTTTCGTACTTGGGGCTTCTCATCAATCGACTACACGCTTTCTTCAGCAACGATTTGATCTACCCCGATGTCTCCCCTTCTGATACCTGGCTGTCCTACGAAGGTGTTCCGCTGAAATGGCACTATCCGCTGGGCCTTCTGTACGACTTGTACTCTGGCGCTGAGCCCACATATCCTCCAGATGCTTTGTCGCCGACTTCCAAATCAGAGCATCCTTCAGAAGGCGAAGAGCGACGTACTCTGCCATGGCGGCTGACTGTCCACTTTTCCGCCTTCCCTTTTGACCAACTTGTCAAACTTGAGAGCGAAGACACGACATTGCACGACTTGTTCAGAAATGGCGTTAAAGAGGCCGACTACCTACGTACTGGAACAGGCAAGACAGTCATGTTCCTGAGCAAAGAGGACAGTACACAGCTGTGGGATGCGGTGAAGAAGCATGATTTCCAGCTCTTCAGTTCGATCAATCAGAAGCTGTTGAATCCTCAGGGCGTAAATCTTCGACACTTGCCGGTGAGATTGTATCTGCCACATGCAGCATCAGATACTTCTATGAAAGAAGAGACAAGCCCAGGAAGTTTGAGGGTTGTGCAAAGTTTGGTGACGCCGAACCTCTCCTCAAGTAAGAACCAGTTTTCTCGAGATTCCTCAGTACCTTCTAATTGTTGTCTAGGACAACCACAAACTATCGGCACAGCCTTGAACCATATCCTACCCTCTCTTTTCCCGAGTAGAAGAAGTCCGCTGTTGGCACAAGCCGTGTTACATGGTGCAGTTCTACCACTCAGTGCCAGCGTTGAGGATCTAATACGGTCTGCCGCGTATCTGGATGGCTGGCTGCACATAGCTGTCGTAATGATGGCATAGCAAGGTTCTGCGAAGGGCTGTATCGATTATTACCATTCTTGAAAAAGAACGTAGTGATCAAGTTGCACTGTAATTGAGCTATATGTTGGACTCTGGAGATGATCCGGATGAAATCAACGGGTCCTGAAGGTTGCCAAGTCGATTGGCGCTTTAGATTGGCATGAATATTCTACTTCGACAGACTTCTACTCGTAGTGTCTTTTTTCAGGAATCTATGCTTGGTTGTACTTCGTTTGCGGGGTTGGTGGTTGAAACTCGAAAACCTCGTCGCGCACGGCAGCCCGAGCCTTGCACAACACAACCGACGCCGGACTGTTTTGTGCCTGTGCCCCAGATCTTGGCACAAAGCTTGGTGATGACCCCGGTCGCAAGCTAATAAGGCGGCCATACCCACGCTCGCCGCGAATCTGCCCGCGCTATCTGCGTCTTGTCGCACGCGCTAGACAAAGATGAGGCATTTCCGGCACGACAAGCTGAGCGCTAGGGGCTCTGTTGTCATTAACCCCCGAGCCTTTGTTGGAGGAAATGTGTGGAAATACCATAGGCCTCGCGGTAGGCTCGGAGAAGTATCAGTCAGGAAAGATAAGCAATGGACGCCCGTGGGCGAAGACATAACGCACTGTTTTTCTCAGCGCGAGAAAGGTTAATCATCCGGCAAGGGCCCCTGGTTGAGCCAAACTTTAGCGTCAGCGGCGGCTTGCAGCTCCTCAACGTTGTTGTGATCATTCAAGGCCCTCGAACCATGGTGAGAGGACGGATCGTGCACGGGAGAAGCTGCGCAAGATGCAATTGAGCATGCGCTCTTGGCTTGATGGACAGATTGGCATGCAACTGCACGCCGGCAGTGCACACAAGAATTAGATGGCTGCCGATCTTGATCCCCGTCCGCAGGCAAGATGATGCATTGTTGGCGATTGGCTCGTTCCCGTAGCTTGATGGCCAAGGCCTAGCTCCTCTTCTCGCGCGATGCTTGGTCCCAGCCTTCTTCCACTCCTCTCGCAGCTGCATCCTCATCTCTCCTCTCCCATCTTCAATCAGCCTTTGCACGCGCTTCGTACAGCTTCGCGACCGAGTAAGTAGAGTCTATTTCGTTGCCCAGCCAATGTCATTGCTTGACCCAGGACCTTGTCGAGCTTGGATGCCGGACAATCCGCTGGGGCCCGAGACGAAACCAAACAAAATGCCTCATTATCTGCAGAAATTTTCGTCGAGCTGGCGCATTTAAAAGCGGCTCCAGTTCCCAGGCCCTCGGACGTCTCACTCTTGATGCCCGTTCGACCTGTTTCATCGAGTCCTTTTTGTCCTTCGCCTACCTGACTGCCGTCGCGACATTCTGTGGGTTCATCCGACCGCGCTGACCAGCTCCGTTTCCCTCAACAGCTTCGCAACCAGCTTTGAAGCTTCAATTTCTCGTGCCAGTGCCAGAGGACCGATTCAATTCGTTAATTGTAAGCTTCACGCCACTTTTTCTGGAGCCATTGGGTCTTGTTCAGCGCGTCGTCGCCAGTGAGGCTTCCTGGAGGATTGCGACAGATCTTGGCGCTGGACCCGTCCCATTAAGCCTTGCGCATCGACTCATTCGACAAACTCCATGTTCCGGATACCGGATTTGACTTCATTTCTACGTTGAGCAGCATAACTAACTTCACTCCTCAGAAACCCACACATCATCACAATGGCCGCCATCGACATGTCCCTCGTCGCTCGCAGCGAGTACGCTCTCCACCAGTTGGTCAAGCGCAAGAACTGGGCCCAGCGTGAGCCCGGTGTCATTGTCGTCCTCGTCATTGTCTTCCTTGTCGCCATTCTTGTTGGTGCCATGTTCATCAACAAGAAGGTACGTACTCACACTTGATGCGCCTGTAGCCCCTCTTTAACACCCGTCACAGAGGCAAGCCGCCAAGGTCGGTGTCGTCGCCACCAAATAAGATACCCACTGTCGAGTCGAGGTCGATTCGCAGCAAAGTAAAGATAGCTGTAATGGTTGAGCAAACCAAGTAGAGAGTTGGGCAATGTAACAATCACTCGCGGTCGAATGCGGTTGGCAAGAGCTTGTGTATAACGTGTTTGAACATTTCCATGTGGATTTTATATGATTCCCTTCGGATCGCGCTGTGGAACGGACGCCTGGAACGAAGGGTTCGTGGTAATAATGAACAGTCAAGATACCTCAATGAGCATTTATTCATCATATTGTTTCCTCTGTCTGCGGCTGACTTTGGGCAAGGAGCATTGCCGCGCTTGCATTTTGAATCTTCCCAAGCTGCACTCTTCCAATAGGCGCAATCACTTCAATACCCCAGGTCTAACTCCCACAATACTCACGTTCAATTCAAGACCATATCCTATGACGTACTCACAAAAGCTTTGCGACTGTCGCACATGTACCTTGTACCATTGGTTTGCTGACTTTGCGCCATTAATCCTCGATGTTCGGGCCGCACCACTGCACGTCAGCTATCTACCTCCGAACCTCCCGCCAACGACCTCTAAACGATTACCAAACGTACACCTCGGGCCTTGGCAGCAAGTTCGCTCGTCGTCGGCCGAGGCTGAAGTTCTTTACGCCTAAGGCCTTACTCCGATATCGAGCTTCACGAGTACATGGTGCATCAACTTGACATTTTCATCATGATTGAAACATGGTTGAAGACTAAAATACTCTGCTCGTCACTGCGATGAGTCTTCGCATGGCATTTCTAATTATATCCGGCCATCCACGTAGTACTTGGTGGTTACTGACTTGACTGGTCCAAATGTTGATCGACCACGCAACCTCGTGTTCTGTGCGGATCACGCATTTGCGCACTGCACAGCATCGCTACTAAATTTGAACTAACTTCGTATGCTGCGTTGCTGCATGCTCACACAAAGTCATGGTCGCGTATGTATGATACGCATCTTGCAGCGACGAAAATGCTTGATCTCGACTGATTGGGTTGTTAGGCCAGGCAACTCTGCGAACAAAATATTGTTTCAAGCATAGACAACATGTTGCATCAAATTCCGTTCACTACTTTAAACAAGAATACGATCACAGTCACTTGCGTTCAAGCTGCTTTACAGTGATTTCCGGTGAAGTACTTCGATCATCCTTATTACATTCTGAGGCTTGCAAATGTCATACATGGGCAGCAATGTTTTTCATTCGTCAAACACTCAAAGCGCTCACTTTCAGTATACTCAAGATCAGAGAAGGCGCAGAACGAATCCTAACCGCCAGATCACGGAGACCAGAACGAGTCAACCCCCCTCCACCATACCTTAACAGCTTCGATTTTGTAGATTACACGGACACGAACCACGACCATCTCCATCACCTCCTGAATAGACCCATCGGAGACGGCTTATGGACATGCTGCCATGGACACGAGGTACACTTCGAGATACAGCTTCCATAGAACATACACTAAGACCGTTTGACTCCACAGCAAGAGCTCATTCACTACACCGGCCGCCACCCCTTCAACTACCTGACCTGCTTCCGCTGCACCCACATCCTCTGCCGCCACTGCTGCACCACCTCTGTCCTAAGCCTAATCTCCTACCACCAAGACCTCGTCACCGCGTACCACTCCACCACAGGCCCTCTCCCCTACGGCCAGATATGTCCGAACTGCGGGCTCTCGCACCGCGCGAGGATAGTACCTAGTCGCATCGAGCCAGCCGCTGGCGAGTTTCTAGTAACTGTAACTTTCAAGAATGTGATGTGCAGCTGTGGACGGCTGGATGATGTGTCGTGGTTGCGGTTTTGGATTGGGCCGACGGAGGAGTATCGGAGGAGGCCCCATGAGGCGTTTTCGGGGCTGTCGAGGATGAGGGCTGAGAGGGCGGTGGGGAGGCAGAGGGAAGGTGTTGAAGCGTTTGCTTAAGGCATTGCGCCTTTGATAATGACTTTGGAAGGAGGTGTCAGCTTGAGCGCGTCGGCTTTGAACAAGTCACCCTAATGGCCATGTGTTGCTGGAAATCTTCAATGTACATCGGCTCATGAACTTTCTTGGGAAATTGGATATATTGGTGTAACGGAGCTTGCATTTCAAACATACGATTCTAGGAAATGCTAATGGCTTCCAGTCCTGGAAGCAAACACCCTCGAATTCTGCACAAAGGACATGGCTGCTCATCGCTATTGATTTGGAATACTCTTCAACTTCAATACAACTGCAACTTCATCTTGCACACATATTCGGTTAGACAATACACTTTACTACTCTCCGCAACATCCATGGGAAACTGCATCACGTAAGCTTCCAAGAGCTCGATAAACTGAAAGCTGTGTACTAGGTATTCTGGCAAATTGACCATCACTAAACAACACGGCGGGGAAATTATCGGCCTCCTAGGCTAAACGGGCTAATTCGTACACAGTAATTGTGAAGGAGCATTGTGATTGGGCTGCATGGGTAAGACATCAATTCTGTGTAATCTATTCCACCTCATGACTTTTGTACGTTGCGTACCTATAAACATCTCCGAGCTGACGGAGCATAGGACGTCTGCTTTCGGAGCCTACCTATGTATTGCGCTGTGCAGAAACCCCTGGCTCGGCTGCAACCGAGGGTAGGTACATATGCCCGAGTCCCGGCCTGCAGCTGCATTTGCTGCTTCGAGCGTCCGACAGGGAGTGATTTGAGATTCTTAGAGCCGAAGTACTGCCCATCAGCATGAAGTTCAATGGAGCATGACAAGTGAGCGCGTGATATCAACGAGACAATACTTAGGTACAGCACAGATATGGACAAGATAAAAGCTATATAAAGCTATCAAGAACATTACATTCATCCAATCGCCAGCTTGTCTCGTGCGGAAAGCATCATGACTATCTTTAACTTTCAAGGCCTGCTATGCTTCCTGGCAACCACTGCACTTGGCATCACCATTCCTCCCACGCCGATATGGCCTTCTGGACGCTGCACCGACAAATCCCTAACCATCCCTAGCTGGCTCATAACAAGATACAAAGTCGTAGCCGGCAAAGCTACCTTCGTAGTCGCAAACCGAGCGTACGAATCAAGCAGCACAGCGTTCATCGATTGTTCGCCAGGAGTAGAAAACTGTAAGAGTTCTGCAGGCGGCAATGAAGTGACGGTCAAGTGGACAAGGGGGAGCGATGGGAGGGCGAATATAAGTATCAGCCACTTCTGGTACTGTCGTGATGACGGAGATACGTATGTTGGGCTTGTCCAAACACTACAAAACTCATATGATGTGTTACTGATTAGGGAATAAGTACGGTCTTTACGGGTACAGGAAGCACGGTTATTACAGCGTGTGATGGCGATGATTGTGTTTCCCCGATCACGTACCTCGCGCAGGGAAGCATCATTCTTCCTGTGCCACTTACGCCTCCTCAGCCATCACCGCCTCAAGGCTACGATAATCCCACTTGCGCTACTGTCGGCAAGAAACAGTGGACTGTATCCAATGGTACGTAGCCCTTCAGCCGAGAACCTCAAATCCTGTACGTGTTTGCTGCTGACTGAATCTCCGTGCCACAGTGGTTTACAAGAACTATACAAAAGGCCAGTGTAGATACTGGTACTACGTTGACCAAGTCTGCATCGATCCTGGACCGCCATACGATGGCTTCATCAGAAGAGGACAACATCTCTCGTTCGATATTACCAACAACGCCATCGCACACAGCGTCGTTTGCAAGTACGTACCCAGTTATGAGAACCCAAACTTGCCCCAGACGCTGCGATGCACCGGGGGCAATTTTAACGAGATTACGCTGGACGCCACTTGGACGGGTACACCGTCGAACTTCACGCTCAAGATAGAGGAGCTGTGGTACTGTCTTGAGAATCCAAAGACGAATAACAACGCGTAAGTATCGAAATATCGCGACACTGCCTAATTGCATGGCCGATGTAGTTGACATTTACTGACATGGAATCTAGAACTGTCATCGTAGCAACCGGGACGCTCCCCCTCCAGCTCACCTGCGAGACAAGCACCGGCATCACCAACACAACAGACGACATCGTCACCATCTGCACCGACCCCGTACAATCCCACGAGCTCGATGGCATGCAAACCGAAAAACAAACTCTGCCATCCTACGCACTCATCACCGCCTACCCAGTTCATGGAGGCTGTACGTATGATAGCGTCGTCAATCCTACCTGGTACTATAGGGGCATGACATTCCTCACCAACCCCATTTCGCCTGAAGACCCTGATAGTACAACGTTGCAGCGTATTAGTGCGGGATTGACGGGTCCGGGGTTCAAGGACTACTTCTTCTATCTCTATCAGGTTATTTCGGGGACGGGTATAAATAGGAAGTAAGTTGACTTCTCTCGACAGAGTATAGCGATGACAAATGAGACGG
Organism: Pyrenochaeta sp. DS3sAY3a; assembly: GCA_001644535.1. Lineage (NCBI taxonomy): Eukaryota > Fungi > Ascomycota > Dothideomycetes > Pleosporales > Cucurbitariaceae > Pyrenochaeta > Pyrenochaeta sp. DS3sAY3a. The sequence goes on along the minus strand of KV441640.1, from coordinate 1,102,992 downwards.
GCTGAGATGAGAAGCTGATTCCGAGCAACAGGTACACATGCACAGTCTACTACGACGGCCGAGTGCGAGAGCAGCACTACAACTGCACATACACATTCAACCCGTTTACCAAAGTCATTACGCAAGAGAAAACCTGGGAATGCAACGATAAAGACCCGAAGAAACCGTATGTCCTCACCTCTCCTCCTCCCAAGTCCCCCCTCTCTCTCTCAAGAACCACATCATACTAACCTCACCCCACCATTCCAGTATCTACTTCCAAGGCTCCGGCTCCTTCGACTGGACAATCGACCCGTACTACACGTGCAACACGCCCAACAAGACGCTCGACTGCTACTGGCGCGGCGACACGGCGCAGCTGCAGCCGGGCATTCCGTATGATGTGCCTGTCGTCAAGGCTACGCTGGTCAATGTCCTGCCTCCGGATTATAGTCTGGGCTCGGTGATGCAGGTAGAGGGGCAGCAGGATTTTAATGCGGAGAGACAGAGGGATACGATTCGGGAGGGGGGTGTTTGGAAATTGGTGAATGGTGGGGTGTAGGAAGTTCAAGGCATGTTGAGGTAGCGTTTTAGGTGGCTTGAAGGTTGGGATTGTATGAAATTCGAAATGCGCGCTGTCGTATTCAAAAGACTCAACACCGTGCTAAAAATACCCTTCGATTGAGATTACTTTAATGATGTAGTCGCCGTCATTGAGCATTTTCTCAATGCCACCAAATGTCACGTGCCGTACAGAGCTAGACGTTCTTTGAAGTAAAAGATTTGATTTGAAAATTCGCGTACAGGGCATCAAGCGTACAATCCGAACTCACCAAACACCAATGGTAGATCGCACTACATATACAGCGAATGCTATTGGAGTATATCACTCATCTCTCCTTGGCGCCGTTCAATGTTAAATTCTCGAAATCATCCTTCAAGTGAAAGCCATGCTCTTCTTAATCTCTGCTATCGCTAGAGCAGGGTTCAAGCCCTTGGGGCACGTCCTTGAGCAGTTGAGAATGGTGTGGCATCGGTACAAGCTCATGCTGTTGTTCAAAGCGTCGAGACGCTCGGGAGTCTTCTGGTCACGCGAGTCGGCAATCCAGCGGTAAGACTGGAGGAGGATGGCGGGGCCGAGGTACTCTTCCTGATTCCACCAGTACGATGGGCACGAGGTTGAGCAGCAGGCGCAGAGGATACATTCGTAAAGGCCGTCGAGCTTCTTGCGGTCCTCCTTGGTCTGGCGGTATTCACGACCCTGCACAACACGTCAGGTCAAGCAAGAGAATTGTCAGAAGAGGTACATACGTCAGGTGCAGGAGTGGTGCGCTGGAGATACGGCTTAACGGAACGGTATTGCTTGTAGAAAAGTGTCATGTCGGGCACGAGATCCTTGACAATGTACATGTGGGGGAGGGGGTAGATGCGGGACTCCTTGGCGGTGTCTGTGGGAATGCGGCCTGGTGAAAGCTGTTAGTTGTTGGACTCTGCTTCGACATGCGCATCCCACATACAAAGGCAGGCGAGTGTGTTCACGCCGTCGATGTTCATGGCGCAACTCCCACAGATGCCCTCGCGGCAACTCCGCCTGAAGGTCAAGGTTGGGTCGATTTCGTTCTTGATCCTGATGAGCGCATCGAGCATCATGGGGCCCGTCTTGTTCAGATCGAGCGTGTATGACTGCATCTTGGGCTTTGACGAGGCCTCGTCGGGGTTCCAGCGGTAGATGTGGAACGTCTTGGTCCTCGCATCTTGGGTAGGCTCGGGCTCCTTGGTTGTCGACGTCTTGCTCTCTGGGACGGCCGAGCGGCGGGCCGGGTCGACCACCTTGTCGCTAACAGAGGCAAATCCTCGTGAGAAGAGGGCGGGCCGTACGGCTGCGGCGCAGAGGGTTAGAACAGGCCAATTGGGGGCTGCAAGGGTGGTGAAGGGCGTACATACCCGTCCGTGTCGTAGCCAGACGACTGAAAGCGCGTGTGCAAGCCATTGTGGGTGGAGTAGAGGGCAGAGGGTGCGATGGCTTGGAGATCTGGACGTGTTTGCGTCCATCTATTACCGAGGGAGCTTGAATCTGGTGGCAAGTGCGACCGAGCGCAGCCAATCACGCACAGGCTTAAATCAGCACACATGTCGGGCGTTCCCGGTCTCTGCGCACTCGCGACATTACGACATCACCTCGTCTGCTACGATACTCTTGTCTATCCTCGAGGTTTTCAATGTTATATCCTACTCAATTGCACTTTTAATCAACAGCGTCCATGCCCACATATGGCTTGCAGCTTCAACTCGATCGTCAGTAGGAGCGTGACCGTATAGCCGCGGTTACTTCCGATTCCACACACATGCGCCATATTCCCGGCCGGCAAAACGAAAGAGTCTTTGCGTCACCAGTCGTACTGAACATCACAAGTTTGAAACCGCACAACACTCCCTATTAACATACATTGAATGGACCTTATATTGGCCAGCAGTGTCATACATCTGTCTTCGACAATTTGACATGGCTGATATTGACCTTCAGTCCGCGACGTATCTTCACCTTCACTTTCACTAATCTTGCCTGCTCTCATCTGCTAATTCTGCTTCTTTGGCTCGTTCAAAAGACCTCTTTTACATTTTCCATTCCTATTCGTTCTGATATTTCAGTACCAGGTCAAGTATCACTCATTTGCTCCAAGGCGCCATATCATGTTCCATTTCAAAAACATCTCTTCGATCCGCTCTCCTCGTAAAATCAATCGAAATTCAGTTCATACCCATTCTTCATAGCTCCTTCATCAATATTATATGCTATTCTAGAAGCCACAACTTTGAAATTTGTGTTTTGCGTCAGAACGCCATTTCTTCCACCTATCTCATTTGTCCAACCCCCCATGTTACCACGGCATAAGAGAAATATCAATTTCCATTGCTGCCTGCACTGAAACTCAGCTACCTGCCTACTGTACCACACACCGTGCACTTCGGCCACCACAAATGAGTCACTGTCAGGTGACGGGTAACATCACAGAGAGCCGATGTTTTGATACCCAGTAGACGATTAGTGCTCTGCTATGTGAGGGTTCGTCTTGCAACTGCTTGATATAGTAGGTTTGTAAAGATGGGCTTATCTCATTGCATTCAACCAAATCTCGTCTTTGGTAGTAATTCCTCGTTCAAATCCCGTTTGCCCAAAGTCGCTGGACGAGGACTGCAGGTCTATGACAACGTTGTTACAATGCCGCTTTGACCTCCACTTACAAGAGGTGACTGCAGGAAAGGAACACTCATGCCAGCCGTTTGTTTGCACTGACCTTGCCATAACCTCTGTTTAACTCCAAATCGTGCTCTTCTTCTCACCACCTAGCAACACCATACGCAGAATATACTCTTATATCGAATACTTGCTCAGCTACGGGGATCATGGAATCTTCAAGCCAGGAAAAGCCTACCAAGTCGGCGTTCAAGGTAACCTACGCACATCGTCTCTGTTCTTTCATATATGATGGCTAACATTGAGCTGTCCCCTTACGAGGATCAAATTCGTGGCTTCGATTCTGGCGCTGCCACTTCTGGTAGCAGTCTGCAGAGCACTACTCGACGGGTCAGGTTTGCAACTGGTTCTCAGTCTGTAACTCCAGAGCCAGCGGAACCTGGGCACCACGATACAAACGACCATCGGCGGGCATTCGCGTCAACAGCACTACTTCCACCAGCCGCCGATGGTTCTGGATGGGAAAGATACACACCCAGCCCCAGTCAAGCTTCAAGCAACATGCCACCAGGATCGCACCTCGTTGTGAGCTCCTGTATTTTCTTGTCACCTTTCAAGCTGTTTGCTAACTACAACACAGTTTGGACAAATTGCACTTGACCCAGTCGCAGCCCCATGCAATCTATCCCAGACCTCCTCCTCCATTCCGTCCGTCGACTTGGATAATATATCCCTGAAAGGTATACCCAAACGCTCATTTGTCCAGGAGTGTGCACTCCGCGAAGGTTTCAAAGATCGAGGCAGTTCTGAGAGCAAAGTTCCGCGTAATCCATTTGGCTCCGACTTCGACAACATCTGGGAACACTACTATAAGCGTGGCAAGATTTCCGGTAGCGCGCCCAATACCCGCATGAATGTTCCAGTCGGTCCGCCGAATTCGGATCAAACGTGGGCTCCGTTCATCGATCCCTATACTCAAAGTCCGGAACATCCCAATGGCTTCACCGACCCTGAACGGACGCGTACGTGCTGTGAGGCGGCCTTGGAGGGCATGAAGAGGTCGATTGACATCGTGAACCGCCCCAAGGGCGGCTGGCTCATGTGCATCGACGTTGCGAAGCCTATTCTCGATGCTCTCCCGGATTTTCCGGACCTCCGCAAGGAGTACAATCGCTTCAAAAAGGAAGGCGAGGAGGCCCTCGAAGGAAGTATCTCCGGTCAATTTCGATAATACCAGCTAACTCTAAGTAGCGCGCTCGAAGTACTGCTGCGGCTAAAGAAAATGCTTCTGGTGGTGATGTCTGACTGCGTTCGGTGTAATTCCTTAGTCACGTTATACTTGCAGCACCTTAGTTAGGGGCGATGATGGCATTTCTTTCTTTTTGTACACTATGCACAATTCTGAAGTCAAAGGGACTTCAACATGGCAAACGAGTTCAATCACGTACTCTCGAAACCACCAAGAGGATTTAGAATGAGCACATGCTTACGGTAAATATGTAGTTTAGACACAGGAAAGGCCTCATGAAACCATATCAACGTCTAGTCTTTGTCTTGTGATGTATTGAAGACGTTCGGGAATATCACAAATGAAACTCCCGCAATTCAATTATCAAGTACCGCTATGTACCGTGGTGTACCAAGGCCAACCATGTATTTCAAGGCGTTCGCCTAAGCGCTTTGTCGACTCAGGCCTTCTTTACAGCCTTGCCGTCGCTCTTCACACCCACGCCCAGCAAAAAAGCCACCCTCGTAACAAACGGCAGTACATTCAAGAAATTGGTCAAAAAGTCCTTCTGCGACCACAATCCCGGGCTCAGAACCATGTCCGTCCCCATCTCGCACCAAGCCGCGTAGATGTGTCCCGCGTCGCACAGCGCCAGCCCAAACACAATGTACCTCCAGACGCGTATATCGTCGACTACGCGCAGCACGACGCCCTCGATGAAGGCGAATAGTAAATACGTGCTTGCGAGCTGGTCGTACACAATCTGCGAGGTCGCCGTGTATTTGGACGTCGCGGGCATGTACGAGAAGTACTCCTCAGGTACCCAGTGTAGGTGGTAGGTGCCGCCGAGCGCGGCAATGGGCTCGAGGTAGAGCTGCCAGAGGCGGTACCAGAAGGGGATGTTGGGAGGGGTCATGGTGGAGGTTGTGCTTCGTGGGTAGTGCGTTGTACGACGGAGACGCGCGGTGCAGTCCGTAAGATGGGGTATGGTCTGGTCTGGTCTGGTGCCAATGTACAGTTTCAAAGAAGTCGCTCGTTCTGTGTGATAGCTCTTGTGCAAACGATCTTGTGAGAAGTAGTGGTAAATGTAGGGCGGGGCGGATCACGGATACTGAGATGAGTTATTATGCGCGCTGTGCAGTCGGATTACTATCGAGCTGCCCCCAGTTCGGAAGGTCGAGTGTGCAGGGCCAATCATCCACCAGAGACATGGCGTGTATCTCGGGAAGAAGCTACATGTGCGCTTAAGTCGCTACGCCATCTCGTTTGTGCTGCGGAAGTGTTGCTTGGTAGTCTCTGGAATCATGTCGTGGAACTCTGGTGGCTGTATTTCCGAAGCTTCGCGTATAATTAGTACAAGCCTGGTCATTCAACACATCGGATGATTCTGCGACTCGGTGAGGACGGGCGTCCGGAATTGTGGAGGCGGCGCTGCGAGCAAGCCAGCGAATTGCGCCCAACACCCTCAATTGCGGCTGCAGTATGTGTGCGCTGCATGTGTGTCCTAAGCATCTGTTTCTTGGGTTGCCAAAGTCGCGCTGAATTGTTCTAGTCCAGATCAGGCGATGGAGGTGATTGGCATGCAGGAGCTGAGCCAGGATACAAAAGAGTACCAGCATGCCCACATCGAATTTTGCCGCCAACATCGAATTCTTCACAATGCCCATTGTCGAGTGGCCTGGTTGACTAGACCTCGTTCGTTTAGACGTCCACTACTCACGGCTCAACAGTTCCGAGCATAGCGGCGAATAGGCGGGCCTGGCCAACAGCACGCAGAGGTGACTAGCGATGTCAACAGCTCCAAGAAGCTCTGATTGAGACGAAGCAACATGACACGACTCCTCTTGGACCTGGCACTATAATGTTTGAGGCAACCTATAAGCAGCCCAGCAGGAACCGCGTGGAGGGGACATCCCAATTGCTGTGAAACGCTGTCCCAGGTCCAAGGCACAAAAAGCTGATGCGCCCGCTCTGATGTCATCGCTGTCAGATGGAAAAAAGAACGAGGAACCAGCTGTCCCATCACTATTAGTCGGCCCCTGGCTCAGTAAAGACCAAGGCAGCATGCTGGGGCCGCGGGCCACGTACGGTCACCTTGGCTTGTACTTAATCCCACGGCCTGCACTGCTCGCGCACTCAACGGAGCCCGTGACAGCCTCTGTTTGCCCTAGGTCACCCAACGCGCACCCCAACGCTAGCGCCTTTTTCCCACAACACCCACTCGCTCACCCAACCCCACCCGACGCCCTCTCCTTGACCCTAGATTCACACAAGCCGCAGTCCCGAACACCATCGATAAGCACATCCAACGCATCCCCATTGGCGCGGACGCCAACCCTTCGCCCACCATGACCACGCATGTCTTGTCGCTGTAAGTAGCTACCCTTTGTTTGTTTGTTTGTCGCCGACGGGCGCTCGCTCGAGTCCTCCATCGCGACCGTCCACTGAACCGGGCTAACTGAGCTGCAGGTTTCTCCCGTACACGGTCGACTTCCACGATGCCAATCCCAAGGGCAGCCCTCAAGAAGCTGAGCCTCCCAAGCTCGTCGATGTCAAGCGCCAGCCCTCTGTCACCAGCATCCACAGCAAGCACGAAGACCAGCCCGCGAGTCTTCTGAAGCGGGACCCGCCGTCGCACATCACGCTGCCTCCCGTGGCCCTGCGCATGCTGGAGCATGAGGACTTCTTCACGCCCGGACAGCCCAGTGCGGCTACGCACTTCCCTAAGCCCGCAGACCCCCGCGGTCTGGTCCGCAGCGATGCCCATGTCCCCGAGTGGGGTGGTGCCAGCGGCCTCTTCTTCAACCAGCCGCAGTCCAAGGCCGAGGCCGCCCCGGCCACAATCCTAGAGTATGCAAAGGCGCAAGAGCGCGTGCAGGCGCAGAAGGCTCGTATGAAACCCACACAGTCCGGAAAACCTAATCTAGATCCTAGATGGGCCACCCAGTACTCAGTAGTGCCCGCCGTCCAAGGCAACGGAGGCCTCACTAACGCTGTCCGTGCTGCCATCGACAACAAGTGCATGGAAAATGTGCTCACTGTGGGCTTGATCGGCTTTCCTACTGACAGTCTCGACGACGACAAGAAGACGGAGATCTACGAGAAGCTCGAGGAAGAGCACGACGCGCTCACCGTTTTCGTCAGCGACAAGGACTTTGATGGCCACTATGCTCACTACTGCAAGACCATCCTGTGGCCTGTGTTCCACTACATCATTCCCGATCACCCCAAGAGCAAGGCTTTCATGGACCATTCCTGGGTATTCTACGTCAAGGTCAACCAGGCTTTCGCGGACAAGGTGGTCAAGAACTACAAGCGCGGAGACATCATCTGGATCCACGACTACCACCTATGCCTCGTTCCCCAGATGATTCGACAGAAGCTTCCCGATGCCCAGATTGGATTCTTCCTCCACACGGCATTCCCGTCTTCCGAAGTCTTTCGCTGCTTGGCTGCTCGCAAAGAGCTTCTGGACGGTATGCTCGGCTCCAACCTGGTTGCCTTCCAGACCCACGAATATGCCCACCACTTCCTGCAGACCTGCAGCCGCATCTTGTCCGTAGAAGCTACCGAGGACGGAGTTCAGCTCGAGAATCGCTTCGTCAACGTTTGGTCTTCACCCATCGGAATCGATCCCAAAGCACTGGCTGTTGCACGAGGAGACCCAGAGGTCCTCGAGTGGATCAAGACTATGCAAAAGCGATATGAGGGTAAGAAGGTCATTGTGGCTCGCGACAAGCTCGACAGCATTCGTGGTGTACGCCAGAAGTTGCTTGCGTTCGAATTGTTCCTCAACAAGAACCCACAATGGAAAGACAAGGTTGTCTTGATACAGGTTGCCACGTCCACCACCCAAGACACGGAGCTTGCTGCTACCGTTGCCGAGATCGTCACCCGCATCGATGCGGTCCATTCAACATTGACGCACAATCCACTTGTCTTCTTGCGACAGGATATTGCATTCTCCCAGTATCTCGCTCTTCTGTCCATTGCCGATGCGCTCGCCATCACCAGCCTTCGCGAAGGCATGAACCTCACTTGCCACGAGTTCATCATCTGCCAGGATGGCCAATCGAGCAACAAGAAGCATAGTCCTGTCATTCTCAGCGAGTTCACAGGAAGCTCTTCCATCTTTGATGGCGCTGAGCTAGCCGTCAACCCCTGGGATTACCGGAACGTTGCCAATGCCTTCCGAATCGCTATCGAGATGACTGACGAGGAAAAGGAGCGACGATTCACAAAGTTGCGAAACATTGTCATGCATCACACTGGTGACTCTTGGGTTAGCAACCTGAGCGCTCACCTTGCTAAGGTCCACGAAGAGCAGTTCAAGCGAGACACGATGTCAATTCCTCGACTTTCGACAAGCAATCTTGTTCGATCTTATGAGCAATCTCGGAAGAGGTTGTTCATTCTTGACTATGAGGGCACTCTCGCAGCATTCGGATCTGTCAGCAATACAGTTCTGACCAACACTGAGCGCGTGGTCGACGTATTGAACGACCTCGTTGCTGATGACAAGAATTCAGTCTATGTGATGAGCGGACGAAAGGTCCAGGAGACTGAATTGATCTTTGATCGCGTTCGCGGTCTTGGTCTCATTGCCGAGAATGGATGTTTCCTTCGAGAGGGCAACTCAACGGAGTGGACGCAGTTCCCCGACGAAGAGAAGACTGTCAAATGGAAGGACTCTGTTAAACCGATCCTTCAGTACTACCTTGAGCGTGTCGAAGGCAGCTGGGTTGAAGAGCGCCATTGTTCTCTGATCTTCCACTACCAGAAGACTTCGGAGAATGACTCATCCAGTCGTCATGCTGGAGATTGTGCCAACCACATTAACGATGCTTGCGAGCAACAGCGTGTCAAGGCCGTACCTTCCAAGGACTCTGTCGTCATTGAGCCAATCGACTTCGACAAAGCTACTGCTGCACAGCATATCTTCAGCAAGTATCCGGAGTCTAGCCGTCCTGACTTCCTTCTTGTTGCTGGCAACGATCGTAGTGATGAGAACGTGTTTCGATGGGCAAAGCAGCTCAAGGATGAGAATGTCATTCCCCATGTGCAGACCGTGACTGTTGGTGACCGTAACTCTGTTGCGCTCTCCACCCTCACCAACGGCACGACTGGTAAGCAGGAGCGCGTGTTCCTTACCGACACAATTAACACAATGTCAGGTCTTCTCAGCGTCCTTGCGAAGCTCGCCAAGATCCAAACTCGTTAATCTCTAGTGAAGGTCTTTCTCATTCCACGGGAAAGCAACATCGAGACCTGGAGTCTATTGATCAAAACTTCGGGATTCAGATACCACTTCACGACGGCACAACGTAATGACAGTGATACCACATCACTTTGGCACGACATAACGACCGTAGATGCATGGATGAGCGAACCTTTTCAGTCAGACCCAACTCCGTAGGTTGGGTCGACTAGGCGTCATAGCGAGCATGGATGGAGTTACGGCCACTTTTCTTTTCTCTGTACCTAAATTCACGGACCCCAGTTCGATTTCACAAATGCGATGAATGTCATTTGCCTAATGCAATAGCTTTATGTGACCGTAGAGGTGTACTTCACAAGTTCTCAGTGCTGAGTCCGCTTCACGGTTGAAGCAAGTAGTGACTAGGTAGTTTCCCTACAGAACCTGTATGATAAGTCCAAGGTAAGTCCGGCTAAACAAGGCAGTGATGCAGCAACATTCCGGTGTTGCCAAGGTACTCATGCTGTCGCAATCTAGCCCAGGCGCACTTCCGGTCAAAGTTGGGCTCCACTTGTATGTCGCTCGCTAGACGCGCATCTGCAAGAAGGCGAGGAACGGGTTAGCCTCAATCAATCAATAGCGCAGCATCACCATCACAAGGCAAGTAACATTCCATTCATTTCCATTTGGATGATTCTCATTCGGCCGATCATTCACTCACTACAGAGGTATCCATCATCGAAGTAATCAGACGCTCAAATTCAAGGGAATTTTCCTTCTACTATCATATCATATCATATCATGACAGTAAACATAACACAACAACATAACAAACGTGACATGACGTGACATGACATGACGTGCCCGCAAAGACTCGCTAGAAGTCTAGTCTCATTTGATCTGATCCTACATTTGCTCGTTCCGACGCGCGTCGCTGTGTAACAACCGTGAGAAAGTAAAAGGAAATCGAAGAAAATGGGTAAGGAGAAGGAGAAGGAATAGAAGGGGAAGTGGGGAGGGTATAAAGACACCAGTCCCTCTTCTCTGTCCGCGCAAAAAATAGCAGCGATAGGCGAAGATGCCTTCACCCAAGGGGGCTTCGCAAGGGCGAAGCCCAGCCAAGTGATAAATTCGTCTTGATCATACCCGCAAAGCGTCTTGCTATGGGCCGTTCCAACGTATTTCGAATGTCGAAGATAAAATCATGTGTGATGTAAAAGAAACGAAGAGAAATCGAAGAGGAATCGTATGCCGCTTCGGCGTTGATCCGTACAAAAAACGTGCAAGCTCGGTAGTTGCTTCGTGTTATTGATGAAGAACGGTCTAGGAAGATTAAGCGACGAGGTGAAGGCGGCGGCGAGCTACGCTATGCATTTGGCAGCCAGAAGGAAAGCAGGAATTTCCCGACTAGCCGCGAGGTGTACATAGTTTGGTTGGCGTGTGAGATGCTAACGCTCTGCCGTTGTTGCAGGAAGTTCACTGTGTGTTTGTTAGTGTATGCTTTTCTTGATGTACACGGAGAGTGGCGTACTGTTGTCTTTCACCAACTGCGAGACCTGTCTGACAAAATTGACGCTGGTTTCATTGCCGAACCCCTTCTCTTCCTCCCAGTTACGGTCCGCGTCGCGCAGTGGGTTGTGCTTTCGGTTGTGCTTCCATTGGAAGATTTGCTGCACAAATTGCATTCTGGAGTCGATTTCTCTGCAAGCAATATCTGCCAGGCTTTGTGCATCTCGCTCGTCCATTCCCTCGGTTATGGCCTTGGTGGACATGACCTGGTGGATCATTGCCTGCTCGTCTTCAAGCGCCATGCACATGCCCACAACAGCGATGAATGCTGCAATCCACTTCTCGCATCCTCTGGATGACTTGAAGATCTGCTGGAGCTTGTTGAGAACCTGGTTCTGAATCTTGCGCTGGAGGCGCGAGAAGAAATATTTCAGCTGACGGTTCGTCATTCGCGGGGATGTGAAGTTCTCGACGTAGCAGTCGGGGCTGCGGTAAGAGTGCATGCGTGAGAGCGTGTTGATTTTGTTCTCCTCCGCAATGGTGAGGGTATGCGACATGATGAATGTGGCAACAATGAGACGATAAATTTCGCGTAAGAGCTTAGCTTCATCGTCGCTGTTCGGCTTAATTCTTGTCATAAGCTTGAATAGCTTCTGTTGGAAATCGTTGTCATCATCTATCCAGCATAACTCGCCGAAAGCATCGAGATGGTTATCGACAATGTTGTCTATGTAGTCATCGTACTTTTTCTCTTCGTTGTAGTTGATGTGGACCATCCCTAGAGCAGGGCTCTGTTTCTGCACTGGAATCCTCTTTCGCGTGTGTGGATCGGTCTGGTACTGAATTTGCACCAGCAATGCGTTCCCGCGGGGACTAAATTCGTAGACCTTCACCGGAATCCTTGGCATATTGTGCTGGCCACATGTCATCATGACGGTCAGCTCTACATTGCCCCACTGGTGAATATACTGCGAAACGAAATGCTCTAGATTGGAGTTTTCGTGCATTTGCGTGACAAGTGCAGGCAAAAAGTACGTCGAAAGATCAACGAGCTTGATGCGCGAGCAGCCGAGACCACAATCCGCGTTCGGGCGCTGGGATCGCTTCAGGCATCGTTCACAGATATCCCCGGGTCCACATTTATCTCTTTGAAGCACGCAGTGCCAGCAAGCTACGGTCTTGCGCATGTCGTGTGCTGCTTTTGCTACCTTGGGCTCAAGGTGGGTTCCAAGCGCCCTGCCACCAGATTTGCTCAACATCTTTAGGTTCAGGTTCTTGGGGTTCGCGTTCGACTCATACGAGTCTTCCTCTGGAGATGGCTCAAGCGTGAATTCCGGTATTGTTGTTGCGTTACGCATTTCGACTGTTTTGGTGAAAGGATGCGAAGGTAGCATACCATTGTACTGCGGAGTATGCATTGTTTCGAGTACCATCCCAGGTTTGGTCAGAGGCTTCCGAAATGTATTTGAGTAAGACGATTCAGCACCAGGAGAGGTTTCGAAGCCCGCACTTGGCATTGCTCTTGCCATAGGTACGTCTACTGTTACTGAAATCGGGTGAGGAGGCGCGATGTTGCTGGAGTGTTGAGCATGGAATGTGTCAAGCATCATCCCGGAATCCGAGGGATGGGACGAGAGCACTCCTTCAGAGCTACTGGGACTTGCCGGAGATGGGCTCATGACGGGCTTAAGTGGAAAATATTGCCATTGTCCAATTGGCGAAGCAGCCGGTGACGTGGGTGAACGTTGGTTTCCGATGTTGTAGCTCTCTGTGAACAAGGTAGAGGCCGAATTGTAATTGACAAAATTCTGGTCATCTGGTGGAGGTGATGGTCTTGTCACACGCATCTCAACCGGGCTCTGTGTTGGCATAGCTGGCCCGGAGTGTTGCACAAACGGGCGGTGGACCATTTGCTGTTGGAACGAAAACATGTTATCCTGCGGCGGCATGGGAGGTTCGCTCGGGGAAATCAAGTACGAAGGGTCGGTGGAGTTCGCCGTCCATTGGTTCACATTGACGAAGTCGGAGAAATCAAATTCGGTCATTGGATCAAACATTACAGTGCCTGGTCGAGGCGCCATAGGAGAGCGCGCAGGTCCTTGACCGTTCCACGGGTCTTGCCTATGAGGCTGATTTGGGTATTGTTGATTATAAGCCTCTATTTGAGATGGCATTGTCGTCATGTGCTGATGTTGCTGGGTTTGTAAGGTGAATGGCTGGTATTGCTGTGAGCTGGAAGCGATTGTAGTCTGTAATGCTACATGGAGTGCTGTCACTTTTAGCCACGCGCAAGGGGTATTGAGAGGGTTGGAGGCATACCTTGGTCACTAAAGAACATACTTGAATCCACCGCCGGTATGGCATGGTGCGGACTTTGCGTCGACATTGTCATTCCGTCTTGATGATAAAAGTCGCGTACGTCGGAATTATCGAGCATCTCCACTTCGAATGAGTCGCCATCCGGCGTCCTTACAGAAGTAGGCGAGTCAGAATAGCTCCCACTGTCCCATAGCATTTGCTCAGGAGGCTGCTGCTCATGGGCTGACTCTGGAGGTTGGGAAACGTTGCGACTCAATGGTGGACTCGTGGTGAGTGGGCAGGGTGAGTGGCCACTATGGTTGACTAGAGACTCGGTCGGCGTCTTGGACCGCTGGAAGTCATATTGGCCATCGAAGGAACCAAATCCATTCGGGTTGATGTACGGTGATGGGTCCTGGTAGTGGTGAAAGGGTTGCGAGAAGGTGGACATGATGTGCAAGTGGCCGCTGGGGCCAGCCGAGCAGGATTATGGACACCCCTTAGACCTTGCACATCCGACGGCTTGCAAAAGACCCTGTGAAATGACGCGCCAGTGCTCGATTTACGGGCGATGGCCGCGAAGACACAGCGACAGAACGGCTGGGAGTCGCCCAGACCAGACCAGCCTCGAGGAGAAGCGCAACAAGAGAACAAGACGCACGGAATGGTCCGACCAGACTGAGGGACGTCCAGCACGACTCGAGGGAGGGCGCGCAAGAAGAATCTGTTTCAACGCGGCTGAATGTGAGGAGTATGGATGGCGATTAGTGTCGCGGGCAGTTGAGCCCATCTTACTGCCCCGCGAAGGACCGGTGAAGAGGATCCCGGACATCTGCAGCTATTGGTCTAGCTGCATACACCTGCACAGCATTGGAGATCACAAACCGGCCGGCGACCACCGTAGGCCATGCCCACACCCGAATTGGATGTTTGACCAGGAAGACGAGCGGCCCAAGGGTTGCTTCAGACGAGGTATGCGCCAGTGGGCGCGTTTCATCCGTTGTGCGGCCAGAATTGCTCGAGTGCATCTGAAGGTGTTCCGCAGAACGCTGGCCTTGCGCGCCTCAGGCATCACGCTGCGCCTCGCTCGCTAAGCAGAGCTTGCTCCGGGCGGTGTCTGTGAAACGAATCGCAGGTCGCACCACTCTGGGAAGAGGTTTGAGCAATTCATTTGCGGCTCTGCTGCATTGACCGGTTGGACAGAATGACAGCGCACTGTGCGGCAGCTTGGGTGCGCGACGTGCGGTGGGGGAAGCTCAAGCCAATCGTTTGCCCATCATGGCACCTGTCACGGCATTATCTTGCTGGGGCGGCGGGCGTCCGCAGCGTGGAGGGCGGACGAGTGCCAGAAAGACGTTCTTGTCAAATGCCAGCGCACCAGCGCAAGCGATGAATGGAAGATGGCCATGGAGATCTGCTAGACGCAAACTTGTCGAGCAGGGTCGCCACAGCCACATCCAGCCGTGCTCGTAGTGGGCGTCTTTTGCGTCAGAAGCTGATGCTTGTGTTTACAGTTGGTGTGAGGAATGCGGATTTGGCTGATTATGGGCTGTTGCAATCCGCAGGCGCTGTGTCCCTGACCGCAACTTGAAATTCTGCCTCGTGAGCCAGAGGCTAACCACAGTCGTGGACAAGTCAGCAGCTAACGGCGTTCGACATCGATGCAGGAACACACTGAAGATAAGAGCAGGCAGCAGTAGCAGCGCAGAGAGTGCGAGCCCTACTTGTTCTTGCTACAAAGAGGCGCACAGAACTATCTTTCGCTGAAGAACAATAGCAGTCACGTGCAACCGAGTGGTTGCTGACGAATGGATCCTGAGCTCCATCGGCGACCGTCGCCCGTACAGCTTGATCAAGGCACTTGCAATCTGAACATGATTTTATAACCCTAAGTGATCAATTTCAGCCGGGAAGAGTGCCACATTTGTCCAGATATGACAGACTGCGACCTGGGCAATTTGGTAGCTAGCTAGGCTTCAATAGACAGCTGATCACTCAAAGATCATGTTCCTCACTGGGCATGTCTGAGCAGTTGAATCATGCGTTTTATCTTGTGCATTATGGATTGCACCAAGTGCCATGTCCATATCTTTCGTTTTCCCACTCCAAATGTCGGAGTTTTCAACTTGAGGTCCGAACGCTCCGAGTATTCCGCTGACCAATCACTATCGCGCAAATATCAACTCCGTACATTCCGAGCATTGCTTCATCGTTCACTTCGACGAGACGCAGCATCAGCACCGGGGAGCGAAGCTTTCGTTTACACGATCAATGAGAACTCGGATATATGTCCAAAATGCTGCGGAGAAATGGCAAACCGAGGTCCTTGAATCCCCAACAGCCCTGAATACACATTGAAGCTTATCCATTCCAGGTCATGCGAGCCATGTCGTATTTCCAAGATCAAGTGTGACCACGCGACACCGACGTGTCAAAAGTGCCAGACTCGTGGGATCACGGAACAAGTGAGTACAATTCATTGCTGGGCTAAGAGGCTCCGTAATTAACATTTCGGAGTGCTTCTACCATCCCAATCCTATGACTAAGCCGGCTGGTACTCCCCGTAAGAGACCAGAGCCTCGACGGCGGAATACAGATGCTCGGTCCACGAATCTGGGCCTCTCGCGTGGCCAAGGGCGATTAACTTCATTGACTCTTAGTCCTCCGACTCTAAGAAACGACATCGGTGCTGTCTCAGGTCAACCGTCATGGCCAACCCCGCCAGAGTCTGCCACTAGAACCGCCCATGCTGGATCGGATACAGCAAGGAGCTTCTACTTAGGCTCAACTAGTTATGCAGCCGTGTTCACGGAGGAGACTCCGCTGCCAGATACAATCCACGAACAACCATCCGAGGGATTGAGCGTAACACCTTCAGCATCAAGTAAAGGCGTGGGCAACCGTCACTGTCAGATTGGTTTAGGCCACTCCATAGTATCAGCTTTGGTACCCTTCTCCTTCTTTGAGAAGTCGATTAAGATGTACTTCGAACAACAAAAGGCTCCTGCCTTGGTGGGACCTCTTATCCATTCAGCAATGCCGCAAATTCGGAAAGATATCGAGCAACTTCTGGCTGCTGGTGGCGACGCACCCCTTTTATTTGGCGAGATGACAAGAAACACTGCTCGGCCTCTGAAGGTCCCTCAAAGCATGCTTCCGTCGGAATTCCACACTCTTTTCACTGGGAAGAATTTAAGATGGGAGACATTGGGTTTGATTCTAGCCCTTGCGGGTACTAATGCTCAGTTCACTTCGCCTGGTGATTCTTTATTCACCCTTGAGGACGGAAGGACTCTGAAAAAGGATGAGTTCATTGAAGATATCATTCATGCCACCAACGACTGTATCAACATCTGCCAGACACACGGAGCGGTCAATGATAGTATGTATATCCGTTACTTCTGTGGTAAGCCCTACGATTATAGACAGCGCTAATGTCCATCTTTAGTCATGGTATGGCTCGTATACACTAACTTGATGGTTATCAGCAATTACCATGGAGATAATTGTTCGTTCATCCAAAGTTATTCACTACCATATCCGGTGCTAATTTGCAACAGATCACGGTACTTGGCGAAGAATGAGTGACAGTGTTTCATCACTATATGCCACCGGTATGCACTGCGAAGGAGAATTCTCCATAGGTGCTAACGGCGAGCCCCCCTTCCTGCGAGAGTCACGAAGAAGGATGTACGCTTCTGTGTATCGATTGGATAAAACGCTAGCAATTTTCTTTGGTCGACCACCCATGATGGGCTGGCGGTACTCCGATCGGAAACAGCTACTTGACATCAGTGACAAAGCTACGGCCTCTGACGACTTTGATGTTCTTAACGAAGAGATTTCTAAACTGGACAGCTCAGGTTGGAATACAGAGGGTCATTTGCATCCTGCATCCTTCATTAGGTTGAGGTGTCAGCATGCTCTGTTCAAGGAAAGGCTGCTGGAGCAGAGCCTTGCTGGTGAGAAAGACACGGACGTGATACGTAACCTCGAGTAAGTACCTCAAGTCTGATCGCTGACTTGCCGATTGACTCTCCAAGGACAATATCGACGGAGTGTACGCAATGGTGGGAAGGGCTTCCTCATCATCTACGATACGACACCTACACCGAAGAGGGCGCGTGGGTAGGTCTGGGTCCTGGTTTAACATTACGCCTGATTTCTGCGTACCTCGATTATCTTCACCTCCATTTTCAGACGCAACGGCTCCTTCATCGGCAAACACAGGAGGCTCTCCCGGATCTGCTGGCGGTATCGTTGAAAGTCCTTTCAACAGCGCTTGTCTCCATCAAGCCCAATAACAGGGTGTATGAAACCCGGCGGCATTTCCCGACAGTCATTCTATTCTATTGCTTTCCAGCCGCTGGAGCTCTAGCCCTGGAACTTCGGAGGTGTACAATTGCAAACATACCTCTGCCAAATGCCGTCTCAAGAGCCGATGTCATTCGCAACCTGTCAGTACTGACATCTTGCTTGGAGTGGATTGTGCTGCCGGGCGACGGAAATCACAAACTTTGTTCGGAACTGAACAAGATGCTAGCTTTGGTACTAGATGAGGTTCTCAATTATCAACCGCCTGTCAATGGACTTCAAGATGATCAGGATGGCCTTGCTGGATCAGGGCAAGGTTTCTTTGACATGCCCATGATCGATGGCCTGGAGCCGATCCCGACAGAGGCAGAGGAATTCTTGGACTGGCTTGATCACGCTACGTGGAATAATACAGTGAGTGGGTCTTCGGTCTATCAAGGATATACAGTCTAATCTTCCCAGGACCTGTTCTGACATATTCAAAATCGCATCCATGATACATTGCATGTCACACGTCCCAGACCACAGCTAGACTAAACAAGAAGGAAACACTTAATTATATTTAATGGAAAGCTATATGCGGACACAATTTGTGGTGCTCCTAGAAGAGCCAATACTGAACGCCAGGACTAAGAGAAGCCAACCGCATAATCTATTACAACATCTCCAACTCCATGATACAGGACAATCTATCCAGCATAACATAGGTGTATCATTCCAATGCGGACTGTCCACGTTCTTCCAATATCTATTTTGTCGCAAAGTATGTGTATCGTGCAGCATGAATTATTTCCTTGTCCGCACTGGCTTTGTCTTTCGCTGCTCGATCGCTGGTCATTGATGAATTGTCTGATGCTGTGAACATGTCAGTGGATGTCCAAACTTAAGTGGCAAGTGCTGTATTCACAATTTCGATTGAAGACCTTCTTCAAGAGGCTCTTGGTAGACTTGCCCGAGGTGACGGAGAAGGCATCCGATGATGTGTATGCTGGAGGAGGACTTGAGGAGCGAGCAGCAGTATTGTTCGAGGAAGACATGTTGTGAATGTGGTATGTTTTGATGATGGCAAAAGGTACCGATTGTATCTCTGGGATGTTAAGGAGCAATAAAAGCTATCGAAGAAGTCAAGTTGGTTCGAGTTGATAGACTTCAGAGTCATCAACCATCAACCTTATATGTTCTCGCATTCGCCGTATGCACTGCAATGGGAAGCCTCTTACCAAAGCAAAGCACACCATCAAACCGTGCCTTATTCCAATTGGATCTCGGAATCACTTTCTGACTTCCACGTCACCAGAATTCTGAGGCCGCGAACACACTCACCAGGCAGCAGGACTACCTTGGGCAAGATTCCTTACTAAAGCTATACATTTCTCAGCAGCGGCATCGCGTCATTGGCTGTTCGACGCGTAGGACCGACTCAGGCGTTCCACTCCGACCGCGCATACATGTATCAAAGCAGCAAGCGCACAGCCCGAAAAAATCGCAAAGCTAACCGAGACATTCCATGGGCATTCTGAACGCCGGTGAAGATGGACATCAGGGTCGGACTCATAGTTTCTACCGATCAAGCCTTTTCGAGAAATGCTTGACGAGCATGGATGAGTTGACGTGGAGATGTGACTGGTCAAGTGTGGTTGCTTAGTAGGGTCGGAGTAAAATCTATACCGACGTGGAAGATGTAGCGCAGGATGCGAGCGGTGTAATCTATTCCGAGGGCTAGACTACACACATGAAGGGCGTAAAAAGGCATCAAAGGGCAGGGCGACGGTTTAGTCAGCTGGACTGGCCGTTTGGGTGTCTGTGAGACCATCATAAGGAAGTGGTGGCGGCCGGCCATGGGAATTGAGGGGTGGAACTGCAGGCAATTCCGATGATCGTCGTGCAGGGATGCTGGATGGCTGCATCTTAAAAAGGGCGGTAAACGTCTCTTCCTTCAACTTGAAATGGCGAAGTGCCAACCCCATCTAAAGCCCATGGTCAACTCGATCAAGACTTGAATAGATATTCTTTCATTGTAAGGGAGGATGAGGCTGAAGAGAGGACCGGCAAGTCGAGTGGCACCCGGAATGCGCGTGCCGAAGACATGGACATTTTCCCCGCCCGACGTCATCGGCATAACGCACAAGCTTTTGGCATGGTTGTCACAGCTCACAGTGCAACGAATAGACGCGTCTCTCACAGTCAAGTGGAGCTTAATTGGCCCTCTAATGGTCGAGGATACCGTCAGTTTTGCCTCGAAGTACGTCAATTGTAAATATCCAGAACGTGGAACCATCCTTACCACTGCACGCGCCGTGCCAGGTCGCACGCGCCTTCCACCATCACTGGCAAATTCCTTGTTTTACCCTATTAGTGGGACTCATGCGCTCGGTTCACCACTTGCGACTGGATCATGTCACTCTCTACGACTAATTGAACAGCTCCAACGCCCACGCCTGTCTCGACCTGTTCACTTCCTCCCACCACATCTCATCGCCCAACCCAGCCATCATGTCCGGCGTAGAAGACGTCGAAAACCAGGGCCGTTCATACAAAAAGCCGCACAATGCTCACAACCCCATACCGACAATAAAGGGATACCGGCAAGAGAAGGAGAGAAGGCAGGAACAATATGGCACATCCGATGAGAGCGGCGGTCCAGACGCCGAAGAAGGAAGCAAGCGCGACAGATTGACTGACGCCTACAATGTCTTTAAGCACGGCAGAGACGCGGACCCCGCGAATAGTGATGGTCCGTACCCAGCCACAAATAAGAATCTTGTTCAAGACGAAGAGGAGGCAGATGATCACGCTGGGCGAGTTCAACCTACACAAGACGACAAGCCTCTACCTCAGGAGCAGGACTCTCAGGACATCATTGAGGATACCACAGAACAGAGTCTGCAATCCTCCTCAGATCCCAAGAAGGCTCGCAAAGAAATGAAGAAGTTCACAGCCGACGGTACGGAAAGAGAGGTTACCGACCCTGTGACCCATCTCCCAGTCCAGATTCATGATTTCACCGAGAAGGATTTGAAGAGTACAGAAAAGAACCCTCCTCCCGTTGGCTCAGAACCAAAGACCATGACTGGAATGGCAGGCGTCAACAAGAGCGACGAGCATCTGGCGGAAGAGGAACAAGAGTCTAAAGATGCGCATAAAGCGATGGAAGTCCTGTTTCCACCTCCTGAATTCGATGCCACTCGTCAGGAGATCACATCAGTGTATACGCAGGCAGTTACCATAGGTCTCGGAGCTGTTGCCGTGAGCTTGATGATTGTTAACACTCTGTTTTGGCCCACACGACACTCCACCGGCTTGACGCGGCAGCTGTTCAAGGTTGCTGAGCTTGGGACGATGCTGGGTGTGTCAGGAGCCATCATACTCTTCATGAGACAATGGTCAGAGAACAAGATTAAGAACGTTTGGGATGTCGAGGTGTGGCAGGCAGAGCGCAAGCATGGGCAGAAAGTCGCAAAAAGCCAGACTGCAGAGAGTGCTCAATGGCTGAATTCGATGTTTGCTTCAATCTGGCCACTGATCAATCCTGATCTCTTTACTAGCATTTCTGATATGCTTGAGGTAGGGTATTTTCGTACTTTGCTTGGAACTTTCAGCTAATTGATACAGGATGTAATGCAAGCTTCTCTCCCGAGCATGGTCCGTATGGTAGCCGTCGAAGATCTGGGTCAAGGCAGTGAAGCGTTCCGGATACTTGGCGTCAGATGGCTTCCCACGGGCGCAGCCGCCAGATCTGTGAGCTCCGATGGAAAGTTGAAGTCTCCAGGGGAAGAAAAAGGTGATCGGAAAGTTCAGGATGATGGGGAAGACCAGCCCGAGCATTCAGGCCAAGACACCATGGAGGCTGAAGAAGGCGACTTTGTCAACGTGGAAATTGCCTTTGCATATCGACCGTCAACTGGAAAGGGTATCAAATCGCGAGCAAAACACGCCCATCTCTACCTCGCTTTTTACATGCCTGGCAAGGTCAAGCTGCGTGAGTTTTCTTTGTACATACGTACGTTCTCAGCTAATGTGCTCTAGCCGTTTGGGTGGAATTGACAGGTATCGTTGGCGTCATGCGTCTGCGATTACAGCTCTGTCCGGATCCTCCATTCTTCTCCATCTGTACCATGTCCTTCCTAGGCCAACCGAAGGTCACTCTTTCATGTGTTCCTCTAATCAAGAAAGGTCCTAATCTTATGGATGTTCCTTTGATTTCCAGCTTCGTCCAGTCTTCCATGGACGCCGCTCTAGCCGAGTACGTCGCGCCCAAATCCCTGACTCTGGATTTGAAAGATATGATGATGGGAGACGATTTCAAGAAAGATACTATTGCACAAGGCGTTTTAGTCGTCAGGATTAAGCACGCGTACGACTTCAAGGAAGGAGATGCTGGTATTGGCCCATTCTCGCAAGGCTCCGCGGATCCGTACGTAACAGTAGGTTGGGCTAAGTTCGGAAAGCCAGTTTGGTCTACACGCGTCCTACAGAAAAACATGGAGCCACACTGGGATGAAACCTGTTTCGTTCCAGTCACTCCTGCAGAACTCAACGTTGACGAGAGAATCAGAGTGCAACTTTGGGACTCCGATCGCACGACTGCCGATGATGATCTCGGCCGAATCGAGCTAGATCTCAAAGAATTGATGAAAAGCGACGAAACTAACGGCAAAATGCATGACCGAGAAGATGGGTTCAGAGCTCTCAAAGCCGGCGAAGGTATGCCTGGCAAGCTGAGCTGGAGCATTGGATACTATTCCAAGACAAGAATCACCGATGACCAATTGTTAGCTCAAGAGGAGGATCCCGATGTCAAGAGCATTGATGAATTGAAGAAGAAGACTTATGCGGAAGCCGAACATAAACTGCGCGAGGCGAGCATAGATCATCAGGCTGAAGTCGAACAACAGAAGGCTGAAGACTTCAAAAATCGCCAAGATCAGCTGATAATAGCTTCACCTCCTTCGCAAGACTATCCTTCTGGCATTTTAAGCGTGCAGATCCATCAAATTACTGGCTTGGAACTGGAGGTATTGAACAAGAGCAAAACCGGCAGTGCCGAAGCGAGCGACGAGGATGAGGAGGGGGACGATCTTCCATCAGCATATTGCACAATCATTCTCAACCACAAGAAGGTGTTCAAGACGCGCACCAAGCCGAAAAACTCAAAGCCCTTCTTCAATGCTGGTTGCGAGCGCTTCATTCGAGATGTGCGAAATACGGAAGTGCATATTGCGGTTCGTGACGCTCGAGTGCATGAAGATGATCCGTTATTAGGCATCATCTACTTACCGCTTGAAAAGGTCTTCAGTAAGCGCAGTCAGATCAACTCTACATTCCCATTATCCGGAGGTGTAGGATATGGACGGGCTCGTATATCGCTAGTCTTCCGAAGTGTCCAAATACAAGTACCTCGAAACATGCTTGGCTGGGACTACGGCACGCTTGATATAAAGTCCAAAGTCACAGCAATTGACATACCTGAAGACCTCCGACCTCTTCGAATGAAAGTGCGCACAAGGACTAGTCGAGGAAAACTCCATTCCAGGGGCAAAAATGGAAAAATCAACGAGGAGGACGGCAAGACCGTGTGGACCACGAAAGGAGACAAGAACATTCGTCTTCCTGTTAAGTGGCGCTATGCTGCGCCCTTGATCATCGAGTTCAGACAAGATGCGACTCTAAAGGACCATACCCCTGCATTCGGTGTGTTTTGGTTAAAGGAGCTCCCAGATAATGAGGAGCAGACAGTTCGAATTCCAATCTGGAAGGGCGATTTCAAACGCGCGCAAGACAACATTCTCGACTCATACGGAGAAAAGGTCGGCGAGGTCGAAGTATCCCTTACATTCTGGGCTGGCCTATCAGGTTACCATGAGAAGTTTGCAAAAGGGGATAAGCATTTGAGTCAGGTGATGGAGGTTCTCGACGTATGCAACGACCAAGAATGGTCTGATTGGGAGGAACCAGAGGAACCCGAGAAACCCGGCATCAACGATGACGACGGCTCATCTTCATCCTCCGACGAGGGCGAGGACGAGGACGGGGATGACAGCAGCAGCAATTTCTTGCCAGATTTCCTGTCGAAAGATAAGAAGCGCAGCTCGAAGCTCGATGAGGACGGGGAACGCGGCACTATGGATCAGATCAGGGACTACAAAGCATCGGCGAAACAGTTACATCAGAAGAATAGGGGTGCAATGCAGTGGAAAGGTCCGAGGACGTTGGCTTGGATGAAACATGTTGGGGACCGGGGCAAGAAGAAAGTTACAGAGGTGTTTAAGCATCATGAGCGGAGTGGGCAGGGTATCGAGACAGAGGCATGATGGGCGTGAGTGCGAGTGGCGCTCTGGGTAAAATTTATAGTCTCGAGAGGTTACCGAACACATCAATGAAGTAATGTTAATTGCAAGGAAGTTTTGAGTTTGTAATCATTGTGATCTGCATATACAGATCACCATATTCATCCATCTGTCGATTATACAAACCCTCAAGTCTCCCAAATCAATCTTTCATATCCTCAATCCACTCTTTTATCTCCTGAAAATCCCTCGCCCATACACATCCCCCCTCCTCTCCCTCTCGCCAGTCTCTCAATCTAGGACACTTGATCCCCAGCCTATCCAGCGTCTCAGCCAGTTTCCTCTGACTACTCCCCACCGGCTCGTCTCGCACACAGATACCCAGATCTGCGGCGAGCAGGCACTCGATATCCGTCCCACTGTCTCCTACATACACAATCGGAACCTCGTTTCCCGCTCCTTCATTCTCTTGCCTCCAGCGTCTGAGCTGCTGTAATTTATCGTCGCTCGAGATGATCTTCGCACTGTTCGCGGCAACGATGTGTCCGTTTGAAGGCCTGCCGATCGGTATGCCGTCCAACTCGTTTGAGAAGATTCGTGTTTCGGGAAGAGGACTACCAAAGCCTTCGAGACAAGACGAAATAAAGCGACGACTCCAATTCACACTCAAGATGCTGACGGCATCGTCTACTTGCCTCGCCTGCCGTTGCCGCAGTACAGCCATGAAGTCCTGGTACCCGCGGCGTAGCTGGACGTCCCCCGATGAAATGGCCCGCTGCGCACCGCTCTGTATCTGCGCGGATGTCAGGCCAGCAAAGATACCTGACGCGGCTACACGATCGAGACTCCGCTGCTCTACATTCTCCAGCTCCTTTAGTAGTTTGCGTTCAGCTTCGATGGTGGTGGGGAGTTTGCTATCCGGGATGAGGAGCTTGAGCGTGGCAGCGTAGTCGTCGAGGTAGGCTTGTGTGACGTGCTTCCAGTTGGCGAGGACGGGGGAGCCGGGGTTGGAGGTTGCGGAGATGGTGACGAGGGCGTCGAGAGTGTCGTGTGCGGTTATTGTGCCGTCCCAGTCGAGGACCCAGTGGATGCGTTGGGTGGGGGAGAAGGGAGGCGGTGGCATTGTTGGTGAATGTCGAGAGATGGAGCGGTGGTAGGGGGCAGATCTCAAGAAAATTGGGTGGGGTTTTCTACATAGGAAGCGTATGATCATGAGGGTTTTTGTCTGTGCCTATGTTGGAGGGGGGAATGGTTCTCTCGAACAAGAGCAGAAGTCCAAAATAAGCGACTAGGATCTCGGTGCTGGCACAGAAGATGTATTTTTCGTGGTACCTTTTTGAAGCTGTTCACATGTCTGTTTACATTGTTAGTATACTAAAAAAGAATACGAGAGTGTAGAGGACCTTGGTTCTTCTTTCAGAACAGACTGTATTGTTGCGAACGTCCTCTGCCGACTATTCATTCGACAGAGAGCACTGTTGCTGGCAAGCTCCTGCAATGCTATTATTTTTCCTACTATCCTAGGGTATTCCGTAGCACAAACTCTGCCCCTGTGCCATCCAAGTTCAGTGGCCACTCGATTAGCCGCTTGACGGAGGTTTCGAAGCTGTGATTGCTCGGCTTGCGGGGAAAAAATCACGCATCGCGTCCAGTTGGCAGCGACACAATGAAACGGTAACTCTTGCCGGCTACACTTTCAAGCGATAGACATCAACTTGTGTATCGCCCTTTTTTTCCCCTTCACCTCCCAACCAACACACACGATCATGCTCCGCTGCCAACGTCTCGGGCGGCTCTCGTCCCGCCCATCACGAGACCGTCGCCACGCGCCAATGACAAACGCGCTATATGCATAGCCCGCCCTCAACCGAGAGGCTCTCCGCTAATGGCAAACGCAGGCGAAACCATGGATAGTACTTACACACGATTGTTCCCTAAGAGCAGGTGGAGGCTGTCATCGGCACCAAACCTCGACCAGAGAAGAAAATAAGAATCGCTGCCGTTCCCGTCACCTGGTCGCCTCTCAGCTTCCTTTTTCTCTCCAACAAAGACATCCCCTGACATAACCCCCCCACCAATCTGCCCCACGCTTCCTCCGTATCCATCGATACAACCACAATCATGGCTCCAGGCGCAATTCAGCACGACAACGCATCGCCGACCAACGGCACCGCGCTCAAGCCTACTGCTCCTTCCTTCGTGCCCACTGGAGCTCAGACGGCCGCAAAATTCCATGCCTCGTCCTCCAAAGAAGCAATCGGCGCCGAGGCACAGTACGCTGCCCACAACTACCACCCCCTCCCAATTGGTATGCATCCACGCCATCCAGCACGATTTCGGACGGCTAATCACGCACAGTCTTCGCCCGCGCAAGTGGCTGCAGCGTCTGGGACCCCGAGGACAAGCACTACCTCGACTTCCTCTCCGCCTACAGCGCCGTAAACCAGGGCCACTGCCACCCCGAGCTCGTCAAGGCATTGACCGAGCAGGCCTCGCGATTGACGCTCAGCAGCCGTGCATTCTACAACGATGTCTTCCCACGCTTCGCCGAGTACGCCACCTCGCTGTTTGGCTTCGACATGATCCTCCCCATGAACACAGGCGCTGAGGCTGTTGAGACTGCGGTCAAGGTTGCGCGCAAATGGGGATACAAGGTCAAGGGCATTCCCCAGAACGAGGCATTGGTCTTCTCAGTCCAAGAGAACTTCCACGGGCGAACAGTATGCTTGCTACCTCCAAATGCCAAAATATCAGCTGACACGTTGTAGTTCGCCGCCATCACCATGTCCACTGATCCCGAGTCACGCGACAACTATGGCCCATACCTCCCCGGCATCGGCAGCAACGATCCTTCCACCGGCGCGCCTATCCGATACAACAATGTCGAAGATGTGCGCAAGGTTCTCGAGCGACATGGCAAGAACACCGCTGCGTTCCTTGTGGAGCCCATCCAGGGAGAGGCTGGCATTGTCGTTCCCGATGATAGCTATCTAAAGGAAGTGAAAGCGCTTTGCGAAAAGCACAACGTTCTCCTCATTGTCGATGAGATCCAGACTGGTATTGCGCGAACAGGAAAGATGCTTTGCCATGAGTGGAGTGGAATCAAGCCTGATCTGGTGCTTCTTGGAAAGGCTATCTCAGGTGGCATGTATCCTGTCTCATGCGTTCTTGGTTCGAAAGAGGTCATGCTTACCATCGAGCCGGGAACACACGGTTCTACATATGGAGGTAATCCTCTTGGTTCTGCGGTTGCTATTCGAGCCCTTCAACTCATCCAGGAGGAGAACATGGTTGAGCGCGCTGAAACCTTGGGCAAGAAGTTCCGGGAAGGCTTGAAGGCCATCAACAACCCTATGATCACTATCATTCGCGGCAAGGGTCTGTTGAACGCCATTGTCATTGATGAGAGCAAGACGAATGGACACAGTGCATGGGATCTCTGCATGCTCTTCAAGGAGAAGGGATTACTGGTAGGTCAAGCCCTTGACTTTGGCGTGACATGAACAGGCATACTGATTTTGACTTACAGGCAAAACCTACTCACCAGAACATTATCCGCTTGGCTCCACCGCTCGTTATCACTGAAGAGGAGATTGAGTCAGCGTTGTCGATCATCAAGGACGCAATGGAGGAATTGCCCACCCTCAAGGGTAAGAGGGAGGAAGAGGTTCTTCCAGAGGGAGAGAAGAATGTACATATCGGAGTGGACAACTGATTGCCTTGGTTGCTTTCCTTACGATACCCCTAAGAATCCGCGGCTGCGCCATGGCGTTAACGGACTATTTCTCATCGATATTGTAGTAGGTCGGCCGTCTTGAGATAGGCTTGTAGGTTGGCATTTCTTGTTGGGATTTAGTGGATGAGGGGCCGCATTTTTTTTTATGCTGGCTGAGGCTTCCATTACAAAAGCGATACAACGTTCCCAATGCAATGATCAGTATGAGACCTTGCTCTTTTCACCTCATGATGTTCGCGTGCTTGCATGTTACATTGTTTCATAGGTGCCAAAACCACCAGAGAGTGTTAGTTGTGTCATACACACATCAGCATACGCAGAAAGTGCTGATGATGACACGGCGCGGATTGTTGGTAATACAAACAACAGGTTGTGTTCCCAGATGTCTCAAATTTGGGTTCAATCACTGGACAGTGTGTTTTGGGGGCGAAACGAACGACCTATATCCTGCTCATCTGGTCTCGTACTGCTCCCAAGTTCAACACTCTTTGCCGGTCAAGAATCCGTCTCTACCAAACTCAACAATTTTCCGTCAGCTCAAGCCCAGGCTTCTGCACATGCATCGACTCGTCATCAACATCCCACTTGCTCTGACTCCTAGACCGCCATTCATCGGGGGATGAAGAACCCGACTGCTGACTTTCCTGTAGTAGCATTGTCCAACCTCAACAGCAGCCAACAATCGGTGACCATTGCAGTCATGCCGCAAGAGCCTGGAATAGGACAAGGAACTGGCTGGGTCTTTAAGATATCAGCCATGCAGAAGCTGCGCGGGGTTTGCAGATACTAGTGCAAAGTCTACCGGGCTTGCACATTTCGCTCCAACTATCAACCTGACGATTGGACGCAAAGGGTATGACTCTATCAGGCAGCAATGTGAATGTGACCACGATGGATGAAGCACGATATTGACCTGCGTTCTCGTTGAGGTCTGGCGATGACTACGACGCGTCCTCGGAATCTAATGTTGTCTGGATGCCTGAAGGAATGCCATCACGAAAAGAGCATAGAGCCGGACGAAAAGAAAGAGCATACTCAAGACGAAGCATCATAAAAGGAATCGCGGAGTAATATCTACGATTACGTACCGAATAGGAGCCACTGGTGTCGAGTAATCATACGGCACATCGGCCCAAAGCAAGCTTTTTCTACCGTGACCGGTGGCCAGTAGTGGCCCCACTCTCCCCGAATTTGGAGGCAGGGCTCGCATGGTCGCTTGCGATGGGTGCCATTGTCCGTTCAAGTGCGGCATCGTTCATGAACACAGCTGCCTGGAACCAGCATGTCTCAATGTCGCGTGTTGACGATCGACGCGAGGATGAAATGTTTGACCGTTTGCCATCCCAGTTTCAAAGGCAGGCCCACGCCACAACGATATTCGTCGACTCGGCTCATCGGACGACAACAGCCCCCGATGGCGCAAAATGCTATTCGATGCTTAGCAACCCCAGGTTATGCACCACTTCGCTCTCCTCTCATTGGCGAGTTTTATCTCCGTTTAGGGCCACACGCTAGCTTGCAGCAATGGCACTGATTTCATGACTGCCTCCGAGGTCTATTTGACTCTTTGCCTGCAGCTCATAGACATTGGCGCGCTCCTCACACCTTCCAATTCCTGTGACACCGCTGCCACCTCCCTCGCGCAGGTCTTCTTGCGTATTGCGATTTCATCTTCGTTCTTTTCGGCTCTCCACCGCGTTTTTGCCGTCGGCATACCGCCTCCCGACTGTTGAGCCAATATGACAAAGTCCGCGTCATCGTCATCATTAGACGAGAATGAGAAAGAGAAGGAGTTCGCGGTGGTAGACCCGCAGGCTGCACAGGAGAATCCTACCAAATATGCCCCCATCAAATCGGAGAAGGATCTCGAAGCTGGGGACAGCCAAAGTACACGGAGTCGACTCGCGAGAATACAAAGCACAAACAGCGCCTACTCAGACCTCAGTGACAGTGATACCGATGCAAAAAGCTCCGTACGGAAAAGAAAGTGGTACAAGAAACTGAACCTCCTGAAGAGGAATCCGCCACCAGTACCCAAGGAGCGCGATGTCTGTCCAGAATACCAGGCCTCCATTTTCAGTCTCCTCACATGGCAATGGATGCAACCGCTGATGAGTGTGGGCTACAAACGCCCTCTGGAAAAGAATGACATCTGGACCGTCAACCCTGATAGAAGCGCCGATGCGATGGCGCAGAGGTTAGAAGCATCCTTCAAGAGACGGAGAGCAGAAGGCCGCAAACGACCGCTCCTAGGAGCGCTCTTCGACACGTTCAAATGGGAATTCATCACAGGCGGTCTTTGCCAATTGACTGCATCCGTTATCCAATCTGTGGCCCCTTTTGTGCTCCGATATCTCATCGCCTTTGCTGTCAGAGCCTATGCTTCACAGCACAATCCAGATTTGCCGCCGCCAAACCTTGGAGAAGGATTTGGACTGGTTATCGCAATTACAGCTCTGCAGTTTTTCCAGAGTTTGGCGACCAACCATTTCATGTACCGCGGAATGATGATTGGTGGCGAGGCAAGAGGAGTATTGATTGCGCTCATCTTCAATAAGGCCATGAAATTATCAGGGAGAGCAAAAGCAGGTGGCCAAGCCGTTCTCGAAGCCCCTCCTCCAGAAATCAAGCCAGGAAGCGAGAAGGAGCGCAAATGGTACTCTAAAATGCTTGGAAAGAAGGAGAAGAAGCAAGCGGCAGCTGTACATGAAGGTGTGGCTGGCGATGGCGAAGGATGGGGCAATGGTCGAATCGTCAATCTCATGTCAACGGATACCTACCGTATCGATCAAGCCAGTGGCTTCTTCCACATGATTTGGACAGCTCCAATTGGCATTCTCATCACGACGGCTCTGCTCATCGTAAACTTGACCTACAGTGCTCTTCCAGGTCTTGGTCTCATTCTTCTTGCCATGCCCCTGCTAGGTCGCGCTGTCAAGACTCTTTTCCGCCGCAGAGTAGCGATCAACAAGATCACCGATCAGCGTGTAAGCTTGACTCAGGAGATTCTACAAGGAGTTCGATTCGTCAAGTACTTTGGCTGGGAGACCAGCTTTCTCGAACGAATCCAAAGCATCCGAAAGAAGGAGATCCACGGTATCCAGATTCTGCTCACGATCAGAAACGCCATCCTCGCAGTTGGCATGTCAATGCCTGTCTTCGCTTCTATGATCTCCTTCATCACCTATTCCCAGGTTCACAGTAACCTCAACCCCGCGCCCATCTTCTCTTCGCTCGCCCTGTTCAACTCGATGCGAATTCCACTCAATTTCCTACCACTAGTCATCGGCCAGGTTATCGACGCCAACGCTTCTATCAAACGTATCCAAGAATTTCTTCTAGCAGAAGAGGCGGAGGAGTCTGCGAAATGGGACTACGATGCAAAAGACGCCGTGACGCTGAAGGATGCTGACTTCACTTGGGAGCGACATCCTACGCAGGATAATGACGACAGCACTGGTGGTCCTCCAGATGCAAAGAAAGACGCCAAGAATAAGGCTAAAGGCGGGAGCGTGCAACCAAAGCAAGGTGTCGTCAATGGGTCACCCTCGGAAACTACGGTTGTGACCATAGAAAAGCCCTTCGAAATCAAGGGTCTGAATCTCACATTTGGCAGAAATGAATTGGTTGCTGTTATCGGAAGTGTTGGTTCTGGCAAGAGCTCTCTCCTAGCAGCTCTTGCAGGAGATATGCGCAGAACCAGCGGCGATGTCGTTATTGGCGCCTCTCGAGCCTTTTGTCCACAGTATGCCTGGATCCAGAATGCTACTGTGCGCGAGAACATCATCTTCGGAAAGGACTTCAAAAAGAAGTGGTACGACGAGGTTGTTGATGCTTGTGCATTACGTCCAGATCTAGATATGCTCCCTCACAACGATGCGACTGAGATTGGAGAGCGTGGTATCACAGTTTCAGGAGGGCAGAAACAGCGAATGAACATTGCCCGAGCCATTTATTTCGACGCGGATATTATCCTAATGGACGATCCTCTCAGCGCTGTCGATGCCCACGTGGGTCGCCATATCATGGACAATGCGATCTGTGGGCTTCTGAAGAACAAGTGCCGAATTCTTGCCACCCATCAACTTCATGTCTTGAACAGATGCGACAGGATTGTTTGGGTTGAGGAAGGACGTGTACAAGCGGTCGACACTTTCGACAACTTGATGTCCCATAACGAAGGCTTCCAGCAACTCATGAGCACCACAGCGAAGCACGAGGAGCAAGAAAAGGAAGAAGAGGCGGCGATAGTGGATGCAACACCAGAAGCCAAGATTACGAAGAAGCAGAAGAAACAGAAGAAGCAGGCCGCTCTCATGCAGGTCGAGGAACGTGCCACAAAGAGCGTATCCTGGACCGTTTGGATCGAGTACATCAAAGCCGGAGGCGGTATCTGGGTCGGCCCTCTCGTTTTTATCCTGCTTGTTCTCAGCCAGGGCGCCAACATTGTTACATCGCTATGGCTCTCCTACTGGACATCTGACAAATTTGGATACAGCGAGGGTACCTATATCGGTGCTTATGCTGCGTTCGGATTCAGCCAGGCCCTCTTCATGTTCATGTTCTCCTTCTCCGTGTCCGTGTTTGGGACCGAGGCGGGAAAGAAGATGTTGCATCGCGCTATCACGAGGGTTCTGAGGGCGCCCATGTCTTTCTTCGATACTACACCTCTTGGACGCATTACGAACAGATTTAGTAAGGATATTGATGTTATGGATAATACGTTGACTGAGGCTATGCGCATGTACTTCATTACGCTTGCCATGATCATTTCGTAAGTATCTTCCTGTGGCCCAACGTAGGGAAGACCACATACTGACTCCTCTAGGGTTTTCATACTTATCGTTTCCTATTATTACTACTACGCCATCGCTCTTGGTCCACTATTCCTCTTCTTCATGTTCTCTGCCGCCTTCTACAGGTCTTCCGCGCGAGAAGTGAAACGTCACGAGGCGGTACTCCGAAGCACAGTCTTCGCTCGGTTCGGCGAGGCAATCATGGGCACCGCTACGATTCGTGCCTACGGTCTCCAAGACCAGTTCTCCAAGTCCGTTCGCACTGCCGTCGACGATATGAACAGCGCCTACTACCTAACGTTCGCCAATCAGCGTTGGCTGAGTGTGCGTCTGGACATTGTCGGTATTCTCTTGGTCTTCACGACTGGTGTTCTTGTGGTTACTAGCCGTTTCTCTGTGAACCCTAGTATCGCTGGCTTGGTCCTCTCATATATCCTCACGATTGTGCAGATGATCCAATTCACTGTGCGGCAGCTCGCTGAGGTGGAGAATAATATGAACTCGACGGAACGCATCCACCATTACGGAACCGAGTTGGAAGAAGAAGCACCCCTTACTATGGGCGAAGTGCGACCAACCTGGCCAGAACATGGAGAGATCGTCTTCGACAACGTGGAAATGAGGTACCGCGCAGGACTACCGTTGGTGCTGAAGGGTATGAGCATGCACGTTCGTGCTGGCGAGCGCATCGGCGTTGTTGGCCGCACGGGCGCTGGCAAATCATCCATCATGTCGACCCTGTTCCGTCTGCAAGAGTTGTCAGGCGGCTCAATTGTGATTGATGGTGTCGACATTAGCAAGATTGGTCTCCACGACCTACGTTCCAAACTCGCCATCATCCCACAAGACCCAACTCTCTTCAAGGGTACAATTCGATCGAATCTGGACCCCTTCCACGAGCACTCTGATCTGGAGTTGTGGTCTGCCCTACGACAAGCCGATCTTGTTTCGAACGAAGCTACTATGGATGACCATTCCGGCCGTATACACTTGGACAGCGTCGTAGAAGAGGAAGGTAAGTCAACATGCCGCACGCACGAGACACGGGTTCAAACGCTAACTGTTCGCAGGTCTCAATTTCTCGCTTGGCCAGCGTCAACTCATGGTAAGTGAACCCACTTCTCCGGATTTTATTGAAGACAAAGGCTGACTCTGTGC
Organism: Pyrenochaeta sp. DS3sAY3a; assembly: GCA_001644535.1. Lineage (NCBI taxonomy): Eukaryota > Fungi > Ascomycota > Dothideomycetes > Pleosporales > Cucurbitariaceae > Pyrenochaeta > Pyrenochaeta sp. DS3sAY3a. Next base: position 1,069,294 of record KV441640.1, on the reverse strand, counting down.
TTCTTTAGGCTTTGGCACGTGCGCTTGTCCGTGGATCGCAGATTATTGTCTGTGACGAAGCAACTAGTTCTGTAGACTTTGAGACGGATGCTAAGATCCAGAAGACGGTATGTTGTTTGCGTGTGTGTAAGTGGTGGGACATGGCTGACGTTGAATCCTAGATTGTCGAGGGTTTCAGTGGGAAGACACTCCTCTGCATCGCGCACAGGCTTAATACTGGTAAGGCTCATTCTTTTGCGAACATGAACCGTTTCTAAACATTTACTCAGTCATAAAATACGATCGCATCTGTGTTATGGATGCTGGCAACATCGCCGAGTTCGACACGCCGCTAAATCTCTACATGAAGCAAGGCGGCATCTTTAGAGGCATGTGTGAGCGGAGTAGCATTCAGAGAAAAGACTTCGACTAAAGCACGAGTGTATTGCATCTGAGTAAAAGCACTAGTCTTCGAGACGGTGCTCGGAAAAGTACTTTTGAAGTTTGGATGGTTGGAAACCGCGGCCGGAGGCCGAATTAGTTCAGTAATAATGCGCGCTTGCCGGGATGGCTGAGTGCGCGAAGGATGCATCCAGATAACGGCACATGGCATGAAAAGGCGTTTGGATTTGACATTTTTGGGGGGATTAGATTGGGCAAATGTGGGGAGAAGTAGCGACCACCCGGCGGCGAAGTATACGTAGTGGGGAGCTGTGTTGGGCATCTAGGCCCTTGGTTCTCGAACGCACGCAGAACAAGTGCGCAGCAGATGGCGACACCAGGCGATGGGATGGCGGAGTAGCTAGAGACGGCGCGTCGGAACGCAGCATCTACGGGTTAATAGGCATAGCGAATGAATACCAGAGGCGATGTTCGCGTGCAGTTCTGCACGAAAGACTTAGTGTGCATGTTTGGTTCGGCGGAACGCACGTGCTGGTGGGTGGGCGAAGTGAGAACTCAATCTGGTGGTTCTGTGGATCTCTAGGATCTGGCCGACATGGGAGTTCGTAGAGGGAGATACGACAGCACAGTCCCTGTCATTCGTGCGTTATCTATCTCGTTTCTTTGCAAGACAGACGATTGTGGGCCCTGGGGTTCTGTGGTCGTACCCGCGTCGTACAGGCGTACTGCCGTACTCGCATCCTTTGTGTAAGGAATGGACGGACCTCACCAGACAATGTTAATGCCGCAATTGGACAGGTATTGGTATTGGTATTGGATCTGCATGATTGGACGTGTCGCCCCATGGAAACAGGGCAGACGGGCCAGCTCACACGGCGGCGGTTGAGACCATCGTCTGCACTGCATGAAGAGTTGCCTTCAGCTCTGGGCGGCGCTCCCGAAGGACAGGAACAAGAAATACTGCCAGCGAGCTTCGCCCAAACGTCAGACCAGGAACAGCAGGTCAGTCGAGGGTGCATGACAGACAAGCAGCTCACCAAGGCTCTCGGCCAGTCCCTCCGCGTGGGCAGGATTCTTCCGGCGGCCCAAGCACTGGCTGGGCCTGGTGGCTTTAGCCGTGTGCGGCCTAGTGATGGCCAGTTGCGTTGAGGCCAAGGCCAGTCCGCACTTGTTTCGCGCAGCCGCCTCGGTGCTGCTGCAAGCACGGATTCTGGCCCAGATGCTGCTAGCCGCTCTGGGCTGGCTGCGAGTCTGCTGCTCAGGGACGCTGTGAAGAATGGGACGGGCGTGCAGCGGCGTCAAGCTCAGTCACCATTGCGAGCGCGGCTGGCAGGGTCTGGCGCGAGGGTGCACACAGAGCCCGGCACGGCAGTGTGATGGCAGATGAGACAGCTCGCGGCGGCCTCTGAGCGACGTGTTCCTGGGATTGATGAGGGCGACCAGAAGCTGCAACGCGAACTTCAGGGAAATCGATGAATTGCAGCCGGCCCGTCAAATCAGCGCCTCGCGGGGCGACGTCAATTCACAGGGAGCGGAGCCCGACACGGCCTAGCGCCTCCGATCTGCCAGCCTAGTCCCGACTCAGCAGCAACACAGACCTTCTGGAGCAGTGGCAGTGGGCCTGGGGTTTGCTCTCGCTCGCTCATTATCTGCTCAACGCCTTTCCTCCCACCCGCACACGCTCTTTTAGCTCGCTGCAGTGCCGTCCTCTTCTCTCTCCCAGCTGCTGCACTCACGTCCCTCCCTCGTGTCCTGCCCGCGGCCTCGCAATTGCTTTCTGTCGCTGACGTGCGCCGCGCGACCAGCTATTTTCGGCCCTGTTCGCTCCTTCTCTGCTGCAGCTCTGCCATCTGCCATCCCTTGCTCGCGTTTTGAGCCTTCCTCGCCCACCAAGCGAGACTTGTCCACGAGCAGTCACGAGTCGCAGTCTGATCCATTCGCTGGAAACGCACGCAATTGCTGCTCTCACACCCTCCTTCGACCTGCCGTCTTCGCTCCCACGCTGCCCTCCCGGCGCTGCTCCTGACTCAACACCCGCAAACGCACCCGCCTCCCTTCCACACTTCCCACTTCGGCTCCTCTTGTGAGACACTCTTTCTCGACGTCAGCAATGGCCACAAACGAGAAACAAGTGCCCATCACCTTTGGTGCAACCATTGAAAAGACTGCGGCCCTCGCAAACCCACAGCCAGCACTCCGCTCTGCGCCCTCGCACGAGTCCAACATGTCCTCGACCACAGACGACGCCGCAAAGAAGGAGTGGGCCGCGGACCCATCAAACCCTTACTCTGCCTTCTACAAGCACCCCGAGGCCCGTCGCTCCATGGACGCCTCGTCGGCACCCCAGAGCAAGACCCATCTTGACATCAAGGGCTTCGAGGCTCGCGATATCGAGGCCGGCGTCCCCCTTAGCGCCGCCACCACACAACAGCCCAAGGTCTCTGTGGACGGACGAGTCAAGGAGTGCACCATGTGGCCATCGCGACAGGCCGTCATCGACAAGCGAAAGACAGCCCAGCGCACTCGAGGCTGCGCATTCTTTAGGAATCTGACCAGCAAGCAGAGGCTGTGGGCTAAGATCGTCATCGCTCTTCTCATCGTAGCTGCTGCTGTTGGCCTCGGTGTCGGCATCTCGAGAGCGGTTGGTGGCGGTGTCTGGGCTGGCCAGGGCAAGTCCAAGGAGATTCCCCACAACTAAGCCTGAAGTTGGCTAGACGAACAACAATTCTGCCTAGGTATAGGTCCTACTAGCATCTCACGATGCCATGGGCTTACCATCTGTCAGAGTTAGAGTCTGTACACGGTCCTCCCTACATTCGGAGATCGGCATACACTTCGCTTCCACAACATCCATTTCACGATATCCCTTTTTCAACTGTCTATTGTTCTTTTTTCTTCTGGCAATGTGCATATCATTCCACCTTTTGGCGACTGCTTCTGATGTCCGCGGGCGAATCTTTTCTTTCCGTCGAATGGACACGTTTCCTAGTGGTGTTTGCGGCGCATACAAACAAGGTCTCTTTGAATTTGCATGATTCTATGCATCGGGAGCGATGGAGCATAATGGGTTCAATCACAATTTCATTTTGCGGCTACATGCTCTATAGGGTTGAGAGGTACTTGTGCGTGCCTGCTGAGAAAGAAGAGAATCAAGCATTGCCTCTAAATACAGAGAGCTTTCAACTTCATACATTATCCCATTGACGTGTTTGATTTTATTGATATTGCCTGTTGGTCGTGGACTTGCATTTGACGAGTATTAACATTCAGTTTTAAAAGTGACCACCTCCATGAACATCCATAACTATCACTAACTCTAACACAAAAAGAAGCACGTGAAGGACACGATGTGAGGATCCTGACAATAGTCTCTAGAAAATCTTTTGATTTGATATAAGTCAAAGAGAATTGGGTATCAACGGCCGCTACCTGTATACCTAGCATCCATCAGTTACCCCAGATCCTAACCTGCTTATCCGCGCCACCGCTCCCCACTTTCCCTCCATCAGGACTCCAGTCCAGAGCAAAGACCTGGTCTTTGTGTCCGGGGAGATCTTCCTTCAGCTTGCCAGTCCGCATATCCCACACCTTCAGCGTCGTGTCCTTGCTGCAGCTGGCCAGCAGCCGGCTATCCGCTGAGAAACACGTCATGTAGACCGGGCCAACGTGTGCTCTCAGCGTGTTGAGGAATTTACCATCGCGGGCGGACCACAGTTTGACGTGGTTGTCCCAGGCTGCGGATGCGAGGAGCGCTCCATCGGGGGAGAAGGTGACCTGGTTGATTTGCTTCTGGTGGCCTGTCATTCGCGTTACGGGTTTCGGGCTGGTGAGTGGAGTCCACAGTATGATTGTGCAGTCTTCTGATGCGGTAGCCAGGCGCTCGACGATTTCTCCGTTGATGGTAGCGGCTTTCTCGAAGCGCGATTTGGCCTTGGCCAGCTTCTCCTCGGGGGTTGCGGGGACTTTTCTAGTGTGATCGTGGTATGAAGTGCGCAGAACGAAATCAGTGGATAGTGCGAGATGGTTTACCCAGTGGGCATGGCCTGAGAGCGTGCTGACGAGCGAGCCTGTTGAAGCGTCCCACACTTTGATCGTCTTGTCGTGAGAGGATGTGTAGATGCGTCCCGTGCCTCCCCACTTCACGCAAGTCACACTGCCTTTGTGACCAGACAATGCATAATCGACTTTGCCCCCTATTGCGTCCCAGACCCTTACTGTGCCGTCCTTGGACGATGAGGCTACTCTCGGCCGGCCAGATTCTTGAAGATGGTATGGCTCCCAGGAAAGCGACGTGACGAAGTTGGTGTGCCCTTTTAGAGGGCCTCCAATCTGCTTTCCGGAATTGGGGTCCCATATCCTGACTTCGTTGTCGTAGCCTCCAGAAGCCAGTAACGAGCCGTCGGGTGAGTAGCTCACTGCCAACACCCATCTTGTATGCCCCTTCATGGTATGCACAGGTGTTCCAGTATCGCAATCCCACACTCTGACCGTCTTGTCCCCGCTTCCACTAGCCATTCTGCTTGAATTTACGGGCGAGAAGTTGACTGCCAGGATGTTGTCGCCGTGTCCTGAAATAGCTGCGGAACATCTCGAGACGGCTTTGACTCTGAAGACAGCCTGCGGCGCATACTGAAGGACGATTTCGCTTTCTGCCGAAGCCTTTCCCGGCTTCACTAGCGCGTTGTAAATGTCATCTTTGTCTGCCAGCGCCTCTGTAGCTCCGTCCGGGAAGAAGCGGTATGGTATGCGGTCGTCGCCTTGGTCTTTTAGTTCGTTGAGGAGAATCTCGAGGTTCTTGGTCGTCGCCTGCGACAGCTGGACGGTGAGGACTGGTAGGCTACCACTTTCTCCCGTAGCCTGGTCGACGAAACGGATTCTGACGGTGCCATCGGGTATCGTGGAGTCGATGTCTTGTTGTTTGGCTGCAATTTCTGCTTGCTCACGCTTCTGTCGCTTCGAGGGCGGTGGGTATTGCGTGGCCATGTTTCTGGCTTCTTGATGGCTTGCAGACTTTGCTCTGAGAATTACGCGCAACGACTGAAGATTTGTTGCATATGACCCCCGCGACGTTCGAAAGTTCCAAAATTTCCCTCCCACGTTATCGATAAGGGTCTGCACTAGCAGGGGTAAATCGCGCTAACGGGATACTCAACCTTCAATCGCGTCGCCCATTCATCTTGTTTCACATGCAACGATGCTTCAAGTTCCCAGCATCAAGACTCTTGAAAAGTGATCAAGAACTAAACACACAGCGCTAACCAAAATGTCTGCTCGTATGAGGCCTCCTACCTCCCACAGCATCTCAGCATCAACCTCTTACGGCTACTCGTATGGCGACTACAACACGACCACGACTTCGCGTCCAGGCACTCGTCGAGGCAGGCCTTCAACGGCCAGGCCCAGGACTGGTGCCTCCACCATTGCCCGAAACGAATCTCAACAGATTGTGTGTGCTATCGCCGAATCTCGAGGCATCTCGCCCACTGTCGGATTAGCATTCGTCAACCTGGATACTGCCGAAGCTGTGCTTTGTCAGATTTGTGACAGTCAGACCTACGTGCGGACTATCCACAAGTTGAAAGTATATGGGCCTTCCGAGATTCTTATCATTGCAACAGCTGCAAGTCCCAAGTCGAAGCTGTTTTCCATTATTGAAGAGAACCTTGAAGATATCGACAGCAAGCTCACTTTGCTTGACCGTCGCTACTGGGCCGAGTCCACAGGATTCGATTACATTCAATCTCTTGCTTTCAAAGAAGATATCGAAGCCATCAAAATCTCTGTTGCTGGCAACTACTACGCCGTCTGCTGCATTGCAGCGGTAAGCATCCTTCCCAAGACAATCAGTTTCCACTAAGAATACACAAGGCATTGAAGTACATTGACGCAGGTTTGGGGGTAGTGTTCTCCTACCACTCTTTGAGGATGAGATATGAACCATCCGAAGGATCGATGATGATTGACGTATCCACCATTTACTCACTCGAGCTAGTTCAGAATTTGCAGAATCCGAAATCAAAAGATTGCTTGTTCGGACTTGTCAACGAGACGTTGACGCCAATGGGAGCTCGCCTACTAAGGAACAATATTCTACAGCCACTGACTGACCCTGATGTACTCAACACGCGATATGCTGCAGTCGAAGATTTGACCACCAAGGAGGAATTGTTCTTTGCAACCCGAGCTGGTCAGTAGCTCACTTTGAGCTGCCCTGACCTGACCTGATTAACCTGAATTTAGCTTTGAAGAACTTTCTTGACGCTGATAGGATCCTCACAGCAGTGCGTTGAGTGCTCAAAAGCATGGTCTTTAGAGACTAATCTTCTTGTAGCTTATCGTAACACCGACCAAACCAACGTTGCAATCAACTGAACAAGCTATCAACCAAATTATCATGCTCAAGCAATTTGTCAACTCAGTCAACCCCGTCTACCAGGCTCTTACGGGAACAGCATCTGCAATGTTGCACAATATTCGTGAGGTCTGTTTGCTGATGGTGCCATACGTTACTGCAACTAATGCTGTACCCAAGCTCTGTGCTCCTGAGAACGTCGCACCTGTACGGGAACTCATTCGTCGTGTTATCAACGATGATACTATCTACGCCAAACAACCGCTCGAGCTCAGAAATCAACGTACGTACGCTGTCAAATCAGGTGTCAATGGGCTCCTTGATGTCGCGCGCCAGACATATAAAGAAGCGACCGAAGATGCGTATCAGCACTGTACTGAACTGAGCCGTGAGATCAGCTTCGATATAAGGTCAGCTACACTCACTGACAGCTTCAGACGAGTATGAGATCCAACTTGACCTCAAGTACGAAAATTTGCGACATTTCTACCTCAAGGTAGCAACATCTGAGCTCGAGGGAAGAGAATTGCCGCCAGTATTTACCAATGTCATTCACCGCAAGAAGAACATTGAGTGTCAAACGCTTGAGTTGATGAAGCGTAATCAGAAGGTTACTGTCATCCTCTGTGAACAGCCAGCATCCACTAACTCTCCACAGATAAACGTGTCTCATCAGGAAGTGATTCTTATGAGTCTGTCTTTCCTGACTAGGGGTTCGCGCAAGAATTGACAAACAGTAGGTGACCAAGCTGTCGAAGGCCTCATCGAAGAAGCTCGCAGCCACATGTCAGTCTTGTTCAAAATATGTGAGGCAATTGCACTGCTGGATATGGTAACTTTCTGTCCATGTTGTTTCGAGTTGAAGATGCTTATTATAACCTAGGTTGCTGCGTTTGCACACCTTGTTACGTTGAACGATTACAGTAAGCATGCTCCTTCATGTCTATTCTAAATACTGACACATTCATAGCCAAGCCACATCTTTCCGATACACTCGGTATCGAGGCTGGACGACATCCGATCAAAGAAAAAATTATGCGTTCCAAATTTGTTCCGAATGATGTCTACGCCACGCAACAGACGCGATTCCAGATCATCACTGGTTGCAACATGAGTGGAAAGAGTACCTATATCCGCTCCGTTGCATTGATGACAATAATGGCTCAAATCGGCTGCTAGTATTGCTCCAAGTTTAGAGCTGAATGAGTTTCAATGTACTGATCACTGTTAGTGTTCCTGCTACCTACGCCTCCTTTCCTATCCAGCATCAGCTCTTTGCCAGACTAGGCATGGACGACAACATCGAGACAAATGTTTCAACATTTGCTGCGGAAATGAGAGAGATTGCCTTCATACTTCGAAATGTTGATCGAAGGAGCCTGTAAGATTCTAGCGCTGATTATGTGGAGAGATGCTGAATGATTGTGACTAGTGTCATTGTCGATGAACTAGGTCGCGGTACTAGTACAAGAGACGGCTTCGCAATCGCTTTAGCAATTTCAGAGGCCTTAGTCTCGAGCAGAGTGGGTTGAACGCTTCGTATCAGTGTTTTCCAGTGCTGACTTGAACCAGGCCCTTGTCTGGTTCGTGACCCATTTCAAAGACATAGCAACTATCATGAGTCAACGTTCCGGGGTCCAAGCTTTACATTTGGCTGTTGAGGTCAGTGCGAATGATGGGATTAGACGAATACAGCTAATAATGAACCTTAGACAGAAGGTCAAGATAGCATCACGATGCTTTACAAAGCCACACAGGGCGTTGTAACGCAGTCGCATTATGGATTGATGCTGGCTCGTGTTGTTCCACTTCCTCCAGGCCTAGTTGAACATGCCACGTTCGTTGCTGAGAAGCTTGAGCGCCATACGCTACGAAAAAAGAAGGCTTCAAGCACAGCCCTCAAGGAGAAGCGCCGTAAACTCATACTCAATCTAAAGGAACACCTTGTCCAGGCACATACAGGTGTACTGGAAGGCGAGGTGCTGGGTGCATGGTTGAAAGAACTCCAAAGAGAATTCATTACCCGAATGACCGCTGTTGAAGACGAAGCATCGAGTGCAGGCCAGGACACGGACACAGACAGTGTTGATGAAGAAATGCAATACGAGAGCGAGCATGACGAGGTAGAACGTCCAAACACATACGTTAGTCAGAATACGGCCATGTCAATTTACTCGCGCATAACCTCGACTGAGTCTGACTCAACGATCGCAGCCATGTCTGAGGCTTCTACGGTTCGAGCAGTGTCAGAGAATGAGCGCTAAATAGGGCTGTACGAGTGCAGTAAGCATCGCAATCTCTTGCTCAGGAGTTCATGTTACTATTTCTCGGTGAAGTGGCTATGGTGTGGGGAAAATGTGCCAGCGATATTTCAAGAAAGAAACCTGAAGTCCTCAAGTGCTGTAATAGCTCTATATACGTTGTATTTAAGTACCAACGAGTATATTTCGGCACTCCTAGTGTATTGCTGGTACTCGGGTTGTTGTACTAGACATACTAGCACTAGATTTCTGGCCGCGCTCACTGGCTCGGCTTGCCGAGGACCTTGGAGATGCACAACTTCAGACGGACTACCACGGGCTAATGGGCGCATATTCACCAATGAATCACCAACTTACTGCCCAGCTCACAGGCCCTTGCATCTTTACGCGCTGTAGACGCACTCTTGCAGATGCGCCGAATCTTATAACTCTTGTTGAGCAGACGTGAGACGTCCATTTCAAAGTACCACTCGAAAGTACTATGCTCCGAACCTTAGTCAGAATGGCACCAACACAACCATTGAAGAAGGACTACCCATGGATCCAAGGACCACTCGTTGTTGGAGCACCAATGCGCCTGATAGCTTTAGCAAAACTATCAGTAGAAATTTCGAAAGCTGGTAGGTGCTCAGTATTCATTCAGACATCATAAAAGCGTCTCATTACATTCAAGTCAATAATCGCCTTACAAACCACATATCAATAACCCTCCGTAGGCGGAATAGGCTTCATAGGCGCAGGAACCGACGTCTCTGATCTCTCCCAACATCTCTCCGACGCTCAAACCCTGCTCAAACCAACCTCACTGCCCTCCTCATCAACGCTCCCCATAGGCGTAGGCTTCATAAACTGGGGCGCCGATCTCGCAGCCTCGATTCCCATTATTGAAAAATACCGACCCGCGGCAGTTTGGTTCTTCGCCCCGTCTTCTCTCGACTCGTTGGCCGAATGGACTACCAAGAGTAGGACAGCCAGTCCCGCGACGAAAATCTGGGTCCAGATTGGCAGCGTGAAGGAAGCTCTTGACGCAATCAAGACTGTCCACCCAGACGTCCTGGTCGTCCAGGGCACAGACGCAGGAGGCCACGGCCTCGCCCAAGGCGCAAGCCTCATCTCCCTGCTCCCGGAAGTCAGCGACGCCGTGGCCAGACTTGCTTACGAGGAGCCCGCCATCAAGGCCCCGACACTCATAGCTGCAGGCGGTATAGCAGATGCCCGCGGCGCCGTTGCAGCGTTTGCTCTGGGCGCCGACGGCATCGTCATGGGCACGCGCTTCCTCGCGGCTCGCGAAGCCAACATCGCAAAGGGCTACCAGGAGGAGGTCCTGCGTGCCTCTGATGGCGGGCAGACGACCGTCCGCACAAAAGTGTACGACATGCTGCGGAACACGAATTGGGCTGAGACGCATAACGCTCGGGGGGTCATTAACAAGAGCTATACGGATGCCAAGGAGGGGATGGGTGTAGAGGAGAATAAGAAGCTGTATGCGAAGGAGGTAGAGAGGGGGGATGCGGGGTGGGGGGTCCAGAATCGGATGACGACGTATGCGGGGAGTGCGGTGGGGTTGGTGAGGGAGGTTAAGGGGGCGGGGGAGATTGTGAGAGAGGTTAGGGAGGGGGTGGAGAGGGTTTTTGAGGGGGTTAAGGGGAGGCTTTAAGTGTCAGTGTTCAGAGTAACTTTAGGCTCTCGGTGAGCTCGAGGGTGGTTGGCAGACAATGAGAGATTTCAGCGGTAAAGAGCCCAGAGCGTAATTTGTAGTAGTACAGAAGATTTGTGATATTCAAGGAGGCTTCGATGTAAAACCCTAACCTTTTGAGCATTGCGGATCCTCTTGGTGGGCTTTAGTGATTGCCCGGCACCGCGAGTGAACGCTTGCCCTTACTTTTAACCTCCAGACGCCAGTACTCGTAGAAAAGACAGAAGTATATAACGCCGCCCAATGCCAATCATGAGAAGGATACGATGTCGATAGTCTCAGCTCAATGTGTTCTCAGAAGCGTCGCTGCTTCGCCTTTAAACACCAGGCTTTCGGGATTTAGCCTCGTTTGCACGCTGCTTTCTTTCGTTCCGCCTCATCCTGTCCTTCCTCTCTTTTCTGCTGTCCGCCCTCGCATCGTGAGCTTCACCAGTTTGCCTCTCCTTCTTCTCATCGACCTCGACAAGCCAATCATTCTCGCCATCCTTGTTCTTGCCCTTGTAGCCCCACTTGGGGACCCAATCGCCAGTCGCCTCGTCGTAAACCATCTTTCCATCACGCTTCTTGTCCTTGATACCCTTCTTGGCAGCAAAGCGCTCCCATTTGGTGGGCTCCTTGGCAGCAGGAATGGGCTTCTCGCGGGGCAGGGCGGTTGTTGGCGCGGGAAGGACGAGATGAACGCCCTCGGAAGTTGACTTTATTTCGCAAGTGGACAGCAACTGGTTGATCAGAGCTTGCGCCGCATCGCGAGCCGTCGAGGTGAGGACCTCTTCATTTGCGTCGGCGGGAACGGGATTTGAATCGTTTGCGAGGAGATTGCCAAGGTCGAAGGTGAATGGGGTGGGCTTGTCCACGGTTATGGGGCTACATGGTGTGAGAGATTGGCAGCCAAGTGGGCAACAGCAATACATACAGCCGGTTTGTCGCAGTTGAGTCTGCGACCGAGTGCGCCAGAGTGAAGCTCGGGGACTTGACGTCCATTGCGCCGCCGTTGATTTCGTCAGCGAGATGCGAGTGTGAGGGCGAAGTAGCGTCGAGGGCGACACCGCCGTCCATTTCCGTGTCCGACATGCTTGGAGGAGTGCAGTGTACGGGGCAGAGGTGGTTGAGATGCTGCGGGCTAAATTTCCATCGACATAAATTTTGGAGCGGCGGAGGCACGGACGGAAGCGCGCTAGCGGACCACCGAACTTTACGTGTGAAAGCCCTCCAGACTGCATCAGGCCCTCGAGTGCAACCAATTCGCCATTGCGGAGGCTCCGAGCCTCATTGAACCGCCATGCCGCCGTCGATCTGTCTGCGGAGCTTCTCGCAGCTGTCTCTCGAAACCACCGCCCATGGATCCATCGTCCCTCAAGTTTTTGCACCCCGGATCGCATGCTTTTCCACAACCGCCGCACGCCTGGCCGTAGTACAGAAGAAGGGTCAATTAGCTGCGCCGAAAAAGGGAGTCAAGTCTTTGAACATCAAGAAGGGCAGAAAGGCTCCAGGCTCAGATACAGGCAAGCGGCCGGCGCAGGGAGAACGGAAAGCTCTGCGGAAGCGCATCGTTCTTAGCAATGACAACGCACTGGAAGTCTCGTCCTTGAAGGATCTGTCCAAGGAGAATGTCCTGAGCGAACAGATACATGGGAAGGTCATGGGGCTCCCAGAGCAAGTCGTCGACGCTTTACGAGCCGTTGAAGCCTTCAAGACCACACAGGGCTGGAGTCTCTTCCGCAGGCCAGCAGTGTTGATGAGAAAGGAGGCTATGCAGATTGCGGCTTTGTTTAAGGAGGTAGAAGACTCGGCCGACGGCAAGAACAAGAAGACCATTCGAAGGATCCTGTCGGGGGAGCGTATGAGCGGAAAGAGTACTTTACTGCTCCAAACCTTGACTCTGGGATTTCTCCGGGATTGGTTCGTCATTAATCTCCCAGAAGGTGAGGACATCGAAAAAAATGTTCAGCAACCCACTAATCTTTCTTTAGCCCAAGACATTGTCAATGCACATACCGAGTACGCACCCTTACCCAACTCAGAGCCGATGCAGTACACTCAGGATGTGTACACGGCCAACCTCCTCCAACAGATCCTCAAATCAAACAGCAAGTTCTTTGCGTCAGCTAAACTTACTACCACGCCTGATCTTCCCTTACCACTGCCTCCGAAAGCCAAACTAAAGGATCTCGTTGAGTTGGGCGTCGCAAACTCCGAAGCTGCATGGCCCGTTTTCGTCGCTCTTTGGAACGAGCTCTCCAAGCCTGGACAGCCGCCCATCCTCTTCGCCATTGATGGTTTGTCCCACATAATGCGCAACTCAGACTATTTGTCACCCGATGTGCAACCAATCCACGCTTACGACCTCACTTTAATCCGGCATTTCATCAACCACCTTTCAGGTCAAGCATTGCTTCCCAATGGTGGCATCGTCCTAGGCGCAACGTCCCAGAGTAACGCGCCTACCTCTCCTGCACTTGACTTCTGCATTGAAGTCGCAGAAGCAAAGCAACTCACTCCGGATAACGTGCCACAATGGAATCCGTACAAGAACGTGGATGTGAGAGTCATGGAAGCTTTGAAAGACCTCAACAATGACAAGAGCGACTTGGACGTTATCAAAGTAGGAGGCATTAGCAGGGATGAAGCGAGATCTATCATGGAGTATTATGCCGAAAGCGGTATGCTCAGACATCAAGTCAATGATGGGTTCGTGAACGAAAAGTGGAGTCTGGCGGGCATGGGGAATATTGGAGAACTGGAGAAGGCGAGTGTACGATCGAGGATATAGAGGATCATTGTACCATATTTAAATGTACCCATCAATGTATATGACGCATAGATTTGCATGTACCACGTTTCCAAGATCATGTCTTGTGTAGGTGGTGTACTTTCTTACTCCTTTACGAATACCAACGGAATGTCGAAGCCTAGAAACTTTCCCAGTGAGCCTATCCACACCATCAAATACTCCTCAGCGGTGATGTCTCTTCCAGCAACAATAGCCTTCATAACCTGGGCCGTCTGACACGGATGGATGAAGAACACTGGCCTATTCGTGGCTGGATGATCCTGCGGTCGATCAACACCATTCTACGAGTAGCTTTTACGGCTCTACCACGGCCAGGGCTATTTGGAACAGCACTTACTGTGACGGTTATACCTCCAATCACTCCCACACTATCTGTCTGCGCCTTGAACTGAGGCGGAATCAAGTATTCATACAGCGTAGACATTGTAGGTGGGAAACGGTGAAGGGTGTCTGAGATGCTTGCGTACAAGACAGGCACTTGGTAGGCTGGGGAGAGGACAATGTCATAGTTGATGAGTGGTTGGGTGTTTATTGGTGGGTGGAGAGCTTCGTCGTCCTGTTCTTCCAGCTCGTTGGGGTCATGGTCATCTTTTGAAGCAGTTGAGGTCACGATGATTGGAAGTGTTTTGGTGAATCGTAGATATTTGATACCATTTTGGTGTTTGAGTTGGACGGATGTGCATTCGTTCTGGAGGTGGATTCGCGGTTGGCATGCTCCTTGCAAGTTGGTGCATGCTTGGTCGAATTCGGTGTTGGTTAGGTGGGGGAAGGACGAGAGCATTTCAAGGATAAATCACATGGGATGCTCTCCATAGGACTGGCGATCCAAAGCTACATCATTGAGAACGCTCCATTGATTACAGATGTTGGGGGAAAGGTGAGGTCTAGTGATGCTCGAGCTGATGCAGTACCGAGAAAGGCGTCGGCTAGGCCTGGGAGGGACAGGGATGGGCAGATAGCGGGCGCAGGTGCAGTTCCCCGGGCTTGGCTGCCTGGGTCGCTCAAGGCATCCTCAGTGTTCCGGGACTAGCGCTTCACCCTACCATCCTCTGCTCGTTTCTGGTCCTTTGTGACTCTATCCCAATGACCTCCAATCTCCCCTAGAATACGACAGCACTGATCTCGCTCCGCCTCGATCGCAATCCATCTTGTGGTGCTCAAGATGCCGGCCCAGGAAAAGAGCCAGCTCAAGCGAGGACAAGTGAGTTGCACCTGCCTGCGACCCATCATTCACGTTACAACGGCGGCGCGCTGACCTTCAATTGCTGCAGCCTTCTCAGGGCGACCAGGTGGATCCCAAGCGAACCCGCCGCTCACGCCTCTCGCCAGAGCCCAAAAATAAAGGCCTGAAAGGAGGACCGCTTCCCTCGCCCATCACCCACAAGGAGTCGACCACGTCCGAAGACTACAAGGAAGGCACACTGACGCCGCCTCCCAACAATGGCCGATCTAGCCAGGCTGTGGGCTCTCAGGCCTTCCGTGGCCAGCGCAACCCCAATGGTCTCTCCTCGCCTCCCTCCGACACCCAACCCTTCACCCAGTTCTCCTACCCGCCCGAACCTCGAACTTATGCAGTAGACGATGAAGAAACCGAGGGTGTCTGGGGCTACCTAGTACCCATGGATGATGTCTCGGGCGAGGTTCTTGTTCTGCGTCGTCGCGAAGCCTGTCCGGTGCCTCAGAGCATAACAGCGAATGCAAGTGGCAAAGACACAGTGCCGAGAGAGAAATTCAGACGTCAAGAGGAAGAGTATGAACAGGAGAAGCAAGAGAAAGGTGTTCCGTCTGGCGGTTACCTGATTGGCCGTCATAGAGAGTGCGGTAAGCTTGTCAAGCAATTGCATAAATGTTCAGGATTACAGACTGACAATTCCAAGACCGCATCTTAGAATCTCCAACCGTATCGAACAGACACTGTCTTCTATTCAACGAGAAGAAGGGCGGAGACCTCGTTGCCGTTCTCGAAGATCTCTCGGGCAACGGAACATTTGTCAATGATACTCTTGTGGGTCGCAACAAGCGTCGCGAACTACACGAAGGCGATGAGATTGCAATTCTCGACGTAACGCGCTACGTGTTCAGATACCCCCTCAAACGCAATACCCACAGATTCCGGCAAGAGTACACAATACAGGAGCAGCTAGGCAAGGGTCACTTTGCGTCTGTCTACTTGTGCATAGAAAAGGCTTCAGGAGTTCGCTTCGCCGTCAAGAAGTTTGAGAAACGAACAGGTCCTGGAGAGAAGTCAAGACTCGATGGCCTGCAGCAAGAAATTGCCGTCCTCATGGGCGTGAGCCACCCGACGCTGCTCTGCCTGAAGGACACATTCAACGAGGACGACGGTACCTACCTTGTTCTTGAGCTAGCTACGGAGGGTGAACTGTTCAATTGGATCGTCATGAAGCAGAAATTGACTGAAGCTGAGACGCGCCGAGTCTTTGTACAGCTGTTCCAGGGTGTCAAGTATCTAGTGAGTATCACACCACCATCCCTCCTGTATCTAACTGACCACCTCTAGCACGAGCGCAATATTGTCCACCGCGATATTAAGCCAGAGAATATTCTCCTAACCGACAAAAACCTCTCTGTAAAGCTCGCAGATTTTGGACTGGCAAAGATCATTGGCGAAGAATCGTTCACTACTACATTGTAAGTAACGCTGAAACCCTGCTTTACATACGTATGCTAATTGATGACAGATGTGGCACCCCATCGTGTATGTTCAAAATATTCCAGACCTTGTGTGATGTACTAATTTTGCAACAGATGTCGCCCCTGAAATTCTAGAAAATTCGAACCACCGCCGCTACACCCGCGCTGTTGATGTATGGTCCCTAGGAGTAGTGTTGTACATCTGCCTCTGCGGCTTTCCCCCATTCTCAGATGAACTCTACAGCAACGAGAATCCCTACACGCTTTCCCAACAGATCAAAATGGGGCGTTTCGACTACCCGTCACCGTACTGGGACTCCGTCGGCGATCCTGCACTTGATCTGATTGATCGGATGCTGACGGTCGATGTGGACTCGCGAATCACCATTGACGAATGTCTGGAGCATCCATGGACAACACAGCGCACCATCAATGTCAATGACAGCACTGATGGGCTGACTGGAGCCATCTCCAAATTGGACTTTTCCAAGCGAAAGGTGCAACGTGAACGAACCCTTTTGAGCAGCATCAACGATGTGAAGGTGTCTCGAGTAATTCAAGGCAGAGAAGGACAAGACTCGGTCAAGGTGTTCGAGAAGAACACGCAGAACGGCGGTGCTAAGACGAAGGATACCGGCGTCAAGGAACCACGCCCCAACGAGCGACGACAGGTGGATGAATTCATCGAGATGGGGGGCAAGGGGGACCAGACATTGTATTCAGAGGATGAAGATGGATCCCGATACGTGAAGTGATCAGCCACTGCGGCGTTGAGGATAGGAGTTATGTGCTCGTAATGGGAGTGCTCTCTTTGGCGCGGAAAGCGTTCGGCGTCACTATGGAGGTTTCTAGGCTCAGGCGACCGGAGTTCAGGCAGGGTAAACCAATGGACGTTGCCATATCTTCTATGACCAACTATCTTTGTGCACATCAGGGAGCACACACGGAAGGGTAGCGTAAGCTGTTTAGCAAAAATTCCTAGCCTGGAGATTTTGTACGTCTGCGTCTGGGAGCACATGATGTGATGTTGAGTGGGCCAATGAGAGGAGCCTCTTTACGGTGAAGGGATGGCGTGTCGGCAGCGGCTGGGGTTGCGTCGCCAGTTAGTGGCGCGATCCTCTCCTTTGATGGGTGGGCACAGAGCCAACGGGCCCTGCCAAGCAGGCACTTTGCAGACCGCCTTCAGGCGCATCCGCTTCGGGCCAACAATTTATCAAGGCGCGTCCCCGTCCAAGTTCCGGCATTGCATCGCCTTTCCCACTCTCTCGCCCGCCTACTTCCTTCGCCCGCGTCTTCTGTGCATAATGGGGGTTCTTTCGCATGTTGCAGGCCCATTGGCCGAATTTACCACAACCTCGTCGACGGCCGTCCTCGTCGCCGCCGGCTTTGCCTCCTTTCTGCTTCTGACCGTCGTCCTCAACGTGCTCAAGCAGCTGCTCCTCAAGAAGCCAAATGAGCCGCCCGTCGTCTTCCACTGGTTCCCCGTCATCGGCAGCACAGTCACATATGGCATGGACCCTTATGCCTTCTTCTTCGCCAACCAGAAGAAGGTGAGCAACCCCCTCCTCTGCACGGCCATGACAACAAGCTGATCAATCGCAGTATGGCAATGTCTTCACCTTCGTCCTGCTTGGTCGCAAGATGACTGTCTGCCTGGATACGGTCGGCAACAACTTCATCCTGAACTCCAAGATCAAGGATGTCAACGCCGAGGAGATCTATGCCCCCCTTACCACGCCTGTATTCGGCAAGGACGTCGTGTATGACTGCCCCAACTCCAAACTCATGGAGCAGAAGAAGGCGAGCGCTCAATTATATCCTACTTTTTGGCCCTTCCCTAACATTGCGCAGTTTGTCAAATTCGGCCTTACCCAAGAAGCCCTCCGCTCCTACGTTACGCTCATTACCCAAGAAGTCGAGGATTTTGTCAAGCGCCACAAGGATTTCAAGGGACAGACGGGCACGATCAACGTCCCCAAGATCATGGCTGAGTTGACCATCTACACGGCGTCTCGCTCCCTTCAAGGCGAGGAGATCCGCAATGCCTTCGATTCCAGCTTCGCCGAGCTCTACCACGATCTAGACATGGGCTTCTCTCCCGTCAACTTTATGCTCTCATGGGCCCCGCTTCCACACAACCGCGCACG
This sequence comes from Pyrenochaeta sp. DS3sAY3a, assembly GCA_001644535.1. Taxonomy (NCBI): domain Eukaryota; kingdom Fungi; phylum Ascomycota; class Dothideomycetes; order Pleosporales; family Cucurbitariaceae; genus Pyrenochaeta; species Pyrenochaeta sp. DS3sAY3a. The sequence goes on along the minus strand of KV441640.1, from coordinate 1,051,014 downwards.
CGACATTGCGCATCAGAAGATGATTGACCTGTACTCGGACCTTGTGCGCAAGAGGAGATCCGGTCAAGCCAAGAAGGACTCGCACGACATGATTTGGCATTTGATGGACTGCAAGTACAAGGACGGCACCCCTGTCCCAGAGCACGAGATCGCCGGTATTATGATTGCCCTCCTCATGGCCGGCCAGCACTCTTCGTCGTCAACCATCTCCTGGATTGTTCTCCGCCTGGCTCAGTACCCCCATCTTGTTGAAGAGCTTCTTGCCGAGCAGAAGGCTGTCCTGGGTGAAAAACTTCCCGAGCTCACCTATGATGACCTCTCGCGCCTTCCTCTCCACGCTCAAGTTGTCAAGGAAACTCTCCGTCTCCACGCTCCCATCCACTCCATCATGCGCAAAGTCAAGCAGCCTCTCGTTGTTGAAGGCACAAACTATGTTGTTTCGCCTTCTCATACTTTGATGAGCTCTCCTGGTTTCTCTGCCCAACTCGATGCTCACTTTGTCAACCCTGCACATTGGGACCCGCACCGTTGGGATGCTGGTCAGTACAACTTTGAGGAGGCGGATGAAAACTCCGAGGAGAAGATTGACTACGGCTGGGGTGTTGTATCCAAGGGTACCAAGAGCCCGTATCTCCCATTCGGAGCCGGAAGGCACAGGTGCATTGGCGAGCAATTCGCGTACTTGCAATTGCAAACGATTCTTGTCGCTTTGGTAAGGGAGTTCAAGCTAAGGAACGTCGGTGGAAATAAGGACATTGTGGGTACCGATTACTCCAGTCTGTTCTCGCGACCACTAGCACCCGCAAATATCGAGTGGGAGAGACGAGGAAAGGAGTTGTAAAAAGTTCGGTGTCTATGGGGGTTATGGACCAAAATTAACGAGCGTCATGATGTAGATATAGCTTCGCTTCAGGCATGTGTCCGGCCGCATTATTGGTTAGAGGTCGAGGTCTTTGTGTTATACATAATATACTAATACGGAATGATCAAGAATATATTCAGCTTTGAGCAATCTACTACCTTTACATCTCGTCCTTCGTTACTCCAAAATCGGTATTCCGGGTGCATACAGGATCGACTTCTGATAGCCGAGCATTTGATGGCATTGCCGAACTACCACCCGCCAAACTCACCATAGTCTGCTCCACAAATCAAAACACAATACGCTTTCAGAAAAGCAACTAAAGCGTCACAAGATTCGCCGAGCGGAGAAGCTTATCAACTGGCTTTGGCTTCGATTGGCTCCCCACAAGCTTGAACCCCTCAAAGCATTTCCAGGCCTCATGACGTTGAAAAGCCGTTACAAATCTCAATTCGCGTGGCACATCGCGCGTTAAGGCTATACCAACCCCAACTTGGCTTATTCTCCTCCCGCTCGTGCATTGCTTTGCTCGCAGAAACCACGGCTTCGGTAATAGGTAGATGGTGCGTCTAATGCGTTTGACGTCACACTCTGCGAAGTGTGAACGGTGCGGCAGCGATCGACATACGCTAGGTTGCGGTGGTGCGGGAATAAGGGCTGCGGGCGTGGAGGATAAGGGTCATGAGAGGAGGGGGTGAGTAGGGGTTGTAGGGGGACAGCGTCATAGGTTTGGTCGATGGGTGATTGGTAACAGTAGGGTCGGGGAGGGAGGGATAGGTTCTTAAGGAAGCGTGGTTGCGCACGCGAGTATTTCTACTTTTTGGCACTTTGGATCAATTTGGGATCGCCTAAGGATAACGAGTTTCGGTATTCGCTTGTATGCAAAGGCTCTGGCAGGAATCTGGAGTACTCATTTGATTGATCAGCACTTCATCAAGAAGTGTCCAAGAAACATAACCATGGCCACAGCGACCGAGAGACCCTACGGTAACGGCACGTCCAGCATGGACGAAGAGAAAACCGAACACACGCCCCAACACCAAGAAGAAAAAGTCTCACACAATATTGAAAACCTCCCCGATCCCGACGCCGGCCTCAGCGCAGAAGAGCGCGCACTCCACGTAAGTTCCTACTCATATCTCTCCCTCTCCCCAGCAAACATCCCCTAACCGCTCGCTACCCTAGGATCGCAAACTCGTCCGCAAACTCGACTGGCAGCTGATTCCCTGGCTCTCCTTCCTATACCTCATATCCTTCCTCGACCGAACCAACATCGGCAACGCCAAAGTCGACGGCCTCCAAGAGGACCTGCGGCTTACAGACGGGCAGTATTACGCGTGTCTGACGATCTTCTTCGTTAGTTACTCGGTCTTCGAGCCGTTGACGAATGTGCTGCTGAAGAAGCTGAGGCCGAGTGTGTTTTTGCCGATCATCATGGTGTGGTGGTATGTAGTGTTTTTCTTTCTCCCGTTCTTGAGTCGATGTTGACGGGAAGAGTGTTGACGTGAGATAGGGGTATTTGTATGACGACTATGGGGTTGGTGCATAATTATGCCGGGTTGATGACTGCGGTGAGTTCTTCCTTGACACTACATCCTTCTCTTCCTTGAACGAATTCAGTGCTGATGAATGGTAGCGATGGTGGCTCGGCGTTGCAGAAGCTGGCCTATTTCCCGGCGTGAATTACTATTTATCCTGTTGGTACAAGCGCTCCGAGTTCGGCATCAGAGCAGCCATCTTCTTCTCGGCTGCTGCGCTTGCTGGATCCTTTGGCGGTCTTCTCGCCGCAGCGATTGCGAAGATGGGTGGTGTGGGTGGGAAGCCGGGGTGGGCTTGGATCTTTGTAAGAACTCCTGGTTCGATCTAACATGAGATTGTCTTTTCACTGAACGATGAAACAGATTCTCGAAGGCCTTGCTACCATTCTTGTGGGTATAGCCAGTTACTGGATGGTCCACGACTTCCCAGCCGAAGCTACTTTCCTCTCTCCGGATGATCGGGCTCGTGTACTTCGCCGACTCCGTGATGATAAGCAGGCTTCCGCCTCTCACGAAAAGTTCCAATCCAAATACTTCTGGCAATCTGTTACAGATTGGAAGACTCTCATGTTTGCTATTATATATATGGGTTGCGATGGGTCTCTCTACGCTTTTTCTCTCTTTTTACCGACCATCTTAGTGCAGTTGGGTTATACTTCGACCAAAGCGAACCTGCTCTCCGTGCCACCATATGCGGTTGCAGCTGTCATGACAGTGACAATAGGATGGCTCGCTGACCGTACACATCAACGCGGCCTATGTAACATCGGGATCTCTCTCTTTGGCCTGTGTGGCTTCTCAATGCTTCTCGGTTCTGCGAATCCCCATGTCCAATACGCGGGCACTTTCCTCGGAGCTATTGGGATCTATCCATGCATTGCGAATACAATCTCATGGGCCTCTAACAACACTGAAGGCGTGTATAAGCGCGGCGTCACGCTGGGCTTCGTTATCGGATGGGGAAACCTCAATGGCGTTGTGGCCTCGAACATATACAGGAACAAGGATAAGCCAAGATTCTTTCTCGGGCACGGCGTTGTCCTCGCATACTTGACGCTGTTTCTTTTCACTGGCAGCATTGCTACTAGGTTTCTGTTGGCTAGAGAGAATAAGAAGAGGCGTAATGGACTGCGCGACGCGTGGGTGGAAGGTAAGAGTGAGCAGGAGGTCAACGAGATGGGCGACAGGAGACCGGATTTCATTTATACTTTGTGAGAGAAGTGTTTTCGTTAGAAAGAAAGGATTTGGTTGGCAAGGTAATGTTTAGATTTTTGAATAGCGCAGCGATACGCTGCAGAGAATGCAAATTTAGCCGATTTTCTTTTCTTCACCAGCTCTTACTGCTGAAATGGTGTCCGGATCAAGCTCCGAATTTGCCGTCGAAGTTTCCACGACGTTGACAGCCTCTGGCTGAACCGCTTTTGCTTCCTCGTCTTGCCCCTTCTTTTCAGCAGCCTTCATGAACTCATTCTCCTCCTTCCTCTCAGGGATCGCACCGAAGAGACCCACTTTCTTCCTCACCACTGCCAGAATGATGGCCACAATGAAGTTCAAGTTTGTGAAGACGAGCATGATCAGGAATTGCCTGTTGTAGCTGCCGCCGAAAACAGTTCCTATCTGTTGTTTCATTTCGCCGCCCAATTGTGCAATCGAGCCACTCGAGGTTTGGACGGCGGCCATTTGGTCTGGTGTTAGAAAACCTGAAAGTTTGTCGTTTAGATATCCTCGGTGGATGGCGGAGCATATTGCTACTGCGACGGCTCCTCCAAGCGTTCGCATCATGTTCAATGCACCAGTAGCAACTGATACTTCCTTTTCCATGACAGAAGTTGAGATCAGCATGTAATAACAAGGACTAGCAAGGCCTAAACCTAAGCCTGTTATGATCTCATAACCATAAAGCCCGGGCCAGAGGTGAGGGTATGTTGGCAGGCTACCCAAAAGTCCGATGCCGATACTGATAACGGCTATCGAGAAAATGAGGACAAACTCAATTGGAATTCGCTTCGCTGCCAGACCAGCCATCATCGCGCCGACCGGGGAGACGAGCGTGGCTGGGAGTAGAAGGATACCGGCTCGTTCGGCGCTTGTGAAGTTGACGGTTTGAAAGCGTTGTGGAAGTTGAACAAAAACCACGTAAAAGGGCATTCCAAGAAGGAACATGCTCCTGAAAAGATATTAGTCTTGTTCGGAGTATGGATTCAGAAATAAGACTTACAGGAGCGAAAGCGCCATCGGAGGATTGCGGATGAAATTGACGGGGAAAATGGGGTCCGTTTTGGTTCGATAAGTGACCCACGTTTCGTATAATACGAAGACGATGAGTAGCACGATACCGGTTACTAGCGTGCCTATAATGACACCACTGCTCCAAGCATGCGCCCCACCGGCTTCTTGTAATGCGAAGATCAGAGGAATGGGCCAGCCAATTGATAGTAGGCCTCCAACACTATCAAGAGAGCGAACTCGTTCCGAGTTTGACTTGCCGTCTTTGAGAGTTGGCATGGAGAAAAAGAGCAAAACAATGGCGATTGCCACGATTGGTCCGCTATGAGGTCTATTAGCATGCGCGATATAAAGAGCCCACGAGCGCGTAGGTGGCACTTACTTGATGAAGAAAATCCATCTCCATGTCGTTCGGTCAGAAATTATCCCACCGAACAAGGGTCCCAGCAAGTTCGCCATGGCAAAGACTGAGGAGATGATACCGGAGTAGAATCCAATCTTATCAGGACTAACGAGTTTCATAATGGTAACGAACGTCAATGAGTATAGCCCAGAACCACCAATTCCTTGGAAAGCTCGAAATACAATCCTACATAGTCAGCCACTGTTTCTCGTTTCCGTTTGATTTTCAAACTTACAATTGAACCATAGTTTGTGCTGATCCACATGCCATGGAGAAAATCAAGAATATGATCGCGCTTGTTAGCATGAGGATCTTGAGTCCCCAGACATCAGACAACTTTGCCGTGATCATCAAGAAGGCTATAAGCATTAGCGCAAGCCTATAATGGTAAAAGTTGAGAATGCCTTACAATTGTATGTCAAAAGGTAGGCGGTGACAAGCCATGTCGCTTGCTCCAAGGCGTTGAAGCCGCTGGAAATTTTGATCAAAGCCGTTGTTACAATGGTGGTGTCGAGGGCAGAGATGAATAGGCAGAACCATAGTCCAGCAATGATGGTATGCAACCTCGCCTGACTAATACTGGATATGACTGAGGCTGTTGCCGTCGCGGGAGGGGCCTCGCTGACGGCTTTGGTCTTGTCAGCGTCGGCCATGGTCACAGATCTGGTGTTGAGAGGTGTTGTCCAGTCCCCGCCAGTAATATAGTAGGGTCAGAGCTGCACGTGTCGGGGGCGGCAGTAGATTGAGGCACCGTGAGGGCTAAATCGGTTCGTCGACTGAATCCTCCTCCGCTCCTGCCCCATAGAATCCGTCGCCGACGATGCAATTGACAATTGAAAGACTCCAATGATGAGAGTCAATGAGGCATCCTGGCGTGACATGATTACGTCGGTCCCTATTCCACGATGTGGCTGGACTGAAGGATTTCAAGCCTGCCTCGGCCTAACAAGACACGGACTGGCCTTAGCGAAGCACCCATTTCGGCAACCCATTGTCGAAACTGTTGGTGATTGACGTTGACTTTGACGCGTTGAGACCTCCTACATCGACGAGAACGATGCGCATAGCGACTCGCATGCGGAGTGCATTATGGGGTGAGTGCTCCCAGGCGCATTCATTCACCTCATGGCCTTCCGCCGCAACCTGCCTGCTCACGGATCATACTATGGATTCGCAGTTGGGAACACACCACTGTGGATCTTGAGCAATTGATGCAGAAGGATGCAACAGTAGTGGCCTTCTAACACATAGAAGGCGGAAAGATGGAACGACCAACTGCCCGTGGAGCGGGAGCGGGAACGGATCGGCGACGGCATCGAAGGTGGCCGTCAGAAGGTGAGGCAGTCCGTGAAGCAGCCTTTACAATCACCCGTCGCTCTGAATTGCGTTCAGTTGTTGCAGAGTGTTGCAAGCTTTGATGTAATGGCCGAGGGGAAGGCGCGTGGGACGCGCTCTCGTCGCGTGCCTTCCTCGTTGACGTCAATCTTCACCGCGCCCAGTGTGCCTTCCACGTCGGGCAGTCCCTTTCTTTTGCTCTTCAGTCCCTCATTCACTGCACTCTCAATTTCTCCCCACATGCCTCCCCACCATCGGCTAGCATCATGACCGCCGAAGCCTTTGACGCCGTGCTCGCCGAGCCAGACAGCAGCGCAGCCCAGTCGCGGCTTCATGGGCTGGTCACGGCCAGAAATTACAATGGAATCACGCTCCCTGCTGTTGCCGGACGCTACCTGCACGCGTTCTGCGATGTCACCTCGTCATCGCTTCGCAGGAGATGGGTGGGAATAGCATTGGCAGGAATGCTGGCCGCGTCGCGCAAGGTTCCTCAGCACCTCGCAGGGCTCCATGGGGACTTGCATGCCGTTGGAGATGTTATCCTCAGCAGTACTCAGAGCGAAGAGATCAAAATCATTGCAGGCATTGTTTTGCGACAATGTCGGGAACGAGGCATCACATACAACCATTTCTGGAGCTCCGACAAGGTCAGGAAGAGCATTCCCAACTTCCCAGAGCGCTCTGGACCTCGATGGATGTCCGACTTCCAAAAGTTCCTGGATCAATTGGGTCATCTCGCGCTTGTCAGCACAAGCACTGATCCTTCCATCATATATCCCATCTCCATCGTTGCCTCAGATGGCTTCCGTTGGCGGGATCCAAACGACAGTCTGCCAATTGCACTGATTCAGGAAGGCATGTTGACCGTCATTGCGCCAGATGAGGCACTTCAAGATGTACAGTTCGTCGACATCCCAATCAGCCGAATCCAGAGCGTGCTTTGCCAGCCTTCGACTCTGCACAACTCCCAGGCACTAGTATCAGAGCACGAGCCATGGGATATCGTTCTCTCGCTTCAAGCAAGACCTTGGAGCTATCGCCTAAATACATTGAGGCGGGCGGGAACCGATATCACAATCCTGTTTGCACATGCACTAGATGCAAGGGAGTGGGAGGCATCCATCAAAGAGTGCCAGGTGCTGTATGAAAAGTCTCGGGAACCTGATATCTCCAAGGGCCACAGCAATATGTCTAGTAGCTCATGGGTCGATGGGGGTCTATCCTCACCATCCGCAAAGCTACGCAAATCCGGAATCCAGTCGATGGAGCATAAGAGTGCTACCCAACATCAACCTCTTACTCAAAATCAACACTCAGACCACACTGAACGTCGCAGCCTTCACAATCCCAGAGGCGAATTACGCACGGAGCAATCCAATTTGGTCAGAGAAGTTGCTGGCACTGCACGATCACGCCGTTCACGGCCCACCAACGGGTCAGCCACAACAGAAATTACGAAGACGAATGACCAAGACTACATCGAAGCGAGGCAACGAGAAGATCGTATACAACCGTCATCAACGTCAAAGGATTTGACATCGTTGCGGCAGTTCGACATTCCAGACCATTCGGTTTCGCCAGACTCAGCAAGCGTACGTGGTCGCATCACTGCACCCGAGCACGAAGTATCATTGCATTCCCCGTCAAAGGAACCAGCACGCGGCAATGGAAAGCTCCCAAAGATATCTCAGGCTACAAAATTGAAAGCCTACAAGCAGCTACCCGAAAAGCAAGCACCCAGCAGCGTTACCAAACAGCAGGCAGCGTCGACGAAGGTAGTTAAAAGAGCTGTGGCAGCTACCGCAGTCAAACCCGTATCAAAACTACAGAAGCAATGGCCAAGGTCAAGTCAACCCCGCGACAGTAGTGCGGGAAGCACTCGATCACAAGTCAAGCGTAAAGCAGGGGATGACGACGAGGAATACGTTCCGGACGACGCACGATCAGGTCGTCGGACTAAGAAGCGACAAAAGAATGCAACTAAGACAACAGCTGCTAAAAGACCCATTGCAGCACCACGTGGACGTGAGCTAATCACTGGGTCGGGCACCGTTGTTCCTACGCCGAACTCCAGACCAGTTTGGCAGCATGCTGTCGACGGACGAAACCTCGAGCAACAGAAGGCCTCAAGTCTGCAAATGCACAATGACACACCTCACCCAAAACAGTCTTCTCGTCACTCCTTGATTACAGGGCTTCTCAGTGAGCAATTGCCACCCAAACCTACGACCTTGTCGAACATGCGCCCTGGAGAGCATCCAGCGCGAGTAGCAAAAGATGTCTCCAAGTCCCCAAGTCAGGTTGACCAGCCTATTCCACACTTTAAGCGGCCCCAAACCCCGGGTGACATGCAAATACGTTCAAACTTCGTGCTTCCCACGACGCATGTGATGCGAGGGAGCAAAGATGATTCCAATCGAGAGCAGCAAGCCACATTCATTGAGATTTTATCTAGCAATAGCAAGCCCGTTCCTGCATCACCAAACGCGGATTCTAGTGCCATATCTGGTCATGCTGATTGTAATGAAATCGTCATCGAAAAAGAGAAGGGTGATTGGCAGACCGCGCAGAGCGACCCATTCAATCGGCGGAGTAGTAATCCAAATTCCACGGCATTCATGCGCCGCCTAACAGGAGAAGATCCAACGAACAATATTCATGTATCGGAGGATCTGTCTTCCTACGGTGCGTTACCGGTAGGGAGCACGCCTGTGACTGTTCCCGCTCTGGAACCCACTCATATTCCATCGAGCCCTCCGCTAGCTCCCAGGTATACGCCATCAACGGGAAAGTTCAACGAGCTCCCAATGGCTCATGGTCGTGCCGAGGAGCGTGTTATGTCGAAAATGAAGTTTCCTGAGGATGGTGTTCACGTCAAAACCCAAAGAAATGCCCCACGGCTCGCAATCGAAATGCTCAAATCGAATGAAGCCATCAACGCACCCAATACACGGCCATGCAGGAATACTGCGGATGTTCAGGCATTGGGTACCAATGCGGCAAGAGCCATAGATCCAGTTCGCACCTATATCAAGAAACAAGCGACCCAATCCGTACGCACGGCGGCAAAAGGAGCTGTGGAAGGGAAGGATGCCAGAAATGGTCCTCCAGAGCGGATTGCTGATATCGCGCAAACAGTTCCCACGATTCACGGTCACGAAGATTTGCATACAGAAGGTGAGACAACTCTCGCAGGAGATGCCAAGTTCGAGCAACCGTTTCTCGAGCCTAAAGCCTCTCCAATCCACTTCCGCTCATCTCCACCTGTCATCGGTTCACTGGGTAGCCGTAGCTCCACATCCGCGGAGGTTGAGGCTCCATCTCCATCTCCACTACCAACGTCCGAGGCAGAGTTGATGAATTGGGAGGCCAGTCTTAAGTCCCATCAGCGTTCGTTATATGATTCAATCATCCGAGTCTCGAAACGAGCCATTCAGCGGATAGTCGATAGTGAAACCGCTGTGACTGACATTGTAGAGGTATTTGAAAAGGATGCCGAACACGTGTTGAGATCCTTGCTGCAGGAACAGCACCGTGAATACAACCACGTCTTTGGGTCGATGGAAAACAAAACAAAGCAACTTAAGCGTGAACTCGAAGTTACTGCCGGGCGGTTGAAGGAGGATCGAAGGCGTTTCAAAGTAGTGGTGTAGCTTTGTGGAATCAAGGTCTATGTAACACCGAACATCTATTACGAGATTCACTGTGTAGGTAGAGCTGCACACAATGATACGGCCCGTGATAAGACTTGATGGCCATATTGTAACTCACATTGTGCTCGGAATCAACTATGAGAATATCCAGTATTTAGTCATTACGTATGATCAAAACAAAGTTCGCACATTAATGCGAAACAAACTGAACCAAAAAGATAACATTATTCCATCATACCAAACCGACTAGTTCAGATACACCATGTGTAAGTAGTACCTACCAGCCATGTTTAAGCCCCATGAGGTACCATACCATCGGAGTCTCAACTCGCAAGCAAGTCTACGCGCTGTAAACCCACTCAATTTCCGGTTCTGACGACTAGAAGGAGGTGATTGCTCTTCTCACCCTTTTGTATCCTTCTCCATCCAAACTCAAACGGGTTCGTATCGTACACAGTAGAGCTAACAATGCCTCGGGCGGCTAGAACGAAACATGCCAAGGATGGAGCGAGGTGTTCACGTCGAAGATATCATCCCTATGCAAGGCCGGCAGCCGAAGCCGAGCAAAAGGACAATGACCAGTCTGAAAACTTTCGAACTCCCTCAGCCTCTTTCCTGGGTCTACCCCGGGAAATAAGGAACATGATCTATCACGAGGTGTGAAGATCAAAACCGGGGTTCAAAGTCGGGTTACTAGCCAACGGTGCCCGTCACCACTTCAAAGTATCGTACGAGTGTAAAGAACTTGAGCCTGGCAATACCGTGGCACGCAGGGCCAACGGAACCATGACCAAGAAACCTTCTCCTTGGATTCTTGCGAATAAGCAGATATTTGCAGAATCCGTCGAGCAGTTCAATCTCTTTGCTACATGGCAAACATGGGGCTGGACTCAATTGAAACACAACCATCAACTTGTACGCACGAACTCGTTCAGCGCACAGAGCTTACGTTTCCAGCAGATGTTCTCGCCCAAGAACGCGTACACCATTCGCAGCCTTGACATTGGCCTCGTCATGGCATACCACACTGAACTCAGCCAAGACAACACCCCACAGGTACGTCTCCAGATTTGCCCGCCGTTCTTGGACTTACTTCAGGGCACACGACCGCAGCTGAGCCTGCTGAAGACACTCAAGCGTCTCAATTTCAGGATTTATGGGTTTGCGGGAGTAGGGCAGCGTTTGGTATGTCCCAGTGTCGTTGTCGATATGCAACCGCTGACACGCTTACATGCCCCAGACCTACCGATTCTAGCGTTCAACTTTCATATATGTGAAGGGTATCGGAACGATTTGAATCTGGTAACAGAAATTGTTCGGGCATTATCGACAGCGGGAGAGGAGACCATGGGGGGTGGGATGATGGTAGAGGCGGGTTATTTGCCTGATGATGGGATACCGTGGCAGATGGAGATGAGGTTCACGCGGCGGTGATTCAGCTCTTCATGTGCTAGCGGACAATTCTGGTAGAGACGAACGAATAAAAGTGGAACGTTTTCAACGAGATTGATTTTTTCCTGACCTGATTTTCGAATTGAGTGAGTGAGTGTCAATATGAAGGTGTGTTTGTAACATGCGAATTACATCTCCTTTTTGGAAAAGATGATATACGCTCGATCTATCTCAAGGAAAGCTATACTAGGAGAGTTGTTAGAGCGTTCTGCAATGAAACGCAATGTTTCATTGTACCGCGTCTTGACATACAACCGTTGAAACCAATTATAGGATGAACATTGATGAAGGGTATGGTAATTCTCACCACCCACGGCCCGTGAGTCTCTTTTATGTCTACAGAGATCGCTTGCTATTCAACCCTGCACAAAATCGATTGTTTGCAATGGTAAGCAAGACCAAGCGACTATACTGCGGCTTCCGGCTCCCAACCTACAAACTTGATCCATTATGTTATCACATCAAACATTCCCTGTCCCACTTTCCAACTACCTACTGCGTTTTGCTCTTGCCCAAGACTTCGTCCTTGCTTGCCTGAAAGGCGTTAGGATGTACTCTTGCGTTGTGGGTCTGCATCTCAGTTTTATACACCCCCCACCCTTACCGGATATGAGTCCCGGTCTAGGCTTGGGACCACATGGCAAGATATGTTGGACTACCAGGTAAGCCCATGTATTACTGGATTGTCAAACCATGTACGACATGGATCACGAAGCTTTGGGAAACGTGGTGTAGCAGGGTCTTTGATGTTTTGCTCGTGCTTCGCAGGATTCCAGACCGGGGTGCAAGCGCTTCAAGGAGCTAGACACGGAAGCTGGGTAATGCTGACTAGGATACCGGCGCACTGCGTGGGTGTGGCAATCTTGGCACGCGTTGATGCCAACCAGGTACCAAAAGCGGAAAGGCAATGATCATGGTCATGCCATCGATCCCAAGCTGCTGTGGAGCTTCAACCCTAGATCTTCGCCAACTCCCTCCTCCTCCTCTGCATGATGAATGTATGCATCCATATCTACTCATGCTGCTCTCTATACACTCGTAGCGAAGCACATCGAAGCGCAGCTCACACAGAATTGAAGGTATTTCCGCGGTCATCAGATAAGGCCTCTTGGCTCCCCTCTCAGTCGTCGCCAAGGGCTTGGAGGGAGGGGCAACTGCCGGCGCTCTCCAATCATCAGAGGGGAGGTTGTCGACCACCACAAAGGATTGTAAAAGATGTGCAGAGGCGGGGTGTCGCCGACGGCCCAGAAACCAGGCGATGGACCGGAAGTAACCTGAGCACATGGTAGCCTGTGTCTATAAAGCGGCCTTTGTCCCAGCGGCTTGGGTGTTTGGTACAGTGATAGCCATCTGCAAAAATGTCTCTCAAAGCGTTGACTGCAATTGTTGCTTTGCTCGCGCCTGTCCAGGCTGAGACCATTCTTGGTGTGACTGTCTTCACTCGTCATGGTGACCGTACGATGTATTCGCCCTCCGTAGTTGTCATGTACTGACCGTGCAAGGAACTTCGAAGCATTACAAAGGATACAACCTGACCAATCTTGGTTTCCAACAGAACCACGATGTTGGCGCCTCATACCGCAGCATCTACATCTCCTCGGACTCTGAGAAGCAGATCCGTGGCATCTCCGAGAACAAGGGTCTGAACTCGCAGCTTTACGCCTCGGCACCCGATCAGGCTGTGTTGCTCAACACAGCTACTGCATTCCTTCAGGGTCTGTATCCTCCCATGCAGGGACTTAGCCCAGGTGCTGGAATCCAGACTCTGAACAATGGTGATGAGATCTCGGCACCACTCGAGGGCTACCAGTACCTTGTTCTCCATGGCGAGAACGACGACAGCCCTGATACAATCTGGCTCAAGGGTGATGAGGAATGCCCCACCGTCACTTCCTCCATCAAGAGCTTCAAGAACAGCACCGTCTTCAAGCAGCGCGTTGAGGAGACCAAGTCGTTTTACCAGACATTCTGGGAGGATATGCGCAGCGTCTATGACTACCAAGAGTCGAACATGACCTACGCCAACGCGTACGACATCTTCGATCTCTTGAATGTCGCTTCTATCCACAACGCATCCTCTATCAACTCTACCACCCCAGAGCAGCTTGATCAGCTCCGTTTCCTCGCTGACAGCGCTGAATTCGGCATGGCCTACGACACCAATGACAAGGCACGATCAATTGGAGGCCAGACCTTTGCAGGTGGTATCCTTGCTCAATTGAAGTCCATCGTTTCCTCCAAGGCCAAGGTCAAGTTCTCCCTGCTGGCCGGTAGCTACGATACTTTCCAATCTTTCTTCGGCCTTAGCAACTTGACCTCCGTTTCACCCGACTTCTACGGCCTTCCGCATTACGCTTCAACTATGGCCTTTGAGATTTTCACCCAGGAGAACGTCACTGATTTCCCATCCGTTGACTCCCTGCGTGTAAGATTCTTGTTCCGAAATGGCTCGACTGCTGGCGATGAGCCAAGGGCATTCCCATTGTTCGGTAACTCTGATGAGTCTATGCCATACAATGACTTCGTCTCAAAGATGGAGAGCCTTTCCATTACTTCTGCGGAGAAGTGGTGCGGCATCTGCGGAAGTGACACGCTCTTCTGCGAGGCCTACAGTGCACGTACCGCAAACGCAGCCCCAACCAACCAGTCAAGCGGCGGAGGAATGTCCAACGCCGTTGCAGGTGTCATTGGAGCGATGGTCACTCTTGGTGTTGTTGCTCTTATTGGTGCTGTTGCATTCTTTGTGTTGAGGAGGAAGAAGACCCAACCCGCCGCCGTTGCGAACGCTGCTGAGAAAGGCAGCAACCGCAGTGGAAGCGACAGTGTGTAAGGATTATCGTATTCCGTAGATGTGTGGTGATGTTTGGCAGTAATGAATTATGATTGAAGTAATTTGACCTGGACGTGGATCAGGAAAGGAGGATTATAAGCCATACTTTGGAAGCTAACGCATTCATACCTGTATTTAAAGAATAATTTAATCTCCTTCAACCAGAGCCAGAATTGTATCTGTAGACGTGAACGTATACTATCTCTTCTCCCACTTCGACGTCACCCGGTAGCGGATAGGCGAATTTTTGGGTTTCTCGAAATCCCGCTGCTAACATGAGATCAAAGAAGACCCCTTCACTAGAATGTCGCATTTTCATTGCAATGGCAACAATGAGTTTGGGGGACACTGTGGCTAATCTGCGGATTGTGTTTACGAGCGCCGGACTGTATTGGTGAGTTCTTTGTCATCCCACTCTAGGTCCTTCGGGGCTTACCTGCTGTCTGCATTATATGTGCAATCAGCTGCAAGCACGAGATCTAATGGCCTGGCTGGGGATAGCAGATTCTCGGGGAGTTCAACTTCCCAGTCTAGCTCTTGGAATTGCAATGTGGAACGATCCAACGTGTTCGTTTCTTTGATATTTCGCTCGATGATCTCCTGTGCTTCAGGGAGATCGGTAAGGAGTACCTGTGCTCCTTGATTGATTTGGGAGAGCGAAATGCCTACGATTCCGCATCCGGTCCCGAGTTCTAGCGCTTGCAGGGTAGTCTTTCGTGGAAGTGGGAAAAGAGCAGAGTCGGGCTTTTGTTGAGGATGCAAAAGCTCTTTGAGGTGGCATGAGAGAGTGATTCCGGCGTCCCTGTACTCATGAATATCTACTTGGGCATGAAGGCAGGAGTGCGACGGTACTCACCACAGGTGCCGTGCAATGCTCTCCCCAGTCTCCTCCCAAATGCTTAAATGTTGATCTCGGGCAACTGTGAAGCGTCTTTCGACCAATTTCACGGCTTCTACTGAAACACTAAATTCCGCGCTCCATGCAGAGACTATCCCTCGGTGGCCGTCGTCGGAAAGTCTTTCATACTCATCGTGCCTTGCTTTGGGCTCGACTCCAACTCTCAAGCGCAGGCTGGATGATGCAAGAGCTTTCGGCAAGGGAAACGTGACAGGGAGACTTCTCGTGCCGCTTGTCCAATGTACAGTCCTCCATATCAGAAGTTGCTCAGGGGCCTTGGCCGAGAGCAGTTCTGCGAACAATTCGACATCGTAGGGGAGAAAAGAATCCCCGAGGTCTGATGTAATGGTGATGAGACTGTACACCTCGCTTCTGCCCGTCTTCCCATTGGCAACGACCCGTGGAGTCTTGAGGAAGCGAATATAGCGCATGGGTGGTGTTGTGTGGAGGGCCGCTGGTAGCGAATAAGACGAAGGGGAAACGCTAAGCAGCGTTGACGGCAGCCGGCCAGGGTGAATGTGGGGGGCACCCGCACGGGCTCGGGCTGGGGCTGGGAAACGGTTGGCCACACCCACACCAGCCCCAGCCCCGTCACCGTCACCGTTGAGCCTGCATCGCGACGACAAACACATGCGCCCGCCTGTCCACCGCTTGACCCCAATGCGCCGCCGCCTCGCAGCGCATCTCCGCTGCACCACATAGCCCCTCCCCAGCCCCACCGCTGTCGAGGCGCCCGCGGCCATGTACCGCCGCAGCGACCCGCGCTGGAACCGCACCATCCAGCACATCACTGAGAACATCGAGCACGCAAACGAGTCGGCTCAGGAGAACATCTACAGCTTCACCCAGCGCTTCGTCACCCCCTGCTTTGCCTCCCTCGCCGACTGCGTCAACGTCTGCACCGCGCCATGCTTCCCGGCGCACAACGACCGCCGCCGCCATCGAGGACGAGCGCGGGGCGGGGCCGAGGTCAGCTTCGACTTCTACGATGACTGGGAAGACGACGAGAACGACGGCCTGCTCGGCTGGGGGACGGACAATCTCGACCGCTTTCTTGGGGGAGCCAGCACCTATGGCACCACGGCGCAGCCAGGCCGGCAGCGGGCCATGAGCTACGGCCAACGCAATCGCGACCCGAGATATGACACTGCCAGACGGAAGAGCACCACCCTGGCCCGAGATGGCACTCCAGATCCCACCATCATCCCCAGCTCGTCCTATTTTGGCTTCCTGGGAAGGCTCCCTTTCAAGATCGGACGCAAAGGACTGCGCTACAAGCCGTCGGCAGCGGACTTGACGGAGCATCCTGGAGCAGCACGCATAAGCCTCGAGGAAGAGCATCCTTTGATTGAGGAAAGCGACGAGGAGGATGCAGACCGGAACGAGATCAAACGGCATCGCAGACAGAGGAGTGACACCCACACTTCAGGACACACCACAGACTCGTTAAGCTCCAGAGGCGACATCTTCCCAAGCGAGGATGAACTCGAGGATGCAGTACCTTTAGACGACGAGTTCACCATAGCACTTGAACGTCGGACAACCGGCCAGTGGAACGACGACAGTAACAGCAGCAATGTGGCTCGCTCTGGGAAGAGCAAGAGGCCCTCGGGGTCACGCGTGTCTTCGCGTACAGTATCGTCACGAAACCCTAGTAATTCTGGTCATCGAAGTAATGAGGATACGAGCATGCAGCGTTCCGCATCAGGGACCATCCAAGAATTTCCAACGCTAGATGAGCTACAGAAGGAAGAAGAGCGACTCCGCATGGACGAGGAAGCAGAAGTGCAACGCAAACGACAAGACGCGCAGCATCTCGCCGTCAAGCGTGGTTTAGCTCCAGAACAGCAGCAATCGAACTTGTCAACCAAGTCCAACACCCCGCGCTCACCTTCGCCACAACCACCTGCACAGATGAGCACAGTGCACTCCACCGTTTCCCCTTTACTGAGATCTCCTGCCAGTGAGACAGCACCTACTCTCGATTCAACGCCTTTTCCTGGCTATCTAGACCCTCAAACAAGGCCTGATAGCAGCTCGTTCTATGTCGACGAGTCGGACTACTCGAGCCTGGCGCCTACCCCGAATCGGCCGCTCTCACTGAAAGATCAACCTATAGATATTCCACAGGAGGATGCTACTTTTATCCCAGCACGGTTACCGCATTTTGGACCCTGAAAGGGTGGAGAGGAGACGGATATTTTTTTCTGATGATTCACGGCGACGTAATGAAGCTGGATGTATGTACGAGTCGCAAGGCGTTATTCATTTTTTAGTTACCTTTCAACAGGAATTCAGCGATTAGATGAGTGAGGCATGTACCGGGCGATCCATTAGATTTCTGTATGATATTGTAGTCCAATACTTTAGATCTAATGACATTAAGATCCCATATTTCCAAAGGTAACCTGCTTCTTCGTGAAGCCCTGATAAATCTCGTCCAAGATACCCCTCTTCCGCTTCTTGCCTTCCTCCCTATCCTCCTTCTCCTCTTCCTCTTCGGCGTCAAGCTCTGCGTCATCTTCTGTACGCGGTTTCCAAGCTGTTATACTGCCGTCTGCGTGTGAAGAATACATTTCGACCTCATGCGGTCGCCATGCCAAAGATGTGATCCTGTCTTTGGCGTTGCGCTGATCTTTCCCGTTAGCAGTAGCTGGGACGTGGTTTGGCTGTTGAGGCAGCGAGCGTTTGAGACGCCGGAAGAGCTTGCCGTCAAAGAGCTCGTAAGCTAAGATCTCATGCTGATTGGGATAGAACATTATATCTCCTCTCGGCTGGAGGTTTTGTATTGGAGCTAGAACAGGGATGTTGGGTGCAAGCCCGGAGTTCTTGACCATGGGACCAAAGTTCGCAAGTGTATTGGCGCCAGTATCTGTGTCCCAAACACGAATCCGTTGATCGTGACCGCAGGTAACAAGGTGGTGTCCGTCCTCGGTCCAGACAATGCCATTTACAGGGCCCCTGTGTGCTTGTCCGTTCTTCGAGTTGCGCGAGAAAGATGACGTTGTCTTTCCAAGCACACCAGTCGAATCTTCGAGGTCGAGCACACCCAGCTCACCTACGCTCCGGCGAATATCCCAAAATCGCACGGTACCATCTGTAGCGCCGCTGACAAGAATATGCTCGCGCACAGGACTCCATGCTGTAGAGAGTATCGCGCCCGAATGGCCTGCCAAACTGTGGGTATTTGCACCAGAACGCAGATCAATTAACCGAACGTTTGGATGCTGCGTGGCGCATGCGACCAAGAGGTGAGACGCGATAGGCGAGAGTGCAATGTTGTACACGACTGAATCGAGATCGAAGGAGGCGGACGGTACAAGTGTTTCGCTTGAATAGATCTTGACCGTGTGATCGTAGTTCGATGTGAGAAAGGCTAGGGAGTCGAACGGATAGAACTGAATCTGCGTGATACCTAATTTGTGTTCCTCGCTCGTCTTCTGCACTTTCTCCAACGGCAAATGCGTTTCTCCCGCTTCAGTCGCGTGCGCTTCAGCTTCAAGGTCCCAGATCGCAACGCTCGAATCTGCACCAGCTGATAACAGATATCGTCCCTCGAATTTGTCGATTGTCAGCGCGTTCACGCCAGATATATGCGCCGGAATGCGCTCGTGAGGGTCATCATCAGGCGGTAGATGATGACTGAAGTTCAAGGCGAAAGGTTGCAACGCGTAGGTGAGACGTGAACATATCGATCGTTTGATGACATGGTTGGGAATGAGGCCGTAAGCGCGGTCGAGCAGGTTGTGGTTTTGCATGTGCGACTACATGCTTTGATGCTGGAGTCATCAGGATACAGAAGAGATATGACGTTGCCGCCTGGAGATGGAGCTAGCGCCAGGGATTATGTAATACATTCACGATCATCCGAAGTAAACCTGACTTTTGACACGACAGCATCCAATTATCAATGAGAAGATGGCAGCGCAGGGGAATGAGCGGAAGGCTCTGAAAGAATCAGACACAGAGATGCCTAGCGGCGACGAACCCTATTCAGCGAAAGAGCTATCAAAAATTCGACAACGTCAAGCAAACGTATATGATGCTGTTGCTGGTACGATGATCCTTGCAAATGCACAAAGGATCTTATCTAACAATTGCATAGGTAGAGTGACTCAAGCCGGTCTAATCGGCAATGTGCTGGATGCGAAGGCATCGAAACAACCCTTGCGGCCAGATGAGGTTCTCTTCAAGCAAGCCAATGCACCACTGCGTTACGAGGAGACCGATCAATACTACGCTCATAGAAATCTATCGCCAGATCAGCAACTTCCGAGCGGCGACCTTTTAAGCGCAACTCATGCATACATCTCAAAATTATATTCACGTACCCACGAGCATGGGGCTCAGAGGGTGTGGAAGTGTATGGACGAGACTGCGTTAATCGCGTTCGGCATCTTAATCGAAGAGACGGCAAGGGAACTACTCGGGGAGACTGGTGACTTCGCCTTTACCGAAGCAGCTGAGGAAGATGAGAGCGAAGATGCAGTACCAAGCGACGAGGAAGACAGTGAAAATGTGAAGAGACCTGTTTCAATGGCAAATAAGGAACGCTCCACTTCATGGTCCTCCTCTAGTGATGGATCACGGTATAGCACGGATGAGTCGGATTAGAAGCCACGACGATGAATAGCAAACTGCAAAGTAAGGCACAGTTGTCTGGAGCCGAAATGTTGTGTGGTATGAGTCCTTTACGAGACGTACTTGCCTTCCCATCAGCTTTAGGTAAGCGTAGGGTCTGGTGGAAGGAACGCCCCAGACACCAGGCAGGATCTTCATTTATTGCATCACCTCATTGCACTCCTCAGTGCCTGATCTCGACTCCCAATCCTTGGGCCACATCAGCATGGTAAGTTGATTGGCATTCACTGCGTGGGTGCGGCTAATCAGTTTCAAGGCTCCCAAAATCCAGCCCAACCCGCAAAAGGCCGCCACCATTCTTGCATGGTTTCACAAAACCGCCCAAGCCCACAGCATCAAGGACCTTGAAAAGACCCTCCCGCAGGTCTCAGGCGTCAATGGCATGCAAGTAAAAGACTACCTTCAAGCGCTCTCAGATGAGAACAAGATCCGTGTCGAGAAAATCGGCAGCGGCAACTGGTACTGGAGCTTCCCAAGTGACGAGAAGAAGACAACGCAAGCAGCACTGGACAAGGCGCAGGAAGAGTACGACAAGGCCGACCGTGCTGTCCAAGAGCTTCAGGGAAAAGTGGATGAGGCAGGAGCAGCCCGGGCGGAAGACGACGAGATGCTCATGGGAACCGGTGAGTTCAAAAGATGCCACTCCAGGTCTTTGGTTAATGAATACAGGAGGCAGCCGCAAGTCACTTGTTGCAAAACACGATACCTTGACCAAAGACCTCGACCAGCTCCGAACCGAGTTAGCGGCCTACAGCGAACAAGACCCTGTGGAGATGGAGAGGAAGGTAGGCGAGACGCAGCAGTTTCGAGAAAATGCAGAGAAGTTCTCCGACCAAATTCTTTCTATGGAAGGATGGCTCAGAGACAAGATGAGTGGCAATGCGGAAGCGATTTCAGATACGCTGAAGTCATTCTATGGCGACGAATTCGACGACGAGGAAGGTGGTTTACGTGAGCTCGCGTAAGTGTTTCGATGGCAAATCTAGATGTTTCTACCTACACGACATGTATGTTGTGGCATCTAGGTACATGGTGTCTGCCAGCATGCTCGGGACATGTCCACTGTTCGAACAGTACCAGACGTTGAATTAGGAGTAAACCGTAGCATCTAATCTAGCGGGTGAAATATTTTCTGCATTTTCACGAAGAAAAGAGTAGCGTAGCATGGCAAAGGGCGCTCCCTGAATGAATCATTTCGCATCATGCACTCCGCCACATCTAGTCCCTCGAATTGAAGCCTGAGTCACAATGTACATGTTCCATGACTGATGCGGTGCTGCGCCTGACAGTTGAGCCTCGTCTGCGGCTTGCGCATGGGCCACGGACAGCTTTCATTCGCTAGCGGGACGTCCGCTTTCACTAATTGTCCGCCGAACACGCACCTTAACTAGCTGGCCTGGCTGTCTGCTCGTCCGTTTCGCTTCGACTGTATTTATTTCTCCTTCTTTGTATCTCTGGACACCTTCGTTGCCTGCACATACCTAGCTACAAAGCAAACGAACAAATTTCGATACCCCGCCATGGCTACAACGGGGGACCTTGGCAGCTCGACTGGAGCTTCGGAGAATACTCAAGTGCCTGCCAGCCCACAACGACGCGGAGGAAGGGGCAGGGGACGTGGTGGAAGGGGTGCGCATGCTGGCGCTGAAGATGCGCACGACCACCAAAGCACAAGGGGGCGAGGACGAGGAGGCCCACAATCTCGCGGCCGTGGCCGTGGGAACAGAGACGGAGGGGGAGGTCGTCACAATCAAGAAAAGGGCAAGGCGCCTGCGGCCGAGACAAGTGCAAATGCCCAGAATGCAGCTACTGTTGCAAAGCCTACCACAATATCACCAGAGGACGACGAGGACCCAGATGCCGAAGTCTGCTTTATTTGCGCCTCCACCGTCCAGCACACCGCAATCGCGCCTTGTAACCACCGTTCATGCCATATCTGCTCCATTCGGATGAGAGCTCTCTACAAAACAAAGGCTTGCGCGCACTGCCGAACAGAGTCGGACCACGTCATCCTCACCGATAATCCGGAGAAGAACTACGAGGACTTCTCAGCGACAGACTACTTCAAGACCGATGATAACTTGGGTATACATTTCGAGAATCCCGGTGTACTTGACGATACAAGGTTATTGCTCCAATATAATTGTCCAGATGGCGAATGCGATGTTGCTTGCTTGGGCTGGCCAGACCTATACCGTCATGTTAAGACGGCACACGGCAAAGTCATGTGGTATGTTTTCACGTAGTCCATTTTCCAGAGCATGTGAACTTGCAACTAAAGTCTAAAAGTGGCCTTTGCACGAGAAATAAAAAGGTTTTCACTCACGAGCATGAGCTCTTCACCTTCGCAGAGCTCAAAAAGCACGAAAAGTTCGGCGACGACAACCCCGGTGCGATCGACCAAAGCGGCTTCAAGGGGCATCCCGAATGCGGCTTCTGCAGGGAGCGCTTCTACGGGGATGATGAGCTTTATTCTCACTGTCGAGACAAGCACGAGCGCTGCCACATTTGCGACCGTCTTGATGGGAGTAGAAAGCAACAGTACTACGTCAACTACGACTCACTTGAGGTCCACTTTCGAAAAGATCACTTTCTGTGCCCCGATCGAGAGTGTTTAGAGAAGAAGTTCGTCGTCTTCGACTCTGAAATGGACCTGAAGGCGCATCAAATCGAAACGCATCCAAATGGGCTCTCGAAAGACGCGTTGCGCGACGCCCGAAGGGTAGACATGTCGGGCTTTCAAATTCGGGCGCCACATGAACCAGAAGGTAGAAGAGATGATCGAAGAAGAGAAGGCGGTAGGGGCCGTGGCCGAGGACGAGATCCAAACGCGGAGCCCTTGCCGACCTCATCTGCGCAGCCTTTGAGCAGAGCTGAGCTTGCGTATCAGCGGCAGATGGAGGCGCAGAATTCACGGTCAGCGACTGGACGAATGTTTGGCGGACAACTTACCGCTCCTACTCCAGGCGAAGCATTTGCTGCCAGACCGTCGCCAAGTGCCACTGAGCCTCCCACTGTGACTGCGTCGCGTCCAAGTGCTGCGCCTGCGAATGTCACGAATGGTCTGGGTCAGCTGAACCTTAATGCTCAACCAGGGAATGCCATACCACAGACACCCCAAGATCTAGCTCGCCAAGTGCGTCATAACGCAGTAGTTCAGCGTGCATCTAACATGCTGCGTAATGATGAGCCTAAGTTGTCCGAGTTCCGAACACAAATCTCAGCATATCAAAACTCCAAGGTATCCGCGACGCAGCTCATCGACGGCTTCTTCAACTTGTTTGACAGCGATTCGAAGGAGCTTGGAAAGCTTGTCAAGGAGCTGGCAGACATTTTCGAGATAGCAGTGAAGCGTGAAGGGCTGCTTAAGGCGTGGAATGACTGGAAGGCCATTAATGAAGACTACCCATCCCTCCCAGGGTCCGTTCCTGGACTGCCTCTCGGTGGCGCTACGGCTCACGGAGGGTCGAGAGTGTTGAAGTTGAAGAGTTCTACTGCGCAGTCTTCACGGTCGTCGGCTAATCGACAAGCCAGTTGGTCTACAGCGTCCTCTAGCAGTATTTTCCCCGCCCTGTCGGCTCCATCCTCGGCTCGGATTGGAGCGAAGCCAGGCCAGACGCCCTGGGCGTCGTCATCATCAACAGCAAACCAACGTGCATCGCCCCTGCCTTCGCGCACTGCGTCTTCTACGAATATCAGCAGCAAGGCTAACACAGCTGATGCGTTCCCTGCGCTGCCAGCAGCACCCAAGCCGACCAGCACCATTTTCAGTCCTGGCTATACTGGCGTGGGGCTCCGACGGGACAATAATAGTGGGCGAAACACGCCAGTGAACACTGCATGGGGAGCGACGCCTGCAGGAAATAGTGGGACGAGCACGCCGGCTGTAGAGGAGGCTGGCGCGGCGGGGAAGAAGAAGGGAAACAAGAACAAGAAGCAGACGCTTTTCCAATGGGGCTGAGACGAAAGATGAATCTGCTTGAGGGCGCAAGGATGCGATATACCTTGATCCATATGGACGGAAGGAGGGAGTGAGCAGGACCATACCATAGGTTGTCTGAAAGTGCGAGGACAATCAGGCAAATTGGGCAGGGCAGCTATCGATGGAACACCCATGGTTGGGGCTTCAAGGGATGGTCTGACGCTCACCTCAACAACGAGGCCGAAACAATAAGACTATAAGTGTATATTATTGGCAGACAGCAAGAATGGACAACGTGGTCTTTCGAGCACATGACCTCGTGCAATGCAGCAGCATGTGCAAAACCTAAGTATGCATGTAGGATGGAGCTGCGAGAGTGAGACGGCTGCAGGAGGGAGGCCCGGCAACGCCATCAACCAAAGCGGCGGGAACCGCGCGCTAGCTCCCGCGACCCTTGCCGTGGGACAGGCGGGCGCTGGAAAAGGCGCCTCGAGCAGCTGATTAGTCGCGCAGCCTGCGATGTCCTGCAGTTGAGTTGCGCTGCGATTGATTAAGCTTAAAACCCGCGGGAGCCTATGTCGATAGCACCCGCCGATGGAGCGCAGAGGTTCCGTGGGCGGGCGGGCACACGTGTGGTATATCAGCAGGCGCATGCTGGCGGCGTCTTCTCTCGACGCTCGACTCTGCCCCCGTCCTTCTTTCTTTATTCCTCGCGGCCCGCGCTGCAGCTTGTTCTCGTCCGTTTTCGCTTCCGACGGCTCGCTTTGATCCCACCACCTACCACACATCGTGCAGCCCGCAACCTCGACTCGCCCTGCGACGTGGACCCGGACAGACGCGCCGTGCGACCGCCCACTTCCAACGTCTATTCCCGTCCCACGCCGCTGCGCTGCCTCTGACAAGCTGCGGCCACAGGCGACGACAGCGGCTGCAGCTGCTCACAGGCAATTTCCGTCCCCGCAGACCCCGGTCGCGCCTCTCGACCCCTCCAGCACACGCGCCGCTTGCACCTCGACCACCGCCAGTCCAGTCCACCAGGCACCCCGCTCGTCGCGAGCATCACGGCCACAGACGACTCGACGCAGGCCTGCAATTGTCCGCTCGCCGCCAAGCCCGCCGCCCGCCTGCCAGCAGACGTCCTAGCCTCACCGTCGCCCACTCTGCGCAGATCGCCCGTCAGCACTGCCGGCCGCCTCACGACCCCCAATGGCCAACATGTATCCGCACTCTCGCACGGCGCATCAGTATCCCGTTGCTGCCCCGCAACAGCCCAGGCCCGACGTTCCCCTCCCTCCTCCCCAGCATCTCCACGACTCAAGCACCATGATGCACATTCCACCCCACCAGCTCCCGCCACACGCTCAGCAGCAGCAACATCAACAGCCACCGCCTCCGCAGCACCAGCACCAGCAGACGTCGCCCCAGCAACTCCAGCAGCAGCAGACCGGCCCGGGCGGCCTCACCTACACCTCTGGCGACAATCCCGGCGACTTTGTCGGCCACCGCGATGGCAGGACCTACAAGTACCGCCCCAACTCTCCTGGTCTCGATCCTACCGCTAACACGGCCGCAGGTTACGCGTCGAGCAGCAGCCCGTAAGAGCCCGAATGTGCGGGTTTGGCGACAAGGTAAGACAGCTCCCACTTCTGCCCATCGCGCTGGTAACAGTACTGAGACATGTGGCCAATGACAGGATCGCCGCCCTATCACTCCACCACCCTGCATCCGCCTGATTGTCTGCGATGCCAAAACGGGCGCTGAGATTGACTTTAACGACGTCGATAGCACCTTCTTTGTTCTCATGGTCGATCTTTGGCACGAGGATGCCTCCCGAGCTGTCAACTTGGTGCGCCATAGCAGTGCTGCACCCACAGTGAGCATAAGTAGCAGCACTGTTACCTCGTACCCACCACCCCCTGAGCGTCCCATGTACATGCAGACTGCCATGGTGCCGCAGTACAACCAGTATGGCCAGCCCATGCGCCCTCCTGTTGATCCTTACGGTCACCCTGCCATGCCGTCCGGCTACTATGGGGCAACACCTGGATCCGCTGGCTATCCACAGTATGGTGGCACTCCTGGTTCTTACGGCCAAAATCCGGTTCAGGTGCCTATGGCTGTTGCTGCTCCCCCGATTAATCAGAATCACACCAGGAATCTCATTGGGATGAATGCTGTGAATGCTTGCAGGCTTAATGACCCTGATGGCAAGACTGGCTTTTGGTTCGTACTACAGGACCTGTCCGTCCGTACGGAGGGTACTTTCAGGTATGTTATCCTTTGCTGGGAGCTGGCGCAGTCTCACTAAGAAACGCAGATTGAAGCTAAGCATGTGCGATATTGGCACCGGCCAAGGCACCAACGCCCTCGTTTCCACTGGCAAATGTCCTATCCTAGCTAGTAGCTTCTCGGCTCCCTTCACTGTCTACTCGGCCAAAAAGTTCCCCGGTGTGATTGAAAGCACCCCACTAAGCAAGTGCTTTGCCCAGCAGGGCATCAAGATACCCATTCGCAAGGATGGCCCGAAAAACTTGAGCAATCAGGCCGAATTTGATGCCGATGAAATGTGATAGTACAAGAGCGGATCCTGGTTGCGACACATTAAAGTTCGACCAAGACTCTGGCCGATGTTAGATCAATTCCGCGAGGAGATCGTTCCCATGTGTTGCAATCAGCACATTGTGTTGTCTTCATTGCAAAAATACCGTATATCCGGCAAAAACTCTTACACTCATCTGTGGACATCCCACTAGTAGCTTTGTTGTCTTTCAGTGTACCTCTTTGGGGGTCACGGTATTTGGTTTCACGTACTTCGTTGGTGTTATTCTCGTCTTTAGGATAAGGGGCAATATTGTCCCTACGCGATGGCGTTTGGGAGCCGCTTGAAAACAGTGGCGCTTCTCTGGCGTAGGAGGCAGGCTTTGTGATTCACAAAAGCTTTCTACAGTCAAGTTTCGGATCGGATACTGTAAATCGGTGCTTGGATCATGACTTATTATTAATGGATGCAAATATTGTTGTAACTTAGAACGTGCTTGAGCTGTCAGTTCGAAACTTGGTTCTCAATAGGCCTCGACTGGTTAGATTTCAAGTATCCAAATGCTTCATTGCCCAGCACGTTGACCCTTCACTCGTGATCCTTACTCGAAGACTCAGTAGGTGGAATGTATCCATGTTGGTACCAGCTCCACACATTGAGCCCAATCTTCACACCACTCTTGACAGGTAAGCCAGCATGCCAACTCTCTGGATACCCTGACCCGTCACTGCGCATGTTCTCCCAAAATACCGCATTGCCTTTGATAGGCTTGAAAACGACTCCCTCATTCAGATCCATCTCCCTGGCGCTTCCTTGCGCTCCATTACTGTCCAGTTGAGAAGACGAATTATAAGCTTTTCGAGCATCACACTCGATAAACTTGCACCACTCTTCACCAAGGGGCTTTTCCAGCCTCGGAAAATGAGTCCCTCCCCCCGTACAATTCGCCTCCAGGTAGACCATAAAACTGCTCACTCTGCCGCTCGTCCGCGTCGCCGTGCTCCAGTCATAGTGGTACGTGTAGTGCCCTCCGACGCCATAGCGTTGAGTCCAGAGTTTCTCAATGAAGACGTGAGGGCGCCAGCCTTGGAATTTGCGGGCCCGCTCCTCGATGCATTTGACGACTTGGTTGCGTGGCGTGAGCGTTTTTTCTGAGTGCCGGATGGTGGTGTCGAGGGCTTCGCTGCCAGCGTTCCAGACTGTGCTTGGAGTGAAGTGTGGTTCGCTGGGAGGGAGGAAGTCAGTCCAGGGTTTGTCCTAGGTGCGTCTTTACAAGGAAAAGGAAAAGGCCCGACCCAAGACAGACAAGACACAAAGGTAAGCCTTGTATTGTCTTGCCTTGTCTCGTCTTGTAAAACATCACGTGTATCCCAAAACATCACGAACTTGACATACCTAACCTTGACCACCTCCTCCGCCTCCCCATCGCCCACAAACCCCTCAATGTACACCACCAATGGTTCGCGACTCAGCACGTGCACACCCCTATACGCATGCTCCTCACAACTTAGATTTCTCTCTGGAATTACCAGGTTCTCCAACTTGGTCGTCTCCCTGCCACTACCGCTTCCGGCCGTTGAATACGAGCCCCCCGAATACGAGGCGCCAGGCCCATTGACAATGGAGAGTAACGGCGCGCCGGCGAAAATGTACGCTATAGCGCCGAGAACGACGTACTGGATGATGGAGGCGAGGGAAAATGAGGTCCAGGTTGATGACGATGATGAGGGAGGGGAGCGCGAAGGCGGGGAATGCATTGCGATTAGGTATGCTCCTGAAGAATGAAGAAACGAACGAAATGAACGAAAGGCGATTAGTAGCGATGAGCAATGTTGTGTACGGAATATGCAATGCGACAATCCAAAAGCCGGATCTGCACAAACAAAAAAGAGCGTGTGTGCGATGTAAAGCACGCCGCAACGAAAAGAGAGGGACGAAGAAACGACAGAAATGAGGTTATCGAGCGAGCGAGCGAGTCGTTGAGGAGAAGCAGGGTCCGCACATAGTATATTAAAGGGTCCTTGATTCCTCACTCGCTCGCTCGCGGACCACTTTCGTTCCTTGGGGACAATAGGCAATCCCAGATCTAGAACCAGAAATCGGAATCGAGAAGAGAGGGGGGGGGGGGGGTTCGCGAATCCGAAAGCGAATTGCCACAATCACAAACTTATCAAAATCACACTTGTTATCACAGTGCTGCTGCTGGGCTCTGTTCTGGTCTGAATTGATTCGGACTGGATGGGCCAATTGATAAGATTGCATGCTGGCTAATTTAAATCATCAAACGAGCACGGCGCCCTCTGGCATGTGCGTCTTGTTGCACGACAGTTCGACGACATGAAAATCAGGGCCGGGACGAACGAACGATAATGATATGCGGGAGAAATCATGTTAGGGGGTGAGGTGGGCCTGAAGCTTTTACCCCTGGACAGGGGTGTGCGTGGTGGGTCGGCCACAGACGAGATCGGATCAGATGAGATGAGATCAGACCCCGATCAACGGACGAGGGGTCTAGAAGGATATCGGAGTCGGAGGATGAGTGTTTGGAGGGCCATGGTATTTGGGGAGCACACCCCTCGTGTTCTTTGTCGCGGTTCGCATTGTAATGCTCGCTGCTGTTCTCCGACGAATGAAACACCGTAGTGGTACGAGAAGGGCACCCATGACGTGGGGGTGCAAAGGAACACTGCCAGAAGATACTCGGAACCTAGACATGTACAGAGTAAAAGTCAAAGGTATTGAGGCATCAGTATGGCAATGCTAGAGATTAACCATGCTTAAATTATGACATCCCGCAACCACACTAGGTACACCTCTATAAACACCGCCCTAAGAGTCTTCCAGAAAAGTGGCTAGCAGCTGAGGAAGCAGAGGGAGAGAGGAAGGAGGAAAAGAAAATCAAACCAAAGCCGTTCGTTCATGTCGTAATCCACTCCTCCTCAACCCAGTACTAGAAGAGTTAACCCCCCACAAAAGGCAGATTCCAATGGTATCCCAGTCTAATAAAACCGTATGAAACCGCAAAAAAGAAGCCCTCTCACTTTGCCAAGTGCGACCAAGGTCATTGACGAAGGGCCCAGGAAAGCTGTCTTATCACCTCCAAAATAAAAAAGACCCCACCCTAAGAAAGTCTCAGGAGACCAAAGCGGGTGAATTACACATTTGGCAGACTCGCCATTACTCCGCTCATCAGAACGATGTCGATTGCCCGTTCTCTCAGCCCCTCCAATGCTTGTCACATAAGATCAGACTTCTCTTGCCTGGTGGTCGGTCCTGGACCTGTTGGTTCCGTCGACCCCGCTATATGTCATCTTGAATGCTTTGCAAAGACTCATGTTTAATATGATTCCGTGGCAGTTGTGATTTGCACATCAATACCTGCCTCCCGATTGCCGTTCATGTTGCTCCGCAACCTCCCGTGCGTAAAACTCGACCAGCATCGTTCCGTAAGCCTCCATTTCTTCCAATGGCACAGCAAGGCGAAAATCATTCAGAAGGAGGAATTGTAACTCTAAATGGTTCAACTCAACCAATGGGAGACCGCCAACCTTGAATGTGTTAAGTTATGTGAATGACTACGAGGATCTGGTACCTACCTTTGCGTATCTTGAGTTGGTGTAAAAGACATCAGAAAAGAACTTGCTCGCGCAGGTGACTCCGGCTATGACGAGGCGATGAATGTTGAAACTATCAACGACGAAAAAGTGGGAAAGGTTGTAATCAGGGTCCAGCTCTTGCTGAGGCGGAGAGGGCGGCTGAGATCCCTGGGTCGGTGGCTCTTGTGGCCTTCCCAAAGACCCTGACGGTGGGGGTGTGGCAGCTTGTGCGGTGGTAGCTTTGGTATCCAAGACGGGAGGATTCGCGGATTCCGATAAATTAGAACGCTCCAGTGATTGTTGGTTAGCCTGACGAAGACCTTGCATTGGGCCAGCATTCACTCTTTCCGTCATTCTATCAAAGTAGACTAGAAGGCTGAGGAATACCTCATAGGTAGTAGGGCAGTATTTGTGAATACGGCTTAGATAGCTGAGGATCGATATACTGGGTACGTTCTTGCCATGAAAAGCCAAGACACTCGTTGTTTGTTGGCTTAGTCCTGATGTGCCTTCAGGAGGGGGTATCTGACGATGCAGATGGTCATGTTGGCGGTCGTTGGTGGTGGTGATTTTAGTTAATAGCCCAGCCACCATTTCGATGATATCTGAGACAGGCATTTCGCTGATCTCATACTGAGGCCCGACATCTGCAGGATCTCGTCGCTGCCGGCGCGAAAGGGAGCGTGTCTGGGAAAAGGGGCTGGATTCGTCAATAGCGAAGCTTTGAATGTGGGACAAGCTCTTGACTTTGATCCTCCGGGGCGAGGCCGAGGCAGAGTCGGCCGGGGACTGTAGGGACTGCGCTGGTGATTGCGAGGCAAGGGGTCCTGACGAAGGCACCGAGCGAGGGTTTGCGAAAGTGCCCGAGGCAGGATTTGCGCCAGGCGTGGGCTGCTGCGAACGGGGACGAAACTGCGGGCTTGGGGGTGTAGGGGCGCGCTGCTGGGAGGGTGTTGCTGCCGAAGCCGAGTCTAGGGGATTGTGTTGCTGGGGGCGCTGGCCTGGTGTTGCGGTGGATGGTGGGGCTCCCGAGTCGGCCATGGGAACGTCAGCAGCAGGAGGCGGTGGCCGCGATGCTGGGACGGCGTGAGCAGCGGACGAGGGCCGCGCCGGAGGCTGCTGGACGGTGGGGGAGTCCTGGGGCGTCTGATGAGAACTGCCGCCGCCAAAGACGGAGTTGTGAAAGTGGTTTCCACCAAAGTCGCTCACCACTATCGAGCCCATTCCGCGCTGGCAGGAGGTGCAGGAGAACGGAGGAGGGCGGGTCGGCAGAGACTTTGCAGCAAGGCGCGTAGCAGCGTCGTCTTGGGCAAGGTGCGAGGTCGAGAGCGCGCATACAACGCGGCGGGCAGGGTCGGCGATGGCGGTGGTGTTGAGCCCGGCCACGACAAGCTCTTATCGCAGAGCGACGACGGGCGCGCAATGATCAACGCAGCGCACAGGGGAGCACAAGTCGGCCTGCCCAGCTCTTTACCAGCCGTTACCAAAGCGAATTGGACGGCGACGCGTCTGCAGAGGGCACAAGGAGAGACGGGAGAAAGAAAGGCGGCGGAGGAGCCCTGGCCGTGTGTTGAGGTGACGAAGGTGTTTGAGAGTCCGTGGGGAAGGCCCAGGTCGTCATACCACAGACGACTAAATGGCGCTCCACCAGCCCTGGCAGCCCGATAGCACGCGTCAACAATTTGACGTCCACAGGGCCCACGGTTGCTGGCCTGCACTCTAGCTGCCCTCGCCGTCCTCGCGCAGCTTCACTTTTGTCTAGTCTACCACCGATGTCTGCGGTCCCTGCTCCTGACTGGCACCCGTGTCCCACGTGAAGGAAGCAGTGGGGACAACAAAAAGTAGATGGGCAAATGCGCGCTTCTGATTGGGCCGTGGCTTCACCACATCCCACATCTATTGACTAAGTCTCCGTAGTCCAGCGATACTCGTAAGGAGTCCGCATCTGTCCTCTCTGCATGGCCCGAGGCCTCTACTTGTCCTTGAGAGCTGTCTGGCCCAGTTCAACTCTGCCGCTTTTCCGGCTTCGTGACCAGGCCCCACGGCTCCAACAGCTCTGTTGTACAGCTTCCTCTCAGCATGACTGCCCTACAGTTCCCCTTCTACTGCTTTCCAGGACCGTCGTAGTTCTGATCCGGCAAGTACAGATGTCGCTGCGCACCGCTGCCCGTGAGAACCACCATGCGGATCACACCACCAGAGCTTCCATCCCACTTGATTGCCTCCGAGAGCGCACCCTTCACGAACGTGATGCCCTCCGCCTCGGTCATGTTTTCCTTCCAGTTCGCGTCGCAGTAACCGTAGATGTACGTTGATCCCGAGCCGCCGATGGCATATGCCTGCTTGTGCAGCGATCCTCCGAGTGGGATCGAATAGACCTGACCGCCGTGGCGATGATCCCAGCCCGCGATAATCAAACCAGCACTAGCTGACTGTCAGTATCAGAGACCTGCATGGAGTGGCGTGGCATAGACTCACGAGAGCGAATCCTTATTAGAGTAGCACAATTCTTGGAATATGGCGGCTGCAGTTTGGGTCGTCGGTGGCTCGTCGTTTGTAGTTCCGTACATGCCCAGGTGGTAATGGACGATATCTGCGACAGCCTGCGTGTCTGCGGCAGAACCAGATCTGCAGCACCAGATGGTGTCATGGACTTGTGTGAGCTTGTCGGTGACTCGGTTTGCAATGTATGCGCCTGTGGTTGTTCTACTGTCTGCGGCTAATATTACGCCATCTTTGAAGTTGATCGCCATGCTGTCAAGCTGTCAGAGGATGCACGCAGCGGTGCGGTGGAGGACAAACATTGA
This sequence comes from Pyrenochaeta sp. DS3sAY3a, assembly GCA_001644535.1. NCBI lineage: Eukaryota > Fungi > Ascomycota > Dothideomycetes > Pleosporales > Cucurbitariaceae > Pyrenochaeta > Pyrenochaeta sp. DS3sAY3a. The sequence goes on along the minus strand of KV441640.1, from coordinate 1,018,312 downwards.
TGTGCCTAGGCTGGAAGCGTGGTCAGCAGTCTGTAGAAGAAGCAAATCCACAGAGGGGCTTACTTGACTTCGCCCTTCTTGAGGTGGTCCATGTCGACATGAATGCCATCTAGGTAAAGTGAGCTTCTGAGCTTGTATTGAACAGCGGCGCCGGTACCTTCGCCCAGCATGCCGGTGGACATCATCATGATAACTTTGAGCTTGAGGGGCCAGAAGTAACGGGCTTTTTTTAATCTGAACACTCGGTATTGGCTCTGGCGTGGAATGGAAGCTGCGGGGTGGGTGAACAAGTCGGTATACACTCCAGAGCGAGCAGGCAGCGCGGAGCTGCGTAGCTCGAGTGGCTTGGCGTTGCGCGATGCGGCCAAAGCGCCCGCCGTACGAGACAACCTACCTGAGACTCCCCGACTGTCTCTCCCAGGTTGATAGGCAACCGTCGAAATAAGTGATTGACCGGTGCACGTTAGATCTGCTTTCCTACCCATGCCCTTCTCTTTGCAGTCGCGGATTTATCACCTTCACTTCACCTAGCCCGGTTCGCCCCGTCCCAGACATTACATGCGACCATCCCTATCTTCGCCTCCCGAGGAAGTCGCAGGTCGGACGAGCACCACCATGGCCTCTGCTCTGGAAACCTTCATGTCTTATCTACGGTTGCCCCTTTTGGCCTCATCTGGAATCGCAGCTGTGCTTAGTGGGCTCCTGTATTTCAAACAAAAGTAACCACTCTCCCCAACCACTACATGCACCCTATTGACAACTTCAGTGAGATCATTTACCCCCGGGGCTTTCCACCAGACGCTCGTACCAATGTCCCCCGCCCATCACAGTTCGGCATAACCGATTTCGAAGAGCTCTTCATTCCCACGCCCGACGGGGAGTCACTCAGTGCATTCTTCATTCGAGCCAACAGGCAACATGCGCGTAACGTAACGATTCTCATGTTTCATGGAAACGCCGGCAATATAGGCTATCGACTACCCATTGCGAAAATTCTCGAGAATGATCTAGGGTGCAACGTCTTGATGTTACAATACCGAGGATATGGGCTGTCATCGGGCAACCCGAATGAAAAGGGGTTGATGATTGACGCGCAAACTGGTCTTGAGTACATTCGCAAGCGGCATGAGCTTCGCGGAACAAATATCGTGATATACGGTCAGAGCATCGGAGGCGCTGTTGCGATTGGCCTGGCTGCCCGGAACCAGAGTCAGGGAGATATTGCTGCAATCATATTGGAGAACACCTTCACCTCGATCAAAAAGCTGATCCCATCGTACGTTGCTCGAGAACTATCAGTGGCCAGAAGCTAATTTGAGCAGGGCTTTTCCTCCCGCCCGCTTTCTTGCACCACTTTGCCATCAGATCTGGCCAAGTGAAGAGACATTACCCCAAATCACCAAGATACCCATTTTGTTTTTGAGTGGCCTCAAGGATGAGATAGTTCCGTAAGTGTTTTCATGAACCCCTTCACCACGCCTGGTGAATAAACCCACCTCAGCCAATATGCTGACTTTCCATGGCAGACCCTCGCATATGTCGAAGTTATTCCAGGTTTGCAGGGCACCGAAAATCTGGAAGGAACTTCCCAACGGAAGCCACAATGACACAGTCGCAGAGCCTCGCTATTTTCAGTATATTGACGATTTTCTGAGCGAGTTTGTGACTCGTTGAGTTGAACAGAAGCGGGACTGCTTGCGGCAATCGGTGATGCTGACTGCAGTCACGTCTGGAAAGCGTCGAGGAAGTGATTGTCAGTCGCACCATGCTCGGTAGAATGCGCACATGTCTTCTATCTCTGGTCACACGATTCGAATTAGGTTCTGAAACAGTCGATCCCTACGATTACGGGGTACCACGTCGACGGAAAGGAATCCCTCGTCGTCTGAGTGGCCGCAAGACATCATGTTGTTGATTGTGGTGGCGACGAGTCGACCCGCTACGATCAAATATTGTCAGAACGTAGAGCAACGCAACGTCGATCACGCTCGACAGGGCATGGTTGTAAATGATACGCAGGCGCACCTGAGGGTGCTTGTTACAAAAATAGTTTTAATCCATGACTTGATGGTACTGATCTACTGATCAGAAATGATAAGATCCTTGTCAACCGGAGCTTGGTTCTGGGCTCGGTATCTGTCTGCTGCGTCTGGCAGCTGTGCGCTAGGCCTTGTGGCTCGCCAGGGTCCAGTGGTAGGACAGATGCAAAACGCCGAGACGTGGGGTTGGTGAAGGATCGCCAGGGGCGAGCCACAGAGACAGTCCTCGACGCCTGCTAGTCGGTAGAAGCTTGGTGGATGCTCTCTGGGTTGGTCCATGACACGCGACTGTCGGCAGCAGTGATCTTCGCCGCCACACCGAAGCCGCATGACGCATGGGCAAACGTCAAGCCTGAGGCGTCATGCCGCGACACGTCCGCCGGCAGGCTCCGGAAGAAACGTCCCACCAGACGTTGATAGCGGACGAGAGTCTGCGGTCTGGAGACAGTCAGTTCTGGCCGGCCCTACGGCGGTCCAGCCAGCTGCCAGACGTGGGCGAAAGCGAGGGGGAGGCGTTGTGCAGCCGTGCCAGCGGTCGGGTTCGGAATGGAGGGCGCGCGGAAGCGAAAGGGCCACGCTCGGCGGCTGCTAGCGCTTGCGCCACTGCGATTACGTTGGTGTCAAAGCTTGACGTTTCCCATGTCGCAGGCGACCGGAAATGTGATTTCTGGCATCGTGGGCAACATGGCATTCAGCAGATGCCATTTGCTGGTGGACCACGGGCGCAACGACATGCGAAGCGGGTGCTGAGCTTCGCGGCGGCCTCACGCAGCCACGTCGCCCGTCCGCACACTCGGTCGCTACTAGCCCTGGGGCCGCCATGGCGCGCAACCCCCCCGTCGGTGGCAGAGGTTAAAGCCAGCGCTGGCGCTGCTCTCCGTTGCAAAGATCTTCACTCTGGTCCAAACCAGTGCGGCTGTGCTGTGTCGATCACGGCACCCGTTACGGCGCCCTTCGAACCTGTCGCGGTCAGGCCGAAGTGTGGCAACGGCCTTGTTGCGCGGCTTGATTGGCGGCTCTCTCCACGTCCCTTTCGCTCCTTTTGCAGCGCAGCGCAGCCAGCAACGCGGCCAGCAGCACAGCGGGTCCCGAGAGCCCTACCAAGCCAGAGTACGTGCGACTCGCGGCCGCACTGCAGGCAGACGGTCGGCCCAAGCCGTGGCGTGCCTTCGGGCGGGCGCTTGCACTTGGTTCCCAGGCTCATGCTGCGTGCTCCAAACCCATTCCACTACCAGACGCTTCCGCCAGCAGGCCTCTCGGGTCTTGCTTTTTGCCGGCCGTCCCATGCCATCATTGTGATGCCTTGACGTGCCCGGCCACCAGTGCTGTCTGGGCGCCTCACCTGTTCCATGCCCGCGCTGGGTCACCCTCTCTCATGCCTAGCAATTGGCCCGCAGCCCTTGCTCCCAGTGGACGCATCGTCTGGGGACTGGCATGGCCGCTGAATTACAGTATTACTTCATGGCTTGTCAAACTAGCCCCGAGTGCTGTAGCCCCTCGCAGGTTGGAATTTCGACTCGCCCTTTGGTCCCCAGGAGTGCCTGCCCGTGATGCGCTCCGAGGAACAGCAATGGGCCCCTTCGTGAACGTTCTCCAATGCACGCCGACTCAGAGGCTCGAATTGATATCCGCCGCGTCGGCCCCGGTTTTGCTGTGCGCGGTGCAAGTTTCCTTAGCTTTCACGCCTACCTACTAAATGCATGTTAGGAAGGACCCGCTAAGCTTCGCACAGGTCAAGAGGATCAGCGCCATCGGCCCATGGAAATCTAGAAACAACCTCACTCGCCACAGCTCATCAATCAATCATTTCCCTACTTGCGCAACATCTGTTTTCCCTCCGACCCTGGGCCCCAGGCGTCCAATCACTGTCCCCTTTTGGGATCTTGTTGATCAGTTCGCCTCCAGAGTATCGGTTTAAACGTTGCGTCCCTGTTGCTCCACAGCCATTCTGACAGCCACAGGCTGCTTTCGCTCGCCCAATCACACTGCCCGAATCCACTCAATCCAGAGGCAATCGAGGCAGACGTCTCGCAAAACCCTCGTGCGGCGTTCCCGCTCCTGCTCGACCAGCCAGTGACTCTCCTTTCTAGTACTCTCCCCCCATCTAGCCTATTATTTTCTGCCGCACCCACGCTTGCCCTCATTGCGGTCCTTCCCGCTACGCTGGTCAATCCTCGTAAGGCTTGAACACTTCGCTTCTGCCGTCTGAGTGGCCGTGCAATTCTGACCATCATCTTCGTTCCGCCTTAAGCGAGCTCTTCTGCCAGGTGGTACCTCTACCGAAGCCGTTCATCTTCCCTCAAACGGTTTCCCCTACTCCACGCTTCTTTTTTTACACGCGATCTACTCACAGCCTCCTTTTCCCTTTGCATACTCCAATAGTCATCTCTTCGAAGCGACTTGTGCTCGGTACTCTGTGGTTCCGTCTTGCCACTCACTCCAAGGATACCTTGATATAGATTCAGGTATGTGTGTACTGTCCGATACGTTGTGGGCGAAACTTGTTTGGGAAACTCACACACTCGTTTTTGATCACTCGTTTAATCTCAGGGAACATGGGCTAACATGGCTTTCGTTTGGGTCCAGCAGTGGGTTCCACTTCCTATCGTTTACGAGCAACCGATGGGCGATTTACCTTCTGGCTCCCGGCCTCAGGCTTTGGACTCCGCGACAACAGGTTTTGCGCGGGATGGAAATCCGATGTCTCCCCCCTTCAAGTCCCAAGACGGCAACATGCCGCTGCACTCTCAGCTTAGCCCGACGCCGCAAGGTCAAGGTCGACAGGACTTTCGCTCACCTTCCCACCCACCCACACAATACCTTTCCCAGGAACAACAACATGCTCCGTCTCCTCTCAACATGGCTGCAATGGCGGGAGCCTTGCCAGAATATGGCAATCTCGACGAATCTCAAGCTAACACACACTCCATACCACGCTCGCTCTCTGGCGCATCGCCGTCCGCTGTCGCTTATCAGCTCGGGCAAAACATACAACTACCAACGCATGCCACTGGCAATTTGCCCACCCACCCTTCATATGGGCCTGGGTTTTCGACGAGCCCATATCAACCAAATTTTATGCCCTCGCAAGGCTCCCAGCACAATGCCTACCCTCCTTATGGAGTCAATCAAGCGCAATTAGCTAGGGGAACCTCGATGCAAGGGCCATACCAGAATTATCCGCAAGCATCCCAATACATGTATTATCCGACACCTTATGCAGCTCAAGGCCAATTCATTCCAGGATTTTCGGCTCAACCAACCCAGCAACACATGTATGGTAGGAGGCCAAGCGTGCCAAATGCATCTGTTGGTATGATGGGACAAGGCGATTACTCGCAGATGGACGGTTCATATGGCGCTCGTGCTGCTCAAGGGCACATACCACCAGAAGCAGGCTCCTTCGGCACACCACACAGCGTAAACTTTGCGCAAGGTCCAGGTAAGAAACCCCACTGCACGACACGAGTCCATGAACAACCATAATTCTAATATAAACATAGGTTTACCACGTTCAACGCCCGTAAGCACGATCCCGCGGGGACCTCCACGAAAACCAAAGCAATCTGGACATGCCCTTTGGGTTGGAAACCTACCTCCAGGAACCACTGTGGTTGCGCTCAAGGATCACTTCTCGCGCGAGGCAACGAAAGATATTGAAAGCTTATTTCTCATCTCTAAGAGCAATTGCGCTTTCGTCAATTACCGTACTGAAGAGTCTTGTACGGCTGCCATGCATAGATTTCACGACTCCCGCTTCAACGGCGTTCGTTTAGTTTGTCGACTGCGACGAAGTTCAACAGCCACTTCTGGAGTTCCTACTGGACCTTCGGCTATGGTGGGCAGCCAACAACAGAACATATCTCGCCCGGAATCGCCAAAGCAAGATGGTGTGACGGATAAACCTCAAGAGGACGCCCAATCTCCCGCCCCCAAGAGCATCGAGGACCGGCAAGCGACCTCAGACAGCGCGAACAAGTACTTCATTGTCAAGAGCCTCACTCTGCAAGACTTAGAGTTGAGCGTGCGGAATGGAATCTGGGCTACACAATCTCATAACGAGGACGTTTTGAACAAGGCTTTCAAGGTGAGTGGCTATGCCCAGAGGTGATTGTTCGCTAACTTGTACTAGGTAACGGAGAATGTCTACCTAATATTTTCGGCAAACAAGTCTGGAGAGTACTTTGGCTATGCTCGTATGGCGTCTCCCATCCTCGAGGATGGCTCCAAGTTCGTAGGGGCAGCACCGAAACCCAGTAATTTTCTCGATTCTCCGGACGTGCCAAAGTCCATTCCCACATTGGCAACAGAATGGGCCCCGAAAGGCAGAATAATCGATGACTCTGCGCGTGGAACAATCTTCTGGGAAGCCACCCTGTCTGGGTCAGAGAGTGAAGAGGAAAGCGCGGAGAAAGAAGAAGTCAACCAAGTTTCCGAAGACACATCCATCACAGCGCAGAGCTGGGGAAAACCATTCAAGATTGAGTGGCTCTCTACAAACCGACTGCCGTTTTATCGCACGCGTGGGCTTCGCAACCCATGGAACGCCAATCGAGAAGTTAAGATTGCAAGAGATGGTACCGAGCTGGAGCCGAGTGTTGGTGAGCGGCTGATTCAAATGTTCCACCGCTCTGGACCTTCGCCGGCAGGAGCTCCCATGATGGGCGGGCAGATGCTCGGCGGGCCTGGTATTCCACAGATGCGACCATACTAGGATGGAGCTCGCGTTGTTGGCTTGTTGCATAGCACTTGGTGTTCGTAATGCATTGTTTCACATTCAGTAATGACTGTTGGCGGGTGAGCAGTGGATTTTGTTGACGAGCAACAGCTTTGTGTTCCTGCGGGGCAGGTTCCGCATGTTGTCTGCAGTTTCTTTGCCTAAGATGACGATTGGGAAAGAAGCGTTTAATACCGGAGATGAGCTACGAGTTGATGAAGGAGAGGAATGATGTGCATGGGATTGGGCGGATGGCAGCTCATCTTCTCGTTTCATCTCAACACTCTTTGACATGGAGCCTCTGTTTATTTCGTCCTCATGTAACATATTGACGCATGGCAGCCTTTGGGGCTTTTTTTCCGCCGATCTGTAATAGTAATCCGACAGATGCCCTCGCATGTCTCAGTCTGTGTTCACTTTTGTTACGTGCATTAATCAAGTCTTCCGACAACATGACCATCGGCGGGCCATGGACAACCAAGCCGCTTCCGTGCGGGCGTGGGAAAGCAGCATCGAATCAAGGACCATGCCGAACTTGTCGTGCTATGCGCTACGAAAAGGCACGTCCCTTGACTTCCACGTGTCACCTCCTTGCGAAGCTTGTCGCCCAATATGCGTCTGGATGCGAACAGTGCGGTGCATCTGTCTCTATCTATACCAGGTCGGGCATCTGATCTGCTGTCCTGGACTGTGGGAGAACCGGCCTTTCTGTCGTACCACCAGCAGCAACCAAACAAAGTGTGGACATGCGTCTGAGGCCGCAAGTGGGCAGAGCAGTGCTGGCGCATGCCGTGAGACAGAAGCAAAGGTGGTCGGGCTGGGTCCAGGTCCAGCCAAGACGTCTAGACCGCTGGATAGATTGCAGCGAAGTGCATCAGCCGCCGACATGCAATTTTGAATTTTGTCCATGAAGGACTGTGCGCGTGGACGACATTGTGCGTCATGTGGCGGTGCAGCGCTAGCCCTCCCCGTCTAGCGCGGTGCAGGGGTGGTGTGGAGAGCTCCGCGGGATAGTGGGGGTGTAGGGCCAAGTGGGAAGGCTCTGCTCTGCACATGTGCGGGCGGTGACCAGCCTGGGCGCGAGCGAGTCAAGCGGGCCTCAGTGTGCTCAGTGTGCCGGCCGGGCCTGCGTTCCTGCTGCCAGTCGACATGAGCGGGTCCCGGTGGAGACGAGTGGAAGAAATTGTCAGCCTTGCCCTCGACGGCCCCTCCCCAATGCTACCATCTCATCAGCCTCTGCGCTTCCACTAAAGCCATGAACCCACACTCGTACGACTATCGGAACGATTCCGACTGATCCATCTCCACATGCCCAACAGCCGTGGCTTACACAATCACTTGCATATGGCGATCGGCAATCCACGGGAGGCATTCTTCCAATCCACCATGCCGGCCAGGCGAATCGCTGTACCATAGAATTTGACAGCGCCACCCATGGTTCACGACCTCCGGGGATAGCTGCTAAACCTTAAATATGGCGACCCCAATGTGAGGATGCTATCCCCGAATAAGGATGCACTGGATTTATCCAGTTAACCGAAATATCCAACATGGCAGCTTTGAACGACTGGTCCCCCCTCATAATTGCCATCTCACTCGTTTGCGAACATGATGTATCTTTACACCTGACGTAGTCCTAGCTCGTCCTGGACCCTGAACAACGGGCCGATCAAACCACGCCGCCACTCCTCCCGTTATGAGGACAAGTGCTGTCGATCACAACGTCGAGTCCACTTTCTGGGGAAAACGTCCGCCGCTTCATCAACGGGACAGCAAACAGTCGGCCCATTTGCCACATTTACGCCACCCATATTACGTGGCAGTGTACATGTTTGACTCTACTGGTACTAAGCTATGGTTCAGCTGGAGATATCAAAGCTCGACAAGGCCTCGAGTCTTCAGCTAGGAATTAGGACCGTTTGATGCCGCTCTGTTCCAAGCACGGAAAGGTTTGCGAAATCTGTGATATTGGCGTCCACTGATCTCTCAGCCACATTGTGCGAACGGCATGGAGCATGTGCATAAGGCGTAGCTGATCTTCAAGCCACGCGTAGAAATTCCAAACTTACCTTGTCCTTGGGAGTCCCTGTCAGTTCAGGCCTACGTCATGTTCGAGGACAACGTCGAAGCGGCAGATAGGTATTGAGAAAAGTTTTCAAGTCAACCCTGCCAGCACTATGAGCGATAGGGCCGATAGCAGCAGTTGACGAGCGAACATGTCAATATGTTTGCTATCACGTAATGCACTCGGGAATGAGACAAGGCAATTGAACTGCAAGAATGGTCTTCAGAACTGATGATAGTTACCTAATATTGCCTTTTCTATCTCCAAAATGCAGAGTATCACAATCCTGCAATCTCTGATTCCTGATCACTCAGCTCCAAGTCTATGCATCCTCATGCTCCAAGAATCCTCTTCCTTTACCACGGAATCGAGCTTTCTGTCGCTCTCGTGTTCCCCCTGCTCGTTTGACTTCGAGATCGCGATGAATGACTTCCACATGCCATTCTTTGGGCCATGGTAATTGAGATAACTCGTGGACAAAAGCTACGCTGCGGTGGTGTCCAAGAGCACAATTACAGCCTACCCGGAGGAGGATGGTATTCTCTGGCTCAGTTTTGCTGTCATCTTGTTCATCATCTTCATCCTCGTCCCCGCTGCTCTCTTCGTCTTCATCTTCGTCTCCTTGGTCCATATCTTTCGGTTGCCCCTTTTTTTTATCCTCTTGGTTCTGATCGTCATTTTTCTCGTCATCGGTCTCCCCTATCTGCTCACTTTCGAATTTTTCCAGCTCCCACTCCTCAGTTTTCTCTTGCATAGCTCTCCTTATATCCGCCTCTACATCTCTCAATTTATCCACAAACTTTGGCTCTGAAAGAAGATGCTCGCGCAGCCGCTTTGAACGCCCATCGCTGACTTCTCTGAGCGCTTTGGGCGGATTCGGTATACTCCGCAAATCATACTTGAGATCTGGAGCCGGGAAGAGGGGCGGAGACCGGCCGTGAGAATAGAGGATGAGACAATACTCTGGTTTGGGTGTAACTTCAGTCTTATTGTCCTCGATTTGCGCCATGATTTTGACTATATTGTTCTTGAACGTAGGCTTGAGATTGGTTGAGGTGTGGACATGGACAAGCATGTCAGCTTCGGGCAAGGTGCCTATCATTGCCGTTCTTGGATTAGTCTCATGGATTGTCGCATGCATTGTACACCCTTCTCTGACCGGAATCCGACTTGAGTCTCCGCCGTGCTCCAATGCTAGTTGCAGATAAACTAGGATATAACCTGCTCGATATCACGTTTTCTAGGCGTCCTCATATTACAGGTCGCCTTGTTTTTCGCACAGCCCGGTGTCAATTTCCGGCGAAAGAAGGGCAATGCAGTTTCCATTTCAATGTTCTAATTATCTAGCCATCCGAGAATACGGGAGAGCTTATAGGTTTGGGTGCTCACTGTTTGGGGAACGCAGGGCGACCCTGCGCGGAGAACAACTGCCTCGCATACATTTATATTTCTTAGCATTGTTCTCCAAACACCATCATGATGGCAGTCCATCAGCCGAATTCCATCACTCAAATAAAACAGAATAACTACAACAATAAATAGCGAGATATGTTCTTTGAAACCCGTTTTGAGAATTTCATCACTCTCAATCCGTGAAACTTCGTTTGCCAATACAATTCCACAGACCACAACCAATTGAGCTGAACTTCGCAAACCGGTTACATCTTTACGTCCTCAGCCATGCAAACACTTCTACAACGATCGGAAATGCCGTTTTCAATGCCACAAGACGACACGCGGCGGTATCGCGGGCTTCATTCAAATTGCTTGCTCGCCCCTATCGATGGTTCGGGAATCATGGCAAACGTGGTCTCACCAAGCAGTACTCTTCTTCCCAGCAAGCCGGCTTCAAACTGTGTCTCTATAACGAATGTGGAAGCTCCTTAAGGTTCTCTCATTGCATGGATTGCTTTGAATTTGGATTTGAGGGTGTGTCAGGGCAGAGCGCCAGTTATTTCACTTGTGGAGTTGGTCAATCTCCGTTGACTTCTTTTTCTTGGATGAATCGAATCTCGCTGTTGTATTTGAGTTGGGTTGAATTGCGAACAGTTGAATTGTTTCTCGATGAAAGAAGCACGGGAAGTTGGTCATCTACATGAATGAGGTTGACGAATGAATCAGTTAATGAGACTGGAACTACTGCATGATTCAAAACCGGCAGTGACTGCTTTCTTGGTGTAAGATAACGAAGCTTTGAGGAAGGGACAATCACTGCACAAGAGCTCGCTTATCGTACCAACTCTGCATCGTCTAACCCCAAAGTCCGCCCATTGATCTACACATCCATGTATGGATATCTGGCAGCTGGCCTACACTCGAGATGGGCCCGTCGGTAACAGCTGACCATATGCCCTCGCATGCTGGGACAGATAGCTTCACACCGCCCACAGCCTCGGAGTCAAACCCTCCGCGACCTGTCGCCGGCTCCACCGCAGCATCTACAGTCTCTCCGCGAGCAGAAGCAACTCACCGTAATCTGTGTAGCGATCGAGGACGCGACCGGAGTAATCCTGACGAGAACCCTAGTCAAAGGAGACCGCCCGCCACCATCCCCTACGATGATCTGCTCCACTTCCTCCGAGTCGAGGTTGGAGAGTGGTTCTTCGACCAAGGCATCAACCCCTACGATGTAGTAGAGAAGGTGCGCACCTCCAGCAGGGCACTCTTCTACCATCGTCGTGCTAAAAGGTGCCCAGTACGACGACAACGGCGAGCTCAAAGTACGCGACGACACCAGTGACCTGGCATGGTGGAAAAAAACAACATCGGCCGGACAGGGCTGGCGCCGAAGCTTGCAGAGCAAGTGGGACAATCTCGAATGGCACGATGGCAGAGTCAAATACAACGGCGCCACCCTCACAAGCCTGGTTATCTTCGTCCTCAAGAGCCAGCGAGAGTCGTACCGCACGAACCCCTACAACCTCAGCCCGTTCTACTACCTCGTCATCTTCGTTTGTTTGGTTTTTTGGGCAATTGGAAGCGTCATAGTTGGCCATTTCGAGGCGATGCCGAGAATTGAAGCCGGCCAAGGGGGAGGGCTGGCCACGCTTTGCAGAGGCATGATTGGTGCTATACCGGCAGTGACGCAGCTCACGCTGTTCTTGTTCCCTCCGCTGTACGTATTTCTCCTGCCTTTGTTGTCGACACGAGCCCTAGAAGCCTGCTTACTTTCCTTACTAAAGCCGTCCAGTCTTGCCAATTTCTAGCGACCATAGTGTTGGAAAGTGACCGAGCAGATGTATTGACTAGGATACCGCGCTTACAATATAAATTCTTGTTCCACCTTCTTCAGATCGTGTCACTGGTTCGGGAAAGTATATGATGCTTTAATACTGACGTGGTTCAAAACTGCATTGGTTCACAAACATTTCATTCCATTATTACCCTATGACTAAATTATCTACCCAGGATATCATTAGCTCTACAATTTCAAGTCTCGGCTTCCTTCGATATCAACAGTGGCTACACTCTCGATATCTGCGGTTGATTGACCAAATGAAAAGTCATACTGGCCACTGTCAACCTTCCATGCCTTCGAAGACTCGTCGAAGTACGCAAAGTCTTTCAGAGCAAGCGATAGCTCAACAGTCTGTTCCTGACCGGGCTGAACAAACACCTTCTTGAATGCTGCAAGAGTCTTGATTGGGTGCTCTGAAGACTGTTGTTTCCTGCCCACGTAGAGCTGAACGACGGTTGATCCGGCTACACTGCCAGTGTTCTTAACCGTGGCCGTAGCCTTAAATTCCTCCGAGGATGTCTGTGACACGTTCCCACTGCTGACAGCAAACGAAGTGTATGACAGACCGTAACCGAAGGGGAACTGCATCTTGTCCTTTGCTAGGCGATCGAAATGACGATATCCAACGAACACGCCCTCCTCATACTTGACGGTGAGTTGGCCATCTTTGACCTCGCCAGGGAAGTTTCCGTGTGCTGGAGCATCCTCGATGCGCTTGGGCCACGACAGTGGCAGTCTTCCAGAGGGGTTCACTGCGCCGGTAATGATGTCTGCGATGGCGTTACCAGCCTCTTGACCTGGGAACCAGGCCTGCACAAGAGCAGGGACCTGATCGAGCCATGGAAGGGCAACAGCAACACCCGTCGAGTTGACAACGATGGTCTTGGGGTTGACGGATGCAACAGCCTCGACGAGCTTGTCTTGAGATCCATCACGGGGAAGATTGAAACTCGTTTGATCCTGGCCCTCGGTCTCCCAAGCAGGGGTATGTCCCGTGAAAACTAGGGCAATGTCACACTCCTTCGCAACGTCCCTGGCCTGGGTAAGCAGATCGAAATCATGCTCTCCCTGGTTCATGAATCCCATTCTGAAACCAGGGAGGCCGGCGAGAAGACCCCATTCAGTGCCGCCGCTTGGGGGCTTAGAATGGATCTGAACCTTGTACGTCTCGCCCTTTGTGAAGGGAACGGTGAACTCCTTCTCAGGGTTACCACCAAGGAGGAAACCCATAGGGTCTGGAGAGTTTGCCTTCTGCTCGAAGACTACCTTTCCGTTGACAGTGACCACTGTAGGACCGATACCAGAGCATCCGAGGTAGTGCGAGCCAGTTTCGGTAGGAGTAAATGTAGCTGTAAGCTTGACTTCCTTATCCTTGGCCTCATTATCGAGAATGGGGCTGAATTGTGAGTCCTTGAGCTCGTGAGTGACCTTGACCGGCTTTTCCGTCTGGCCCACTTTGAACAGTTCCATTGTCCAGCCCTTGCTGCCCTCGAGATCTTTGCATCCCGCCGACAGTGGTGGTAATAGCCGGTAGGTGTGAGCACCCCTCGAGTATTTAAACTCGACATCAGAGCCATAAGCTGCCTTTAAGCCCTCCTCGGGACTGATCCGGTAGTGGGCGTTCAAAGACGCACTTCCACCACCATGGATCAGAGCCTCCTGAGCTAATCCAAATAGGCCAATTGTCTTTCCCTTTACATCTTCCTTCCTCAAAGGCAGGATACCGCCATCGTTCTTGAGCAGGGTGATACCCTGACCAGCGACATCCCGGATAAGTTTGCTGTGCTTGGGGTCGACAATAGACTGCTCTGGTGGGATTTCGGGGTTCTCAAAAGCACCGACTTTTTCAATGAGCTCCAGAACATTCCTCGCTCGGTCTGTGATTGTTGCTTCTGAGACTTCGCCATTCTTAAAGGCCTTGGTAACGGCCTCAACCGTCCGCCATCTTGTTGGGCCAGGCATTTCAAGATCCAATCCGGCATTTAGGGAATCAGCAGTGGAGTTTGTGCCTCCCCAATCAGACATGACGAGACCTTTCCAGCCCCACTCGCCACGTAATATCTGCTTAAGAAGGAAGTCATGTGAGTCGGCATGGGTGCCGTTAACCTTGTTATATGCAGTCATAACAGCGTGGGGGTTGGCCTCCTTGACGGTGATTTCGAACGGCTTGAGGTAGATTTCCCTCAAAGGACGTTCCGCGACGATAGTGTCAACGTTCAAACGATCTGTTTCTTGCTCGTTTACGGCGAAATGCTTGATTGTGGCAGCGATGCCTCTCTCTTGCACCCCCTTGACCACGTTGGCAGCCATTTTACCGGCTAGAAACGGGTCCTCGGAGAAAGACTCAAAGTTCCTACCACCGAGGGGATGCCTCTGGTTGCACATCGTTGGTGCAAGACTGAAGATTTTGTTAATTCTACTTCGCATCTGGTCTGGGGATTGGACTTACAGCACACGTGCGCTCTTCGTCTTCGTCTCCTCTGCCAGCGCATGGCCTATCTTCTTAGAGAACTCGGGATCCCACGAAGCAGCCGAGCAAACAGCAGCGGGGAAGCATGCGGCTCTCGTACCACCAGAGAAGACCTCACCACGGGCACCATTGGGTCCGTCACTGGTCTTGTGACATTCAGAGCAGGTTCACATCTTACAAGCGGGTGGCGTACCTTGATAGCGGGGACACCCTTCCCGGGGATCGGCACTGTCTCCCAGAAGTCCTTTCCAGCAAGGAGAGTGATCTTCTCCTCCAAAGTCAGAGACTGGAGGATGGTCTCGGTCTTTGGACTCATCGTTTCGTCTCAGAACGGTCAAGACGGGGAAAACGACGTGTGACCTCAAGTGGGGCCTGATCTGATAGATGCTCGGATTTCAGGCACCAATGAGGTACTTTTACGTAGAAAAATGAAGGGTATGAAGCTCTCTCGAGTACTCAATCAGGGAGTATCGCCCACCTTAAATGCTTCGAGCGCAATCCATCTTCCATTCTCTTACCGGATTCTCTCGCCGTCACTCCGGCACTCACTTGTGACCCCAAGCATACTGGGACGACGTGTGGAGAACATGGAATTACTGTCATTGGTCGACAACGTCAGCTATCCGCAATGCCAACACTAGACATGCCGGAGTTTTGCCAGGGCGATACCTGTTCCGTGTTTAGATTGCGAGGTTTGTGCCGAAGAATAGCCTTCCAAACGGGAATTGCGCCCCCTCCGACAACCAGATGATCCGAAGGGGAGCCTCGGGGATGTGGAGGTGAATTAACGGGGGAGGGCGGAGATACAAGAGTCAGCTGAATTGGAGGTTGTTTGAGGAACTGACTAGAGCTAACGCAGACCTCCGAGGTTTGACCACAGACCCACGTGCGTAGGTTCTGTGGACTGGGCTGCTTTTACGTCATCCACCCATAATAATGTACCTAGGTAGATTCTCGTTCTGTGACGGATTTTCCGTTTTGCAACTACAATAGACAATTGCACATTCGCGGAGTTTGATCGATTGTTACATTGTCTTGTCTGATACGTTATGAGTGCTCCTCACACGTCGACAGTGAAGCCCCAGCTGAGCCGGCGACATCCGCTGCAACGCTTTGAAGCTCCATCGAAAGGCTTCTCGGGAGCTCTCCATGTACGTCGAACAATCTTAAGCTAAGCGAGAAAGTAACTAAAACCTGAGTACTAGGTTGCAGGACTCATAAGCTTCTATCACTCTTTCAAGTTGTCAGTATTCCCACCAGTTTTCCATGGTAGCTGAGCAATTGCTGACCAAATACGAAGCTTGGCCGATAATCCAAACCAGTTCGTAAGTTTCCTCAAACGATGATTTCGTGCATACAGCAGGGATCAGCTACCGCCGGGATGGTATTGTGCAAAGTGCCGTAGGAATTATGGTACAATTGCTCTGAACCCTTTGCTAACATGTTAATAGAATCAGTCTTTCGGCTGGCATTTGCAATTCCTTACCATAATTGGCATCACAATCTGCACAGCATGCTTTGCTTTCGGTCTCATCGCAGACATTACCAACTCGCAAACTTGCTTCGTCCTTAAGAACTATCTCGCTCTTGTTGCCGCGCCTATCGAGATCGTCATCAGCCTTCTATATTGGGGCCTTCGGGCAATCGACGATGCTTTGGTTGTTCCTCCAGATCTACCTATGCCACCGGTTCTTTATGACCTGGGCTTTCATCTTGTGCCTGCTGTAGTGTTGACACTCGACGTGGTATTGCTCTCCCCACCCTGGCCGACTGCTCCAGCAAACCCACAGGCGCCAGTCATCATGCTCGTTGCTTCGACGGTCATCGCGTTCGCGTACTGGTGGTGGATTGAGTTGTGCTATGCATACAACGGCTTCTATCCGTATCCAATTTTTGGCATGTTAACAACCTATCAACGAATTGGGTTATTTGCATTAAGTGGAGCGTCCATGTGGGTAGTTGGCGGGGCGCTAAGAGCATTATATGCTTGGGTGAACGGTTATGAGACGTTAGAAGCAGTGGAGAAGGTGAAGAGGAATCAAAGGATTGCTCAAGGGGGTAAATGGGAGTAATCTAATCGGGCATGGCTTCACTTGGAAGAAAATGGGTGCACGGTAGATGACTGCAATAGAATTACCGAGCAGAGCTTACATGAAATTCACCGACAATTTCGAGTAGCAGAGGTTGTTACATCGGAAAACCTGAATCTCTTCAACACTTCAGAAATTTCGCGTGGAATCAAAAACCTATCAGAGTCACAATCATGCGGAAAGATGGGTTGTAACAGGCCATTTATTAAGATATATATGCATCAAAAGCAGCGATACTGTACAAAACCGCTACTGGCTCCCCAGCATTCATGCTCGCGAAGAAAGTAGCGGTACAAAAATCATGTTAGAACCGAGAAGCACGCTGCAGTGCGACCGCACTAGGCTAAGGCCCTACCTCACATGGAAATAGACCATGATGAGGTTAGAGCAAATGTCGTTGATCGTAAAGCATATAAGATACATGATATCATTTGACAGTTGCAACCGAAACATAAGGAAATTGCTCCTCTCAGTCGTGGATCGTGAGAAGAACAAAAGTCGTCGAAACAGGAAATGATCCACGAGGTACGCAATGTGAAGCCTTGAAGTCATGCTCGTGGATAAAAACAACTTTTCGAGTGTTCGAAAGCATCGATTGGTTGCAAGGCACGCAAAGTCTGGATGTTTGCCCAAACACCTTGCCTTTAGGTTGTAGATGGAGAAGGCGGAGCTGTGATCGTTCGCTGATCGTCGTCATCGTCTTCATTAGCATCGTCGTCCTGTGGCTCATAAAGGTGGTTCATGCTGAACAAGTGGCTCATGTATTGACTGCCGGGCTCTGGGCCCAAACCATAGGCACCGGCGTTGTACTGGTAGCCCGTGCTGTTGTGATTGTGAAAGTTGGCATATGTGGGGTGAGGAAATGAAGGATGCATGCTTTCCTTGTTGTCGAACTGAAACGGATCATTGAGCGGTTTGTACGAAGCGAAGACTGGCGCAGGAGAGAGCGTAGACTGATGCGTAAATCCAGAAGTCAGATAATTCATACTGGCTGGCTGCGAGAATGTTGACGGCTGGTCATGGAAAACGTCGAATCGCTTCCGCTTCATACCACGATCACCAAGATCCTGCCCGTGTCCATGTCCATGTCCATGGCTGTACTCATAGACCGAAAGGCCATGGTCCTCTTCGTAGTGGCTGCGCGTGAGGTACGGGAAGACGGGAGGTCTGTTGTGTTGCTTTGCGCGGCGTACAATGTTGCCATCTAGACCAGCCAGCGCAGGGCGCATTCGCATCGACTGAGGACTCTCATGCTTGATCGCAGCTTCTTCTTCGTCATCGGACTCTGAGCAGGAGATCCTGCGTAATCGCTTGAAGCTCCCTTGTGGTGTGAAGATCAGCTCTGTCGCCTCTACTTCCTGTGAATTGAGTTCGAGTTGCTCGACAACGGAGCTGTCCTTCTTTTGGTTCCTCTTGCGCCGCATTTCGGGAGTTGCCGAGTCGAAGATGTCCATACCTGGCCAGTAGACGCCTTTGAGCTTTGTGGACTCACTTACTGCCATTGGATCTGCGTCAACTGGCTCGTCCTCAACAGCACAAGTATCTGCCGCGGCAGTATAGTGGTAGTGCCTGCGGTCACCAGGATCTGAGTATTCACTGGATGTCTCTTCTGGGTTGGTGTAGCTGAGGGAACTGGCACGCGACTCGGCGGGCCAATACTGCATGTGTGGAGCAAAAGCGTTACGGTGGCGGAGCACACGGTCGACCGACTGCAGAGTTGGACCTGGGGTGGTGGAGTGCTCCACCTTGATGACTTGGGAGGGCTCTGCAAGACGCGGGTCAAGCAAGGTGCCGACAGCAGCGCGACGGGCGGGCCGTGGAGGAGGCGCGTCGACTCGAGAAGGAGGGGGAGGTCGAGCTGCACAGGATGCAGAGGTCAGCCGCTGGGTTTGAGGGTAAAGCTGTGAAGGAGCGGGGTGATTGCATACCCACTGGCCTCGCACGTGTGCGGCGTTTGTCCTTCTGGTTCATCCGCTCCGACATGAGCTCCTCGACATCCCACTCGGCATACCATCGGTCGTATGCGTCGATGAGCAAACGGGACGAAACTTCCTGCGAGGAGCGAACCTTGACCTTGTAGTAATTGGATAAGTGGCCTTTGCTGGCAATGTGGGTGAGCAGATGGGAGACGTCGCTGAAGTTGGGCTTCTTGGGGCAAATGTTGCAATGCAGCGGAATGCCGTTCGCCGCCATGGTGCTGTTTGAAAGGAGCGTGGGCGAGAATGGCGAGCCTGGGATGTAGCTGCGTCCCGGCAGCGCGGGTGTCAAAGGAAGGAAAACGGTACGAAAGGAGCGGGCTGAATGCAAAGAAGGTGACTAGGTGGCGGTAAGAGGGCTACAGATATGAGAGCTGGTGCACTGGGTCAACTGCCAGTCACTTCCGCGGCTCGACGGCCATTGCTTGAGCATAGATGAGAGGAAAGCAGGAAAGATAAATCAGCAGGATTGCATCAATGGCGAGAGGAAGGAAGCACGAAACACCCAGAAGGAGGAAATTTGTAGGTGGTGTTCTAGCAGGCAACGCACGTGGGAAAGCTCGGGCTGGACAAAAGAGGCAGCCACCCTCACTTTCCTCTGGCCATGTACCGAACGCTTCATGAGAGGAGGCGCGCGGTATTAGACGCAGAGTAGTGGTACAGGCAATATTTACAGACAAGTCGAAACAAGGACGATGCAAGAGAGAGAGTCAAAGGGACAGCAGGACTACATTCGGCAGGCAACATCATGTTACCATACCTACTAAGAATACTCACCAGGCAGAAGAAAAACAGAGAAGTTCAACTAATACAGACCAGTGCGAGATTTGGTGGTGCAGCAACTAAGGTGTCATCGTTCATTTGCCTAAGCACCTCCGCGTTACTGATCGCGGCATACAACTAGTAGACGATTAGCTCTACTGCGTGTGCCTGAGCGGCTTCTACTCACTATACTGGATCGACCTCTTCCAAGCCCGGGTACTTCAGCAGACTCAGTCCCGCGACCCCAAACACTGTGTGGAACACATCGACCATGTCTCCTGGTCGGTCCGCAAGGCCACCGAGCTCTGGATCCTGTGCCAGTAAGTACGAAAGGACCCCCCGACTGCAGAGTGAAGAACACACCTGACACTGAAGAATGAAACTTGCCAACTTCTCGCCGTCGATCCAATGTAGCTTGTTCAACATGGCCATGCTGCTCATCACCCACCAGCTGTAGCACACATCCTCCTTCTTCTCAGGCCTTCCGTTCAGCCCGCCATTCTTGAGCTGTCGTTCACTTAGCCACGCACCCAGCTTGTCTTGATTGACCAGGTCCAGTCTCCCCGCGATGGTTAGTGCACCCACACACGTAAACACCTGACCTGAGTGGGATTCCGCTCCCGGACTGGTACCGTAGCCACCGTCGAAGTTTGCACAGGAATGGACGTGCTGCACTGCCTTGTCGACGTCTACTAAATGGAGCAGGCCCATGAGGGACAGGGCATTGAAGGCGCCATACAAGAACCGAGTATCGCGCTCACCCCACTCGTCGCCTGCAAAAGTGCCTGTTTCGGGGTGTTGCAAGTCGGCAATAACTGTAGGCCATAAGCATGAGCATTATCAACAGTTGAAACAAGCAGACCAACATTTCCCAATCTTGAGCCGACCGTCTTTGATGCGGTCTTCAAGATCCCCAAAAGCGTCTAGGGTAGCTAGGATCTGTACAGCACTAACGGTGTAGAGCATGTGAGCATCGTGACCAGGAGCAGCGCCAAAGCCGCCGCTCTCGTGCAGACAGGAGAATACAAAGTCGAGGACCTCAGCACGTGGCAGAGCATCTGGGTGGCCGAGAAGATGCAGGGCAGTCAACCCCCAATACAGGCCATTCAGGCGCAGATGCTCGGTGAGCCAGTACTCGAGCTCGTCTTTGCGCTGGAGCGGGTCAGCGCGGGACTTGATCGCTGGCAGCTTGCGCGGCCACGCAGCAGCTACGCACAGTGTCGAGGCTCTGGATGTAGCGGACGTGCTTGTCGACGAAGAGGTGCAGTTCGCCTGGCATGTTGGCCATGCCGCCACGGCCTGGGCCAGAGACGAGCGACATGTGTGTGCCTGTGGGCGGCGAGGAACTGGAGCAAAGGGTCGCCAGGCCAGAATACCTAGGTAGGTAGGTCGATGATTAGCGGCGGACGCACTGATGCAGGCGTCCTCACGGTGGACGTTTGGCGTCGGCCGGGGTCTGAAGCGCACCTGGCTTGGCGCTGGGCCCACGTAGGTACCTTGGTCGCTGTGGGCACTGGGCAGTTGAGCAATAATGGTCCTGCCACGACGACCCAGCAGCAGCTCGATGGCGTCTTGAGTTGAGGGGAGGGTGGCTTAAGGAATATCTATGTACCATGTATCCAGGCTGCCCTCACCGTGCGGGCGCTGCAGCTGGGCCGTGATAGGCGCCCGTCGGAGCGACTCTCAGAGCCTCTGCCGTTTGGGAGTTTTAGTAGTGTCGCGCTCGTACCTGGGGCCGTGCACTGTCACGGATTCCCTCCGTCCAGCGTTGTTGCCGCCGTCCCTCTCCTGCCCGTTGCAGCCATTTTGCACGTCCAGTCGCAGCATCATGGCCTCGCGTTGAGTCGATCCAGCGTGCCCTTCTTGTCCTGCTTCTGCTGCCCGCCCCAGACCGCCCCCCGACGCCCCTCGCGCGCCATTCCTCAGTCGCACTGCTGCTGGCCACGGCCGTCGCTCTTGCAACGGCCGACTAACGCTATAGTCAGGAACCTGCCTCGCTGAGCCCCCGAGACAGCTCCACTCCGTCCACGCCAGTTGAAGTCGTCTCCGCGCCCGTCTTTGCTGCAGCGCACCACGCCGCCGTCGCTCTGCACCGCCAGACGACCCGCCCTGGACCGCGTGCAAGTTGGTAAGTGATGCTCGATGCCCGCCTGGGGCCCTCCCTCTGGGTTCCAGCGTCGTGGCCGCTCCAATGTTGTACAACAGTCGCCTACAGCGCCGGCCCCTTTGACCTCTGCTCGCAACCTGAGATGCTGACTGTATCCCAGGCCTCGCTAGAGATCCTTCCCGTGCCCGACCACGACTCCCAATACCCATCTTGACTTTGCAGCGGCGGTGATAACGGGCGATAGCATCGACGGGATTTGGACGCTGCACGCGCTTGGTTGCCGGCCTCTCGGGTTCCTGCATGCGAGGCATCGCCTTGCTCTGGCCTCTTCGACTCGACTCCTCGACGCAGACGCATCGGTGCACGCCTGCAGACAGTGCTGGCCAGGGGTGCACAAAGCGCTCCGCCAGGTTCCTCACAGTTCGTACTACCCTGCCCGCCCTCTAATACTGCACGCTCGACCATGAGTCGCTCATCGTCCTGCGTTCGCTAACCGCCATGCGCAAACACAGACTCGTTGACCGCACTCCTGCCCTCGAACGCGTTTCCTCAGCGTCCGTGACCCATGCGCCGTGTCCAGTAGGACAACCCTCCCAACCTACGCCTGCGCCGCACCGCCCCCTCGAGCAGGCGCTCTCCTGTCCCGAGCTCGAACCGTCACCCCGAAACACACTTAGCGAGGTATTTTGGCCCTCAAGTGCGGTCGCTGCAGTGCAGGTCACGAGAGCAGCATTGTCCTGTAAGCGCAGAGCTGTGCTAAGAGACTATAGTCGTGGCATACATCACGCAAGACACTGAGGAAGATGCCAAAGTCGTCGACACTGTCCCTCGCCATGCGCGGAAAGGCAGGCAAGGAGAGTACTGTTTTGCCCATGAGCCCCAAAAGTCCTCGATCCCCTAGTATGCCTGATGAGGGATTCCCGGCACCAAATGCCGCATTTCATAATATACCGCAGTCCCCAGCATCCCCGAAGCCTCGCAAAGATTCCAAAAATATCTTTTCGAATTTCTCCGCCAACAAGTCATCTTCTCGTCTCAATAATCAGGATGCTTCAGTCAAACAAGGCGCCGAACCACAACACTCACCCGGCCTTTACTCGAATGGACGAAGCGGCTCGTCAACCCCAGACCTAGGTCGTCCTGTACGAACTCCTAACTCTGACGGTAAGCAGACCACTATCAAAGATGCGCCATACATTGCTGACCTTAGAGCAGACAATCGTTCCGAAGTTCTGCGCCTTGATCAGCGAACTGAATCTGGAATGTCAAACGACTCGCCTCACACACAGGCAGACCCGTCAAAACGCAATGCGACAAAAGGAAAGAAACAAGGTCTGCTTTCAAGATCGAGGTCTATCAAGGGAGACGAAAATTCAGGTTCTCGCGCAAAACTCAACAAAGCCCCTCCGCCGCAGTTGTCTCCCGACATTGCTGGATCGTGGTCGACTAACGGTGACAGTATGGCGCTCAAAACAGCACCTATGGAGAAAGGACAATCATGGCGACAGAACATGGGCATTGGCAAGCTACGCACACACTCAGCGGACCGTCACGATGGATCCAAGCATGTGCAACGAGACGAAGACCAAGGTCCAAGAAGAGATAAAGCTGAGCAGATATCTTTGGCGTCCAATTCTTACAACGAGAGCAGGGGCGCAACGCTAATGTCTAGCCTCGGATCAGGTGCGCGCAAAATGGGCGAGAAGATGGACTCGGCTCGGAAGGGCGTCTTCGGCAAACTTGGACGAAGCACGAGCAACCACGAGAGTCAAACTTCAATATCAAACGAACCCTATGTCTGCAAGATAATACACAAACCTCTCATTGAACAGACGAGACTGACCCGGATCTCAACAAGATTGGAGCAATCTCGAGACAAGACTGAATTTTGGATGCCAGCCCTTCCTTGGCGTTGCATAGAGTATGTTCAAAAGCCCTTTTCCCCGCTAGAATCTACTGACAATATGCCTCTAGTTACTTGAATATGAGAGGTTGTGAAGAGGAAGGCCTGTATCGTGTACCGGGTTCTGCACAACAAGTTCGATACTACGAACGCAAATTTGACACAGGTAAGTCGATTCTGCGTATTGAGACAGACCATGTACTAAGTTCCCACAGATCGTGATATCGACCTCATAAGCGATCCGAATCTGAACGACCCGAATGTGATCGGATCACTCTTCAAGAACTGGCTCCGACAGCTACCTGACGAGATCTTCCCGAAAGCAATACAAGCCGCGATCCAACAAGAATGCCAAGGAGCGAAGACGACGCCGCAAATGCTCAAAGATGAGCTTTCCAAACTGCCACCTTTCAACTACTATCTCTTATTTGCGATAACCTGTCACATCAGCTTGTTGCACTCGTGTTCCGAGTTCAACAAGATGAACTACAACAACCTGTGCATCTGCTTCCAGCCTGCTATAAAAATCGATGCCTTTTGTTTCCAGTTCCTCATTCTGGACTGGAGGAATTGCTGGCAGGGCTGCTGGACGGAGAAAGACTTTCTGACGGACGAAATCAACTATCTGAGCAACCTCGAGATGGAAAGGCAGCAGCAACAGGCCCAGCAACAGACCCCCTCACGCAACGGCCAGATTCAGAGCTCAAGCAAGAGCAAGAACTCACAGCCATCCGCACACGTTGGATCGACTCAAAAGGCCATTTCGACGCGAAGCAGCTCGGTGGATCAACATAAGCCGACAACACGTGGGGTCTCTTCGGATAGGAATGGACGCGCCACACCTCCCAACCCTTCACTTGTGCTATCAGAACCTTCGGTTACATCGTCTGGTCGATCTCGAGCCGAGTCGTCGTCCGAGCGAGCAATCTCGTCCTCGGACAGTCGAGAAGGACTTCACCCACGTCCAACGGGAAAGCGAGCACCAGTGTCGGTCAGCAGGGAAGCTTCGATTGATCTCGATGATGGAGCAACACCTACACAACCCCAGCACAGCCGCGACGCCTCGGAGACGACACAGTTTCGGCTGGACTTGCGCGATCCGCCCAGCTCTCCTTTCAATATCAAGTTCTAGTATGATGGAGAATCGTCTACATGGGCATGAGACGATGATGCAAAGTGTGTCTATTTCTTTGGTTGCGTACTAGCTCTTCATTTCATTCCGCAGGCTGCCACAAGGTCGAGATACCCATGCCTCATGTGCTCCGGGCCTGTGGCAGCCTTTGACCTTGTACGTTCTTTTTAGTATTTGCGGAGGGGTTTTGCTACAGTTAGCAGGGTGTTTGTGCATTGAGCCGCATTTGGGCGTTGAGCGACGACCGGGTGGAAAGGATTAGCATTTGAGCGGGTAGGATAGAGGCAAACTTGTACGATAATCAGGACGGCAAATGAAGTTTTTTGCATTGCTGGAAGCATGTCTTGGGCTTCTCAACACTTGCAGCCATGGCCACTGGGAGAGGGTGGGATGCATGCCCAGCCATGGTGCGATTGGCTGTATTGCGTGCATGTGGGTGCGGTCCAGGAACCGGTGCTGGGCTGGGCCGTGTGTGAGCTTTGGGCAATGACGTTTGCGCCAAAGGCCCGCGACGCCGACCGCCCACGGCCGATGCCACACGTCTCGTCTCGACTCTGCAGCTCCTGCCCGTCGTGCCTGCTCCAGAGGGCAATTGACCCTCACGCTCCTGCCCGTTGACCTTGAGCTGCTTATAACAACGATTGGTGCTGCTCGTCCTGCATTGCCCACACACACACCTACGCATACACCACCTTTGCACCTCAATCGACGATTGCTATTCCATCATCGTCAGCACTATTCATACACCGCCGGACCTTCATTGCTAGCCCCCGTCCTTTGTTTACCAGCCAGCCCACCACAGCTCGCCCACACATGCACTCGTCTCGCGCACATTCAGCCATGTCTACGCAATCACAGCCTCCCCAGGCGGTTTACCTGCTGCCATTGACCGACGCAGGCGCCCCGGACGTGCCTGGAACCTACATCTACCTGCCGCCGCCGACAAGTCCTGCCTATGTCATCCGCTTCCAGATCCAGGGCACCAGCTCGATATGTCGCCAGGGCAGCCTGTGGGTCAACATACCTGCTCAGGGCCACAAGTTTGAGCGAAGCACATATCGCGAGTACCCGTGAGTTGCCCGCGCACATTGCCGTGCCCGGTCCTGACATGTGCCACAATAGACTCAAACCAGACTTCAACGGCATCACCGAGATCGACGTCCCTATTCACGAAGCCAATGCCTACTCCTTCTACACAACCTACGCGCCGCTGCCACAGTGGTCCTTCACCGACGTGGCCTCGCCAGCACCCACGCGCACGCCCACATACTACATTGATATTTGCCCGCGCCTCACAATGCACGGCCAACAGCTCCCGGTTGAGGCTGTCATAGTCTTCTCGTGTCTCTCCAAGTTCATGGGCAAATACCCCACCGATTGGGACAGCCATCTGCGCGGCATCAGCCAGCGCGGCTACAACATGGTGCACTTCACTCCTCTCATGGTACGCGGTTCCTCCAACTCGCCGTACAGCATATACGACCAACTTGCCTTTGATAGCGCCGTCTTCCCAAATGGCGAAAAGGATGTTGTCCAACTGGTCCAGAAGATGCAGTCAAAATTCAACCTGCTAGCCATGACAGACGTCGTGTGGAACCACACGGCGAACAATAGCAAATGGCTCGAGGAACACCCTGAGTCCGGCTACAATGTCGAGACTGCTCCTTGGCTCAGACCAGCGCTCGACTTGGACACGGCACTGCTCAAGTTTGGCTCGGAACTTCGCCAACGTGGCCTGCCCACAACATTCAATACCGTCGACGATCTCCTAAAGGTCATGGACGGAGTGAAGACCTACGTTCTCGGCGCACTCAAGCTGTGGGAATACTACGTCATCAATGTTGAGAGAGACGCCAACTCCGTGATCCAAGCTTGGATTGCAGGACAAGCCAAGTTTCCCGAGGATAGCTTTAGTGAAGCAGGCCTTCGCGGGCTCGATGCCGTCAAAGAATGGCCTCTGAAGCGAAAGGCAGATTGGTTGATCGATCACGCCTTACTCGGAGGCGACAGAATGGGCGAACGCTACCGCCGAAGGATTGATCCTGCTGTAGGCGCTGGCCTAGTCTGCGCTCTCTTCGGTCGCTTTGATAGTCGCACTAGCAGTACGCCCGACGAGCGGGCGGCGCACGAGGCCATTGAGCGTATCCTAAACGAATGCAATCTTCCGTTCTACCGCGAGTACGATGGAGATGCAGCAGAGATCATGGAACAGCTTTTCAATCGGATCAAGTATGTCCGCATTGATGAACATGGTCCCAAGCTCGGCGAAGTCAACGAAAGCAATCCACTCATCGAGTCCTACTTTACAAGACTTCCACTGAACGAAGTCACCAAGAAGCATAATCCCGATGCGCTTGCATTAGTGAACAATGGCTGGGTTTGGGCTGCAGACGCCATGAGAGACAATGCTGGGCCAAAGTCGCGGGCGTACCTTCGAAGAGAGGTCATTGTTTGGGGAGACTGTGTCAAGCTCCGCTATGGAAGCGGCCCGCAAGATAATCCTTTCCTCTGGTCGCACATGGCCAAATACACTCGCTTGATGGCCAAGTATTTCCAAGGTTTCCGTATCGACAACTGTCACTCCACCCCTATACATCTGGCCGAATACATGCTTGACGAAGCGCGATGCGTTAATCCCAATATCTTCGTCTGTGCCGAGCTGTTTACCGGCTCCGAAGAAATGGACTTCAAGTTTGTCATGCGCCTTGGAATTAGCGCGCTCATCCGAGAGGGCATGCAAGCCTGGAGCACTCAAGAACTGAGCAGGCTCGTCCACCGTCACGGAGGTGTCCCCATTGGAAGTTTCGAGACGGACGAAGTGCTAAACGCTGCGCACGCACGCCAAACTGATGGTAACGCTCCAACTGAACAGCATCCAGTCATCAAGAAGATCAAACGAAGTCCCGTTCACGCACTTTTCATGGATTGTACACACGATAACGAAACGCCAGCTCAGAAGAGGGATGCTCGTGACACACTTCCTAGCGCTGCTCTCGTTGCCATGTGCTCTTGTGCGACAGGCAGTGTATTTGGATTTGACGAAGTCTACCCTGAGTTGATTGAGCTTGTTCACGAGACAAGACTGTACTCTTCAGCGAGCTCAACAGGCGGCACCATCAAGGCGCAAGCTGGAGAGGGTGGCATTGGCGGCATTCGCAAGATCATCAACAACATTCACGTCAAGATGGGCAAAGAGGATTATAGTGAAACATACATACACCATGACCAAGAGTACATCACTGTTCATCGTGTCAATCCCCATACCCGGAAAGGCTATTTCCTAATAGCCCACACCGCCTTTCCTGGCTACGGTAACGGCAATGGAGGCTTTGGTGAGACCAAGCTCCCAGGTACCAAGGCGAAACTCATTGGCAGTTGGAACCTGGAGGTCGACAACAGTCCGGAGACTAGATCCCGCATCATTGGCGACAAGACAACATTGCGAGGTTTGCCCAGCAAGACCAACGTTCTTGAAGGCGTATCAGTGAACTCCAACGATGAAGACACCACGATCCGTATCCCCGACAAGTTCCCCCCTGGCAGCATTGCTATCTTCGAAACCTGGGTACCCAGTGCCGAGCATGCTGTTGGCCTCGACAAATTCGTCACCAGTGGAGGTTATGATGCTTTCCGAGGCGTCAGCTTGACAGACCTGAATTTTATTTTGTACAGGTGTGAAGCAGAAGAGAAGGATGCATCAGATGGCAAAGATGGAACCTATAACATCCCTGGCCACGGTAACCTTGTTTATGCCGGATTACAAGGCTGGTGGAGTGTTCTTCGCGATGTTGTCAACGACAACAACCTCGGCCATCCTATCTGCGATCACCTCCGAGAGGGTCAGTGGGCTCTCGATTACTGCGTGGGTCGTCTTGAACGTATTTCCCAAAGGACAAAGTACCGCGGCATCGAAGGCCCTGCTCAGTGGCTCAAGGAAAAGTGCGACGCTGTTCGCAAAGTGCCCAACTTCTTGCTCCCCCGCTACTTTGCACTGGTCATTCAGACAGCGTACAATGCTGCAGTCGACCGGGCAATTGAGTTGATGGGCGAGAATGTACAGAACGGCAATCAATTCTTGAAGAGCCTTGCTCTTGTCAGCATACAAGTGACCGGATACATGAACAGTGCTTCCCTGTGGCCGGACACGAGCGTGCCAAGCATGGCTGCTGGTTTGCCTCATTTTGCGTACGACTGGGCGCGTTGCTGGGGCCGAGATATCACCATTTCCGCGCGTGGTCTCTACATGGGAACTGGCCGTTATGAAGACGCCAAGGAACACATCTTCGCCTTTGCCAGTGTCCTCAAACATGGTATGGTGCCAAATCTGCTAGGCGGCGGCAAGAACCCTCGATACAATTCTCGTGACTCAGTCTGGTGGTTTCTCCAAAACATTCAGGATTACACCAAGATCGTACCAAATGGTTTCAACCTTCTTCAGGACAAAGTCAAACGTCGCTTTGCTCCGTACGATGACACATGGTTTTCTCATGAAGATGAGCGGGCCTATTCACAGTCTTCAACAATCCAAGATGTCATTCAAGAAGCTCTGCAACGACACGCCTCCGGAATGGAGTTCCGCGAGTACGACGCTGGTCCAAATATTGACAGTCAAATGAAGTCCGAAGGCTTTGACATCAAGATATGGACTGATTGGGAGACTGGCCTAATATTTGGTGGCAATCAATTCAACTGTGGCACATGGATGGACAAGATGGGCGAGAGCGAGAAGGCCGGCAGCAAGGGTGTCCCTGGAACGCCTCGAGATGGTGCTCCCGTGGAAATCATCGGCATGTTGTACAGCACGGTGCGCTGGTGCGCAGACTTATACGAGCAGGGCAAGTATAAGTATGAGGGAGTCACGCTACCTGACGGGAAGCAAACCATCACGTACAAAGCATGGGCAGACAAGATCAAAGCAAACTTTGAGCGAACCTTTTACGTACCACGAACTCCGGAGGAAGACAGCAACTACGACGTCAACCCAAAGATCATCAACCGCCGCGGTATCTACAAGGACTTGTATCGATCTGGAAAAGAGTACGAGGATTACCAGTTGAGGCCGAACTTCCCTGTGGCTATGAGTGTAGCACCAGATCTGTTCGATGCCGAACATGCGCTGTACGCCCTGCAAATGGCTGACAGGATTCTGTTGGGACCACAAGGCATGAAGACATTGGATCCCTCGGACCTCAACTATCGCGGGTATTACATCAACAGCGAAGACTCAACAGATTTCCATACGGCAAAAGGTCGAAATTACCACCAAGGTCCTGAGTGGCTGTGGCCGACTGGCTTCTTCTGTCGCGCTCTCCTCAAGTTCGATCTCAAGCGCCGCAAGTCTGCGGCAGAGCGAGTCGAGAGCTACCAACAAGTCACGCGGCGCCTGGCTGGTTGCATGAAGGCTATCCAGGAGAGTCCATGGGCTGGACTTACTGAGTTGACGCAAAAGGATGGTGACTTTTGCGGCGATTCCTGCCCGACACAGTCGTGGTCTGCTAGTTGCATTATCGATCTGTTCCAGGATGCTCGAGAGTATGAGCTGGAAGAGTCTTCGTAGGAAATGTGTTCCTGAAGTAAGCATGGCTTGGTGTGGCTGGCTTGCTAGGCAGCCTTGTTAGAACTCTCCATTGTTCCTGTAAATACCTAATACCTCAAGTTTGACTCTCCTCCAGTGACTTTGCTCCCACGTGCCAGGATTGTTTGTGCCAGGATTGTTTTGGTGTGATCCCTTGGGTGAATTGCTCCTCGGTTTGGACAGGAGTGCGGCATGATGTCACCAGACCTCGCGCCCTAGCGCGTTCCACAACGTCGATCCAACGGCTGTTCGGACGCGATCCACAACATAAAGCTCCGCCCCGCCCCGTGCCCCTGATGAACGACAGTGCACGTTTGGCTCCTCTCGTTCGTTGTGCATCCCATCCCACCCGCCATGGCACCACGGAAACGACCTGTTGAAGCAATTGACCTCACCCAAGACGGGCCGCCGCACTCATCATCGCAGCGCTACTCCGCTCCATCAGGTGCAAATCCGCGCGGGCCCAAGCAGCAGCGGACAGATAGCGGCAGACGTGCGGGGTCTTCGCAGCAAGACGCTATCTTTGTGGATGATGAGGACTTCGACGCCTCGCAGGACGCGCCAGATGCCACCCAAGCATACAATGAACAACACTACGACTATGGCTTGTATGGCGCAACGCATGGCAAGATTGTAGGTGTGCGCTACTACAGCGGCTATGCGACAGTTGGTGAAGTCGTCATGTGCAGGCGAGAGCCACACAACCAGTACGATCGTAGGTGCGACAAGGCGAATCATCCTTCAGCCGTAGCTAACGCTCCAAGGAAACGCAATACGCGTTTTGAACGTTCAAGGAGCCCAAATTGGGCATCTTCCGAGGGTCTTGGCCGCCAAGTTGGCAAAGTACATGGACAATCGCAGCCTTCATATTGAAGCACACATCACAGGCCCAATGGGCGCATATGATTGTCCCCTGGAGCTAAAGCTTTACGGTACAAATGAACCAGTCGAACGGGAAAATCTCTTGAGCCAGATGAGGGCAGATAAGCTACCAATTGGACATGCAGCAGACCGCAAGCGCAAAGAAGCCGCCGCTGAGAAAGAGAGACAGAGGCTGGCCAAAGAAGCCGCAAAGAATGCCAAGAAGAAGGGTGGAGTTGTCGTTGAAACCAATACTTACGATGGGGAGAATGGCATGGCAGAGTTTATGGCCGGCTCCTCCCAAGGCTTTGGCCCAGGACCAAGTCTTGAGGATATTATTGGTAGCAGCGAGCGTTTCAACCCCAGAAATGTTGACCAAGTGGTCGAGGAATTTGGCGTGAAGGAGAGCGATTTGGTATGTGACAAGTCCTCCTGCGCAACTTGCGCCGCAACTAATAATCGAAGGCGAATATGTCAAAGGCGTCGCAGCCAGAAGCACTTCTTACACAGTTGCACCCTTTCCAGTTGCAAGGCTTACAATGGATGCTCGACCGTGAATCCCCTCAATTACCTGCGCAAGGCTCAAAGGATATTGTCCAACTTTGGCAACGCCATCCACGGATAAGTGGAGCCTTCACGAACCTGGCTACTAATTTCTCCGTCACCAATCCGGAACTTGCGTCCGGTGGTATTCTTGCAGATGATATGGGGCTGGGTAAAACCATTCAAACCATATCTTTGATCATGGCCGATCGAGCTCTCGGTCGCAAGGCCGGTGATGCCTGTAATGCAACCCTCATACTGGCCCCAGTCTCAGTCATGTCAAACTGGAGCAGTCAGATGAAGAAGCATATCAAAGAAGAGCATGCACTCCGTGTCATGTTCTGGCATGGAACGCGCAAGGAAACGATCACACCTAAGCTTATCCTAGACTATGATGTAGTGATTAGCACATATGAGTCTGTTTCTGCAGACTTTTACTCACAAAAGTCGACAAGCGTTCCAAGAAAATCCGGACCTTTCTCAGTCAAGTGGCGGCGTGTCATTCTTGACGAAGGACACAACATCAGGAATCCAAAGGCGAAAAAAACAATTGCCATCACGAACCTGATGGCTCAGTCTCGATGGTCTCTCACTGGTACACCCATCATTAACAATCTCAAGGATCTCTACAGCCAAATTCGCTTCCTGCGTCTGTCTGGCGGTCTGGACAGTTTCGAAATCTTCCATGGAGCCATCATGCGTCCTGTTCTCCAGGGTGATGTTCAAGGCAACAAGGCACTGCAATTGCTCATGGCAGGCGTTTGCTTGCGAAGAAAGAAGGAAATGTCTTTCATCGACTTGAGACTGCCCGAACTGTCTGAGTACGTGCATAAGATCAAATTGCACCCCCACGAACAGGAGAAATACGATGCACTTGAGGCCCAGGCCAAAGGAACTTTAGATGCCTACAAACGAAACATCGGGGGCTCTCATGCAACGGATACGTACAGACATTTGCTAGAAGTCCTCCTCCGTATTCGACAGCTGTGCAACCATTGGCAGCTCGTCGGTGAAGAACGGCTAGCATCCGTCATGAAACAACTGGAGACCGAGGGTGTCCTAGACCTCACAGATGAGAACAAGGTTGCGCTCCAGAAGATGCTACAACTCTCAATTGAGTCGCAAGAGGACTGTCCGATCTGCCTGGATACCTTCAAAGAACCTGTTATCACGAAGTGTGCACATGCCTTCTGCACAGCCTGTCTTGAGCGCGTGATTGATACGCAGCATAAATGTCCGATGTGCCGGGCCGAGCTAGAGTCTTTTGCCTCCACCACAGTGAAGCCTGCACTTGAAACTGCGCAAATCGTGTCTCTCACGCAGGAGCAAATCGCTGACAAGGCGTCTCTGGAGAAGAACACATCCACGAAAGTCGAAGCTCTACTTGAAATTTTGAAAGCATCGAGCCGAGACCCAAGCAACAAGACGATTGTGTTCAGTCAATGGACATCCTTCCTCGACATCTTACAGCCACATCTTACGCATCATGGTCTGAAGTTTACGCGTATCGACGGCAGCATGTCGGCAACACAGCGCGATCAGGCCCTAGAGGCGCTCGACTCAGATCCGTCAACGACGGTTATGCTCGCCTCGCTCTCCGTCTGCAGTGTTGGTCTCAATCTGGTCGCAGCGAATCAGGTGATTCTTGGGGATTCTTGGTGGGCGCCAGCTATTGAAGACCAAGCCGTGGATCGTGTCCATAGACTGGGGCAGACGAGGGAGACAAAAGTGTTCCGATTGGTCATAGAAGGCAGCGTAGAGGAGCGCGTCTTGGGTATTCAAGAGGAGAAGAGGAGGTTGATGGGGCTAGCATTTGCAGAGAAGGAAGGAGGCAAGAAGAGGAAACGTGGTGCTGGGGCGGGACTGGGGGATTTGATGAGGCTACTTGGGCAGAGCCCAGAGCAGCGATAGAACAGATGGTCAAGCTGCAGGGGCGGGTTACTACGGCGTTGCAGGTGTACTTGTCACCTGAAGGGGGTATCAGATTGGATTCGGAGTTTTTGGATAGGTCTTGTTTCGTGGTGTCCATCCTGGGTACGAGTGGCTACTTTGCTTGGATTCATGACGTGTTGGGTTGGGTGGTGCAAGGCTGTTGATTGCGTTTGCAGTGTGGCTGTGTCTCTTTCGGTTTCCAAGACAATACATTTTCTACATTAGGGCGTGTGTCGTTGCAAGGGGCAAGTATTTCGTGGACGAGGCTC
Source organism: Pyrenochaeta sp. DS3sAY3a (assembly GCA_001644535.1). NCBI lineage: Eukaryota > Fungi > Ascomycota > Dothideomycetes > Pleosporales > Cucurbitariaceae > Pyrenochaeta > Pyrenochaeta sp. DS3sAY3a. The sequence continues at coordinate 984,633 of KV441640.1, read as the reverse complement.
GGCAGGCAACGTGTTCCAAGATGCAAAGACGGGCGCGTTGGGGAGTGTCTGGCATTAGGGGCTTTTTCCAGAAGGCCGGGGTTGTGGAGCCCACGGCTGAGGGCGTGCGTTCCTTGCATGGCGGCTTGAGACATGAGATGATCATTGCGTGTGCACTAGGCCGCTGCTAGCGTAGCCCATGTATTATGACCTCGCCCAACATGACTTTCACGCTCGGCCACGCGCAACGCCTCCTGAGTAATCGACACGCCCGTGTCTTCAACGTTCCCGGACCCATCTGCTAACCTTCTTCCTCTTTGGCATGGCAGCAAACGGCAGTCTGCGCAGAAAACCCCACAACCCGCCCGGTAAGGCAATCCCCCCTTGTCCAGGACAATGCCACTGCCTTGGTGGCCCGCCTTGGTATATACAGACAGAACATGGCTAAAACCTGCTCTCCTCCAGCCATTCTCCACGCGCGCCCCTCCTCGACGACTTCGCATGCTACCCAGACGCCCGATCAATCGCCCATAGACACAATGCCCGTGCAATTGGCGGCCGACTTGCCCACGGCCACGACAAATGGCACCCCGGCCATGCGCAGGAAGCAGTCGTCGCCCATGATGCCGCCATTCATGGTTTCTGCGCCGGGCAAGGTCATTGTCTACGGCGAACACGCCGTGGTGCACGGAAAGGTGCGTCCGCCTCTTCCTCCCCCTTCTTCGGGCTGCACATGACCTCAGTCGCTCACTGTCCAGGCTGCAATTGCTGCTGCAATCTCGCTCCGCTCCTATCTCCACGTCTCGTTTCTCTCCAAATCGAACCGAACCGTCAAGCTGCGCTTCCCCGATATCCAGATGGAACACACCTGGAACATTGACGAACTGCCGTGGGATACCTTTTCGAAGGCCGGCAAGAAGAAGTACTACTACGACCTCGTTACCTCACTGGATCCCGACCTCATGGCTGTCATCCAGCCCTTCATCGATCAAGTGTCGCCCAAAGCCCCGGAGTCGATACGCAAGATACATCATGCCTCGGCGTGTTCGTTCCTATACCTCTTCCTTTCTCTCGCGTCGCGCAAGGTCCCACCCTGCGTCTACACACTGCGCTCAACCATTCCCATTGGCGCAGGTCTAGGGAGCAGCGCGAGCATTTCAGTATGCATCAGCACAGCACTACTCCTTCAGATCCGCGCATTGAGCGGACCGCACCAGGATCAGCCACCGCAAGAATGCGAGCTGAACATTGAGCGCATCAATCGATGGGCGTTCGTGGGAGAGATGTGTATACATGGGGATCCCTCGGGTGTAGACAATACAGTGGCATCAGGTGGCAAAGCTGTCCTGTTCCAGCGGAGGGCTGACAAGCCATCTCTGGTTCAGCCGCTATATAACTTCCCAGAGCTTCCACTACTCCTTGTCAACACACGACAATCCCGCAGCACAGCCGTCGAAGTCGCCAAAGTTGCAGAGCTAAAAGCGACCCACCCAGCCATTACAGAAAATATCCTCAACGCTATCGGCCAGATTACCGAGTCTGCGCACAAGCTACTTACCTCTCCAGGTTTCGATCCAACCTCACACGCGTCGCTCAAACATCTCGGTGAGCTTATTACCATCAATCACGGTCTGCTTGTCGCACTGGGTGTATCACATCCGAAACTCGAGCGCATTCGCGAGTTGATCGACCACACAGGCATCGGGTGGACAAAACTTACCGGTGCTGGCGGTGGAGGCTGCGCCATTACGATTCTCAAGCCGCAGCCCCCAGCACTCTCCAATGGCCATGGGAATGGTAACCATCATCATGACTCCTCAGACGAGTCGGATACTTCTTCTGAAGCAGATCCCGACTGTAGTGCATCAATCATATCAAATGGTACCAAGCTCAAGTACAAAATCCTGGATTCGCTCGAAGTCAAGCTGGAAAATGAGGGATTCGAAAAGTTCGAGGTAACATTGGCGGGAGATGGCGTTGGCGTACTATGGCCAGCTGTTTTACACAATGGCAACGAAGAGGAGGGTGGAGAAGAGATTGATCAGGAGAAATTCCTCAAGGCCGAGGGCACAGTCGGAATCGAAAGATTGGTTGGAGTGGTTAGCACGAGGAGGAAGCCTATTCGGGAGGTTCGGGAGGGTTGGAAGTTTTGGAGACCATGGGAAAGCCCGGAGTAAAATGGTCAGTGACGCGCTGCGATGCCAAAGGCTTCGGTCGGTTGTATTCCGAATCGAAGTCTCCTTCTGAGAAGGAATCCATTATGTACAACAAACTATTGGGCAAAAAGCAGAAAAGAGCTCTGGACGCAAGTCATTTCTTTGGGGTGGATCAGCGAGTCAATTCTACCTGTACATATTCAGCTCTTGCTAGTACGTTAGTGTAATATTGTAATGTCGATATGTATATTCGCAAGTGTTCCTATTGTCGATGACTAGCTACCTAAGTGGGTAGAGTTCTGAGTAGAACGAGGGCAAACAAAGGCGAACGGGCACTATGATTGGGCGGGAAATGCAGAACAATTTTCTGCTCAAGTGGTACCGAGAGCGCCTTCGCCGAGCCCAACCATACCTGCGACAAACTTGCGCCGTAAATTGGGAGCCAACCCACTTTCTCTTCACCCACCCAGGACTCGATTAGAAAAGCGCGCGCGCCGCACACGATCCTCCTCCACATCCAGTTCAACGATCCTCCCTCGTTCAGCAACATATTCAATAACACATACATACTCAACCGCAATCATGGCACCTGGCAAATGGGGTACGTCATCTTCCCGGCCTCTGTGCGCCTGCGCATGGTGTCCTCGATTCACGCTGCACGCTTCCGTGCTGACGCTTGTTTGCAGACGATGAAGAAGAGAGCAGCTCTGGCTCCGACTCTCCTGCCGCAGCCCCCATCGCCCGTCGAGGCAAGTTTGACGATGAAGAGGAAGACAGCGATGTTCGTCAGCCCAACCATGCCCCGCGCCTGCACAACTCGCACCCCGCCACGCATAAAATTTCCCTGACGCCTCTGACACGTGCAAATAGGTCCTAGAATCATGGGAAGCCGCCGAAGACTCCGAAGTCGAGCGCGAGAAGGCCAAGAAAGCCGCCGACGCCAAAGCAAAGGCCGAGGCCGAAGCAAAGGCAAACCACAAGTCCAAGGCGCAGAGGATCGAGGAGCACAGGCAGGCAGCTCTCCGCCGGCGGCAGATGGAGGACGACATGTCCGAGGACGAGGAAGAGACGGAGGCTGAACGACGCGCAAGACTGAAGCAGCAGGAACTCGACGGCTCTCGCGCCCAGGCCGAAGAACTCTTTGGCGATCTTACCGTGAGCAACAAGCGCGCTGGGAAGGCTGTTACTGTTGCCGACGAGAGCACTCCTGGCAACGCCATCGATCTCAGTTCTCTTCCGCTGTTCAACCCCAACACCAAGGACCAGTTCACAAAGCTGCGCGAAACCCTCACACCACTCGTTGCCGCAAACTCCAAGAAAGGACAGTATTCACTCTTCCTTCAGGAGTTCGTTAAGCAGATCGCCAAAGATCTACCAGGTGACCAGATCAAGAAGATTGCCAGCGGTTTGACGACGCTCAGCAATGAGAAGATGAAGGAGGAGAAGGCTTCTGAGAAGGGTGGCAAGAAATCCAAGGCCGCAAAGACAAAGACGACTTTGAATGCCTCGCGAGACGTCGGTGTCAAGGCGGATACGAAAGCATACGATGATGATGATTTTGGAGAGTATGTGCTACATTCTTATTCAAACTTGAACAGAAGCTAACCTGCGTACAGTGACGATTTCATGTGAAGACCGATCTCGCTTCCAGTGTTTTAGTCTTTGCTATCGAGATTCACGCCCTGCACAACCCTAGTCGCCAGCCTGAAAAACCTATGGCTTTCAACAGCCGAGCCTGGTGGTTGTTCCCGTCGATGCATCCCCGCACTACCTTTCACGGCCTCAGACTATGGATCTATTCTGGGGTCACTTCTTGTTTTCTCGGCATACTGCTTGGGTGCCTTAGTTTCTTGTTTGCTTTCACGTGGATAGGAGGGGCATAGCTTGCTTGCTTGCTGATATGCATGGGGCTGCTGCATGTCGAGGACATGATGCGATATACCTATAGACGCTTGCGATGAAGGCAATGAAGATGATCTATGATTTTGTTTGCACTTGCTGATTTAGTCGACTGTTACGAATGTGGCACCGTGAGATGAGTTGCAAGTGGAGAATAAGCCGACCAACACAAATACGCCCACCCGTGCCGCAAAATAGTAGAAACGATGAACTGAGGTGATACTGTTCTGTGCAGCAAGGATTGCTGTACGCAGCATGGTGTTGGAAGTCAACGTGGACAGCAAAAAAGCTCCAGCGGGTGTCGTTCACCACAAACGGCCGCCAGTGCAAAAAATAATATGGAAAAAATAGTCAACATAACCGTTTAAAGGATCTGACATCTCTAGGGATTATCTTCTGTGCAGTAAATCATCGACTTATAGAGCTAATGACGCAAAATAGAACGGGCTGGGGGTGCTGTTCACCATGACCGGCACCCGGTGCAAAAAATAAAGCAAAAAGCAGTCAACACAATCGTCTGAAGGATGTTGCATCCTCCGGGAGTCGAACCCGGGCCAATTGCTTGGAAGGCAATTATCCTACCGTTGGACCAAGAATGCTCGATGGAAGATTTCTCAAATTAAATAAAATATATCCTACTTTATATTTCAGCAAAAGCATTTTCCCTTCCTTTTGCGCAGTGCAATAGTGTTCGCATATTGTGGGTCAGGGTGATACGTAGTAGACCAATCGCCAAACTGATTCGTGCATCGGGATGCCTTACTTGGTTGTCATCCGTCTCACAGAAGTGCAGATATGAAATAAACCAATCATTTCATTCACAAAGCACACATGAAATAAAATAGTTGTTCCTTTCATTTTTATTTCAATCTAATCTGAACACATAATTCTTTTCCGAGCTTTTAGTGGTCAAAATAGATCGTTGCGCTTGAGAAACATGCTACCAAACATTGACTACCAGGGCGCCGTCTTGCAATTTGCCGAAATGGAATGCATTCGACACGTTCAATCAGGAGAATCTGCCATGGAATCTCGAATCCTTCCCATCGCCATACGAGACATAAAATTATGCCAACCCATACCGCTCTCGCTAATCCCGCGAGATCCAGGAACGCGATGCGGGGCAGAGTGCATGTCTTGCGAGCGGCCCGTTTATTGGACGTCATGCAAGGGTAGGACAAAAATTGAGACCGACGTCGCAGCAGCACCACAATTCACCAACCCCTGCTCATAGAGGCAAGTCCAGATGCAACACGCAGTCTAGTGCACACTGCCGCGTCCAGCGTTCTAACTTGTCCACAAGGCCCAATCGCCATCGATTCATTGTCCGTGCAGGTGCCCCTCGTTGACTCACCTGCAGCCATCCCAAGCAAAACGCGCTTCAATCTACTCCAGCAAAGCTGTACACCACAAAACGACACACACAACCCACGCCTCTCCGCACAAGGTGCATACGTACCCTCCACAGAACGTGCTGGTACCCAATTGCATCCTCCAACGTGGGCACTTGCTGTAGCCAGTGGATAACACCATCAACACTAGCAGACCCTGTCGTCCTGTCGTTGCATCACTAAACCCCCGGCTTGTGTGCTTGAATAAGAAGCATGGATCTGGTCAACTCGTAAGTGCATATCCTCACCTCCTCGCCCTTCCTTCGCCCTCCGCTTTGCGACCATGGGCTTCACAAATGGTGTAAATGGCGTCTCTGGCGCCGAAGAAGTCGTCTTTCGCCAGCGCCAGGGGAGTAGGAGTCTTCCGTTCTTGACTGACGTTTTGGGATATAGTTTGAATGATCGGTTACTGTTCGCGGTACCTAAGAGTATGTTGCTACACTGTCTCTTTCATCCATGATATGCTTATCATTGCAACAGAGGGCCGTCTCCACCAGGTTTGCCTTGACCTCCTTCATGGCTCAGATATCCAATTCCACCGTCACTCGCGCCTCGACATTGCGCTTGTGAAGAACCTCCCGCTCGCTCTCGTCTTCCTTCCTGCGGCCGACATCCCAACTTTCGTCGGAGAGGGCCGGGTAGATCTGGGCATAACAGGGCGTGACCAAGTGTCAGAACATGAGTGCGCAGTTCCACCGACAGCCACGTCTGGAGTGGTGGAGCTATTGGATCTCGACTTCGGCAAATGTGCTCTCCAAGTACAAGTTCCGGCCAAGGGCTCTCTGGAGAAACCAGAGGACCTGATCGGCAAGAACGTTGTTACGAGCTTCACAAATCTTGCGGAGCAGTACTTCCGAAAGCTAGAAGCGGAACAAGCAGGAAACACCAACGGAGAAGTCAATGGTGACGCAAAATTGAAGACCATAATCAAGTACGTTGGAGGCAGTGTCGAGGCAGCGTGCGCCCTCGGCGTCGCAGATGGTATTGTCGATCTGGTAGAGTCCGGAGAGACAATGCGTGCTGCAGGTCTGAAAGCCATCTCGACGGTCGTCTCATCCAGTGCTATCCTTATCAAGTCAAAGCACCCCTCAGACCCTAAGCTAGTCGACCTGATCACAGCTAGGATAAAGGGTGTTATCAGTGAGTGTCCCCCCAAAATTGTTCTAGAATTTCATCTGATTTGTGATAGCTGCACAAAAATATGTTCTTTGCACATATAACATTGAGCGATCGAAACTTGACGCTGCCCGCGTCATCACTCCTGGACGGCGCGCACCAACCGTCAATGCACTGGAAGAGGATGGCTGGGTTGCAGTACAGGCCATGGTATTACGCAAAGACATCGCCGTTGCTATGGACAAATTGACAGAGGTCGGAGCTAGTGACTTGATAGTGACAAAGATCGAGAATAGCAGAACAGATTAAAAAATCTATGGTCTGTTAAGCAGTTCAGCCCACATCATCATGATCCAGGATGGTTCATTGTCTAATTTGGCACTTTCTCGTTTAGCATGAATTGGCTATTTTCTGGATCAATCATGTTGTTAGTTTCTGTCTGCATGTGGATCAACTCCAGAACTTACTTTTAGTTGCAAGTTCTACTAGCATATATTGTCACATGCTACGCATGAGCATCTAAACAAGTAGTTCATACAGCTATACTGCAGATCCCGTAATCACGCCAACCGTCGAGAAGAATGTCCAGATGAGTGCTTGATGCATCAGTTTCGGTGGACAATATCTAGAATCCGAAAGTTAGTCAATCAACGTTAATGATCTTCCAAGAGAATGCTCTAGCACTTACGAGTCTCCTGCGAGCTTTACAAATCCGGCCCAGAAAAGCCAACTTCCCATCCACGTGCTGATCAGCAGGAACCATAGCGCCGTGACAAGCGCCATTGTGTTCCCTTTACCAATCATCTTCACCTTGGAGCTTAGCATCTGCCACACAATGAAAAAGAATGCAAAGATCAAGAACAGGCTTCCAGCTACCAAGTAATACAGGGCGCCAGAGTACATCATGCGTGCAGCCGAGGGAATATCCCAGTACGAAGGAAGATAGATCTTGTAGAAGTTATGTATAGTTCCGTAATGCGCTGTGCGACCCATGATGTAAAGAGCAATTATCTGGAGTATAAACTCAGCGACAAACTGCGCCATGAATGAATTCCACCATGGATAATCCGGGGCTGCGTCGTTGGCGCTCGTCTCGTCAGAGGCAATCTGCGTATACGGGTTCGAGGAGGCAAGAGACCGCGTAGACTCATAGGCGCCAGGATCCGGCGACGCATACGGGCTGCTGCGAAGCTGCTCATAGCTCGTGTCGAAGTACGTCTTTGGATTGGGCGCCAGGCGCTGCGTGCTCCCATTCTTGCCGTGCGGATATTGTGCGCCAATTTGTTTCTGGAAGGCGAAGGCGCCCAAGACGATCCAGCTCAGTCGCGGTCTGGCGACCAGGAAGAGCATTAATTCTGTGACCTTGAAGTCTGAGGCGTAGCCCTCGGTCTTTTTGATGAGTAGCGCGATGCACGCGTTGGCTGCTAGCTGCAGTCCTACGGGCATTATCCACATGACCCTCCAGGACTGCGATTGCCGCTTGCCAAAGTGGCCGCAGCTGAGTTCTTCGACGACTCGACGGTGTCCGAAGAGGACGGAGAGGAAGCTCACGACGCAATTGACCACCGCAAAGGTTCCGAGCAGGCTGGAAGGTGAAGGACATGTGTGTTCGTTGATGTCCATGGAGGTTATGGTCCAACGCATTGGAAGGTAAAACGATGTCTCGTTTGAGGAAGACATTGTGGTCCTCCTTCCTTGTATTGCGATGAAGTACAAAACAGCAAGTACGATACTGTCTCAAACTGACTGAATGATGCTTGTGGTCACTACAAAGGAAGGCTATTAAAAGAGCGTGTTGAAAGAATGGCAGGGTCTTCAGAAATTGAGGACTGAATGGAATGAGCGTCTGAACAAGGTCAGATCGCCCCAAGGTTGACTATGTACTTCTCCTCGTTTGCGGCTGAGCATGAACGTACCACCCAAACCCGTTTCAGCCTTGTCCATCTCGCTACACACTGCCTCAACTTCGGCGACGGGTGTGGCTTCGCTACAATTTGAATCCTTGATAGGAACGTCGTGTGCTCAGCTACACATTGGTGGCGTCTTGAGCTGGAAGACTCAGGGGCTCGAGCGCGTATCTGCCCGAAAGGTACATCACGGGGTCAGCAGTAGGTTCAAGCCATGAGAACCAAATTAGAACAATTTTGGGGGAGTCACGCGGCATTTACCATTGCCTTGATCTTGAAAGACAAAATCTACTTTGCTAAATGCCGTTCGGTATCGCGGAGAAGCTATAGCATCCGGTGTGATTCTCTCCTCAAGGCTGAGCTGACTGGGCAGTAGTCCTGCGGTGAGAAAGTAACATCGTAGGTGCAAGCAATAGAACAAAGTGAGCATCTTTAGGTTTGTGTACTTGGGTTCGATATACATAGCCTATAATTATTATAGCAAGGCAAAGCTTGTCAAAAATGACTAGATCTCATACTGGCGGCTTCCGCCTGATGGTTGAATTCTAGGATACCCGTAACACCTCGCTATGCTAATACGAAAAGTCGACTGCGATATTGGTACTATGATGGGGCCTTGATCATAAAAATCTGCAGAAAATATGAGTATGATGGAAAGCGCACTCAACTGGGGATGGTCGCTTACCTCTTTCATCGCTTGCGCATCCATAGTAGCAGCCTTCTTCTGCCGAATCCATTTCTGTCTCACGGCATGCATACCCCTTGCATTACTGGAGTTAAACGTCAAGCCGGCAGAGGACAACATTGGTGTTGAGTTGCCAGTGGTTGGTAATGACGGCGCGGAAACACTCGGCGCACTCTCCTCATCCTCACTTTCTGAGCTTGATTCATTGGAAGCGTTCCTCTTTGCGGCCTTTTTGGCGGCCTTCTTCAAAGCTTTCTTGAGCTTCTTCTCTTCTTTGCGAACTTTCTTTTCTGCTTTTCGTTTTGACTTTTCCGTGAGGCCCTCCGGGTCGGATGCTGGAGTGGGAAGTTGGGAGGTCGAAGGCTCAGGATCGGAAGACGACTTCCTTGACTTTTCCTTCTTTGATTTCTTTTCCTTCTTGTCCTTTTTAGTTTTTGACTTGTCGCGGTCGAGATCCTTCTTGGCTTCTTCCCGCAGGTCCATACTCTTCTTTTTGCGCTTCAAGCTTGGCTCATCCTCAGCGCCGTCCTTCAGCGGTTCCAATTCTGATTGTTCCCCTCTCTTTCGTTTCTTGCTCGTCTTATCTGCCCCGTTGTCATCGCTCTCAGGCTCAGATTTGATCTCGATCTTGATCTCCGGCTCCTTGCCAGCATCGGGGCTCTTTGTAATTTTGTCGCCCACGAGAAAGCCACCGCTCACGAAATTCATAAAGCCGAGTTTCTTATAAACGTAGGCTCGCTGCTCAATCTTCTCACGCCTCTCTTCTTCTTTCTTGACCTCCTCCTCCTTGCCGTTCAACCGCCCCAGAATGCTTTCTAGGCCAGCGAGACCAAAGTTCTCGGCGCGCTGGCTTCCCCGCTTGGCGCCCAAGCCTAGGTTATCATCCTTGAGGAAGACTCGAATGTGCGATTGGGAGGCGGCCGTGTAGTGGGCGGCGTGGGAGGCATCCGTGGCACCTAGGGCGTCGCCTTGCTGCCAGCCCTGCGACGTGAGGATGCGATGGCCGAAGCGCGAAGTGTTGTTGGCCCAGGTCGTGTTCTGCGGGTCATTGGAGATTTTGGCGCGGCTGCTGGACGATTAGACACAGGCGTGCTCGGCCGGGTCACGGCTTGGAGCTTGGAGACATACTTTTTGGGCGCAGCGAGACCCATGATGTGTGCAGGAGAGAAGGCTCGCGTTGTCCGGTCTGGGTCCAGGCGGCTGTTTGGAAGAGGGAGAAGGTGCAGTGAAGGAGGACTGGATCCAAAAAATTTGTGGATGCACGCGCTAACGAATCCAACGCCGACAGCCTCGAAATCTTGGCGTCAATGTGGGGAAGGGAAGGCGCACCGCCGACCACCTCCTTCCTCATCAACGTCCGGTCTCGAGAAAACGAGGTTGGCGCCCTGGGGCGATGAATCATCTTACACAAACAAACGACTAACGATTCTCCTGCACTTACCCAGCAGCAACCAGCCATGGCACCGCCGCGAGCTCCCAAGAAATCCAGCCTTACATCGCTCTCTGCGACTGCCACGCGCCAAGGACACCGAACTGAAGCAGAACAGACACCAGACGAGCCCAGAGTTGCTAGTCCTTCGGTTTCGGATCCAGATGACGAATTTCCGGACCAGGATCCAACTTCCACGCCTTCGGCTTCTGCCCGTCCATTGGAACAGTTGATGGGGGACATGGTTCGTGATGTATGACCGTGCCTTGATCCAGATCGGACTCCACGAAATTTGTCCAGCGCGAGAACCTACTAACATTGGTCCAAGCAACGCAAGCGTCACGCAAAGCGCAAGGACAAGATTCAGGGTGCATACGCCTCGAGCTACGTCACGGCACAAGACTCAATCTCTGATCTCTTTGACGACCATGAACGAAAGGCGTGAGTTGATGTCTTCTCTCGCCTTTAACAACGCTCATCACTTGCACACTGCTCCTGTCCACGCAATATCATTCAAAATATCCACTAATACATCCTTACTGTCCTTTCCCGTACCCTCTCCGAACCTCCTCCCGTCAACCGTGAGAGGCGGTCTAACAACGTTCTAGATCGTCCATTCATCAAGTCCAAACCAAGATGTTGCATGATCTATTGGCGCAGAAAGCCAACATCGAAGCCAGAATGGTCGAGAAGTTGGCAAACCTGCAAGCAAGTTATGATGCCCACTCTCGCGACCTGCAACTAGTTCTGAATAGCAGAGTCAAGCGAATGGATTGACTTGTCCTCTGTGCAGCCTATGCAACCGCTTGGAGAAGAAAACATATCGCAAATGCGGCCTCGACATGTTACTTTTGCCATACATGATCATGGTGTGCCAAAAGCATACGTGAAGGCTGGTCGTTCGTTCAAGGAACATTCGGGATAGTGATAGGAATAGGCAGTGATATCATGAAGCCTGCGATGTGACAAGAGTCACAAATATTATGACAATTGATGATGACAACAGAAAGCGTAACTCTTTTCATTTCAATGACATTTGTCAGGTATCATAAGTCTAAGTCAAAATACAACAAGCCGTTGTGGCCTCACGTCATAAATAATCCCAACGCAATCGAAATGCTACAATATACATTCCCAAACCATGCCATGGTGTCATAGAATTATCGACGTGGAAGTCATGGACGGTGTTGCCCCATCCTGTCTCTGCGCCAAATAAACACTGTTAACGCCGTAATTTCACCTTTGGTATTCAGGTAGCGCTTCATTACCACTCCCCGGGTTGCCGAGACTTCTGCCAGGCCTTACAGCACCTACTAGATCCTCATCATCTTCGTCCAACACTGGCGCTGATGGGGCCAAACTCATACTCTGCACGCCATTGACAGGTGGCGCTGACGGGCTTTGTGACGACTCACCCTCCTCTTCGTGCTCCCCTGGCGGCGCGCTCCTCTCCATTTCCAGTCTCCGCCGCTGTAATTCGTGCTTATCGTCGGTAGGCTGGACATGAGCTGCCTGGGACGAGGCATAAGCGGGAGCTGGGCCTGACGTCGTGGCAGGCGATTGTGGGGGAAGTGGAGGAAGCGGCTTCGACTCATCTCCATCGTTGACATTTCCAACGTGTCCAATTGGCGATCCTTGAGGATTTCCATTGATGGTCAACGAAGAGCCAGTGGTTGCAGTTCTTGCCTCATCATCAGTACCAGTGGTTCGACGTTGTAGTACAGGAGCTGGCGTAGAACGAGACGGCGAAGATATAATGCCAAAAGGTGGAGGAGGTTGCTCTGGCGATGCTGATGAGCCCACTGTAAAGCTAGGTGGATTGTAATCGTCTTCTTCTTCTTCGGGTAGTATTGGAGCAGAGGGTGGAATACCATGCTGAACCGTTGTAGAAGGAGAATATGGTCCATCAGCGCCTGGAGGCTGCGACGGCAGTAAGCGTGATTCTGCACGCCGCATGCGCTCTTTCTCAGACAACTCTTGCTCTCCGTGAAGAGGAGCAGAGGGGATAGGATATGAGGAGCCGAGTCCATTGCTATGCTGTTCGTAACCCGGGACGTCGTCGTATGTCGGATCGTAGCTGTAGTCATAATACTGTCCATTTTCTTCATAACCATAGTAGCCCTGATCATAAGGCTGATCTGGATCCGTCTCATTGCTCCTGTCGAGTGGGACGTGGTCTGTACCGTTTGGACCAGTAACATCCGGCTCTTGTGTCTGCTTCCTCTTGCCATTTCTCTCACTATCTTTTGTGCCTATGACAACTTCAAACAGCGAGGACACAATTCCCTTCTCGCGTCGAATCTGGTCTGTATCAACAAAGTTCCCTGCCCATGTAGAGAACGTGCTGTTTGCCGCATCTTCGCGGGCTGGTCCTGAAGCATTGCCAGCGGTAGATGGAACATTGACAAGTCCGGCATTAGCAACCATGCGGTCGAGTCCTGTCAACTTCCCCTGGATATCCACAACAACTTCAACATAATACTTGAATGATATCATGGCTCCAGGAACATTTGAGATTGTTGGGAATGCCTCGTCTGGTACCCGAACAGCGCATTTGACCTCCGCAGTAAGTGTCCTAGGATCAACAAAGAGCGGTGCGAAGGATTGGCAGAGGTCCTTCCTGAAAAGATGGCTTGATCCAGCAGAAGAAAGCGATAAACCGCCTAAACCTGTCCTCGACTTGGGATAGTAATCTTCCGATTTCGTTTTGTCACCCTTGCTATTCGGCACCACTGGTAGCGCTGGATGCATGTCCACTCTTGCTTGCCGATACAGTGTTATAATAATGCCCTTCAGGCTTCGAACATGTTTGGTATGTTTGACTGTAACTCTGATCGGTATTTGGTCGCCTCTCAAGAATCCGCCTTTGAGAACGTCAATTGTTGCAGTAATGGTTTTGCCTTTCAAGGTCGTCCGACTTCCATTGAGCGAAGATAATCCATCTGTGTTCGTATTGATTGACCGTACGCCATATTCTGTTCCTGAAGCATTGCCACTACTCATTTGGCTTTCGAAACTCACATCACTAGGTGATGGGCTCCTTGGACCCTCGCTCTGATCAGGGGTACTGTTGGATTCCAATGTGGATGTAGGTGTGGGGCCCTCGGGGCCGCTGGGATTTTGGACGCCTTCTTCTATCGGAGCAGGAACAGGCCTCTTCCGGGACGACTTCGCTCGACCTCGTCTCGATATAGGTTCCAGGGAGATGACCCTGGGCTTAGGCTCTGCAATTGGAGCAATGTCAATCGCATCCATGAGATATACCTTGGTATCACATGACACTGTTGGCGAAATGGTCGTGGGACGGGTGAGCGTTGCAGTCAGCATATAGGACACGGTACCACGCTCAAACTGTATTGGTTGTTTAGTTGAAGCATGAAGGAAGAGGATATTGCAACGTACGTCGATACTGCTGGGAAGGCCTTTGGTGGGGAACTCGAGCTCGAAGTTAAAGTGATAGACGCCCTCGGATAATCTTCCCTCTCCACAAAGCACGACCTCATCCTCGAAGAGGGAAACAAATCCATTACCGAAATAGCTCCCAGCCTTCTTGCCCTTGCCGGAACCCACTGTTGTGCAGTAGTTCTTGTATGCATCACCAGGCGCATTTGGGTTCTTGAAGACCTGGGCATAGCCATGCAACGATACGACGAGGTGGGTGATTCTCAGAGGCTTGACGATCTTGATAATGACGGTGCCGCTGATGATGTCGCCGGGGGTGTACTGGCGGTGGGGGTCGTCGGACTGGATGTAGAACTCGGTGTAGTTGCGGGATTTGGAGGACAAGGGCATCTTCAGCCGCGACAAGAACGATCGGCTGGTCTGGGGAGAGGTCGGAGTAACGGTTGCGCGCGACTGCCGGGAAGTCATAATCCTTGTGTCGCGCACATTCTGCGGCTACCCGCTCGCAGTCGTGGATGGGCCGGCGCAGCGAGTCGGTGAGGCGTGCGGATCAGCGCAACGGCCGCTGGCGTTGCGGCGAGGGTCGAGGTCGGGCGGCGGCGGGTTGATGCGCACCTGTCTCAGGTGTCGCGAGGGGGCTGAGGGGAGGGCAAGAGCGGTGGGCAGGCGACTGGAGTGCGCAAAGCCGCTGTCAGCATCGCGCAGGGCAAAGACGAGGGCGGGCTGGTGGCAACGGGGCGAGGGGAGGAGGGAGCGATGGAGTCGCGGGCTCCACGCGGGGACGGCGGTGGTGGAAGTGGCAGTGCTTCTAGTGGGAGAACGGGGAGGGGACAAGACGAGCGATGCGTCCACGGCGCACCAGCGCGCCGCACAGAGGGCCACGCTGCAGACGAGCGGCTAGTGGGCCGTGAAGGGCCTGTGGAATAGCGCGAGGGGAGGGAATCGAGCCGAAGGCGATCATCTACGGCCCAAGTGCATACATACCGCTCAGATTGACGTCGGCAGCGCGCAACAAGGCTTGATCTAGAGCCGCGACCACCGATCTTGGCTGCCAAGTCCAATCACTGCCTGGGGGCACAGGAACACAGCGTCTGCCGCCCTGCGTTGGTCGATGGGCTTGTTGCGTGTAGCGTGTGCGCGAGTCCGTCGAGGGCCGGATCCAGTGCTATTATCGCGAGCGACACCGTAAGAAAGGAGAGAGGACGGACGAGAAAAGCAGCTGGGCACGCCAACAGGCAGGGTTGGCCGTCAAGACATGAGTCCCAAAGAACGTCCCCTCCAACCCTGGCCATCCCATGCAGTCTCAGCGCGGGGATATCAACTTTGTCCACCCGGCGGCTGACTGACCACGCGCTGGCACGTCTTTGTCCAGTAGCATGCTTGGGACTCGCGTCCTCCTTTGACGGCGGCGACCCTTGACTCTAGTGCTTCCGCTCCACTACTCAGTTCGCTGTGCAGAAATAATGGGCGTCGGCTGTTTGCTGTGCCGCATAAGCACACCGAAATTACACCATGAGCCGCTCCCCTCTGCACACTCGCCTTGGGTCAACAGTAATGGTACCAAGGGTGCGAACGCACGTTGCGGGCTCAAGTCACATGTTCAACCAGGATTGCGCGTTGGCTCACGCTGGACCGCAACGGTCTGCAGTGGTCTCGATTCTTTCGTCAAGCCATTCCGAGGTAGCGCTGCATCACCCGCCGCAATCGCTGCTAAGCTTCCATGCCAAGTGGCACCCAAATGCTTGTGTTTGGCTGCTAGTGTGACATGGTGGTACTACTAGGTAGGATGTGGATCGCTGTTTGTGGCCAGGGTCTCAACATGCTGAGACATCATCGAAGCAACAAATTCTTCACCAGCATGATCGCATTTATCATCCGACCTTTGATCGAATGACCCGAAGCTCAGTCGTCATTTCTCTCAAAAGAAGTACACGCACCAGAAGCAGACAGCATAATATACCTAACTTGCTCTTTCACGCTCTTCTCCGATCAGCTATCAAGCCCACATGACTCTCGTCCCTCTAGCTGAGCGAGAAAGTCTTCTATGCCTTCTGTCTCGTCCATCTCCATCTCTTCGCTTGCTGCCGACACCGCAGCTGACTCAAAGTGGCTTCGACTGTTTCCCGTTCTTTTGCATACCACAACCTCCAAAGCAATGAGAAGATCTCGTAACTCGCAGGGGTCATCAACGGTGTGCTGAAGTCTTGCCAGTGTGATCAAGCCCCTAAGATTCCGTCCCGACAGGCCCTTAGCAACAGAAGCGATCCTCTGAAGTTCAGAAACTGCACTGATAGTATTTCGAGGCCAGTTTATCTCGGCCCATTGCTTGCTGGGAATGCAGCTAGACGGTGAAAGGTCAACTGTAGCGGCGCCGTTTCTAGACGTCATTGAGCAGGATGAGTCATTGCTATCGTTCAGGATCTGATCTCCGTTCGTAGCAGGGAGATGATAGACAAGATTCTCCCAATAAACCTTCTTGGCCTCAATGAGGCCGTTTAGTTCAGATCGAAAGATTTCAAAAGCACAGGCCATTGAGGGGCCATTGATAAACTCTGTGATGAAACAGCGACTAGTGAAAGCCTCGTCAAGGTTAGCGAACATGTTGCTAGTGAATATGAAAATCACGTTTAGGCGAGAGCGGAGATCGTCTAGGCCCTGCAATATCTCGTTTGTGGACTGTAGCTATATTAATTGACATCATTGTTGAGCAGACAGAGGACGAACCCGAATTGCGTCACCGACTTCATTCGTCGCCGATGCTGCTTGTCTGCAGCCTGCAACTGACTCAACTTCATCAAAGAAGACAATCGTAAGCTGAGATTCATCCAGAGACATGTCGGCAATGGAGCGAAACAAGTCTGCTACGCGTTTGCTGCTCTCTCCAAAATACCGGCTCAGGAGGGTGGATGATTTGACTTCAACAAGCACAGTCCGACTGTAAATGTTCAAGAGCCGTATGGAAAGCCTTTGAGCGAGCGCTTGGGCCAGAGAGGTCTTTCCAGAGCCTGGAGGTCCGTGAAGAAGCAAAGTGTTCTGCCACGATCCCGTCAACCGTGCTGTCGAAGCATCTCGTCGCTCTTGCATGACGCGCAACAAAGCTCTCAATGTCCAGTCCTTGACGGAATCATCATAGATCAAAGAGTCCCATAATCCCTCCAAATCTGCGTGTGGCAGTTTCATAAGGCTGAATTGTTGCGATGATGAGTCGTTGCCTTCATCGTCATCGTCTTCTAGCTCGGGACCACGGTCATTTTGTGAGCAAAGCGTATAGACGACAATGTCAAGATCCACATCTTCGAGAACATAGAAAGAGTCGTCTGGAAACTTTAAGGATCTTGAGTAGGCACTGATTGCCACACGAGCAATGCCTGTGGCCAAAGGAAGCCCTGCAGAGGTGAGTATGGCGGAAAAAAACTTGGAGGAATGCAGGCTCAGGTTGCTCAAAACGCACCCAATTGTACGATTTGGCCGACCTGGACCTCTCGATAGTTTCGATGGAGATGGTCTGCAACTCGAGCCTTGACCTCGGCGACTCGAAAGCCGCGGGTTGTGCTTGTGCTTTCATCGAGCAAGACTTCGATGCTCAGGATGCCTCTTTGTCTTGAGGCGTGCGTCACTTGCGTCATATTGAATTCACGTGCTGCGTGCTAGGGGTTAGTGGGCGCGATGGTCAGCTGAGAAGTGCCTTGGAGATTACTGTGCAACGATGCTGCCAGCTCCCGGGTCAAACATTGAAGTGAGAGGAAACATCTGAAGTGAGAGGCGAGGACGGTGACACACAGCGCTCAGGTGGAAGGGGTGGCCCAAGCGCCGCCGACGCACGATGACATCGCCAAATGCGTTAGACTGTCGAAGGTTCCTTCCGTTCCTTCCTCGCGCGTTACACAGAGCTAGCCCGACCGTCCCCTTTGCATGGCGGCGAGAGACATTGTTTGGCCATGTTAGAGGGCTCCAAACCGTGCAAGCCCGCCCAGGACGACATCTGGGGCAAGGCGCGTCCACGCGACGTCCGCATCCAGATCTACATCTCGCTCACCCTGGGCTTGGGCGCGTTCCTGACCTTCTGCGTACGTCCCGCACTGAGCCACCGTCGAGCGCCGCACGCATGCTGACCCCCGCCTGCAACAGTTCCTGCGCCCGCGCTGGAAGGGCCTCTACGCTGCTCGCAAGAAGCAGAACGACCTCGCAACAGCGCTCCCCGATCTTCCGGACAGCTTCTTTGGCTGGATCCTGCCGCTATGGAGAATCACCGAGGAGCAGGTTTTGGCCTCTGCCGGGCTGGATGCTTATGTCTACCTCGCTTTCTTTAAGATGGCCATCAAATTCCTCCTCATCACACTCTTCTTTGCGCTCGCCGTCATCAAACCCGTGCACGACACGCACCAGGACAAGGAGGGCAAAAAGCCCACACCGGACGAACCAGACCCTGAACGTCTCGAGCCTCGCTCGTCCCTGATGACGTTCGCCGCCGAGTACGAGTATTACACCGACTATCTGTGGATGTACCTCGTGTTCGTCTATCTTTTCACTGCGCTGATCCTGTACTTGATCGTTTCAGAAACGAGGCGAATCATCGATGTCCGACAAGAATACCTTGGCAGCCAAACAACAATCACCGACCGTACTATTAGATTGTCTGGCATTCCCATCGACTTACGCTCCGAGGAGAAGATTAAAGAATTCATCGAGGAGCTCGAAATTGGGAAGGTCGAGAGCGTGACGCTTTGCAAGAATTGGAAAGACCTAGATGCTAAAGTGGCCCAAAGACACATCATGCTAAGAAAACTCGAGGAAGCTTGGACTGTCCACCTCGGTAACCGAAGAGTGGAGCGAAGTTTGGAGACTCTACCTGTTGTCCAGCCTCTTCCTCCGGAACCTACGGGGGATGGCCGTAATAATGATAGCGAAGCAAGCCACCTGCTCAGCGATGTCGACAGGGATCCTGATCACGTCATTCCCTATGCACGCCAACGACCCACCACAAAGATTTGGTACGGTCGCTTCAAGATGAGGTACAGATCCGTGGATGCCATCGATTACTATGAGGAGAAACTGCGTCGGATCGATGAAGAGATCATGGTCCTTCGCAAGAAAGACTTTGAGCCAATGCCATTGGCTTTTGTGACTATGGATAGTGTGGCAAGCGCTCAAATGGCGATCCAAGCTGTACTTGATCCATCCCCTCTGCAACTTCTCGCGAACAATAGTCCAGCTCCGTCTGACGTTGTTTGGTCGAACACGTACCTTTCTCGAAACCAGAGGATCTTGCGCTCTTGGTCCATCACCGTTGTTATTGGAATTTTGAGCATCTTTTGGACATTTCTCTTCGTTCCTATTGCGACTGCATTGAACACATGCTCAATTCATGAAGTCTTCCCTGGACTAGCCGCTGCCTTGGAACGCCACGAGATCCTTGAATCTCTCGTAAACACTCAGCTACCCACCCTTGCGCTTACCCTGATCAACGTAGGGGTCCCCTTTCTTTATGACTGTAAGTAAAGTTTGTCTTCCTGGAGACTTTGTACGAGCTGACTCTTGCCAGGGTTAGCAAACAAACAAGGCATGATCTCGCAAGGCGATGTTGAATTATCAGTGATATCGAAGAATTTCTTCTTCACTTTCTTCAATTTCTTCATACTCTTCACCATCCTTGGAACTGCTTCGGGACTGGTAGATATGTTAGAACGGTTCGGCAAACAGCTAACAGATGCCACGCAAATCGCATATGCCCTGGCAAAATCGTTGGCGGATCTGCTCGGCTTTTACACAAACTTTATCATCCTACAAGGATTTGGGCTTTTTCCCTTCCGCCTCATGGAGTTTGGCGCTCTCTCCTTGTACCCCATATACCTGATTGGAGCTAAGACACCCCGCGGTTTGTACCTTCTTCCTCAGCTGATTCCGATCTAACCCGTCAGCAGATTATGCAGAGCTTGTCCAACCTCCAGTTTTCAGTTATGGGTTCTTTCTACCTCAGACGATCCTCATCTTCATTATCTGCATGGTATACAGCGTACTCAAAGATTCTTGGCAAGTTCTCCTGACAGGCCTGGCGTACTTCATGATAGGCCATTTTGTCCACAAATACCAACTACTATATGCCATGGAGCACCGCCAACACTCGACGGGTAGAGGGTGGACCATGATGTGCGACCGCGTGATTGTGGGTGTTGTCCTCTTCCAAATCACGGTCGCTGGACAATTAGCTCTTAAGAAAGCGTTTAAGCGTGCCGTTCTAGTTGCGCCTCTCATCATCGGTACCCTGTGGTTCTTGTATGTTTTTGCTCGGACATACCGACCACTGATGAAGTTCATTGCATTGCGGAGCCTTCGAGATCCCGAACAATCGGATCTTGGGCGTGATTATCAAGAAGAAGCTGTGGCATCGGGGCGTGAAGGAAGGAGAGCGGGACGACTTACATTGGATGAGGCTAGAGAACGCGGTCTGCGATTTGAGAACCCAAGCTTAATTATGCCGTAAGTCTACCATTGCTGGCCCACTCATTTATACTGATTGACTGACTGAATAGCTTAAACGATGTTTGGCTTGTGAACAAAAACCTAAGATCCCAGGGTGGACCAAACGGAACTGGCATACATAGTGCGAATGGGGAGTGGGAATAGCATGCCACTTTTACCATGAATGCGAGTGGATGGCACCTTCCTGTATACATGTTGTGCTCGCCTGCCTGACATGAGGCTTTGCTTATGATCTTACCGTTGATACCCATGTACCTTACACACTTGTAATCTATAGCAAGCGGCTTGACTTTCATCTTTACATCGTCATCCAATCGGCAGGTTTACTATTCTGTCCCATTCTTCCATTATTTGCAGTAGAACTCCTGTACCCAAATCACAGAAATATCAAACTCATCTCATTCGACCATACTGGTCTCTTTCATTGTCTCGTTTATTTTCTCGAGGGAACGCAATACATTACGGCTCATCGTTGGTTGGAGGACAAGCCAGAGCTTGGTCTCGCGGGTAGTCGTATGGTCTAGGAGAACATCTCATCTTCTTATTCACCTTAAAACGAAGATTTCCTCATATCAAAAGTACCAAAACCCCTGTAGACTACTCGACCTAACATACCAAATAGCGATTTCAAGCGATAACAAGGTTGGCGTAACCATAGAAGCAGTCGAGGCAGATTCAGTTGCGCAGCTGGTCTTAGGAAGTGGATTGTCTGAAAGCAGTACCGGAACTGTACAAGGTCAGACTTTCTCAGCCTTCCTACACTCGGAACAGTCAGGCAGGATTACCATCTGCGAAAGCCTTCTTAATGTCAACTCCGACGAACCCCAACGGACGTCATTGAGGTTGACCAATCAAACATGGTGTGCAGCTCACGACAAGCCTGTGCCACTAGGAGCTTCTACTACCCATTGCTTGCCAATCGAGATCCTACAGTATATGTATGACTACCTTGGGTGCAGAGATTTCAATGTTGCTCGTCACATTTGCTGGGCACGGATAATGGCAAAACTCCACAAGCGGTTGCTGTATGCAATGCTCAACATACTTCGTTGGCTGTTAAGCGCTCGGATCGCTTCTGATGCAAGTTATAAGGTCTATAACCATCTAATGCAAGCTTTTCGAAGCTCACAATGGGCACTCGGTCACTATTTTTTTTTCATAAGGAACACTACAGTACGTGTAGATCAGGACTGGTTGTGTTGTAATAGTTCCGGTCGGGCTTGAATCATCAAAGTGTGATTATTTTACCTTGGATAAGAAGGAGATGTACCAAGACATTCTCGAGATAAGCTCATGTGACAGGAATTTCGCACTACAAGGGGGTGTAGCAT
Organism: Pyrenochaeta sp. DS3sAY3a; assembly: GCA_001644535.1. Classification (NCBI taxonomy): domain Eukaryota; kingdom Fungi; phylum Ascomycota; class Dothideomycetes; order Pleosporales; family Cucurbitariaceae; genus Pyrenochaeta; species Pyrenochaeta sp. DS3sAY3a. The sequence continues at coordinate 962,858 of KV441640.1, read as the reverse complement.
TCTCATACACGTCTTTCACGGTGCCTCATTGTTGCTTGCTCCAGAACCTATGTGCTCGAGGTATGCTAGGCTGATAAGCATAGACGCCCATCCGGATCGATACCTTCGAGTACATCCTAGCATGAGTGACTACCCACACTGTGCTTTAAGCATTTCACCAACCTTGCCTCTTAAATCCGATGAGGTCAAATACAGGATGAAACTTAGCGCCTTCCATGGTCGCAAACTCAATCTGGGCAAAATCGATCTATACCAAAGTGTAAAACAATCGAACTTCGGTCATATTTATATAAAGTTCAACTTCCTAAGTCAGAGATCATCAATCATCGACCACACAATCGCAATTCAATCAACAACACCAGGAACCTGACGCTACCTGGCTCGCAATCACAATGACACTCTGCAACATCGACTACTCAGTCCATAACAAACGTCTCTGAAAATAGGCAAATTGATATACTAGCCAAATTGGACTCGAGCAGAACTCAGTATCATCCTCGTTATCTAGAAGTACAACAAATAAGGTATATATCGATGGCCAAGGAGTCGAAATACCCAGAGTAGACCATAACTCTCTTCCGGGCTCCAGCGGGAAAGCGTCTATTGAATCCAAGAGGTTTCCAAGACCATTCGAAGCTGCGAACTATTCGTTGATAGCTCTCTAGAGGTGTGGGAACCTTTGATTGCATGGTACGAGCAACATGGGGACATTGTTCTACAGTTAGACATTTGAACTTTGGTAGACGTATCAAGACGATGGATGTATGGTCGTGAGACGAAAGAGAAGTCTACGTGTTTGATCAGGTAGAGAGTTTGAGCGAGACGAAATACAAAACATCCTAGATTTTCATCACAGTCCCATGTTGTTGAAAATGCCATTGGTCATTGATGACTTCTGCAAGGTATGCAATGTCGCGAGAAGAACTCAAACGGCACGCATCATCAGAACCAAGAACTTGCGCTGTGTTGCATCGAATAATTTGGTGGCATAATGTGTAGCAGAGAGCACTTACGAGTTAGGTAGGTCCAATTCCTCGTGAACCGTTGTTGTACGTGCACAATGTTGAGGTCCGACCTCGGTCATCCTCTAGACATTGCATGACATGCAGAGTAGATAATTGCTGACCTAAAATAGGAGACTGTGGATATGTTTGCTCGATTCTGTCCGGCGCCTCGCTAATGTTGCTTGTATAGGTACCATGCTAGGGGTTATCCATACTTGTAGGCTGCGACGTCAAAGTGACGCGGAGAGTGAAAAGTGTCATAAGCAAATTTGCGCAGTGTCACACGTCGTATGGACCAGAGATCTCTAAGCAAAGCAAAAATTAATGAGCTATGATTGCGCCACTGCGACAATGTAAAGCAACGCTTACGGACTCTCACCGCTCCACATCGCTGTCTCCTAAGCAAAACTATACACTCAGGACGCATTGGGTTCGGTTTTCCTATTGGCGGTATTTTTGGTTAGTCTTGCATCGCAGGCAGCGTCATTGTCTCGATGACCATGTGACGATTACGCCAAGGTGTGTAGCGAACGTGCATTGATTGGGTTCCAACCAACTGTTCCAAGATGCTTAATTGGATTATGCAATGGTGCAACGCGGCGCAGGTGAGACTTCCATCACCCACGATCAGGGGAATGGGAATTCCGATGGGCTGGAATGGAACTGGGGCGTTCGCAGTGTAATAGCTACCCACGGAGCCATGCGACTTACGTGCGTACATGCAGGGTAAGGAAGAGCGGCCATTGTGTGTATGGCTCTTGGGCATGGCTTCGGGGCTGCCGGACATGGACTTGGCTACAGTTTCCCAAGACAGTCTCCGCTTGGGGATTGCCCTGGGTGTCTCTGATCAGCTGTGTCAATAGCACTAGGAGTTCGTGATAGGGGGTGAAGGAACAATACGAGACGTGCAGGAGTCGTTGGGATGGAAGAACATGGAGACAAAGACGAGGTGGCTGCAAAATTCGATACCTCAGCCACACAGGGACCGCATGGACTGCACCGGAAAGGGACGACATGTCGAGAAGCGACGTGCACGATCAGGTACGGGTATGACGCGCCCTACCCACACGAAGTTCCCCTGAGGCTGGTGGGTATTTTTGTCTTCAGCTCTGCGCCTAGGCCACTGAGAGCTCGTGGGAGAGGTTAGTCATGAGGGTAGGGCTGAAGCGAGTGTAACGTCGCCGGCGGCTTTGCGGGAGGCATGCAGAATCCGGAATGCCGCAACATGGAGGCGGCCAACGTAGAAGCTTTGCAGCGACCGTCGAACAGAAGGCAGACGCTAGATGCAGACGCAGCGCAGTGCTCTGCTCGTCAGGTGCGGGAAGAAGCGAGTCGACGAGATGCCGAAGCGGCAGCAGTTATGGCGTTGTCCAGGCTGGGCATGGCCGCGAGAGGGCATCGAGGCTGCTGCGCATCTGTCCATCTGCCTCGCAGTCTGTCTCTGCAGCCATTGCCGGGCAGACAGCGACGTGGGCAGAGACTCGAGAGGTCGAGGAGTTGCAGGCACCGAACGCACCGAAGCGGTAGACTACCGTGTAGGTATTGCGCAAGCAGTCGGGCGGCGCTGATTGGCGCGCGTCGCCAGGGCGGCGGGCTTATCGCCTCTGCGGAGTCTGCGCCAGTCCCCTCCCCCACCCTCGACCAGGCCCATCCATCAATCCAGTCGACGACGATTGCCGCATGCCGACCAGCCAAGTGCAAGTGGGCGTCTTCGGCGGCGCTGCACTGCGGTAGCAATGCCATCACCCTCTCGCACTCGTCCCTAGACGTGGACGGCTACTACTGCGCCTCGTCTCGCTCCGACTACTCGATGCGCCAAGGTGGTAGGGCGCTAGATCCCCATGCACGTCTAGTATCCGGGAGCCTCGTCCATTCCCCGCTCGTCGACCTTCACTGCGGAACCTCTCAGCTTGGGGCCCTCAGCTGTGCGTGCTAGCACCCATCGCCTGCCATATAAGAGCTCGCGCCGATCCTGCGTGGATGAATTGCCTTTTCCAGCTGCATTGCTTATTACACATCGTCCCTCGTCTAACCTCTTCACTGCTCCACCATGCCTCGCCCAAAGAAGCCCGGTGTTGAGCCAAAGCGGAGATCGCGCAACGGCTGCTGGTAAGATGCACCACGCTCCCGCCCGCCCCGTCCCCTCCCATCCCATACTAACTCCTGCTCAATAGGCCCTGCAAGGCACGCAAAGTCAAGTGGTAATTCTCTCCTGCCTGTTCCTGCTCCCTCCTTTGGTAACCCTTGAATAGCGGAGAAGAGAAGCCGCAGTGTGCAAACTGCGAGCGCCAGGGCGAAGCCTGCGACTACAGCATTCGCCTCAATTGGGGCGGACGCACCAAACGTGACAAAATCAGCACTGGCTCAGATGCTTCCAGCGCCGCGTCTGGCAGCCCTTACCAATCCACCTTTTCCTTCGAAGAAGATGTCTCGTCTTTGTTCCCATCGACCCCAGAGCCACCAATGCGGCCGCAACACGCGCGCTCGCGATCAAACATCTCTCCTCCAAGATCCTCGCAGTTCAACATTGACCCTGACCTCGTGCGCATGAGCAACTCACAAACACCTCCAAACGTAATCACTGGCATCCCCTTCGGCCACACCTCTTTCTATCCAGACGAACACGGGCTCCCAACCTCGATGCCCTTCACCCAGAGCCAATTTCAGAGCACTTTTGAATATCCTCCACATTCAAATCCCGGCTTTGACTCCTTCCCTTACAGCAATTCCGGCTTCAGCTCCATTGCTGCTGATATGCCTCCCCCGCGAGCATCAGTAGACCCCCTGGCCAAAAGGCACAAATACAGCTACTCGGTAGATTCGCCTGCAACAACAACATCAGATGCGCATTCGCCAAATACAGGTCCGCCAACACCCTATAGCCCCTATCCCTATATGGCCATGCCGTTGACACCAAGCTCTTCAGTTGGCTCCGAAGAGGCGGTCCTGCGAACAGCACCCAAGCAGCCGATGTCTGTGTTTCAGTCTCCAGATTTGCGCCGAATGTCAGTACAATCGCTGATAAACGGATTGCCTGGCGATGAGTCTCATCACTGTGGCCTGGAAGCCGAACACGGAAGGCAGTATCCTATTGCTGATTCTGCCTCGACAACCCACGGGTATGATCTTGGTCTTCCAGATCTAGACACTCCAAACAATGAAGACTTCTCTGCAATAGCCATTTTCAGTCCTCAAAGCAGCGCTATGGATCTGGACGATGATTCGCCTTATGGCACTGTAGAGCCACGTGGTAAGGATATGGCCTTTGAGAGTGGAGGCTACTACGCCAAACCGGTAGCTATTAGGATCTCAAACTCATTAGGACCACTGCCACCTCTTCTAATGGAGAACCCTATGAACCTCCTTTATTTTCATCATTTCCTCAACCACACCGCACGGATCCTGGTACCCCATGATTGCGAGCGAAATCCCTTCCGGCAGATTCTACCCGAGAGTATGTATCTTTACAATTCATAAAACCACATGACTAACGTTCGCAGTGGCTGTTCGCGATGAGAACATTATGAATCTCCTGCTTGCCTACAGCGCCGCCCATCGAGCTCGGATGCTCAACCATCCTGAACCTTCGAACCGGATAGCTGTCTGGGTGCAAGATGTATTTCCCAAGTTACGCCAGACACTCATTGATAACCCAAACGACATTTCCGATAACACTTTAGCGGCGGTGATCATGATGGCGAGCCTCGAAATCATATCCTCGGGCACTTTCGAAGTACCCATCTCCTGGCAAAACCACTTGACCATGGCCCGCCAAATGATCATTGCTCGAGGTGGACCTAGGGGCATGGGCCGTCAAGATCGAGTCGCCTACTTCCTTTCCCGATGGTTTGCATATCTTGATGTACTCGGATCCTTGAGCGGTAACAAGAACGACGTGCCACTAGGGGCCTTCTATTGGTCCAGTGAGAATGCTTCTGCCGACGAAGATTTTGAGATCGATTGTCTGATGGGATTTACGAATCGATGTGTTGGCAGCCTGGCCCGTATCTCGGAATTGGCAAAGCTGTGTGAGCCCCAGCGTATCGACGAAGACGGCAATGTTCGTCAAGACTGGCTTCCCAGTCCAGATGTTGTTCACCAGGCAGTACAGATTCGAAGAGAATTAGAAGAAGGCCTCTTGGATCGTAATATACGTAAGGGGTGCAACCATCGCTCTAGTGCATCGTCCGAATCTGAAGGTGCGTGGGATGCCACCGAAGTCTACGCAACCAATGAACTGTTCCACTGGGCCGGATTAATTCACCTCTACCGTCGAGTTCTTGGAAAGCCCGCGATGGACATCGAAGTCCAGAATGCAGTTCGTGAAATCGTAGGTTTACTTTATAAGATTCGTCGGGGAAGTACGGCAGAGGCTTGCTTGATATTCCCCATGTTCGCAGCCGGCTGTGACGCACAGGATGAAGGACAGCGGGAAAAGATTATGGATCGCCTGAAGGGTGTTGAGGGCTTCGGGTTGAATCATGTGAGTACAACCATCAAAATCTCAGCCATAGCGTGTTCTCATCCTGTTCGTAGGTCCCCAAGATCAGCATACTGATGAAGACGGTATGGGACACCGGAAAGCCGTGGGAATCGCTTGTCTCCGGCGAATTCTTCGGCTGAGAGAATCAGACCACCAATGGAACGAAATACTGTGGTCCCAATTTGCACCCACAAGCACGGTCAAGAGTGCTCCATTCTACTTCTTGCATAATGGATCGGGTAAGGCCTAAGAATGACTCCTTCCCAAGACCAAGCACAAAATTGTGGAAATTCGACAACGAAGGAGTGTCATCAAATTTGACACGAGAAGATGACAACAACGCATGATAACGATACGATTGTATGAGTAAGATTTTGGGAAAGCGGCATATTAGCATAGACGGCGCACAAAAGTTCGATATGGATGTCTTCCCAGACCGGACAGGGTGTATATATACATGGGTTCTACTGTACATAGTATTGGAAAGTACATAATCTCTGGAACGAACACCGTTCATCCTAATCTGAATCTGTCCGTAGCAAGTACAAGTCATTCACCATGGCCACCATCCACCCTGGGCAACCTTTCCTACTGTTCCCGTAGCTTTGGCTGCCTCGTTCGCACCCTCCTTGACACCTTCTGCGACCTTATCCTTGACTTCACCAACAGCATCGACTGCTTGTAGAACCATCTCCCCTGCAACCTGTTTCTGTTGTACTATGACGTCCTTCAATTCCTGCTGCAGGTCCTTGATCTCCGTCCTCTTCTCATATTGTTCTTCGATTGTCTCGAGTTTTAGCCAGGAAAAATATGCGAGTTGATAAGTGAAGAGTGCGCCGAGGAAGCATTTGAGAACTGGACTGCCAAATGATTTATAGTATGTACCCTGAGTTAGGAGTCAGCCGTGAGGGTCAAGGTAACGGCGGAAAGACTACTATGATGACGTACGGCTCGCGATGGCTCCTGCAGAGGTTGATGTGAGGCTGGTGAGGGCGGAGGGTCCGTCGCATAACGTCTCCGGGGCGAAAGCCCAACCCTTCTGGGCACGATACATGTTTGCCATGTTGATCTGGCCACTTTGACGTGGTTCATCCTTCCCTGCCCCGCTGGTCCCAGGCACCAGCCCTCGTGTCGCCCTGCGCTCTACTAGACAAGATGTCACGTCAATCGCAGACGTGCAACGAAGAAGACCGAAGTCTGCAATGAGTCAATAGCAATTGCGCAACGTGTCGACTGGCCGTGGGCGCGCGCGTGCAGCCGTGTATAAAGCTCGTCTCTGGCAGTGCACCAACTGACCGAGACGACCGCCACAAGCAGCAAACCTCCGCTGCAACTCCGCACTCCCAGGGTCTCATTAGCGGCGTGGACCGTGCACAACCTTTTCCAAAGGAACACCTTGCATCACTCGAGCGCTACGCCACTGTCCCAGTCCGCCCTTGCTGCTCCAGTCCTCGCCATCTTCTTGCCTCGTGCCAATTCAAGTTGTAGCCTCTCTACCCATATCCTCCAAGCCTTCTCCACATACCCCAACGAAGACCATCACAGGACAACAGACGCAATGGTACGTGCACACCCCCCTGCTACATCGCGAAGACATCAATGGGACATGGATTAACGGCCATGTTTCTGTAGGCGCAAACTCCGCAGCAGCGTCAGGCAAACATGCGCTTTGCCAAGGCGCAAGAGAAGAAGATGGGAAAGCCAGAGGAGACAATCAAGAAGCGCGAGCCCCAGAAGTCGCCCATTAGCAAAGTTTGGATAGGTATGTCGCTTTCTTACAAACGAGCCCGGACTACATCTCATTTCTCTTGCGCAGTTTTTTTGCGCCTGAGATCTTTGAGAGACGAGAGTATCTGCATGGATATGTTATCACGATAGACATCATGCTGACAAACACCTAGTTCTCCTGGCCTTCGTACTCGGCGGTGGTCTTGTCTTCGAGCTATTGAAGCTGTTCTTCTAAGCCGATAGTCACCAGACTCGAATCTACCCGCTCTCTCAGCACATACATCGAAAGCCTTGCCCATGTTACTGCGTTCTATTCAACTTGGGCAAGCATATTGGAGGTGGAAAGAATTGCATGGATGAAGGAACAATGATATTTAGCGATCGCTCCAGTAAGCGATGAGTCGACTGGCAATTTCATCCAAACTTTTTAGGGGGGCGTTCTACATGGTATTTGAGCGTACATCCCGGGGCGATGTCGCAACACGTGGTCAAACACACCAATGGCACTCGATTCTCATTTATCTCTGTACTGAGTTTGAAACTATTCGGCAGCATGAGTATCCTCGTCCAGAGCCACGGTTCTCCTCTTCTTCTTCTTTTTCTTCACTTGACCTTCTCCCTCGCCTTCTCCCTCATCCATCGCCTTGGTAGATTTCTCACCTTGATCGTCAGGCTCAACTTTCTTCTTCTTCTTTTTCTTCTTCACTTGTGCCGTACTTCCCTCTGCCTCGTGTTGTGTGTCTCTCTCTGCTGGTAGTATATTGGCAGGTTCGTCCTCGTCAACCGCAACTTTCCTCACCTTGCGCTTCTTCTTCTTGACAGCCACTTCCTCTTTGACATGTAGCCTTTCACTCGCACGTTGCATTTCCAGCCTGAGCCTCTCCACTTCTTGTAATGCCTTCTTCATCTCGGCTTCTTCTTGCTCCTTCCTCTCCATCTCAACCTGAGTAAGCCTGCGACCGGAAATGCTCTCGTCGTCCAAACTCAAGGAACCGAGACCAGAGCTATCAACCTCAAGAAGCGATCTCTTTGTTTTACTCGGGGCCGGCTGTACAATGTCACTTCTCTCGGAATCTAATGCAACAGGACCCAATGTCTCATCGCCCATGATCTCTACTCTTCGTATCGGTTTCCGCGGACTTCTCGATCGTGGTAGATTGTCGGATGACGAGACTTTGCTCTCGAGATCAAGAGCCATGATTGGGATAGAGTCAATGTCAAGATCGTTATTCTCCTGGTTGCCGTCTCGCACTATTCGACTTAAAGGTGTAACTGCCCCACTTCCTCGATCTGCTTCGGGGTCGATATAAAATGGATCATCTTTATATCGCTCTCTGCGCTCTGCTTTCCTTCGTGCGATGATATCGGGGTCTAGATATTCTTCCTCTACTGCGTTCTGGTAGGAGGCCGGTTCCTTATGCGGGGCATCCAGCCGATCTGCAGCCGGTGCACTGACGGCAGGCGCTTCAGTGTGCGCCGTCATAGGTTCTGTATATGCGTTGTATACTTCATCTTCTTCTGCTTCAAAGCCTTCATCGTCGGCTCGGGTGAGGAGGTATTGCAAATTTGCATTGATTGGTGTATCAAGGTCCAAATCTTCTGGGACTGGAACTTTCCGTTGTGCGCCAGGCGCGACAGGGTTCAGCTCTGCTCCAGAGAAGAGTGCCGGTATGGCTTGTGTCAGTAAAAGAGGCGGTTCGAAGAACTCGCCATGATCCGCGCCAGTTACAGCGCCGGAAGCCGCCTCTGCAGCCAAGCGCATAAGTTCAAGATATTCAACTGCGCGCTCCTGGACTTCCAGGTTAGGGTGTGACGAGAGCGGTTCGAGAAAATGAATTATTCTGGCCATGAGGAGAGACATGAGCGTTTTCCGTTCTGGTGTCCACGATATCTGATCATTTCCCGCTATGCTGGAGAACACTTTGGGTATAGCTTGGAGATACACAGCGAGCGTCTGCGAAGAAAGCTGAAGAGATGAAGAATGTAGAAGGGATGTCATCACTGGCTCTGGTCGCGTGAGATGGTTTGCGTATTCTCCAACAAGCCAGCCAGCAGACTGAAGGACCCCTCTTCCGCCATTGCCGGACGCTGGAAACATTTGGTCACTGCGATCAACAAGAACGAACGACTGGGCTGCCTCTACAGCCTCTGGCCGAACACTCTTCACTCGAATAGCGACGTTCTGTAATTCGCGACCAATGTGATTGCCAATGTCATCAGACTGTTCAGAGTCTTCCTTCTCTTGGGTTATCAATGGGGTAACTGCCGGTGAAACCCGCACGAGTTGAACAAGGACATCAATGTACCATTCAAAGTCGGTAATATTGTTGTATGTGTCGCGGGAGCACATTTCGAGTATTCGGCGAATGACACTTGCCCGATAGTCCTCAGGAAGCGGCGGGGGCTGATCAGATTTTTGCTCATGCTGCTGAAGTGTCTCCTCGGCATCTGAATCTTCATCCGCATAAGGCGTGAGACTAGTTTCCCTCACCCTATCGTTGTTGGAGTCGCTCGCTGCTATCGCGATAGGTGCCTTTCGAAGTTGACGCATGAGACGCCCAACAATAGCTGTGAGATTGTCTGCGCTGACCATGCCGACTACTAGGTCCAAAGCGCGCATCCGGATGGAAATGTCCGGATCATCAATGCATTCTAGAATGACATCTTGCTGTTGCGAGACCAGATAGGGGTGTGACTTGACAATCTTCTCGAAGGCGAGCAGGGCAACATATTTTACTGCGAATCGATGAGATTGGAATAGCATTAAACAGCGAGAATGTAAGCTTACGGTTTGCGTCCCCTTCGATGACCATCATGCCTCGCAATTTGCCGACACAGAGCTTTGCGACTTCTTCGCCTTCAGTTGTGCCTTCTACAGCTTCCAAAATACCACCTTGGATAATTCCACTGATGCATTCGTACAATAACGACATTGCAGATGTCTCACGGATGATCCTTGTCAGAGGTGGGAGCAGCTTCTTGATCAATCTGGGCTCAAGAGGAGTCAGTGTGGCAAACTGCACATGGTTAGAAATCGTTTCGTTGAAGCAGTTTGGTAATGTTTAACATACGAGTTTGATAAGTTTGATAGCCATCCAATTGTTGCTTCCTTGAACTAAAAGGTCGAACAATCGAGGGGCCAGAGGTAGAAAGTCTTGAGGACGCCTCCAGCCTAGCTCGCAAACGACATTGACAATGGCGGCTGTCACTGTTGGATCCTCGTTGTCGTCTTGTAACCGCTCCTTGATCTTTGGCCAGGCTGGTCTCAGCGTCTCGGGGTATACAAGTGCAAGCCGATACAGCGTCACAACCGTCTTTTTCCGAATCATGGCATGCGAGTGCGTCAGGCGTGGTATCAGGTCGGAAAGAACAGAATTGGCCATGCTCGGATTCACAACATGAGGAATAGCTCCAAGTGGCAGACTGATGTATGGCGGGCTTGAGCTCATGATGTCTTTCTTGAGCTGATTTTCTGCGAGCACGAGAACCTCGGTGTCCCGTCGAAAACTTTGGACGGCAGCCAAATACCCGGTGCGCTTTTGCTTGAACTTGGAGCTCGACATGACTTCGAGCACGTTGAAGCTCGCCCAGGACATGTCGTGGCCAAACATTTCGAGGTATGTGAGTTTCATGAGCGCGGTGGCCTTGAGATCCATGTCGTTGGACCGTATTTCCTTGCGACATTCTTTGATGCTCTCGGCAATGTACTCCTTCTCGGTGCCCTTGTGGTTGCGGAGGCCTCGAATGAGGTCATAGAGGGACTTTTCGAACCTGCGCAGACGTTAGACCTCTCATGACCGGGCGCGGGAGAGGCAAGAGAGGCAGTGTACATGTTGGCCGTTTCTCACGAGGACTCTCGGAGCGGTGCGTCGAGCTGTCTCAGTGCTCGTGGAGGGGCAGATGGGCGGGAGCGAGAGTGTGGAGCACCAGCAGGCATCGTCATTGAGCTTGCGTCGACATGAGAGAGCCCGAGGTGGGGGAAGGGGACGGTCTAGGCGCCCAGCAGCAGTTGGGAAGGGCGTCTGTCCAGAGATGGTCGGACGCAGAGGCAGAGGCAGAGCGAGGCGCGTGTGGTGCCGTGTTGGACTGCGCGGGCGACAAGGCCCATCGGCGGGCAAAATGGCCGACAGTTGGCTGCTCCGAGCTTGGGCCTCGCGTCGACATTCACCCTGGCACTGGGCCGCCTCACACCTCGCTCCGCACCGCCTGCTCCCGTGCAACTGTCGTCTCTCCGCTCCAATGGCACACGCAAACCTCCTCTCGCCGCCCCCGCAGATCCCGCCGCCGACGGCCCTGGCCCTGTCGCAAAAGGCGCCCCTCATCCTCTCCACGCCGCCGACGTCTTCACTGCCCTGGCCGCTGTCGCTGTTGTTCTCGCGGGAGACGCCCGAGGCGTGGACCATTCACGAAAACCTCTTCTACTCGGCCCTCCGCACCGGCGACGAAACCTCGGCGCGGGCGGTCCTGTCCCGCCTCGAGGCCCGGTTTGGCGAGCGCAATGAGCGCATCATCACCCTGCGAGGCATCTACAACGAGGCGACGGCGCAGTCCAATGCCGACCTGGAGAAGGTGTTTGACGGCTACGAGAAGATTCTCAAGGAGGACCCCACCAACATGAGCATCCGGAAGCGACGAGTTGCCGTGCTCAAGGCACTGGGCCGCCCGCAGGATGCCCTGACGGCCATTACTGTGCTGCTGCAGAACAGCCCCACGGATGCGGAGGCCTGGGCAGAGGCGAGCGAGCTGTATGCCAGCCAGGCCGCCTGGGGGCAAGCCATCTACAGCGCTGAAGAGGTGCTGCTCATCACGCCCAATGCCTGGACCGTACGTATTACCTCAAATGCACCAGCCATCCATTGCGCCGCTGCTGACTTTGTCCTCAGGCACATGCCCACCTGGCCACGCTACACTACCTGTCAACGGCCTCAAACAACCCACCGAGCCTGACTGCGCTTGCTTTGTCGCTCAAGCACTTTTGTCGCTCGGTCGAGCTCAACGATTCGTTCTTGCGCGGCTTTTATGGTCTCAAACTTATCTCTTCCAAGCTCATTCTCCTCCTGTCTGAATCATCAACTACCAGCAAGCGCAACCTCCCCCAAGAAGATGACGAAGTGCCTATCCCTTCCATCGCAACAGTAAAGAAGCTTGAAGAGATCGCGACCAACAAGCTCGCTGAGATTGTAAGGCAATACAAGTCCGGCAACAAGGCCTGGCAGGGCTTTGAAGAAGCCGAAGTCATTGCAGCGAGAGAATTGCTAGATCGGGATGGTCAGACTTGAGTACTAACTGCACCCATTGGCCAACAAAGCAAATCTTCCAAAGCTTACGGCGTTCTAGTGCCGTTGCATGGTTGCCACATGATAGCCACCTGACACCACATGTTTTACGTGTGCATTATACCAGTAGAGAATAGCTGTTCAGTTCGACGGCCTTTATATGGCTCTTGCCTTGGCTGGCGTATCTTGGTCTTGCTAAATGTTCGAGAACAGAAATGAACAGAATTTCCAGGGTGTTCAATCATCTCGAATGTGTATTATTATGATTACAAGAGAATACATCCATCCTCATCGTTCTTCATGTTTCACCTTCACCGAGCCTATTGCATATTTCTGTACAATACCCCAATCAAAGCCTGTCTTCCATCCATGCCGCAAGCCAAACTGGCTTCTCGTGCAACGACCTATGCATTTTCCACCCCTATTACCATGATTATCACAAGATCAAGATCAGGGGTAGTCGCGCCTGCATTTTTCCAATCGCGAAAAGGCTTCAAATGACAGTCAAAAACAGAAAACGCCGCCTGTAAATGCAGAACCCGCACAAATCGCTCGATGTACATCATCTCAGTTTTAGTGTCCGTCTCCAAATGCGTATGCGGGAATGTTGTAGCATGAAAAAAGCGCCTAAACGCTAGATATTAAGCCCGCGGGTAAGCTCCTCAAGGCCGGAACCTTCATTCTCTTTACCTTTTGTAACTCTGCTCTTTCGTGCAGCCATTTTCCCCCAATCTTCGTCGTCCTCATTTGATGGAATTGGAGGGGTTCCCTTTTTAAGAATACCCTTGATCATCCCGGCTTTGCTTTGATTCGCCCCGCCGGAAGCCTGCAGAGTCATGGACGTGCCGTTAGACATAGAATCCGAGTGGTTGACCACAGGTCGATATCTAGCGGAAAGGCCAATGTTGGAGCGTTCAGACGGCGCAATAGAAGGGGTGTAACCAGTGTTGGGCCCCAAAAAGGTTGACATTGGACGCTGCTGTTGGGCGACTCCATTGGTAGACATGAACGACATGGGCCGATTATCATGGCTTGGCATTCCATTTGGCATTCCGGGTATACTTAGGAAGCTTCCATTGCCCATCATGTTGCCCTGCAGGCCAGTATTAGGGAGTGCCATCGACATGCGCGGATCTTGCTGTTGTGGTGGCTGCATGGCCTGCATTTGTTGCAGCTGCATCTGTTGCATAGCAATCATTTGTTGCATTTGTTGGAACTGCTGCATCTGCATGAATTGGTCCTGTTGCGACATTGGATATCCCATCGGATTCATACTCATCATAGGCATTTGTCCGCCCATCATGGCCATCATGGGATTCATGCCATTCATAGGCATTTGCGACATGCGGGTAGGGTTGGGATTCTGACCGCTAGCGTTCATCTGCTGTCCAAGCATTCCAGTGAAAGGTCCACCTTGTGGCTTCTTATTGCTTGCGCCTCCCATGTATTTTTGTTTGGTCATGTCCCGCATCTGAATCTGGTCTACTAAGGACGGTTGAGACATGCCGGCGTCCTGGTACATCATCGGCGAAGGAGCGCCCATGCCCATGCCACCAGCGATAGAATCACCAGCAACAGATGCAGGCCCGCGGTTGAAAGTGTTGAAGCCCATGGATTCTCGGTTTGAAGGTCGGACCAGACCACCGCCGATGTAGGGATCTACCGGTAGGTTCCGAGCAAAAGCAGGCAAATGTGCCTGTGAAGCACGATTGGTCAATGCGCCGGCTGAAGCTGGACGCTCTGGAAAGTATGAAGGCATCGCGTTCGGTGGCTGTGTTGGCAGTCGGTTGCGAGCCTGACTAGGAAAGCCATGCTGGGCAAGGATACCAAGGGGAATATCCTCATCCTCCCACTCATCGGCTTTCATGGAGGTTTCTGAAGGAAAGCCCATGCTGAACCCATCAGCCATGCTCTCCGGACGGGCGGGGTTCGCGGGAGCAGTCGTAGACCGGCGCATGGCTTCTCGGGCGTAAACCATTTGCTGATTTTTGCGCCTTAGGATCTCTTCTTCTTCACGCTTCTTTATCGCATCTTCTTCATCCTCGTAATCTTCTTCGTCAGAACTCTCGTCAGCAGGGGGCTTTGAGAGCTGTCGCTTCTGATGCTCTCGAAACTCGGCTTGCGTCATGACGCGGCTGCTAGTTCCACCAGACGCTACAGTAGGCGTTGGGGCTGATGCAGGTTGGGATACTGTTAGGTGAGATCCGACATGTGTTGCAGCTGGCGTGACGTGAGGCTTTGGGGCAACCTTGGCCGCCGTGAACAAGTCGTCTTCATCGGCATCTGTGTAGGATGGCGCAGCTGAAGCTGCTACAGCCCGGGGGGTGGTGTTGCTCGCGTGGTCCGAAGTCGACTGCGAGGAGAGAGTTGAGTTGTAGGAATTGGCGGATGATGAGGAGATGGAAACGGGATGGAGTTCAGGCGAGCTGCTGCGGAAGGGCTGCCTGTCCATGAACGACTTACGGACGTGCTGAGCATTGCCTTCTGGGAAAGTGGCCGACGATTGCAGCGTAGGGCTCTCGGACGCAACAGGGGCGTACGACGAGTACTTGTGGGGTGGCGGCGGCGGCGGGGGGGAGTCGTTGTCGGAGCGAGGAGAAGACATTAGGTTGTCAGCGGAGCCACGGCTTTCCCAACTTTTTAAGGGTGCCTCAACATGCAGCTTGGGGTTGATCCTGATGGGCTCGGCCTGGAATGTGCGCTTTTCCGAAAGCAGCGAGCGACCAGCCGCTTCTCTTGATAACTCGGGAGACTCCTTGCGGCTCAGACCACTAAACATGTCGTCACCGAATGTCGAACCGCCAAAGTCGAGGTCGGCGGTGAGCGTGGGAGGAACGGCCGTGCTTGCGTAGCTCGAAGCGGTCATGGCCCGGTTCCTGCTGTTGGAGGCCAATGGCAATGCGTCGGAGTGGGAAGCACCAGAGCTCGACTTTGGCAGCGCCGGCAGGTTCTTGCGCAGGCCTTTGATCGAGTAGGAGCTGGGGGAGCTGTTGTGTTGGGACACCTGGGGACGGGGCACGTTAGCAAAGAGATTGTCGTCGGAGCTCGTGTCAGTCGACGAGGGCAGCGTCGAGGTGGAGCCGTGCTGGCCGTTTGTGTAGGGCCGCGACGACGAAAACTGCGTGCCACTGCTCGACTTGCTGTCGCTAATTAAAGGGTTAGCTTGGTCCGGCGCTATATGGGGAAGGGCCATGTTGAGGCTTACCGCTTTGAGGATCCTGGAGACTCATCCTCGAAGGAGTGGTTCCGACCCTTGTTCCCAGCACTGCCAAACGTGCTGAAGCGCGGAAACTTGGATGACTTTTCCTTCTCCTGCATCTTCCTGCGCTCGTTTGCCTTTTCCACCTCTGTCCTGCTCAACAGCCGGAAGCCGCCCGAGTCGGCGTGCTGGGCGGGGCCCGGGGCTGCCAGCGTGTCGGGGCTCGTCGAGACGTCGACGTCGTCGAACGCATTGCCTTGGGACTTTCGGCGGGCGGTGAAGATGCCCAGCGATGGCTTGACCATGCTGCCGCTGTCGCCGGCGCGCTGCTGGGCGCGAGTGCGCTGATTGCCTGAATTGGCCTATCTGCAGCGGCGGGGGCAACTCATGCACGCAGACGAGGCGATGCGTGCAGACGGGCGGAGCGTCGAGGGGGAGCGCGGGCGCGGCTGGGGGCTTGGTGGACAGCGGTGGACGGGGGACTGCGAGAGAACGAGTGTGGGTGGAGCTGGCTGGAAGAGGGAGTTAGCGGGAGCAATTGGCGCTGCAACGTCGACCGTGGCAGTGGTGGTGGTGCGGGTGGTGGTGGCATGGGCGGATGAGGTGAGCAGATGCTGGAGCTGGAGCTGGAGCTGGAGCTGAGCACAATGACGCTGTCGCCTCGTGGGCGGCCGTGTTTCACGGGCAGCGCGTGCTCAGCAGCGAGGCGATGGTCGACCCGCAGCAGCAGAAGCAGCAGAAGCAGCAGAAGCAGCAGCAGGAGGAGCAGGAGGTCGAGGGCTTCCGGGGCAGTGGGCGCGCGCAGGGTGCCGAGGACGGGCGCTGGGGGGGGTGGGTGTGTGTGCGACTTACCAGACACGGTGGGCTGGAGGGAGCGGGCGGCGGTCAGCAAAAAGGCGGCACAGGCGACCGACTACCGACTGAGGACAGACAAGAGGGAGCAGGTCGACGATGACGACGTCGTCGAGGAGGGGAGAAACACAGCGCGGCGGCACAGGAGAGCGAGCGGCGCGGGTCGTGGGCAGCCTGAGCACGGGGCGCATCAAAACGAGGTGAGGCTTTGATAGTCAGGAGTCGATCGTGGACGGTGTGCGGCGCCCGATGGCAACGACAGGCTCGCTCGCTCGCTCGCTCGCCAGTGGCAGCGCGGGCTGTCCTGGGCCGAATTTATTTGCACGGCGTCTGCACGACAGGGGAGGGGAGCCTCTCGTCTGCAGGAGGCTGGTCCGCAAGCAGCCATCTCCCGCCGTGGTATGCTAATCTTGGCCGCTCCCGCGTCGCTGCTCCCGCCGCTGGCTGTTTTCGCTGCTCGACACCACGCAGCACCGCGTCTCGTGCGAGCAAAGTGGCCATGGAATGCTGCGCGCTCCTCATTTGCCCTCGTCTCGTCTCTACTCTACACGCACTGTAGCAACATAGCTACGTACCTAGGCACCTAGACGGTAGGCCGGGGCCCGCGCACCAGACTCAACATATGTAATAATCCTCCCAACATCGTGTCGCCTTGCGTAGCCACTATTGGTACCGGATTTAGCGACCAAGACGTTGATGCTCCAGCGGCCAGCCTCCATCCAGCCTGCACCCTCCGCCCTCAGAGCCTTCGCTTCCTTCTCCAAGCCGGCTTGCACTGACCTGCGTGCAAGCATCTCGCAATCTGTCCGATTCGCTCGACGCCTAACCGTTGCTCTGGGAGGATTCCCCTGGCTGCCCATGGCCGTGGCCGGTGGCTTGACCATGTCCGCAATTACGAGAAGCACTGTCGCGCCGTCTCCACTCCGCGACGCCGCTGCTTCCATTCACGGGCAGAACCATCTTTTGACCCTGCACACCATGCACAGCGTTCCGCGCCCTCCGTGTGGCACTCTTCCTGTCGCTCCGCAATAATGTGCTGGCCAACTTCTCATGTCCGCGTGTTTGCGTCACGGAGAATACATCCAAGCAACTGGCCTTTCTTGTCTTTTCATGCACTTGTATGCACTTCCGCTGCTGCATGTCAGATCCCCCTCGGCGCTCATTGGCTCCACCGCCCTTGGATGTCGACACAGCAGGTGTGAATGCTGCAGGGCCTTTGTACCATCTGGTACATGGTCTGGTACATGGGATACAGGTGCTAAATGCTGTCCCCGCTCCCTGTTCCCCTCTCTCGTCCATTTGCACGGGCTCGGGAGGTGTGGTTCGCAACGAGTGTTCGTTTTTCCGTCGTGAACGCGTAATCTCCGCTGCGAAACTCCATGGACGTGTCCCGTCTCCCATTGCTGATCTTCAATGTGCATCTCAACACGGCTCTCGATCTCACCGATCTACCCTGGCCTCAGATCATTTCCATCTGACTTTCTCTAAGCTCTGTTGTAAGTGACCTGTCATGAGCTCACATCGACGTTCTCTCCAGCTTCCAGGATTATACTTTCACCCATCTCTGACAAGAATGTCTGCATGTAACATTTCAGCAAATCTCCTAATTCTGCCCGGTCAATCAACATACACCCTATATTATCATCGAACCCTTCAATTTAGGCCTTCACACTCAACGAAAAATGCTTAAATCTAAATGCCTCCATTCATGATGCTTAAATTACATGTTGTAGTCGCTGAGTTTCAATCAAGTGCCACCACACCTCCTCAAGATTGGTCGTTGGCCTGGTGCCCGCTGGGAAGGAGGACTAATAACATTGGTATTCCGTGCAGTATTCAACCCCTGGTAAGTACTGCGAACACTTAAGGTGCATGCGCCTCAAGGAGTCTACGTTTCTTCTGTGGATAATCTGGATGTGAGAGCTGGACGCACGACTAAAGTAAGCGCGTGGTCAGGTGCTCACGCGTGCCTCCAATAGAACACAATAAGTATCCACTAGAAACTCCATCACATGCATACCAATGTATGCAATGTCTCTGAGACTAGGTCTCGGTGTCTTTTCTCTTTACACAAATGTTCGAGCATCGTCGCTCAACCAAAGAATTCGTCCAATTCACAAAATCTATGAAACACTTACATGGCTAATCACCGAAGTACTGACTCAAAGTCGTACTGAATAGCTCTCCATCTTCGCCACAATCTTTATAGGCTGTTCGAACTATACTCACAGAAATTTAACGCCCTCTCACATTCTGATGGAAGCGAGGTTGTGATACCAAAACTCCAGCATCCAATGATCTGAAGGCTACCGCTTGCAAAATACAATTGTGCTGCAAACCAGGCTTTATCGAACGGAACTGCCGCTTCTCGATAGATGGTGAACCCTCCCTGAAAACTTCCCCACTTTCTACCTTCACACAGGTTCTCCATATAGGGTACTATCCGGCAACCCCTCTTGATACACTCGGGAAAATTAGGATAGATTGCTTCAAAGCCACCTAGTCCTAACTGCCGAACCTGGAGCATTGCAGCCGTGTAACGATATGCTCCACATTGGACGGAGGGCTAGCAGCTTTATGTGCATAAATCGACGGTGGTCCACTTTCTAGGGAAGTGAGCTCGGGTTCCACCGACCTAAAAGTCTTCAACATGCGCAATATCGTCACTGCACTTCTCAGCGTCCTCGTCGCCCAATCCTCCGCAGCATGCACGCGTGAGCAACTCAAAGTCGTCACCGACGAGCTGCTTGCCGCCCAAACTGCGGGCCAGACTTCGTTCAATTCCCTCGACGGAGCTGTCGCATACACAGAAAACCGCAAGAAAGTGGACATCAAATCCAGTATCCTCTCCAAGGCCTTGAAGGTAGATCATGCACGGTCCCAACACGATGTCCCCCAGTGCGCTGCCTTCAGCGAGTTCATTGTCACGTCCGCGGCAGCTCCGTATGTCATCGCTACCCAGCTACGATTAGACAACACAACGAACAAGGTTTCGCACATTGATAGCATTGTCACCACGAAGGGAGACTGGTTATTCAACGTCACTGGGACTTATTACTGGGCATCTCGCGAGAAATGGGATTTGATACCAGCTGAAAAAAGGGATAGCCGTGCTGTCATCCAAGCAGCTGGCGATGCATACTGCGATCTTTTCAACGATAAATCTGTCAAGGTGCCATGGGGCCAGCCATGTGCTCGTCTTGAGGGTGGCGCTTACACGGGCAAGGGACAACCGACCGATAAGTGCGATGTTGGCGTGCCCAGTGGTGTCAAGCTGGTGAACAGACAGTACGTTATCGATGAAGACTATGGCACCGTTGATATCATTATGGACTTTGGCGGTACACCCGGTGGATCAGGAGGATTACCAGATAGTCATGAGTTTCGAGTGGAGGGTGGGAAACTGCGCTTTGTCCATACACTCTCAAGCTGTGGCGGGCGGTCTTGTATGTAGAGCGCTGGGGAGAAGGCTCCAAGAATGTAAAGGAACCACCATGAAAGATACGATCACTACCTATAACTGGCCTTGCCCAAACAACTAAAAGACACTGGCAAGGGCATAGACATTCATTGGAGCCTCCTCGGAGGTCTTACTGCTTTATGCTGTTTAGTGGCCATGGTGGAGGGAGATCCTTTCACGGACATTGGCTCCTTGAGAAGAGTTTGAGAATGGCGAGACAGAATCGCCTTCACTATTGGTTTGACCTAACTATTGCTCCATTGCGAGTATTGTGGCTGCTTCACACATCCTTCGGTGCATTTCAGCAAAAGATGGGTTGCAATATTGTGACTCTGTGTCCACACGAAGTCCACAGCCGTCGTTTCTCCTCTCGAAAACAAGACCATGCTGCCTCGATCTCAGCATAGTTCAAATAGACAGGGATATCATAATGCGAAATACTGTAGAAGTTTCCAAACGCCATGCTTGCATCTCTACCAGAAAGAGATGACCAAAAAGAACCAGCTTCGCCAATGTGTCGGAAGACGCACTTGAAGGGTTGTGTGATACCGTCGTAAGCTTCACTTGAACAAAACTTCGAGGCAATCCTGGTCCTCTATATCAGAATCTGCAATACAATCTAATGGTGAAAGTCGTTCGCCATCAAACATCAGAGTGAGCGGCTGTCCGTCCCCGATTTTGAATTTCGTCTTATACGTTTGTGCGATATATTCAAATGTGTTGTCCTGTACAGTTTGTCAGTATCTGGTGCTGCAAAAGAAAAGCCAAATGAGATGTGTGGTAGGGGTGTGTCCGTACTTGGGTAACAGAGAGGCGGAACTCCTCCTTTCCCTTCGCCTTTAGAAAGAGATTCCATCTTTTGGCCGCGGGCTCTGGTTCAGGTGTTGGATCTCTTTCGTCGAGAGCTGCCACCGTCTCTGCGGCCTTTTTCTTCGCTGCCACTGCAGCAGCGTCTTCCTTCTTCCGCTGCTGGAAAAGCTCCTCGGTCCAGGCCTCCACGACTATCTTTGGCAGGTTGACATCGTCATATATGTTGGAATCCCCATCGACGGATATGCTTCCATTCTTGTCTACTTGGATACCTAGTCGTTTTACGGTGGTGCTATCATATATGCGGGTGCCTTTCCAGGTGAAGAATATGCTTCGTGCCAATTCCACGGAATAGCCTTGCTTCTGACACCAGGCCTGACGCGGCCTCTCGATCGTGCTATCTATGCGTACCGTGACCACCAGTGGATTCGCACCCGGGATCTCTGGCGATATGAACAGCTGGATGATTGGGGTTTTGGTGAGGTGGGTGTTGTCTGCTGATGCGGACGCCAGTTGGGCCTTGCGACGCGCCTTGGCTTCCATCGCAGCCAGGACCGGATCCTCCACCTCCTCGAGCTCATCGACGTAGGTGGAATGCCGGTTGGCGATCTGGTGCTCATGGGCGCCACCATCGCTATCGTCATCATCGTCCAGGGTGATGGTGACTGGGCCCGGGTCTGGCAACGCGGATCTGGCCAGCGAGTCGTAGCGGGCGGCGAGTGAATCGGGCGGGTGGGCCGGTACGTGGGGGGGCGGTGGAGGTGTTTTGTTTCGCCTGCAACCGTCAGCTTGCTGCTCTCGGAGGCAGCCCATGGCGGCGTGCATACGCGATGCTAGGGACGCTCCTCGACCGGCTGCGCGCCAGGCCTGCGACGGGGGCTTCATGGGCCTCTGTCGACACTTTGCGCCGCTTCTTCTCGCGCCGCGCCTCCTGCCTGCGCTGCCGCTCCCTCTCTGCCGCCTGCTCCTCCTCTTGCCGGCGCCTGGCCTGCTCGGCGACAATGTCCTGGAACTCGTTGGCATGGCTGAACATGTCGCCCGTCTCGTCCGTGGCCGCATCTTGCCAGGCGGCGCGCTTGAACAGGGAGCGCTTCTTCGGCGCCGGCACGGGGGGCGCGTCGTCGGCCATTGTGGCACGCAGCAGCCAGCAGGTTGGTGTTGAGAAGGCGGCGGCTGTCGTGCGGAGGGGAGGGTGAGAGCGCACCCGTGCCTGTGGGGCGCCCGCACAACGCGCAGTCACGCTTTTCGCCGTTACATCAGAGGCCCGTGCAGAGCATCACCAACTCCAACCCCACTTCTCCCTCTTCCAGCTCCTCGCGTACCCAGCCGTCCAGGACACGAGCCTCACCCTCCTGCCATGTCTACCAACGGTGAAAGCCCGGCTTCCGGCGCTGCCGGCGATTCGCGGGACCCCAGCGGCTTCCTGAGCGAGATCATTGGTGCCCCCGTCACCGTCAAGCTCAATTCTGGCATCGTATACAAAGGTACTGGCGCACGCAATCTGGTTCTTGTTTGTTCCTCTTTTGATGATTTCCAGGCGACCTTCAGTCAGTCGACGGATACATGAACATTGCACTCGAGCGCTGCAGAGAGATATCTGACGGCCGCGTCACGCGCAACTGGGGCGATGCCTTTGTTCGGGGAAACAACGGTATGTCTACAGCCTCCAAATCCCCTCTCTTCTAATACGTGAACAGTCACATACATTTGTGCAGACAATGCTTAGCTCTATCAAGGCTTCGACACTAGGCTAGAAAGCGTGATTCGTCAAGCCTGCGAGGAATTTTCTTGGTGATGCAGCGGTGCTTCTTGACAGGGACTAAGTGAAGATGGACGTATGTTGGCTTCGAACCGGTCAATTCGGTATCTCTGTAACGCTTTCATCTTCCACTTTGCTCGAAGACATGACTCCGATTCGGTCTGAATGGTTCCGTAGTCCTCAGCTGCACTATCTCACCAACCGTGGCCTTCACCTTAGGGACACCATGAATACAAAATCAAAATGTAGATCTAGCTTCTGGGTTTCATTTATTCTCGTATAATGGTGGCTGTCATGTTCAAGCACACGTCTTCTATCTCTGAAAATCTGGCAATCATTCACTTGCTCGGTTGGCTTGGGCCTCAAAACTATTGGCCTTTGCGCTGTGACAGCACGTGCCTTTCATTTCACTTGAACGGTCTGTGGTCCATTGTTGCTTCAATCATGCGGTCAATTCACTTCAGTTATCGGCGATTAACACTATTCACAACCTCCTCAGAATATCAACAATAACATGAACTTTCGGTCCTAGTCTCACAAGGTCAACCACATTCAACTAGACTCATCGGCCATACTCTCCACCTACGAATTGCTCAACAATGCCTCTCCTTTCGCAACTTCGTCTCGAGTTCATGGACAGAGACACTGAGAGCGAGAAATCTCTTGGTGGCACAAAGAGCCAGTATTCGAACGGAATTGATGGTACTATAAGTGACAAATCAACGGGCGAGAAAGTCCGCTGGCGGAAAGATGTTCATCAGTGTCATGATGCGGATCAACTGATGGTATCCTCAAAGAACCATTATGTCCAGGCAGCACCCTTGTTTGCAAAAGGACGTGTTCTATCCACGTACGAAGCTACTGTCTATGGAAAATTCTGCAGTGGGCTCAATTTAGTTGACACCAGTTCAATGCTCCGCGATGCGGGAGAAGATGCAGTGGGAGACAGCGCCGAACATGATACAGTGGAAGACAACGCCGAAGACGATGCGGCGGGAGACGACGACGTCATGATAGACAACCTTCCTGATGATTCCCCGTGGAGTTCACTCTTGATTCAAGAGCCATCAATCTTCGCCCCTGATCGTGAGCTCAATGCTGCTCCAAAGACGCGCCTACATCTTTGTCGTGTTCAGAAAGATTCCTCGATCGGTGAAACTTGCCTTCACAAGATTCTCGGCTTTCTCGGATTGGGGAAGAAACCACAATTGAACAGCCGGGGCAATAATGCCAACCATGATCCAGGAACAGCGAATTCTGAATCATTATTCCTTCAGTCTGAAATCGTTCAAGCCAATGCGTCATTACACAGGTCTATACCTTCGCGAACGAACAGGCTCACACATGCACAGGTCATCCCCGGCGTTCTTTTCCCCGGGGCAACAAGTAGCTTTATTGACACGCACCCCATGAAGATCCTACCAGCACCGCTACACGAATACACTGGCTTCGCTCGTGTAGAAATGGATGCCTACACGCCACAGCATGTTCAACGAGACTTCGATGCTATCAATGATACTCAACATACTTCACTGGCCAAAAGGACCAACTATACCGGTTCAAGCATATTTGACCGAGAGGGCGATGCATGGGTGAAATGGCAAATGAAGAATCCACGTGGACCATGATCGCTGCGCGGCAGACATTCATTAGTCGGCGCGTAGGGCATCTGGCGTGCCAGTAGAATAATTAGGTGAAACATCTAAATATGAACACATGTTGCACTTTTACTGTTGCAAGTATAGTGGCGGCTTTAATTAGCGGAACGCAGTAGTATCTTTAAATCTTTAGTAGTCATCCTATTCCTCTGCGTTGAGTCCCTTCCTAGGAACCGTCGGAAAGCCTCCATGCTTTGCTATCGAAAGTGACCGTCCAAGGCAAGTACTATGCATACCTCTTCTTGTTGGTCGTGAAGTGCCCCAATCTGACCAAGACTAGCTGGGACAACAGCATAGATTAACCAATGCACGTTGAGAAGTGATTGATCACAGGCGTATGTGCCCGCCCAGTGCCGCCGAACCTGGCACCCTGGGGTAGCCGCATGTTATCGCCGAACATGCAGTGGATCTTATCGCCGAAAGCCGCAAACGGCGTTTGGGCAGCCGATCCATCGGACCTTGGCCGTATCGAATCACTGAACGTTTCCTTTGGTAAATACATATGTTCACATTCAAGTAGTTACTAGGTAGTTATATAAGTATGTGTCTTCATCATCACTTTCTCCAGTATCAACATCCAGCAGAAGTTATCAGTATCGAACTTGTCAAACCCCCCCTTCAGCATCACAAATTCCCTATTGACTCCTTTCCACACTATGGCTTGTCACGGTCGATATACTACCGAAAAAGTGACCTACCCATCTCACGGGGAGACAATCACTGGCATCCTTTACATGCCCAAGGGCGTCACCAATCCTCCTGGAGTTGTTGTCCTAGGTCCATATTCGTTCGTCAAGGAGCAAGCCCCATTACAATATGGTACGCGACTGGCCGACGAAGGTTACGCCGCATTGATCTTCGATCCACGCACGGTCGGAGAGAGTACTGGAATGCCACGGCGTCTCGAAAACCCCCTTATGAAGAACGAAGACGTCGTGGCCGGCCTCGACTACCTCGCCAGTAGAGGCGATGTGGACGCCAAGAAGTTGTTTCTAGTTGGTGTTTGCCAGGGGGGTCCCGAGTGCCTGGATGTTGCCTCATACGACGATCGCGTCGTCGCTGTGGCTTCTGTTACAGGATACTTTCGCGATCACGAGACGGATGTTTACATGATCTGTGCTGGCTGCGTCAACATTGAGCCAGGCGTCGATGTGGGAGCTATGAAGATGCCCACACCTGAACAAGGAGAAGCCCTCTATCAGGCGCGTATTGAGAGAGCCAAAAAAGCGAAGGAACTGTACAATGAAACAGGAGAGGTCCTGTACCAACCTCTTGTGGACCCCAAAGCTGCAGATCCCAATGTTGGCTCGCTCGCTGGCCTTCCAGGACCGGTCCCATGGTCATGGTCCCTGGACATTGAAGGGTTTCGAGAATCGGTACGCGGTCATGAGTGATCTAGATCACTTCGGCTATTCAACCGTTTCTGGTGTGGCAAAACTCAAAAAGCCGGCTTTGGTAATTCATGGTGATAATTGCATGAATGCGCCTGCAGCGAAGAGGCACTTCGAATCGATCCCAGCGAAGGCCAAGAAGCTGGTTTGGGACAATGACGTGTCGCATTTCCAGCACTACGAGCAGCCGGATGTTATCGACCGTAACGTAGGCGAAATCGCGGCTTGGTTTGGAAAAGTAACGATGTAGAAATAGAGCCCGGCTAGTACTTCATGGAATGAATCAACCTTGCTTAGATCAGTTCCCTCAGAAGTGTTCAGGTTGTTTATGAAGCGAGTGAAAGAATTGACTCAATGTGACGCCCCTTTCGCGGATGATTAATTAGACATGTATTCCAAAGCTATGCGCTAACACCAGACTTTATAATGGCTGCGAATTGCCATTTCATTAGACTGGTATTGCAGAACAGAGAGTCTTCCCTTGGTTAGATCCACATCAGACGTTACAGTACGGGCACAGGAGATAAAAGATGTACGGAACGTAATTAATTGGTTTGTTCATGACAGACTTGCCAGTTCCTGATTGATCGACAAAGCTCGGTACAGTGCTGTCTCAGCGCCGTGACCTTAGACCCCTCTTTGCCATAGTAAGGTGGGGTTGCTTGGTGAAGTAATTCTAGCGCCCTTCGGGGTCAAGCGGCTCTCTCCCTCCTTATGCAATCGTCCATATCATCTCTGTGCATTCATTTCTTCCTCGGCCAACCGCATTTGATCGAAATCTCGTTAAAGTCATATCGCCATGCCAGTCGGGAACAATTATATCGAATCACATGCGAGACGCAACCGCCCGACGATTTCGTGCCGAGAATGCCACAGACGTAAACAAAAGGTAATGCTCTATACCTTCAATGTAGAAGACCAGGCTGATCATACAGTGCGATCGTCGACAACCATGTGTGCATTGCATGAAGCGCGGCAAAAGTGTATGCTATCGTCTTGGGGTGTGTCAAGGTGCTAACAAAACAGGATGCTTGTCTTTACCAACTGAATGATGATCGTGCGCAACCCGCCCATCTTTCTCTTGAACTTGAGCAGCCCGCCAATGTTTCTCGTGAGCTTGAGCATCACTCAAGTCTACCCACTGTCGCCCCACAAACCGAAGCAATTGGGCTTTCCCCATCATCAATGGTCACCCAAGCTGCGATCAGACAGCTTGGCTACGCCAATGACAGCGACGGAACCATGAGCATCATCCGTTGCGTCGCAGGTTTTAGCAGCCTCTCGCACGATTCTGGGCTTCGCCATGACCCCACAGCAAATCAGTACAGAAGAATCATTCGGGAACTCCCATCTTGGGGGCACATCAATTTCCTAGTGCGCGCATTTTTCAAGAACGTAGCGTGGCATTATGATGTAGTGGACGAAGCTCCATTTCTGAACCAACTTAGCTCCTGGAGAGGTCTCTCGTACAAGCAACTGAAGGAAGCACCACACGGTTTGACGGCCGATCTCTGGTCTTTTCCGGCATTGCTTTTCCAAGTTCTGGCACATTCTTTACTGTTCCAACCATTGAACCATGACGACAGTCTCAATGAATTGAAATATGCAGCAGACATGGACCTATCCGATCGAGCGGCAGAGTTCAGTGATGCAGGCCTGCATCTTGCTTCCTTGGTTGGTAAAAGTAAGCTCACACTCACAACGATTCAGGCTGGGCTACTGCGCGCCTCTTTTGAGAAAAACACGGGGAAGGTCATAGAGGCATGGCATTCTGTCGGAATTGCGATTCGTAACGGTCAAGAACTCGGTCTTCACCTGGAGACTTCAGAGCACATGCTAAATTCGGGGCATCAAAATCTACCAGATCACAGCTTGGGATGCAGGGTCTGGTTAATGCTTCATCTTTGGGATGCCCATATGGCTGTGGTCCTGGGAAGACCAATGATGACCAGGTTGAACCCCAGCAACATCCCCTTCCCTGTGTCATGGAATTGCGGCTCAATCGAGCAGGAGCTGCTGCGGCCTCGCGACGTCATCCTTTGTGGATTTCACACAGCCTACAAATATTTGCAAGATGTACATGGACTCGAGAAGAAGGACAATGGCTTTCTCTTGGTTGAGAAACTTCACGAAAGCATCCTCGCCAACATTTCGAATCTTCCTGCGTGGGCCACACCCCAGAGATTACGTTCGAACGAACCTGCCTGGCTTTCCGCAGCGCTGGAAGCCATGTTTACCAACGTACACTTTGTCCTGTTTGCCCTACATCGACCCTTCGTGTTTTTGTCTGCAAGCAGTCGCAGTAAGGCATATTACTTCGCAACGCAGATTATGGAGTCCCAGGCCCGCCTCTTCGATCGGACAGAACCTCTGCAACACAAGAGTTTTAATCTGGTATTTGGCACGTTTGATGCTACAGTACTTATTGCAGCCACGCACATTCGATTCCCAAATGAGTTTTCAGACCAATTTCCCGCAGCAAGGAGGAACTTAGAGTGGGGTTTGGAAAGACTAAGACTTCTACGACCCATAAATGACCTAGCCAGCTCAGCTTTCAATGTCCTTCAGCAGCTATACCAAAAAATGTTGGCCAGCGTCTACCCTTCTCAGTCTCTACCATCCCCTTGCCAGGGTGCGCAAGGTGAGATCTTTGCAGGGGCAGAATCTGAGATATTCCTGTTCAACTGGGACGCCATTCTACACCCTATGGAAGACACAATTCCAGGCCACACATTCAACGAAGCGATTTGCAATGGTGCCTTCGGATTCCCATCAGGGATTCAAGCGCAATCCTTTGTAGAAACGGGCTATTCGTCGCTTGAGTTGCACAACTGTTCAGACATAGAATGAACGTACTGTAGAAAGTCAAGTCGTGGCATATCTCTGCAGGGCATTTGTGGCTGATGTAGATAAGAGCTGGCCCCTGTTTACATTCGTTGTGGTGGACAAACATATGCGGCTGAAGCTGCTCCACACTACAGCATTTGACAGCACTTAGTTTGATTCCCGTGCAGTCATAATCGACCTTAACATTATTTCCAGTCTTGGAGTGCTTGTATTGTCCGAACACAGGAGAGAAGGCTGAAGTCACTGACTTGAGCTAAGCCCTATGCTGCAGGCATTCCACGTCTGATTCGAAGAGACACTAGCTGCGTCTCCGCCATGACACGACTCCCAGGCTATACTTCTTGTGAATAAGATAGACACACACACACACACACAATTTGTCTCCGCTTCTGATTATGAGCTTAAATAGTCTAATAACACCTGTAACATAGCTATATTTAAGTATAACTAGTCTAGTAGTATTAAAAAACAATATAAATATTCATAAGCTTCTCTTACTTCTTATACTATCTAACCAGCTGCGTTCTTAGATTTTGCCTTTCTTAATAAACCTAAGGGGTAGAAGAACATGTCGGGCCCGAAGATATTCCCCAACGTTCTTACCAAGCAGATCATACGTTGCGGTGCTGTTCACCCCACGGTCTAGGTGGTTATGGAGCACAAAGTGGACGACTTGAAGTCCAGGGAGCTCCATACGCTCAACACGACTACCAGATTTGTACTCGTTACCTAGCAAAGCTTTCAACTTCTCGATGCTAAGCAGACGACGTAGCCAGTCGTATTCTTCAGCGTCTCGAGCCCAGAAGCCAACGTTAGCATTTGCCCCCTTGTCTCCAGACCGTGCATGGACTATCCAACCAATTGGGCCTATGATTGAAGGCCCAAAATCGTTGGCACTCTCCGGACTCAGAGCATCGTGGCTTTCTTGCTGGGTGGAGTAGGTTTTCGTCAACGAAGGGGGGGGGATGTCTGTGACTTGATCGCCAATGTGAACACGATGGTTCAGCTTATCCTGAGGCATTGTGGCCACGTAGTATTCGCTATAAGGCTGCGGAAGGCCAGCTGTGATTGCCTGAAATGCCAAGTCAGAGCGCTTCTTTAGAATTACAAAGTCCACTCACAGGCTGGGGCGTGGCTCCTGGGTATCTACATGCTCGCGGTCAGTAAAGCAGCTCGCTCTCCGTGATATATCGTTTGGAGTGAACTTACGAGCACATTATCACATCTAAAATAGGGCCCAAGAATAAGTGCGGCGCCAAATCCTCCTTATTTTCAGTTTGAGCAAAAACTCTGAAGTCCACGGTGGCAGCATCCTGCGATTCCGGATTTTCTGCGGAAACACCATATTTTGTAAATTGCAGGAGCGTCAGCTTCGAGATTGTGTCTTCACCAAGATTGGACCGGATGTTCCTTTCGAGAAGTTCAGCTTTAGCATCAGCATCTAGCCCGACCAATGACCAGTGAAGTTCTGCTTTGTAAAAGCGACGGGTACCTAGGCCTACCTTGGTCGTGGCCGGTGGAGGTGATCCCGTAACGCCATGGAGACGGATGCGATCATTACCAACATCTTCCAGGCTCAAGTTCGTTAAGCTTGCGACTACATCGGAATTGAAGTACCTCGAGAGCTTAGTCAATACGTGAGGCCATATGTACAGCTTGCAAAAAGGTAAAGGATTCAGAAAGGGGGGAGTAGGCTTACAATGGACCCTGGATCTCATATACTAGTTGTGCAGTGACAGTGTCCTGGCTGATTATTCCGCCACTATGCTCCAGCTTCGTGATTGTGACTTCACCAAGATGGTTGATTTCTGCAACTGGAAATCCCAGATCTTCAATACCAGGAACTGATTTAAAGCCCGAGAAGTTGCCACCAGTGACATAGGTGGAACACTCGATGAGATGACCAGCCACGAGGGCATTTGCAAGCTGATCGTAATCTTCGCGACCCCAATCGTGCCACCACATGCAAGCACCAATGACTGGACCCGCGTCCGCAACACGGCCGCAAATAACAATGTCTGCACCCTGGCGTAGAGCTTCTGCAACCCCCAATGAACCTAAGTATGCTTGGGCTGACACAATATCTTTTGGCAAAGCAGTTATACGCTGGCCGGTTTCATGATCCGAAAGTACTGCTTCACCTTTGGCAAAAGATGCCTTGATGTCGTCCAAGACGTTGTCGCCGGATACCCAAGCCGTCTTAAGCTTGAGGCCTTGCACTCTCGCAAGGTCGGCAACTGCATCGCACAAGGCTTGAGGATCGCTGGCCCCTGCATTCACTGCAACTTTGATACCCTTTTGGGAAATCTCTGTGAGAGAACTCTCAATGGAATGTAGGAAGGATTCTTCATAGCCGAAACCACCTTGGTTGGAATCTTGTGCGAATTAGAAGGAACACATGCATCGGAAGGGAAGATATGGGAATTGTACTTTCTTTGTCCAGTTTTCTCAGAGCAGCAGTAACCATATTACCCTCTGACATCCAATCCCCGATGATGACATCAATTTGCTCGCAAGCTTTACTTGCTGTAACAAAACCATGGCGTCTATCAAGCGCTGAGCCGCTCACTCCCTTGGATCAGAATAAGTGATATGGTTTACAGGCTCGTCTGGTATCTGGATACATACACATATTCTGATGGGCTGTTTTTGAGTGCTATTGTCCATGACTTGGTCGTTGCAGTATAATGTTGCGAGAATCTTGGTACCTAGGTAAGTAGCGACGTCTCAACCGACTGTTGCTATCAAGAAACCTAGAATAACCTTAGAACTGAAAGTACTTATCTTGCAAAACAAATTCTGCTAAAAAAAACACTGTCCCTGTGTTGTAGTCTTCTCTTGGCTGTTGATTAGAGCTGATCCGTCGGTGTCTTTCGGGAATCTTGGAAATCGGGACCGTAATGATGGCAACCTCGGCCGCCCACCGGCTGCCCACAGCGCGGGTCGACACCATGCTTCGGGCCATCATCTGCCAGCTCGGTGCCAATCTCCGATTTGTATGTGGCATGTGTTCGCTCCTGTCCATCGGCCGTATGCTAGATCATCGATTATGCACCATTGGTGGGAGGATTACATACTACTAGGTTTTTAAGTGGTATTAACTAAAGTGTTTGAAGACGTGTGCGATGCCGTCGCCATACTTACAGGCAATCATATCTCTATCTAGAATCTGTCAAATCAATAACTCTGACTCTTCAATTTCTCTTGCAGACCATCAATAATTGAGAAAATGGATATCCCCAAGAAATGTTTGGCTGGTTGTGTTGTCAACCCTGGAGCCGATTTCAAGCTTATCGTTGAAGACGTTGATGTCCCAGAGCCTGGTAAATTACGTCCCATGCACCCAAATCTCCGTCTCTATCGTTCTCATCGCGCTATTGTGTCAAAATCAATATCGGAAAGCGACATATAATGTTGGAAAGTTACAAAGAACTAACTAGCGAAGGTGATGATGAACTTCTGCTTCGCCTAAGTGTGACAGGCCTTTGCTATTCTGACATCCATTACATGCTGGAAGACCTACCGATGATTCGAATGAGCGACACTGGAATTCGATCGGCTGGGCACGAGGGAATAGGAGTGGTAGTGAAGATTGGTCAAAATGTTAAGAATTGGAAAGTGGGTGATAGGGCGGGCGTCAAGCCTTTGTGGGATGTTTGTCACGAGTGCGAGTTGTGTTTCAGCGGACAAGAGACATACTGTCTGAATGGCATCCAGACAGGATTGAACAAAGATGGTACAGCACACTTGATTGCGCCTTGCCGGGCGAGTATACAAGGTCATTGACAACTGTACGCAGGAACATATCAGTCATACATCACTTCGCCGGCTCGATACACAACTAGAATTCCCGATGAAGTGGACGATTTTACTGCAGCACCTTTGATGTGCGCGGGTGCTACAATACTCAACAGCGTCAGTCCGATCCGCTGCATCGCGGCGTGGCAACTTAAAAGAACCAGTGCTAACATGGAAAGCAGTTGCGTACTGCTAGCTTACAAGCTGGGAGTTGGGTCGTATTCATCGGAGCAGGCGGAGGTGTAGGCCATATAGGAGTTCAGATCGCGCGAGCGATGGGAATGCGAGTAATCGGCATTGATGGTGGCGAAGAGAAGCGTAGACTCTGTACGAGCATTGGATGTACAGCATACATCGATTTCACCCAAAGTGTCGACGTTGAGGCCGAAGTCCAGGTCATCACGAAGGGCAAGGGTGCTCAAGGAGTGTTTGTTGTGGCAACGAGCCCAAGCGCGTATAAAATGGCACCTAACCTTGCCGGCGTTGGCGGGCGAATCATGTGTGTGGGCTTGAGTGAGTGGTTAATCGCAAGGAATCACCTCACCGGTACTAAAAACTTGTGCAGCACCTTTGGGAAAGGCCACAGTTGGCGGTGACCCGGCAATGTTCATAGGAAAGAACCTCCATGTCATCGGCACACTTGTGGGCTCGATGCGAGACGCCCACGAAGTGCTACAACTTGCGGCTGCAGTAAGTCGTCTCAAGAACAGACCATGTTGTGCCCCGCTGACATCATCACCAGGGGCTGGTGAAGCCAATCTACACCGTCTTCGAAGCATCACGCTTCCCAGAGGCTGTCCAAAATCTCCGAGATGGAAAAGTGGTCGGTCGGGCCATTATCAAGTTCGATTATTAGAAGCTGCAGGCTGAATTTCTACCAAAACGAGTCTAAAGACAGAAATTGTGAGGCTGTTTGCGCTTGAAATGACATTTAATAGCGCAGATGAAAGATGTAATGTTTTTAACGAAATTTTCGGCATGATTCATATCCAGCACACATCATGCTAAGAGGGAGTAACCATCTTGGCTAGGATAGTGAGAGTTTGCAATGAAATTTTGTAGGGAAATGATGCTCGCTCCAGTAGAGAGACCTACCATCTACCAGATTTGTCTTCCTACAGGCTGTTTGAATGTCTGCCAATCGATAGTTTCCACTTAGAAACGGACTTTTGGGTCACCACAGTAACTCTACAGACGCAGATCCACGTTGAATGCTCTTAAAGATGCTTGATATTTAGCAAATCATTCCTCAGAGTAAGAAGTCGTTTACAAGGCCCAGAGGCCCAGATTGAATGCACATGAATGCACTTATCATGGAAAAGCCGCACTACAAATGACTCCGTCGTGACCATGTGATTACTGCCTGCCACAAGGCGGGCAACCGAATCCTCACGCTTCGGCTGTCTTCTAACCTATCGGACGTGAGTAAGCCGTCCACGTCCACATCCACGTATGTCAGTGGCATGTTGATTGAGGTGCATGAACAAGTGTCTATAATCATCACTTCTTTACGAGCCGTGAATGTCATCGTAGAGAACACCAGCGTATGAGATCGAGTGGTCATGCAGGAACGAGGCTTAAGAATGTGAGCATGAACAGCATGGACAACATCCATCACAGCAGAAGGAGCGGAGAAGGCACTAATTGTTATTTCCTTCGTCAAGGAAGAGATATATCTGGCTTGCCTTGCAGCCGGACAGTCTTGCAAAATGATGGATAGAGAACACTTTTGACAAATATGATTTTGCATGCTAATAGTGCGCCGATCTTTGCACATATTTCTGAATGATAGTAACACTAAAGCAGTTCATCAGTACTATGCTGCTAGAGCTTCGTTTGCTGTCCTATTTCTAGCTTAGCCATATCTCTTAACTCTCTTCTCAAGATCTTCCCACTCGGACTTTTCGGGATTGATGGGACAAAAATCACGCCTCCGCGCAACTGCTTATGTTTGGCGACATTATTCTTGATGAACTGCGCGACTTCGTTGGCCGAGATGACTTTGGGATCAGCCACTATGTAAGCTCGAGGTGCTTCAGTATTTCTCCATTTGACACCAATGACAGCGGCATCCTGGATACTTGAGTGTGAAAGTAGCAAGCCTTCCAGTTCGGCAGGAGCGACTTGCAGTCCGTTATACTTGATCAGCTCCTGGAACACGTAAGAAGTTGGCGACAGTGAGGAGATGATAGAGTACCTTTTTCCGATCAACGAGATACACGAGACCATTTTTGAACTGGCCAATATCGCCAGTTCGAAACCATCCGTCAAGGAAAGCATCATTGTTCGCACTTTCGTTCTTGCAGTAACCGGCAAAGACGTTGGGGCCTCGAAGAAGGATCTCACCGATGTCGCCTGGAGCTACGTCGTTGCCGTCGGCATCAATGACTCTTGCCTCGACATTGGGAATGAGGCTGCTCACGCTGCCTGTGTCGTCCTTAAATGGGTATGGAAGTACAGTGGCACTTCCGGTTGTCTCGGAAAGGCCCCAGGTCTGGTTGATGAAGGCCTTGCCTAGCTTGCTGCTCGCCGAGTATTGGAGCTCTTTACTTAGTGGCGCAGCTCCAGACAAAGCAACCTCGAGATATTTGAAGTGGTCGGTGACGGAGGTGCTCTTAGCTATTTGCAGATAGATAGGCGGTACAGTGAAGGAGAAAGTTATGCGATAGATGCGATTGTAGTGAAGAAACTTCTGGAAATCGAAGCTTTGCATCCAGTATACTGGGCCACCCATGTACACCGGGTTGATGAAATAACCTTGAAGGCCGGCTATATGTGCAGTAGGTAGATGCGCAATAGTTCGGTACGCAAATTGGGGGTTGAAAACTTTGATACGCTCAGAGAAGCATTCATTGGCAATGATGCATGAAGCCACGAGATTTCTGTGAGAGAGTGGTACGCCCTTGGGCAAGCCAGTGGTACCGCTGGAATAAATCAGGCAAACCGGTGTATTAGAGAGTCTTGTCCGATCGGTTATCTTGGCCCAGTCCATTGCACGCGAGGTGATGACATTGCTCCCATCGCTAAGTCTGCGGATTGCCCCGGCAGGCGCATCAATTTCCAAGACATGACTGTGAGAGATATTGCACTCATTTGCGGCCACGATAGCTGTTTGTTTGGTGTCGGGGCTGCAAACGATCAAGCCATTGGATGAATTCTTCAAAACTCGGGTGAGATCTTTCGACGTGGAAGTTGAGGACACTGCTGAAAAAATGCCGCCCGCTGCAACACAGCCATAGAAAACACAGGGAAGGATATGGTTGCCGCTCGATATACAGGTTACGATGCCCGGGTCTCCACGCGAGCCAATATTATAGTGGGCTCGCAGGGCATAGGCGATGCGTCTGGTCAGGTTGCGGGCTTGGAATTTGTTCAAAGCTAAGAAAGGAACAGCGGCATCAATATGAAGTAGAGTATCATTGTTGGAATGGCAGCCCGTATGGTCTTAATGGGATTTAGAAGATATCTTGTTCCTTATAAAACGGAGACTTACCGAAAAGCAAGGTCAAAATATCCACGTCTGGAATTTCGAGGTTGATGGAAGGTTTGTATACATGATTGATAGTTTTATGAGACATTGTCGATGCGATCCAACACGAACGAATGAGGACCAACCCGATTTTAGTCACAAGGATCGTCCTGTTTTAAAGGCACTTGCAACACGAGCCTGTGCCTCGAGTGTCAGGAGTAGGCTCTATCCGCGTCCTAGATTGCTAGATTGAGTACTAGGAGAACATGCTCGGAGCCAAGACGCTATCATGAGTGTGGGCAGCGGGCAGCCGAGGAAAGGTTGTTCGGCACGGGAGCTGGAACAACGTTCTCTGCCGACTCGTCTCGAAAGCAACTTGTGCTCAACGTACCGTTGGTCCATTTGGCAAGTCTTGATAGAGCCCAAGCTTTGACATGATCAATGAGAGTCGCAATACCTCTGCCAGCATGTAGCTGACGAGGGGGCTCCGCACCCTGGAACATGTTTTATTAGTGTGCTCACTTCTGGTCGCAAGCTTCCAGGAGGAGCACCAAGATAGTCTGCCATGGGGATGTCCAGAAGCAGAGGATTCAGACACGGTCTGCACTGCCTAGCTCGTCATTGATTCGAACAGTGTTTCCATATCATACCAGGCAGATGGGGTTGGAACGGACTCGCAATTCAGGCAAGCCTATTTGGTTCTCAATCAGCGAACGCGTGGTTTTCGCTCAGATCAGGCAATGAAGGTGTGTCCAGCTGGTCCACAGTCCAAAATTGAGGTTGCGTGATGGTTAAGTATGTTGTTGGGTGAATTCAGGGGAGCGGAGAGTGCACCCGCTTGTGCATTTCCCCACGTCGACTTCCCCCAGTTCCC
This sequence comes from Pyrenochaeta sp. DS3sAY3a, assembly GCA_001644535.1. Lineage (NCBI taxonomy): Eukaryota > Fungi > Ascomycota > Dothideomycetes > Pleosporales > Cucurbitariaceae > Pyrenochaeta > Pyrenochaeta sp. DS3sAY3a. The sequence goes on along the minus strand of KV441640.1, from coordinate 926,250 downwards.
CGCACTACTTGCCGCCGCGCGCAGGCCTCCGTTCGCCTCGTGCCCCCAGTGCCCGCTCGCCCTCGCCCTCGCCCGCACCTTCACAGTCTTGCGGTGCACCATCAACAAACTGTTACATTCACCTTTTTTGATCGCCAGCCACGCGTTCCGAGTCGAGTCTCGCTTATCCCGCTCATTCTGAACGCCTGCAGTCTGGGCACGTCTGTAACACCCATGCCTGGCTTCCAGTGCGGCTATTGTGACCAGAGATTCGTCCGCCGCGATCACCTCGACCGCCATGAGATGTCTCATACTAAGGAGAAGCCATTTCAATGTCGCCTTTGCCTGCGAAAATTTGGCCGCCGCGACGTCCTTATCCGCCACAACGCCCAGGTTCACCTATATCATTCAGACTCAAGTAGAGATTCTTCCAGAAAGTCCCCTGCAGAGACTGCCACTGTAATGTCCGCTGACACAAGTTCTCGAGGTGATTCCACCCACAAGACTTATAGCCTGCTTAATCACTCAAATAACTGGAAGCTCCCTCCGTCTTCAACTGACTTCGTCTCCAAGTCCATCTTCCATGGTGCCTCGTTTCACACATACCGTGGCCCCTTTCTCCCAGACCTCTCATCCTTATCGCCCACCACTTCAGCTCCCCATATGGATATGGCGCCCATTCATCAGCGATTTCTGGCTAAGCCAAAGGCCAATTTGTCAGTATCGCGCCTCCCTGCACCATCACGGTCGCAATCTCTGCCGACGAGTGATATACTGGACCTGGTTGATGTCGATTCGCTTCTCAAAGGCTATCGACAAGGCTTTTACGTCTACCTTCCCTTTATTCACTTCCCAACCTTCATTGCAAACCTCAAATCAAGTCGTCCAAGTTTGCCTTCATCGCCTCTCTCCTTCAACCGTCCTTGTACGTGTGACGGAGAATATCCTCTTTCACAGCCGGTCCCGCGCTGTTTGCTGCTCTCCATGCTCGCTATTGGTGCTGTCATGGATTCGAACGCCGCTCTTTCCCAAAAACTGTACGAAGAGACCCGCACTTCAATTCAAGAGGTGTTAAGGCGTCTCAGAACTACAAGAACTTCACAAATTCCTCTATATCTCCTGCAGACCATGCTTCATTTCGTTGCCTTTGGAATGTGCTCTGGGGACGAGCAAATTGAGCACGTCAGTGTGGGCCATATCAACTCTCTCGTCCGAATGGCGGACCAATATAAGGCGGATACTTCAGAATCACCTTACCAATTCCATCAGGAAAGCGCAATCCCTGAGGCCCACGAAATGGATGCATGGATCAGGGATGAGGAGAGGAAACGCTCGTTGTTCTCTTTAATGTGCTTTGTCAGCATGAATCATACTTTTCTGAATGGATTACCTGATATCGATATTTCTTCGGCAAATCTGCGCCTTCCGTGCGACGAGTCGCTCTGGGAAGCGGAGACTCCGGAGGTCTGGCGAGCCCGCTTCGTCGCCCTGCCAAAGAAACGTCTACCCACTTTCCGCGGGGAAATGGCGAAACTTTTTGCTCAAAATCACGAACTCTATTCTACATCACGTTCGGGCTCTTCCGGCGTTAATGGTACGGATATTCCCTCCTCCGATGGACCAAGCCAGATAACAGAGTTTGGATGTCTTATTCTCGTAGCCGCTCTCAACCAACAGGTCTGGAAAACCTGTGATGCTGGCTCAATCGACCTTCATGTACCAAATCTCGACAGCAAAGCTGCGATGACTCGAGCAAGCTACATATCTGCTTCGCGCCGCTGGCAGAAGATATGGATATCTTTCTCATTGGACGACGCATCTGATTTCCAATATCGACGCCTCATGGGTTGCATACCGCTGATGGACCATATCAATCTACTCCTAGAAATTGACATTTACATCACAAAAGAGGCCCTCCAGGAAAGAAAGTACGAGTCACTTGGAGCGCAATTTGTCCAAACTGCGACCGAGTTCCAAGAAACCTTGGCCGCGCACGACGCCACCCGCAATAACTCTTTGAGCACAACAGATCTAGATATTTTGCAGAACGCTGCAAGGTATGCTGTTAACGCTTTAGATCTGACTTTCAAACTTAGCCCGTGGTGGAACTTGGACGCAAGCACCATAGACGTACCTCCATGCGCCGCAATGGTGGTTTTTCACTGTGTGCACATCTTTTGCAGCTGGTTGCTTGCGGTCTACAACTCAGATTGGGAGCTATCTGGTAGTGACAGAAGCCAAGAGCGCCGGGATCTGACCCAACGGTTTTGCGGCATCATCGCTAGCCAAGAAGGCAGAATGCCAGTCATGAACTGGTCTAGAATGTTTGATAACGATCCAGATTCCGTTATGTTGGCCATGGAAATTCTAAAGTGTTTCGCGAAAATCTACGAGCGAAAAGTAACCTGGGGCGGTAAGCTTAACTAAAATCCTCAACGCAAATCTGTTTGCTGATAACCAGATAGCTCTCACTCATCTCGCGAAGGGGTTTAACATGCGGGCCCTTGCACTTCAACGCCAATCAGGCGCACCTGGAACTTCTTCTCGTGCATACCAGCGAATGTAGTTGCCGACCTAGTCCGTTGAAAAACAGTGTGAATCATGTGGATATGCCACCAAAAGACCTTCCAAACCGGCCATCAGCCCTGCTGAGATCAAGACCTATCGGTATCAATTAAGTCATGAGCTCTTGAGGTATTGGATAGCTGTTCAAATCTAGTTTACCGTAGCATACGAGGTGGCACATCAGCATCTGCTTTGATCTCTACTTAGAAGAAAGGAGCCTTTATGCTTGTTTACCATTTCTGTGGGGTTGAAGCCCGCTTGCGTATTTCATGTCAGCTGCAAATATTGTTTTGTAGGTAACAAAATCCCACGGAAACTATATGAGCGCAGTCCTGACAAGGTCTTTGTGTTGTAGCATTAGAGCAAGATAGCCTTGCCATGCTCACCACTGAAGCATGGCCCAGAGCTCTAATAGTATGTCAAAGACAGATGAAAGTAACGCAGGACTTTGGAGTCAGGCCGATCAATGTGTACACGATGGCTTCAAAAACTAACAGTGATTGCAGGTAAGTTGCAGCTCTACGAAATCAGGCTACATGCGTCCAGAAGTCAACGAGAAACTTTAAGCTAATTCACCTCGCCAATATGAGGTGTGGCATCTCGGGTGGATATGTACTACCATTTTCCCGAGAGCAATATCCCTCCTTCCCAAGTAGCTAATCCATTGGAGGGAGCACAGGCATTGGACCAAAAAAAAGTGGCTGTAATTATTGAGCGAAGTAGCTAAGATGCATGATGGTTTGAACAAGAGCTCGTAGATGTCATCTCAAAATAGCATCTGAGTTTAGAATGCTGGTTTTCATTAGCAGATTTGTTGATAGTACATTCTTTCCGAACTTTTCACAGATGTTAGTGGATTGCTGAATGATGTTGAATTCTGCCCTTACAAATTTCTCATTACAGCTAGAATGGGAAGACTACTTGTAAGACTTATCAATATACCACTTCGAGCATAAAAGTTCAGTCTTCATTCCTTTGATCGGGTATTGGACTGGTCATAATTTCTAGTGAACAAAGGGAGTAATGTTGGAATGGTAGTTCCGGGTTAGTGAAGGATAAAGGATCAACAATCGACCATGACTTTTATAATGCATCGAAAGTCCATCCAATGAGAATCAGGAGGGCAAATGAGGAACAACGTCGGGGTGATTCTTCAAAATATCGCAAACACTCTGCATGCTGCCCATCTCGCCCGCGCGGAATGCTTCTCCCAAGCTGGATAAGTCTGTTTTTGCATCCTTAAATGTATCGGAGATGACTGCTGCAAATTCTGGACCACGGACTTCAATTTTGGCCGCATACGGGCGGGGCTTTGCGAAGACTCCGTCTTCGTCCTCATCAGCTTTGAAATATCTAGCAATGCTTATGGGCATCATCATACCTTCATAGTTCATAGTATCAACTGGAATTGTGTTTCCAGCTTCATCTTTCCTTCGAGTAATGTTGAATCCCCACAGAAGTCGAGATGAAAGTAGGAAGAGACTGGTCTCCGCCACTGGCAGACCTGCACAGATACGCCGCCCGGCTCCGTACGCGAAATGGTCCCGCTTCTCGCCATCTTTCATGTTAGCGTATTCGTTTGCTCCAAGAGGATAATTGATGAATCGCTCAGGGTCAAATTTTTCCGGATTTGGATGTCGCTTCGCATCGAAGTGGATAGAGTACGCGTTGGCCACTACTGTAGTCCCAGCTGGGATATAGTATCCATCATACCAGTCTTCTTTCGTAGTTGCATGATAAAACCCTGGTATGTTAGTCCTAACTTGAAATAATACTTGGATGGCAACATGTAATACCTTGATTTGAGAATGGCCTCCATCGCATGGTCTCCTTAATGATTGCTCGGACATAAGGCAAATTCGGCTCGTCACTTAAGTCTGGTAGTCTATTTCTGCCCACGATGCGATCCAATTCTTCATGCGCCTTCTGTACAACATGCGGATTAAGGGCACAGCCCATGATGAGGAAATTCTGGATGGCGCCTGTCGTACCAGCCCCGGCCAGCATAAGGCCAAGAGCAATGAGCGCAGCTTCGTCCTCGTTGAAACCTTCCGCAGTATAGGTTTCAAGAAAGTCCATAGCGAAGCAGTGATCCGACCGCCCATTTTTTGCTCTGATCTTGGCGGGATTCCACCAAGCCCTTGCAATCATATCCAGGAGCTCTGCATTCTCTCTGTAAACCTTTCTCCATGGAGCCAAGATGTCTGGCAATCTTTGCAGGACCGGCCATCGGTCGTCAAGGTACTTTCCCGGCAGTAAATTTGCCTCCAGCCAAGTACCCATGAGTATCAGGCCTTGTGCGGCAGGGTCGGTGATGTCATCTGCTCGTAGTCTGTACGAAGTCAATGCCACAGATTGGAACTTGCACACCCCCCCTCACTACTTACCCGTATACGACTGAGGTAAGAACACTCGAACCATATCGTTCCGTGTGCAAAAAGAAATCATCTGGCGATTTGAGCATGTCGAAAACATACTGCTTTGACTCGTACTCTTGATACGGTAGCAGCTTCTTTGATCTTGTGATGCTGGTCAAAGAGGTGAATATTCTTCTCTGCTTTCTCCATAGCTAGAGATTCCGTCAGCACGATGAAACAGGCCCATATGTGCACCATTGGTATTGGATCCACTTACATCACCGTAGCCTGTGCTCACGATAGATATGCCGCGGAAAATGCGGTCGTGAAACGCATACATTTTAGGACGGTCGTTGTAGATGGCTCCTCGCTTTTTTCATAAGAGCTTTGTAGAGTGAAATAGGCACAAACATACCGAATCACACAGGGTTCTAATTGCTTTTGGTGTATTCAAGACAACCTGAAGTGTTGGGCCCGCCCAGACAGAGTATATCTCGCCGTATGTGTCGGCTAGCTCCTTGAAGTAGATATGGTGTTTGACTCGTGGATAGCCAGGTGTACCAGAAAATCGACCGCTTTTTGGCCCTGGAGGCTGAAAGATTCATTTAGCTTCGAGTGGCTCCATTACAAAGGCAAGTCGAAGACCTACAAGCTTTTTCCAATGCTTGTATGCACCAATGAAGAAGTACCACTGGACTGCGTACCAGATGCCATATCCGAACACAATGGATGCTGGTAGAACAACCGTCAGAAGCAGTGCAGGTTGCTCATGAAAAGTAAGGTGAGATAACATGACTATCATAGATAACAGCGGTAGTAGATTTGGCGGTGGTATGAGGTGAAGTAGCAGCAGATATAGTGGTAATTGAGTTAGCAGTATCACAAATGCGAAGCAATTGATATTTAATATTATAGTATTTCTTTGTAGCAGATCGACCCTGCAACTATCGGAATCGAGTCAGCCTCCTCTGGAGTAGATCCTTCAAATGCAATCGGTTAGAGAGTTATGGAAGGCCCGACACCATTACTTCGAGATCTAGTGTTCGGTTTGGTAGGGTCCTGCGGGAGCCCACCCCCACAATCCTCGGCGTAGCTCGGCAGCGCCCGCAATGTCAAATGCTAAACTAATCTCCCGAGGTGGTCGTTGACCAAGCATGAATACGCCACCAAAGTTGACGCTAACCCTTCTCTGTCCTCAGTCACCAACCGGAGTCGGTAAGTCATTTGGCTCGCAATGAGGGACAGTCGCTTCACACAGGTCACTAGTACTTAACAGGCAGCACGCTCTTAGCTGCTAGCATGAGAATGGTGAGGCTCAGGTTGTAAGCAACGAAACACCATGGCAGACCTTCAAATCTACCTTCAGGATATCAAAAGGTTCGAGAACAAGATAGTCTTGATCACTGGTAAGCTATTGCAGCAGCAATGCCTACCAACTTTCAACAGCTAACAGTCCTACTGGTGGCTCTTCGGGCATAGGCGAGGCCGCCGCAAAAATATTCCTTGATAAAGGAGCAAAGGTCATCAATCTAGACTTGAATCCGTCGAAAGCTTATCATCGCAATCTGGAGTACAAGAAATGCGACCTTACGTCATGGAACTCCCAATTACAGTCATTCAAGGATGTTCTGAGACGACACGATCGAATCGATGTGGTGTACGCAAATGCTGGTATTGATGAAGGTGAAATGGCATTTGAAGACAAGATCGATCCAGCCACAGGGGACCCAGTGGAACCTACTTGGAGCACTGTTAAGATCAATCTCATTGGTCTTGCCGCCACGGTAAAATTGGCGGCACATTTTATGCGAAAAGAGCGCAATGGCGGCGAAATCATTCTGTGCGGGTCTCGAGCGAGTAAGACGTCCCGCAGACCTTCAGACAGCTTCCAAACATCTGACTTTCTTCGCCAGGCTATGCGGCTGTCACCATGCCCGTATATTCTGCCACAAAGCATGCGGTAAGTAGGAAGGTTCCTCCGCTATCTGATCTCAGTCACTCCAGTCATGACTTACAGGCACATGGCAGATCCTTGGATTATTGCGCGGAAGCTGGCGCAAATTCGCAGATTGGAATATTCGTATAAACATGGTCGCGCCACACATTACAAGGACTGGGCTGACCCCACAGTGCAAAACGCTTTTCGAAGAAGCCAATTTGTATTTGCAAAAGGCCGAAGATGTGGGGCTCGCGGTGGTTTACCTCGCCCAAGAGTCTAAGTACAATGGAGCTTGTATCTCAGTTGCACAGGGTAAATATCGTGAGCTAGAGGGTCCAATAGCAGATCGGCGCTGGGATATCTTTGGTCAAGACGACTTCGAACCAAAGAATGAGGCAGAAGTTACCGCTGTCATGTCTGCTCTGTACACTCGTTGGTAATCTTCACAGTGAGAGTAAATACATAATTTCAATACCTGCTATTGGCCTTCATGAATGGAGCCTTGGCTACCTTATATGCGCATTTGCTTTTTGGGAAGTAATTGCACAGCCGCTGGAGCTTTTTGAATCGTAACGAGAGTTTTATAATGCTTGAAAACCAACTGACACTATGACTAGCCAAGCTTGAAGACAGTAATCCACCATATTAGGTCCGACAACCGCACTTTTGTGATGGTTTATCATGGTGCGAACCATCGATGAAAAATGGGATGACCAAGTGTTCATGCAAGATGCATACAAAACCTCGTTCATGGCAAGATTGTAATGGCCTCGCAACCGGTGAAAACTGCTGCCTTTATCGACAAAGATATCGTAGAGGCGCCTAGTTCTATTGCTGGAAGCTTCTTTTGTGGAAACAGGTTGATGGAGTGCAATATTGGTCACAAACGCCGCGATTGAGATACTTGTACTACTGCCTGCTAAAAAAATATCAGTCTTTTGTTATCAGTGTCTTTGACACTATTCCAAACCTGTTGGTCTTTTTTACACTGACGACATGCAATAGGGATAGAATGTTGGTTTATGTGAGTATTGCCATGATCTATTTTTTTTCAGCTCTCTTGTTGTATTACTGCAACCATCGACAAGGCTTTGGAGAGGAATTCCTCATGAAAATGTAGCAGCATGTTTGCTTGGAATGGTCTGCCTGAACCTGTTTAAGCTTTCCGTTGATCAAACACTGGATTGACATATTCTACGATATTGCCTGGCTGCCCAAGAATCTGCTCAAATGCATAGTGCATCTTCGCACACGATTGTCAGAAGCGATAGGGTGCTTTCTGACATGATGAACATACCAGTGAGGTATTCAAATACATGTAATTGATGGGATTGTTCGAGCTGAAGTGATAGGTATCCGACTATCAGTCAGGCAGGCGTTCGGGAAATCAATCTGGAGTGATAGATGTCAATGATATCATGTAGTTGGACTTTATGCAGCTCGTGGCCATGGAGTTATGCTGTACACCATGCTGCATTGGACAGCCAGTGGAGGAACTGTTAGTGACATTGCTATCCGAGGTAGGATATTTCAGAGGTTCCACTGCACGTAACAACCGTTAGAACACTAAAGGAAGACATGCTTAATCTTAGTGGCACAATGCTCGGTTGCGGTGAGAATCTGTGGGCAAGACCATAAGATTCAGCGCTTATGGTAAAGCATTGTTAGAAGTCGGGGAATATCGAAAGATGCTAGGTAGAAACACACTGCAGTACAACGGAAATCTTAGTAGAGGGTAACGGAGTCTTTGAAACAGAATTTTAGACCTGGGCTACTCAAGAGTCCAGTAGCTATCTTCATTTCTGATGTATGAAGTGATGGCCTCAAGCCTGCTCTTGCCGTCCTCACAGTCGGCGCCTATTTTACCATTACCCAAATACGCAAAGCGATTTCTATATTTGTACTCGAAATTGAAATCCTCCAGCCTGATATCGCGCATAGTCTTGTAGTATGACGGTGACTATAGACAAGTCAGCACTTTATCTGCAGGATTCTCTTGGTTTGTTTGCTAGTGACATACCATTCCGCACCAAAGCAATGGCTTCGCATCCGGATCGCGCGCCATCTTATACCAGCTGCGACAATGTTGGCCCCAGACAGATCGTTTGTGCCACTCGTCAACATGCTCGCAAAAGTCTTCCACGGCTTCCCTCTTGACTTCAATGCTCTTAATCTGTTGCTTTTGCATCTTCTCGATCATACTAACAATGTAGTCGGTGTTGATCTCAGCCTATATGGTATCATCAGCAAGATGGACACTCAGTTGAGCGCGCAATCTTGAAAAATACTCACTGCCGGAAGGATCGATCCATTTCCCCATGGACCTCGCGGGCCCAGCACCACGAAATAATTTGGAAATCCAGATGCGGCGATGCCTAAATAAGCCCTAGGAATATGTTAATGTCCAGACTTTGACTTAAGCCGTCGTGCTTACCTTGGATCTCCCTTCCATAGGTCTTGTATACGAATGTTGTCACGACCTATTATATCTATGAAGGGGGAGAAGGCCACGTCAAATCCAGTGGCACAGATGATGAGATCAAACTTATGTTCTTTGCCATCCGCAGTCTTCATTCCCATCTCAGTGAACTCGGTGATCGTGTCGTAAACGTGTGAAACATTATCAGCTAGAAGGGCATCTAAATACCCTTCACCTGTGTAGCGAATCACCGAATTAGTGCGCTGTTAATCATTGTTTAGTATAACAACTAATTGAAAGGCTTACCAGGCGTGAGTCGTTTACAGCCGCTAGGGAAGTTCGGGATCATGCGATTGAGAAGCCCCTTGTTTCGTTTCAACTTGTCTTCCATCTGCTCTCTCAAGTAATTTTCGGTCATCTGCTGCCGCTCAGTGCCAGTAATGAAAGTGTCTACGTGATTGCACAAGAGTAGCTCCATCTTCTTGCGAAGGTGCAAGAGAAGCTGGGGGTTCGTCCGAAATGTCTCCTTATCCTCCTCCGTGAAAGAAAATGGATGAGCACCTCGAAGCAAAATGCGATTGACTTCGGTGTCGCCTTCGGCGGCCGGATCTGACTCGAGAGATACAAGCCCACCAAGTTGTGGAGCGATCCATACGGCGGATCTGATGAATACGGTGAGATGCTCTGAGCCTATAACGAAAGCAAGAGATTAGTTCTTGTGGGCAGTTAGGAGGTCAATCAATTAAAGACCGATCATACCATGCTGAACCTTTGGCGTAATTTGTATCGCAGAACTCCCAGTTCCAATTAGCCCGACTCGTTTGCCTGTCCAGTCAATTGAACTATCCCATGCTGCCGAATGCACCATTTGCCCCTTGAAATTCTCCCTCCCTGGGATCTCAGGCCCTGAAGTAGGTGATCAACTCGGCATTTCCGTTCATGCTGTCGCGAATGACTTACATTTGTAATTGTTGAGAATGCCGGCGGCATTGACGAATATGTGACATGTGTCGTGCTTCGATGATCCATCTGGCATCTGTATAACGACGTTCCATATCCCGTTGTCGACATCATACTTTGCTTCAAGTACTTTGCTCTCATACTGAATATGCTTGTCGAGACAGTATTCATCTTTGAAATCTACTTCTCATCAATACCTATCCAGTGTCACTCGGTTCAGCTACTGACCTTTGAAGTACTGCAGCAATTCGGTCGATCCAGCATAGTAACTAGAAAATTCTGGATTCTGTAACCTCAAAAGTCAATTCCAGGCTACACCTGACTGCCCCGCTTGTCGATACTTACCGGTCGAAAAGAATAGGTGTAATTGTGGGCTGGGATGTCGCATGCACAGCCGGGGTACCGGTCTAGAATCAGTTAATGTCACATAATACCCAGAGAGTACTGTTCTCAAGAGCATACTTTCATACCAGGTACCCCCGCATTCTTTGTTCTTCTCATAGATACTGAGGCGGAAATTTTTCAGGCGCTTTTGCATACGGTACGCAAAGTAGAGCCCTGTGGCCCCAGCCCCTGCACAGATGACATCAATATGCGACGGCTGAGAATGGTATTGATCGAGGACTTTGTATCGAGTTGTATCGGGGTGAATTCCATTGCGAGAATGGCCGCTGACATTACCTTCGCTGTCTTGGTTCGCCATGCTTTCCACAGGTACTTCTGGGTATAGGCTTAAAGATGTTGCAAGAACGATTAGAATACAATTCAGTCAAGGCCCTCAAATTGAAGTAAGGGTCGCGAAAGGTAGTCAAGACAGAGTACGTAGCATGAGTTTCCACATCAATATATGTTTGTTAGTAGTGGCACTACTTGACCATGTCAACAAGGAAATACGATCTAGGATACCACGTATAGTATACGTGCCTAGGCTGACATTGCGGGCGAGGATCACGAGGAGTTGAGCCGAGTTCGATCTCTAGGTCATACGATTCCCAAAGCTCTCCCGTGTCGTGCCCATTGGCTATCAATCTTCTGGCCGAGGCAAGTGCCTCTCTGCCCACCTCTGTGGAACCGAGATCTAACCCGTGCAGGTTTCATGGAACGACAGGATGGAGATCGACTAGTATTATCTCAATCTAGAGCCAGTCTGTTCGATATGTTTCCGTGTAATTGTAAACATCTCCAAAAGCGGTTTCCGCTGCGGACAGCCTCGGCACGATGTCAACGTGCTGTGTTTGCTGAACGAGGCACAGGTCAGTAAGAGAAGATTTTGATATTGGTTTACCCAATCAAGTTTTAAACCCTTCCTTGTATAAATACTAATCTTCGTGCTCGCTTTGCCTTCATTCACACGGATATCTTGTCACCAGAACATTCAGCACTTATTTTTTTTATCATGGGTCTTTTGCACTGCTGCATTTTCGCAGTAGTAACTCTTGCCGGCCGTATTGTTGCCTTTTCGTACTCGCCCACCACTCAAGAATTTACTAGGCCAACCATTCAGAAATTCATCATCCCATCGATCCCTCACCAAGGTCAAAGCAAGGCTGAGTTCGTTTCACGTGCTCGCGGTTTGGATGCCCCGAAGCTCGATTTCATCAACAGCTCGACATTTGATTGGTGGTACTTTGATGCGGTCTCTCCCGATGCGAAAACCCAGGTCTCGATTTTGGCAGGTACTGGCGACACCAAGACTTATGGTTTCCCATTTTCCTTAGGATCGAGTACTTGGGCTTTCGTGACAGCGATTCTGCCTAATGGTACAATATTCGAGGCCCCACTGATTGCCACACAGGCAGAAATTGAGGTGGCTGGTGATGGATCCTCAGGCAATTTCAACGGAACTGGGTTCTCGTGGAGTGGCAAGTCTGATCTATCACGGTACAGTGTGAAATTCGACAACCCAGCCGCTGGGTTAGTTGGAACCATTGAAATCAAATCGGTACGACAAGAAGACATTTTGCGGAATAATTGTTGCCGAATTCTAATAGTCGCCCAGATCGCACCAGGTCACTATGTGTGCGGCCCAGCTGAAGCTGGCCAGAAGGAGGATGTTTTGCCGCATATCGGATGGTCGAACGCAATTCCAGACTCTTTAGCTACTGTAGACCTCAATATTCAGGGTACCGAACTCTCCTTTGTAAAAGGTGTAGGCTACCATGACAAGGTAAGATCACGCGAAATGTCGATGCAAGGCAACTACTGATCCAATTCACAGAACTGGGGCGATCAGCCGCTTGCACATAACGCAAGGACTTGGTACTGGGGCCATGGCCGCCTGGGACCATACTCCCTCGTGTGGTTTGATGCTACAACCCCAGATGGCGAAAATAGAGTTAGCGGATATTTGGCCAAGGATGGCAAAATTGTCGAAAACGCTTGCTCCAATATCTCGGTTCGTCCGATTGGCGCCAACTCGACATACCCTCCGGTCTTAGGGCAGGGCGATCCTGATGGATTCAAGATTGAATGGAAGATGTCTAACGATCATACTTTTACTGCGACTGTTCAGAATAAGTTGATTGCATGGCTCCCACCGTTGGCTATTGGAGGCTACAGTCGCTGGACAGGTAAGATTCAAGGAGGATTCGTTGGAGACAAACAGTATGAAGGATCAACTGTCCACGAGTGGATTCGCTTTTGGGATAATTCTTAGAGTTTGTTCAACTATACCCACAGGGGTATATCAATCAACATATCGTATACCCATCTTGATTTCTTGCTGAAAAAGTGTCCGGATCATTCAAGATATCTTGACAGTCAGACTGTGCGTAGACCGTTGATGTGATTACCAGTAAGAGCCGACCGCTGTACGGGATTGAGTCATTCACCTAGCCGAAGCTATGACGCCCACAACCCTAACATGAATGACTCTGGCACAGATAAGTCCAGGGCTACATTGTCTCATACCTTGGGCTCTGCACATGCCCAACAAAGCATTGAAAAGTCTGGAACCTTGACACCAATTGTGTTGGGGCAAGCTCTCGCAGTCTGACTTGTTCTGCGAACCTTTTCAACCTCATTATGCGAGATCATTTGGCGCGCGTAAAGACATCATGGAGTCAATCTTCTACCAAAAACAGCCCTGTCCTGAATTCCTCTCTGAAATGCGGGGGTGGGCAGCCGAGTAGTGGGAAGGTGGGGAGGAGATCTGTGCATTCGATTGAACCTCGCTCTGGTCGGCTCAGTCATCTTCTCGCCGAGGCTGGCACGTCTGTATTTCTGATGACATAGAGTCCAAGTGCAGCATGGCTTGTTGCCACTTGTACACCTTTACTAGGCTTTCAATCTGATTTATTTCGCAGCGTCTTGTATGGAGAGCCCGACGTCTCGACCGCGAATGAAGGGCGAGGCCCAGGCACTGTCGAAAGCTAGCCTTGTTTGGCTAGGCTTCCGCGTTTGTAAGTCGAGTAGCGAACCATTGCATTTCCTTCCCTTGATTCGGCCCACTGACAATGCACAGCCCTGTTCCGGCTCTATGCCTCATTTCGCGCGTTGCTTCGTAGTCCGAGTACGACACGCTCCTTCCACCACGAGGTGCGCAATCGTATAATCAGATATTTGCTCCGTGCCGTTCCTGTTTCAGCTTTGCCGTGAGGGCCCACCAGCTTCATCATCGTTTCAATGGCTAACGAGCTTCGCGGTGCCAAGTTCTCTATATCCTAGCACTGGCGACATCATAGCTTTGGTCAGCAAGCAGAACCAGCATTCTGTTCGCGTTGAGAACGTTCCAGGATCATCGGGGGCCAGATTGCACTGGTTACACGAAAATAACGCGCAGAAAGTAATTTTCTACATTCACGGTCAGTTGGACTAATCTCTCTACCCACAACACACAATGATATTGATGTACAGAACCTAGGGGGCGGCTTTGCTCTTCCTGCCAATGATGGACATGTCAAGTTTGTCCTTCTTTGTCGAGAACAAATGCTGAAGAAATCCTCGGGAGTGGCTGTGGCGTTCCTCGAATATGGTATGGCAATAGAGTGCCGCGCAATGAAGCTGTATCATTTAATTCCTTTGTAGGCCTTACTCCGGAAACGCGTTACCCGACGCAATATCAACAAGCCGTTGAAGCATTGAATTCTATTTTGGAGGCAGGTTTCAACGCGAAAAATGCATGTGGTCATAGCTATTAAAGGCAGCTCAAATGCTGACATAAATTATAGATTGTGATTGCTGGCGACTCCGCTGGTGGCAACATCACTCTTGCATTGCTAGCACTTACTACCAACTCCCTGCCGCGTGTTCCACATCTCGAGCTATCCGAGCCAATCGCTGGAATCATCGCCATATGCCCATGGACGAGTATGTCCTCTACGTCTGACTCTTATACCGAGTGCGCCAGCACCGATATCATTTTTGCTGATCAGATGCACTGGTGGGGCGATAATTGGGTATCAGCTTCAGATTACAACAACTTTACTGAGATGACGAAGACCAATACAGAGTTCTGGCATGGAGTTCTCACACAGCGAGTCCTAGTTGTTACTGGCGAAAATGAGGTGTTTCGGGACGACATCAAGAGATTGGGTTCGACCTTATCCGCAGCTGGAGTCAATTGCAAGACTGTATGTTGCCCGAAGCAAGTTCATATTGATTGCGTTCTAGACGCACAATATGCGCTTCCCCCGGGGCCCATGTCATTGATTATCTGGGACTGGATTAAGCAATTATAAGTGCAGTCATCTCGAGCCAACATAAATTTTGTCTTTAATTACACTATTCCTTGTTTACTTAATGATCCATATGCTATAAGTATTTTTAAATCCTCTACTGTTTTGCTGCTGAACTAAAGTCATACGTAGATGTGTTTCATTCATCATATGCATGTCTGACAAGATGCAGCCTTCATTCCCCTCATATTAGAGCTACGTAACTGTAGTAAGAGAGATACAAGTTGTTGTATCGAGTTAGTATCAGGTTCCATCAGAGGCCATACGGAAAGCCTCTAATCTTTTAAGACTCGTTGCAGGTTTGCGCTATGTATCACTAGTCAAATGACCACTCCAGATCGGCGAATAAGCGGTGAGCATTGAGCCCGACGTTTCGCACAAACAATTGCATTGCTCTCCTACTACAATGAAAGAAAAATTCTAGGATAAGCTATCTACTCTCTACGCATGGATATCTGTGAATAAGCCATATAAGGCACCTCTTGGCTAACAATTCTGCAGAACTGTTTTGTATGGTTGCTCTCCGCTTCTACTCAAATGCGCGGTTTCTCTGTTTGAATCATGATGTTGATACCTGATCTTGCAGCACGGGTATCGCTCGTGTTGATTGCCTTCAACTGCTTTGCAAATCCGAGGTATGGACTGTCATCACGGTTGCGAATATAGTACGCTAGATCTGCTGTGCTGTTCACCTCTGTCTGGGAGAAGCCAATCCCAAGCCAGGTAAATCGATTTCCGCGATATCGAATGTCCCAATCATCTGCTCGCACAACAGACATAGCTTCGAGGTAGTGAAGTGTGCTGCCAGGCCAAAGAGCACTGACTCGACCAGAGGCCGAGCCTTTCTTGTACCAAGAACGGCACTCTTGGTTCCAAACAGTGTCGATCATGAAGTTAGCCGTAAAGTCGACAAAATCCTGTACGGCAACTTCCTTGGGCGAGAACGAATGCATATTCTCCGTCTGCCACCTATCGATCATCTTGAGCATGTAGTCTGCCTGCGCTTCTGGTCGGAGTCAGGATCAAGTCAAAGTTCGGTAGATGTTTCTCACCAATGGCCACAAGAACAGGACCATTTCCAACTGGGCAATTGGGACCCAGGAAGAAGAAGTAATTTGGGAATCCAGCTGCAGCAAGCCCAAGGTAAGCAGCCGGATCAGTAGCCCAGTGATCTTTGAGGCTTTTTCCGGCCAAGCCAATAATGGGAAATCTCGGTTGGAAGGATGTATTAAAGCCTGTAGCACATACTAGGACATCGATCGCATGCTCGACACCATCGCTGGTGATGCACCCTTTCGGAGAGATGCAGTCAATATCCCCGTATACCACCGTCACCTTTTCATTGCTCAAAGATTCCAGATAATTCACTCCAGGAGTCAATCGCCGACATCCGACAGACCAATTTGGGATTAACAATGGTCCTAAAGTGGTATTTTGAAGCTTACTCTTCATTTGCGATTCCATGTGCGCCCGAGTCTCCTTTTGCGTTGTCGAGTTGGAGAGGAAAATCGCAAACTGGCTATTCAGAGAGTGCTCAATCTCTTTTCGATATTGGAGAAGCGTTTCTGGCTGAGTTGCAAAGTCCAATTTCTCCTTGGCTGAGTATGTGCGCGCCTCCAGCCCTTGCACTGGTGCAACCCACGTTGGTTCACGAATGAAAGTAGTCAATCTTCGAACAGACGGAAGAATTGCGGGAAGGATCTGTATTCCAGAGGAACTATTAGCACCAAAGTTTATTAGCAATTTTCCGTAGTATTTTGTGGACCTTAAAACGAACCCATTGCCAATTAGGCCAACGTGCTTACCCTTCAACACAATACTTTCGTCCCATGCGGCACTGTGCAGTTTCGGGCCACTGAACGAATCTAGTCCAGGTATTGCTGGCCACTCCCAATCATTCAGGATACCTGTGGCATTGATGAGGATATCGCATTGCGCCTTTTCTAGGGTATTGCTATGGCCATTGTGGACGGCGATGTTCCAAAGACCCTGGGACTCATCCCAGACTGCCTTAGAGACTTTATGGTTAAGTTTAATGTATTTTTCCAATTCAAATTGGTCACAGAAGTCTTTGAAGTACTTGTGAATTTCTTTGCTACCAGCATACACGCTACTCCAGTCGTTTTTTGGATGGAATGACCATGTATAGGTGTGGGCCGGAATGTCACAAGCGCAGCTAATACTAGTTAATGTTCTCATGGAAAAGTTATGATTTGATCTGGGACAACTTACCCAGGGTATCTGTTCTCGAACCAGGTCCCCGCAATATCAGGGTTCTTCTCGTAAAGTGTCAAAGTGAAATCCTCGAAAGATCTTTGAAGCTTGTAAGCAAACAGAAGGCCTGAAGCTCCAGCGCCAATACAAATGATACGCATTGGCCTGGCGCTTCGAATGGGCCGAGAACGCCATGTTTCCGAGCTATCGAAAACCATCTTGTTCAGATTTGGTTGGGCAGAAGTAACGAGTCAACGATGGTACGACGTAGTGATACAGACAGTAGTGGCAGTTTTACCGAACTGTATTGCACAGTGCTAGGACTCTTTATGGGGTCAGAGGATGCAACCACAATCAGTGGCTCCGCTCAATTTAATCACTCTAGTAACACATTTTCGTGTGGGAAGCTCTTCACGTGCACTTATTTCCAACAAGCTTCGCTCAAAGGCTCTATACAAGGCGAGAACATCTGTTGATACTCGTATGAGTAGTGTTAGTTGCCTCGGTCGTCAGGTTCGGTGGGCAGCTTTGCCCACCTCCACGGAGCTAGTATCAGCCGCGGCCGCCTATCTGGCAACAGACTGCCCACACAAAGTTTTTATTGTTGTACCTAGGTATGTACCAGCGCGAGACGACAACAACAATGAGTAAATCGCATAGTAGCCGAATGCGTCTCTGTGTTTGGGCTTGAGTGTGCCTCGGCAGAATCACCAAGATCCATGATTATCGTTGTCCACGACAATTGCTACCAAGGATAATGCATTGGGAAAATTCACCATCGTAACGCTTAATGCTAAAACAAAGAATTCCCAAACATATGGAATTAAATCTTCACTGCTAGTCACTCCAGAAAGTCTCACGATAAGACATGCCATCAATCGACATTGAAGCGAAGCGAGTCTTGCTCGAGCACCTCATCCAAGATGCCCGGCTGCACTTACCAGAGGAGGTAGTAGAACTAAGCAAGGCAGTGCAGTTCACACCTGAAGGTGTGCAACCGTTCATTCCGTCCTTGCTCAAGTTCTCCGAATCTTCATCTGCTCTGTGGGCCCTGGTCGGCTTGTTTGGGAGTGCCATTGCTGGAGAGCGCTACGATCTTCCCTTGCAGAATGTTACAGTAGATGTTTTCAGTGCCTCTATGTTCCTCATGTCTGCGTACATGTTCAAAGGAAGTAAGGGACAGAGCATCTGGGATCCATTCCTAAGCGACCGAGCTATTAGCATGGATCTGGGTAAGATTCGCGAAACATATCGCGGCACCGCAACCAATATGTGCGCTTGTTCCTTCCTACTATTTTGTATATTTCTAACTTTTGGTACCAGGTATAAAGCCAAAGATGGTGTTTTCTTCCATCTCCATGGCAGTCTGGATACAACGTCTATCCTCCACATGCTAGACTTGCCGCAGCACAGACCAGACCTCCAGGATCGCAAACATTACGAGACGGTCCGCCAGATCTACAGAGAAACCGTAAGCAAGTATGATAGTGAGTGGCTAGACATTCAGTCCAATGAACACTGGCGCCAGGCTGGTACGATTTGCTATAAGCCCGAGGAGTTTCTGATGACCCGACATGGCCAAGCAATGGCGAACGAACCAATCTACAACATCCACCACATTCACGAAGATCTACCTGCCGTGCCATGGCCCTGCATAGATGATCCTCGTAAAAGACCACTGGCAGGAATAAAGGTTCTGGATCTTAGCCGTGTCGTTGCTGGCCCCACGGTTGGTTCCGTACTAGCGCTGCTCGGGGCGACTGTTCTGCGAATCTCTTCGGACACACTGCCAGACACTATCTTATTGTTTGACACACAAATTGGCAAGAAGGATACACGATTGAATCTGAAGACGGCAGAGGGCAAAAAGAAACTTGCGAATCTCGTCGAGGACGCAGATGTTCTGCTTGACGCTTATCGGCCTGGAGCGCTGGCAAAGCTGGGCTTCTCTGAACCATTCCTTCAATCTGTCGCAAAGAGGCGAGGAAAGGGCATAGTCTATGCTCGAGAGTGCTGCTATGGC
Organism: Pyrenochaeta sp. DS3sAY3a; assembly: GCA_001644535.1. NCBI lineage: Eukaryota > Fungi > Ascomycota > Dothideomycetes > Pleosporales > Cucurbitariaceae > Pyrenochaeta > Pyrenochaeta sp. DS3sAY3a. The sequence continues at coordinate 907,118 of KV441640.1, read as the reverse complement.
TGGAAGGGTGAGTGGGCACATCGTTCCGGATGGCAGCAGATCAGTGATGCGGTAGGTACTGCAACCAGACTTCACAAGCGACTGCTAATTTCAGTAAGTTGACTGGAACGCCTTGGATCCAGGGCCAGTACTTTGGACTTGACGAACCTGTTATTCCTTTGCTTCCAAACTCGGACTATCAGTAAGCTCCTGATTCGCCCTAAAACTAAATCCACTTTGCTAACAGCGTCGCTGTAGAACCGGCTTAATTGGTGCGATTTCCATTAGTCACGCATTGCTAGATCGTTCCAGGAAGGGAGGGTCTTACAATGTCGATATCTCATTGACGCAGTACAACCTATGGTACATTAAAGTGGGTACTCATGACAGGAAGACTCACGAGTGTCTGCTTGAGATGAATCCAGGCTTTAAAGCACGGCACGATACTGAGCTTCACCCTCTAGTTGGAGAGGTGGAGCGGTTAAGTCGCATCTCCCAGGGCGAAGGGGACGGGAAAATGTTTGATCCCAAGCGTTTCGCAAATATAGACATGAAATGGGGGATTGATGGTGAGCATGGAGTTGCGCTTGATTGGAGGCGTATTATCAGCTTCGAGAGCGAGCACCCTGATGGGCAGTGTACACAGCTAGGATATGATCGGGGCACCTGTATTCCTGGCTTATATCCACCTAAATGGTAATTAAGCTTTATCGCAGAATATTAACTTACTAAAGTAGGCTGGTAAATGGGTAGAAGCTAGTACATCAAGACCTTTTAGATTTTTAGCTATAACTTTCGCTATACTAGTTCGAATTAGGTAATCTTTTATTCTATTTATAGCCCTAATATAGAGCTTCTAATAAAGCTAAAATTACCTAACTTAAACTAGTATAGTAGTAGCTAGAGTTTTAAAAATTAAAATACTTAATATATTATCTTTTTAGATTAATAACTATTCTAGGTATTACTATTAAACTAAGAGAATATTATATTAAATAGTTTAAAATAAGCTAGAAAAGTAGAATATTAATTATTAGAACTACTTAGGTCTATAATAGATAGTGGATAGTCTAAGCCTATCTCATATTATTTTTAGTTTTAATTTAGTTTAGTGATAGAGGTAGCCTCTAGAGAGGTATAAAGTAATAGAGAAAGAAAGAGAGAAGTTACCTCCAGCACAGAAAAGCCTGAACTCATTCACGCCGCCTCATCGACAATTTTCTGGGCAAGCGCATCGATCTTGGTTCTCGCATCCATCAGATCCAACATGGTGATGTTCTTTCCAAAAGCGCCATGCAACCAGTTGCGGAACTCGGCGGCTAAAAGACTGTCGATTCCATGGTCCACAACCGTGCTCGACACATTCACGGCCGAGGGATCGATGAACAGCATGGCCGCAACAGTCTTTTGAATAGCGTTAGTGACGAAAGCGACGACGTTGTTGTATTCGGTCTTGTTGCCGCTTTCTGCTTGCTCCTTGACTTTGCTAATGGAGAGCTGGAACTGCCTGCGTAGCTGCGCGGCAGGAGACTTATCCGCCATGTTATCGTCCTGGGTCTTCGTGGCATCGTTTCCCGTTTGATGACGCCATGCGTCATCTACGGCGCGCAGCATTACAGAAACACGAGCGTCATGGTACCACCTGGGAGCCGAGCCAGACGAGACGTTGGCTTTGGCCCCGTTGGCCTCGTCCCGCTTCATGACGGCAAGAACGGCAGGGTCGACACCGGTCACGATGTTGGCGCTCGATAGCGGATCTTCCAGATATCCAGCCCATTCTTGGTCGGGAGCAGTATCCCGGTTGATACTGCTCACAAAGGCTGGCTCGAGCACACGGAGGACCTGACTTCCTGTAACGGTTTGACCCTTGGTACGCTTGAAGAGGTTAACAGTGACTGCATCCTGAGTCAATGTACCTAGATCGCTTATAAAACCCAATGAGACCGTAGACACAGGCAATCCAGCTCGTCGTCGGTAGCGTGCAAAGTAGTCGAGCCAGTTGTTGGCTGCCAAGTATGTGCTCTGTGTAGGGAACGCATAGACGGTTCCAAAAGAGGAAATCATAGAGAAGAAGTCCAAGGGCAACGATGTAGTGGCCTCGTGGAGGTTTCGAGTACCGAGAACCTTCGCTGCCATACCTTCATGGAACTTTTTCTCCGTCATCTTATGAAATGAAACATCCTGATAGACAACGGCGAAGTTCAAGACCCCACGCACAGGGCGGTCAGAGCTGGCGTGCTCCATGGCGCGTAGAACCTGGTCTCTTTTGCTAACATCGCAGGTGATGGCCTGAACAACGACGCCTTTCGCCGCCAATTCCTCGATAAGAGCCTTGGATTCCGCACTCAAGCTGTTCGGACCGCTTCGAGACCACACGGCCAAGTGGCGGGCTCCACGATCGCTCATGAATCTGACAATCGACCGTCCGAGGCAACTTAGCCCGCCGACCAAGACGTAACAAGCCCCTGGATCAAACGTCGCGGGGACGACGGATTTTTGCTTCTTGATCACGGAGTTGGGGTCGGTATAGGATATTACCATCTTTCCGATATGGGTCCCCTTGGAGAAGCGAAGTAGCGCCTGGTCAAGCTGCGAGACGTCTGACACAGTGATTGGGTTTACGGGTCCAATACGGCCAGCAATGAAGTGCTCGTGCACTGATCGCATCAGCTCTCCAGCGAAGTTGACGTCGCGCTCAATGACCAGGCCAAGATCAAAAGACGTGAAGCTAGCGCTCTTCTGGAACAGCTCGAGGGCGATGTTCTTTGAGCTCGTCACATCCAGGCGTCCGACATCGATGAGATGGCCCATAGGTGCTAATGCCTTGACGGATTCGTAAAGCATATCTCCCTGGGAGTTGCTGAGAATAACATCAAAGCCGCCATTTCGGGTTGCTTGAACTAGGCGCTGTACATCCGTGATGTCACGCGATGAGAAGATATGACTCGAGGGTATGTTTATCTGCTCGTTCAAGAAGCGAATCTTATCAGTCGTGCCGGCAGTGACGTAGATCTCGGCGCCCTTCGAACGTGCAAGTTGAATGGCTGCTAGTCCAAGACCCCCAGAAGCAGATTGTATGAGTACCTTCTGGCCCTTCCTGACACGAGTAACATGCTCAAAAGCGTACACAGCAGTCATGTATACCAAGGGGATGGTTGCGGCTTGGATGGGATCTATGTCCTGCTGCAGCTTCTGCGCAAGTACGGCTGGAACACGCGTGTAGTTTCCGAAATGACCCTTGCCCATGCCGTAAACGCGATCGCCAACATCAACGTTGCTGACACCGGAACCTTTCTTCGTCACAATGCCGGAATATTCATTGGAAAGATTGTTCTGGTCAAATCGTCCGGTACACAGACCTAGGTCCTTCCAATTGAGACCGACAGCAAGCACTTTGACCTCGATCCAATCTTTTGGCAGCGGTTTCAGTAGCTCCAGATATGGCTGGAAGTACAAGGAGCTGAGAATACCCGGGGTTCCAAAAGCCGCTCGGACTGGGCCCTGAGTGCTTAGGGGAACAAGCTCAAGTTCGTTGTCATCGGGCGCGGTCACCGCATCGGCGTATCCTTGGAGGTTACCATCAGAAACGATTCGGCTAACCCACAGGGAGCCATCTTGCCATGTGAATTCACGGCTCACTCCATTGTCTCCACTATCGGCGTGGAGAGTAAGCTCTTGGTCGACCACAGAGCGCGCCAGCTCCACAATGTCTTCGCTAGATAAGGCGAATTCATCGGCATCAACATCAATAAAGAGAAATTGCCCAGCTGGGTTTTCGGAGCCCAATGTCCGTAAGAGACCCGAGACAAACGCTGCATCCGGATTGCGTCCCTTGACAATACCAGAGGATGTAAGCCAGACCATGCTAGTAGTGTTAGCGGCAAGGTGTTGGAAAAGCTCGATACGATGCTGATTTGCGCCAAGGAGGAGATTTTCGTTGTCCAAGAATGCAACCACACGAGTGGCTGGCGCGAGGGACAGGGCATCTTCGAAGGGAATGGTCTTGGTTGACAGTCCGCGCTGTTCGAATTCTTTGGAAAGATGACTCAGTAGTGCCGGCGCTCCTTTGCTTCCATGAAGAAGATATACCTCTGGCCTCCTTCGATCAGCTTGCTTCTCTTCACTGTGCTGAGTGGCCACGGAGAGGGTCAAGTGATCTCCTTTCAGAGTTAGATCAGCTCCAGAGCTGAAGCCAGCTTTAAGCAAGGACTCTTCCCAGTTCCTTTCTGTTGGTTCAAGTAAGACGAGTTTTCCACCAGACCTAAGCAAGTCCCCAACGTTCTGAAGAGCTTGTTCCACGCCCTGGGAGTCATGGAGAGCATGAACTGACAAGATAACGTCGTAAACAGGCTTGTACCCTTGCTTGAATGGGTCCCTTGCAATATCCAGCACTGATTTCTTGACATCGCGGAATTCTGCATTCAATGTTGGAAGTAGGTCATCGGCGACATCTGTCAACAGATATTCACGGTATTGTTTGATGCCGTTCGATCCAACGAGAGTGTTCAAGACTGTCTTGCTAGCGCCCTTGTCACGGCTGGTTCCAATCTGCAACACTCGAAGATCAGGATTGGCATGACCCAAAAGGTCAAAGATCTTCGAGAGCTGAGCGTATGGTGCGATATTGGCCTTGGACGCACCGAACAGAGTGCTGAGTTGTTTCTTGCTCAAGGTTCGAATGTCGGGTCTCCAGACGAGACGATTGAAGGGACTGCAGAAAGCTTTGCTTGTTCCATTGGCGGCCGACGACGATCCCTGATCGTTGGCTAGGTCGATGAAGCGCATGTTATCAACATCGAGTATGACATCTCCGTTGTCGCCCAACATTTGGAGCTGAGCATAGGCTCCTCGAAGGCCACGCAGCTCGCCCTTTGCGAGACCCCTAGCCCATTCGCGGCTGGGGATCGCACCTAGCTTGAATCGTAGTTGATCCAAGTGGATGGGAAGTTGGACACTGCCCGTCTCAGCCTGGCCACCATTGCAGGCGATGAGCCCAAGACGGATAACTAGGTCGAGAGAAGCGGGGTGGATAGGATATTCTGACTCCCCACCTGGAAACAAGCTTTTGGTTGTGTTCAAGGCGAGGGTGGCGGAAGCCACGTTCTTGACAGGGTCTGCACGGATTTCCGAGTAGCCCTGGAACGAGGGGCCAAAGTGAAGACCCATTTCAGAAAAGCGCTTGTACCAGGTCTCTGCGTCTACTGCTCTACCATCCATAGTAGTATCGATGGGGGCAACTTCCTGGAAGGTGGATACTTCGACCTTGGCGAGACCAGAACAGTGCTCGGTCCATTGCTCCGTGTCGCGGACTATCGAAGAGATGGAGAAGGTAGCCCATCCTGGTGATTTGGCGGTTGCGCTATCATCAAGTTCCATACTGAGAACAATTTCAATACCATGGTCATCTTCTGGAACTACCAAAGTCTTCTTGATAGACACATTGCGCAACGTGATCCCCGTTACTGGGAGGGCACCTGGAAGGTCTTTATAGGCGTGCTCAGCAGCCAGCATTGCCATCACGATATGCGCCGCACCAGGATGGAGGACATGAGGAGGAACCCTGTGGTCATCCAACCAGGGAAGATCCTTCAACGTGAGCACATTGCGCCATTGCGGACGTAGTCTAGTTGTCCCTGGAATCTTTGACCCGAGCAGATCGTGACGAGGGATTTTACGCAGGCGGTATTCCTTGCTCGCTCGGTTCTCATGGTACTTGATCGGCCCATAGTTGTATTGGTAAGGTGGTAGATCAATTGCTGTGCTGCCGTGCACGAGACCACCGTGATCATCGTCAACAGCATTGACAGCTACCAAGTCGACGTTCGCATTAAGAGCGAACAGTGTGCCCGCAAGTTCTGCCAATGCCTTGTGACCGTTTTCACCTCTTTTTAGCGACGATACGTGTGGTACTATTTTCCCCAAGGCTTTGACGATCTGGCCTATGGGGCTTTTAAGCGCACCATGAGGACCAATTTCGACTATGGCACCGATTCCAAGTTTCTTTGCATTCAAAAGATTGGAAAGAGCCTCCGTGAAGCGCACTGGAGACTCCAGGTTTGATCTCCAATAAGCTGTTGGGATTTCTTCTGGGCCAGACAAGGTCATATCTTTAGCCGGGGTGACAGAGGAAAACCAAGGAATGCTTGGGTACTTCTGTCCTTGTCCGGAGATTCCGTTCTTCTCGAGGCTCTCCTTCCCATTATTTACTGCATCTGCGTAGCCGTGACCTAAAGGAAGCATGTGGTGAGAGTGGTAGGCAAGTCCGCCTGTCTTGAGCAGTCTGTTGAAGACACCTTGTTGGTTCAGTGTGTCGGCTAATCTCTCGACAGCTTCAACATCCCCTGACAATGTGGTGCTATTTGGGGAGTTGATCGCGGCAATCCTGACTTTCTCGTCGTATCCAGCTTCCTCGATGTACTCGAGACTCTTCTCAGGGCCGACGCCTACCGCCAGCATAGCACCTCTTCGTTTGTTGAAAGAAACCGTGTATCCGCGGTAGTAGGCCGCTGTAATTGCCTCTGCCGCTGTGATACGTCCTGCCGCGTATGCGGCGGCCATTTCTCCAGAAGAGTGCCCCACAACAGCCGATGGGAGAATCGACCACGACGCGAGGAGATCCACGAGACCAATCTGAAGCGCTGTACAGAGTGTTTGAGAAACAGCAGGTACTTGGACCAGATCTTGTTCACATTTCCCAGAAAGAACATCCTCAATGGTCCACGAAGCAGGGTGTGGAAGGTTGGTGAGAACATGGTCCAGATACCGAATTGTCTTGGAGAAAGTGGCGTATTGGAAGAGCTCAGCGCCCATGGCGTGCCACTGTGCACCCTGTCCAGTGAAAGCAAAGCCTATGCGAAGTGGCTGCGGAGATGAAAAGATCTTTGGGGTCTGGGCTAGCTCAACTACGTGTGGAGTGTTGTCCTTGTCTACAATGTAGAAGGCTCGCTGGATGTAACGAGAGCGCTTGGCGGAGAGTGTATAGGCAACATCGGCCAGCGAGTGCCGAGAAACGACCTGAGCCAGAGCACTCATGTTTGCTTTGAGAGATACATTGTTTTGCGCAGAGAATGGGAAGACGACATGTTGACGAGTGCCTGCATTCGCCACCCTGGACAAATGAGGCTTTTCCATGACGGGAGAATGCTGAGAGTGGTAGTTGCTCCCATTTAGGCCATTCTTACTGGCCCCATTGGTAGAATGACCATCAATGCCATTTAACCCGCTTGTAGAATGTCCATTGACTCCAATTGTGGCAGTTCCATTGCCATGAAATCCATTGGTCGCCTGTTTATTGCGATCATTTGTCTCTTCTAGGGATAAGATACCAGGCTTGACATAGTTTGGCAAGACATTGTGGACATGATCGATAATGCAGTGCCCGTTGGTGCCACCGAAACCGGCCGATGTGACACTGGCTCGCTTTGGCTTGCCCTTGGGCCAAGGCTCAACGTCCGTGTTGACTCTAGCTTTGGCGCGATCAAAGTCGATGCGGGGGTTGGCCTCCTTGTACCCAAGGGTGGGCGGGATTTCTCCAGCCTCGAGAGCAGCTACGACTTTGAGGATACCAGGAAGTGCACATGCGCCCTCTAAGTGGCCCAAGTTAGTCTTTACGGACCCAACGATAAGACGGTCCTCGAATGAGTCTGGCCTAGAAGGTCCAAAGACATTGCCGGCAGCATGCACTTCGATCGGATCTCCCACACGTGTTCCAGTGCCGTGACACTCAAGCAAAGCAGTTGCGGAAGGGTCGAGACCCGCATTCTTATATCTGGATCGCTATTAGATATCTTGGAAAAGGGAAGTCAATGTTGTGACAGAATAACTCACGCTTCGCGGATTACTATCTCCTGTGCCGGTCCACTTGGGTTTGTAATCCCCTTTGTGCGGCCATTGGCGTTGACAGCTGACCCCATGACTAAACCACGGATGGGAGACGCATCTTTCAAGGCTCGAGCAGGTGTCTTCAAATACAGGGCGGCAAAGCCTTCACCTCGGGCGTAACCATCGGCTGATGCATCAAATGTGTGACTTCTCGAGGTGGGAGATAAAGCACCTAATTTGCCCATGGCAATATGACAGTTTGGATCCATGATCCAATTGGATCCAGCCACAATGGCTGAATCACAATCTCCATTGCGCATCGAAGTGATGGCCAGATGGAGAGCGTACATGGCTGACGTGCACGCACTGTTGATGAGGAGACTTGGTCCTTTGAGATTGAAGATGTAATGAAGTCGATTGGCCAGCATATTTGGAAATGAACCAGTGGCGGAGTACTTGCCGCTGTAGTCCCAATCACGTGTCTGCGTCAAGTAGTTGTCGAAGCAAATGTCACCAACAAACACACCTGTCCTGGAACCCGAGACACTTTCCCAGGTGTCACCAGCGTTCTCAAAGGCTTCATACGTGCATTCCAGAAGCTTGCGTTGCGCAGCGTCTAGAGTCTCTGTCTCGGTATCAGTGATGCCGAAAAAGGCAGGATCGAAGAGTAATGGATCCTCGTCCAGAAGAAAGCCGTGACTAGCAACTGCAGTTCCTGGACGATCATTGTTAGGATGATAGAAGCCCTTGGCAGGGAACCGTGGCTCGTCAAACTCCTTCCAAACATCCTTTTGATGCTTGAGGAATTCCCATAGTCCGGGTACGTCGCGAACACCACCCGGCAGGCGGCACCCTATTCCACGTCAACTTTTTTTATTGCCTCTGTGAAGTTGGTCAAGGTATGAGGGGGAAAGGAACTCACCTATACCAACAATGGCGATCGGCTCAGGCTCCTGGGACTGAGACTTCATTGTGGTGTCCGACTGTGATGATAGAATCCGTCTATAACGAGAGAAAATTGCAGCTCAAAATCTATGAATCAAGACTCTACTCCAGGTGGTCTACGCTTTACGTCTTGCAAATGTGTATTTCAGTGTGCAGGATTTAAGGAGACAAGTGAAAATGATGTGAGAAGCTTATGCTTCTTTATGTTAATCCTCATGGTTCACAACCATGACGCCTTATCTCTTCATCTCCAACAGACATGTGCAGTTGAGCATAGTCCGAAAGCCTGCGGGATATCATGAAACCGGTCGCCTTATCGAGACACTGCCTCAACACTACTGATCTCGGCAAACGTAGGATGGTGCCATGATATGCCGGTCTTTTTTTCGGGCATTGTCGAAAGAAAGGTATACATGCTGCAGCACGTCGGGCGAGATACGTAGACCTGCAATAGAGCACCACAACAGGTTAGCATCCACGAAATGTCAGAAGTTGCAGCGAGCCAGGCTGGATCCTAGCTTGCGCTGACGATCGAGCAGGAAGAGTGGACCAGCTGAGCAGAAGCTGTGGTTGTCTCGCGCATTCGTCAACACGAAAATCGAAGCGCGAAGATGCGATGCCTACCAGTTGCACGTGTTCTTCGCGAAAATCGATCAACACCATGCCAAGACCTGATGATGCGCTTACACCAATTTTGTTCGTACACATTGTGCTCGGCCGGTTGTAATTTCAGCGGCTGAGGCATCAGTGCAATGTCCGAAACGTGTCAATAATCTACATGGGGCCTGAGTAAACCGACCGATGGAGTGAGACGATCGCCATTCAACTGTACCGACGTGCTCGCATCGGTATGAGCGCATCCAGGGGGTGAATTGGGTGATATGCGTGTCAATCGGTCGCTAAACCGACGGCAGCGCTATGGGATGGCCCGCTCCCGAGGGCTAATGCCCGTTGCACCCGCGTTGGGAGGACGATTCGAAATCCAACGTCCACATTCAGCGCTCCGTGCGTCGTTGCTGACAATTGCAGGCGAACCAAGGCCGAGAATTCTCGGGCGTGCTTTCGGCGATGGCTGGCTTGGCATTTCACAGCCACGTGACTCGCCCGACGTGCCCCCAAACACTGCACAATTGTCGGTGGCGCATTACGAATCCTGGGGTACATTAGCAATCCATTCACTTCCGCAAACGGTAATATGTTTTCCTGCTGCTTAACTACCTTCCACCTGTACATCCACGTTCCCATTCAATTCATCCCAGTACATTATCGCGCCTACCGCCATTAGCATCTTCCAAAACTTTAACCTGCCAATAACATCCATGGAAGCGCTTCAAGACAAGGACGATACCAAGTTCGGTAGCCCGGTCGATGTCGATTCTGGCAAAGGCACCTCGACGCCTCCAGCCGAACTCAACGCCGCCCCCAGTGAAGAGAAGCAGCCGACAAAGGACTCCGAACCGCCAGCTCGCCCAGACTATCTCCATGGTTGGAAATGGGCGCTGTGTATCACGGCTCTTGTCTCGTCTACCTTCCTGTACGCCCTTGATGGCACCATCATCGCCGTTCTCCAGCCCCAGCTCATCGAGGAATTCGGTCACATCGAGGATCTGGCCTGGCTAAGCGTGGCTTTCCTCCTCTGTGCAACCGCCACAAACATGGGTTGGGGTCAAGTCTACGGCAACTTCAACGCAAAGTGGCTGTATCTCTTCCACATCTTCGTCTTCGAGGTCGGCTCCGCCATCTGTGGCGCGGCCCCTTCCATGAATGTGCTGATCCTGGGCCGCGTGATTGCTGGTATAGGCGGTGCTGGCCAATACATCGGATGCATGACCATCATCTCCACTACTACCACCATGTCAGAACGCCCTGTCTATATCTCCCTCACCGGCTTCGGGTGGGGTCTCGGTACTGTGCTAGGTCCCGTCATTGGTGGCGCTTTTGCTCAGTCCGCGGCAGGTCAGTATGCCTCCAGCTAAACACCCTAAGGCTTTCTCTTCAACGGAGCTGACAGATAAATCTAGGCTGGCGATGGAGTTTCTACATCAACCTCTTGATAGGCGCCATCTACGCTCCAGCCTGGCTCTTCCTGATTCCCAACGATAGAGATCCCCGTCCTGGTAACCCGTTCCGCGCGCGCGCCGCAGAAATCGATTACGCTGGCATCATACTTCAGAGCGCGGCGTTGGTGTCGTTGTTCCTTGCGCTTAACATGGGCGGGGTCACAATGCCGTGGAACTCAGGTCGAATCATCGCCATGTTCGTTGTGGCTGGTGTACTTGCTATTGCACTGGGCGTGCAACAGGTCTTCCATCTACTCACCACCGAGGCGCGTCGCCTACTCCCCGTACAATTCTTCAGGGATCGCACTGTGTCAATCCTGCTCGCCTGCACCGCGGCAGCCAGCGCTTTAATCAACATACCCACCTTCATGATCCCCCTTTTCTTCCAACTGACACGCGGCGACGGTCCACTCGACGCCGGCGTTCGATTGCTCCCTTTTATCGTTTGCATGGTGGTCTTCTTTATAGTCAATGGCGCCCTCATGTCGAAGCTGGGGTACTACCAGCCATGGTTTCTGGTCGGAGGCATCATCGTCATCGTGGCCGCTTCCCTCATGGCATTCACAGTCGACCAGTACACTTCTGTGAGCAATGTGTACGGTTTCACTGTTCTTATCGGCGCAGGGACCGGCATGTTCGCACAGGCCGGCTTCGCCATTGCGCAAGCCGTGGTACCCGTCGAAAAGATTGCTCCCGCCATTGGTATCATTGGATTGGCGCAGTTCTTCGGGACCACGCTGTTCCTCGCACTTGCCAATTCCATCCTCCTGAATGATAGTCAGTCTAAGATCCAGAGCATCCTGCCGTACCTATCCGTCAACGAAGTCCACCAGGCCATCCTAGGCACTCGCTCTGATATTGTCAAGAATCTCACGTCAGACCTCCAGTCGCAAGTCCTGGCCGCCATCGTTGATGCTATTGGAAAGACTTATATTCTTGTTCTTGTCGGTGGCTCTATTGCCGCTGTCCTTAGTCTGGCGATGCGTAGGGAGAAGCTGTTCCAAAATGGTGCCAGTGCCCCAATAGCTGCGATGGGTTGAATGGGAATGCCATTGTCAGAATCTCTCCTAATCTCAACTCAGTTACTCAACCCAGTAAGCAGATCTCTAGTTACTCTTGCACGCTGTGGTGCTCTGCTTCCGTCCTTGTCCCTTATTTACTAGCGAAAGGTCCTACAAAGTAATTGGTAAAACACGCAAGGGCTCGCAATGTACGAAGGAAAATCTCATTGGATATTTGTAAAACACTTCATGTCTAAGCAGATCCTCTGTCGTAGAAAGACAGCGTGGAAGATGATAATATCAGGATTTCCTCGTTACTAAAACAAAAACCATGTTCACTTGATCCATCATTTCACTTCCCATCTACCCTTTCCACTCATTAAAAGTTCAGTTCCAATTTGCCCGTATCGTTTCGTCGTCGCAACCGCAGGTAACACGCATCAGAGCGATGAATGACACTCCACGTCGCTGGAGTATTGTTCAGCGCCGGCGTGACAGGCAGCAGGTCGAAGTGCCAGACCACAAGAGCAACCAGCATGCGCAGCTCGACGTATGCCAGCTTGCGTCCCCAACAGCCACGCAGGCCCAGCCCAAACGCAGCCTGGGGCGCGGCATTGGCGTTGAACTCGACGGACTCTCCCTCCGCCGTCGCCGCGGCACCCTTCTTGGGCCGCAACCAGCGCTCCGGCTCGAACGTGAACATGTCGCGCGACTCGTCCCAGTCCTTCGAGAAGTCGGTTTCGGCGGACGGCCCTCGCTGCTCGATCGCGTCATCAAAGGACGGCGAGTGGAAGCCCGGCCCGTTGCACAGCATCCAGACCGTGGCGCCTTTGGGGATGTGCCGGCCGAAGATCTGCGTGTCGCGCAGGGCCATGCGGGACATGATGGTGGCGTGGAGACGCAGAACCTCTTCGATGACGGCGTCGACGTAGGGCACGCGGGTCTTGAGCATCTCGGCGTGGCTAGGCGCTCGCTTCTCTGCGTGCGCGGTGCTGAAGGCGGCGTGGACAGCGGAACGTAGCTTGGTCTGGATGTCGGGGGCGCGGGTCAGGTGAATGAAGATCCAGCTCAGGGTGGAGCTGGACGTGTGGTAACCCGCGAGGAACTGGCCGCCGATCTGTTCGGTGTCAGTGGAAATGATCAGGCAACATTGTCTAAAGCCTTATGTAGCTGATGAAGAGATGGAAGTTGAACATGCTAAGACATACCTCATCCCTCAAGGCTGTATTCGTATAGTCTGGTTTGCGGCCTTGCTTCTCGGCAGCCTTTTTCTCCCGGAACAGCATGAAGTCGATCGCGGTCTCGGGGTTTCCTGTGGCCTCGAATCTTTTGAGAGCAGCCTGAACCTGCTGCTCGATAACCTGTCTTCGCGTAGCAATGGCCTTGTGGAAAGCAGGTCGTCGACGGACATAGTATTGGCCCAAACTCGGCCAGAAAGTCTCGGTGGTAGCGTTGATGGTGTCGACAGTTCCATACATGGCGGCCGCGAACTTATTAAGCTGCACATGAGGGAACTTGGCCTCGCCATTGCGGCCGATTTTGATACTGGAGGGCTGCAATTTGCCTGTCGCCTCGTTCTGCGGAATGAGACCAGCGTGTTTGTACTCCTTATCAAACACGAACGACATCATGCCGTCCAGGGCAAAGTGGTCCAAATCATCGTTGCAGTCAAAGGGTCGGTCGTTGGCTAGGCGAACCTTCTTGTCCCAGTACTCTATCAGAAGGAGAGAACTCTCATATAAGACCGGGCTAACTGTATTGTTGAGGAACCCAGGGCTCAAGAGGTCCTGCAGCCACGCACGTGTCCTCTTCCAGACATCCCCCATCTGGTGACGCGAGTGGAACCCATCGAGCGCACTCAAGCTAGTCCTGTCAAAGTCGGATCTCTCGAACTCAGGCCGTCGTGTCATGATATTCTGTGCCTCGACAGAGTCGGACAGAACAATCCATGGCTTAGCAAATGGCTGAACAAACACTTGACACAGTGGTTCTTGGAGTTCGGTGACCTTCTTCAAAAGCCAGATGTGGATCTCCCTCGTGCGTCCGACCTCGCGAAGCATCTCGGGACCGTCACCCAGCAGTCTTCGGGCTGCTTTTGGGTCATATGGAATTCCTGGGTAAGGTTTGGGGAGCAGCCACTCGTAGAACAGGTATAACGTTCCGAAGAGGGCAAAGGCAACGGCCGACGTAGGCACCAGCTCGCTGCCAATGCCCTGAATAACTGCAGAGATAGGCATACTATTCTAAAGGTTCTGGTCACAGTTGAAAAGTAATGAGAAATTGAGAAACACGGCGTGATAAGCGGCTTCCAAAAGACGAGACAATCTGAAGTTCTCTTTAACGGGTCCTCAGAACGCAACACAAGCTCTACATATTTATATTCCAATTCGTACTGTCAGCACGACATACCAGCATCAAAGGCTTCACCTTGATTTCTTACCTTGATGTCGATCAGCGGGCGGTGCGGCGGGAGAAGGACCATCATCCCAGCGAAGCCACGGCGCCCCATGGCCGACAAACCTCGGTCGAATCAAGCCTCTTGATTAGATAGCCGGCGATCCTGGGCAGATCAGGCGTTTTGGGTGTATGTAGTCAGGATCCTGGCATGTTCGATCCATGACCCCGGTTCAGCTTAGATCTTCCCGCCTCCATAGTTTTCTATTCCAATACTTTTCAGTGTAGTGCATGGATCAACGTGGCAGATGCATCGTGCTTGGCGGCGGGAAGCACGTTATCCCAACACCGTCACCCTTGACAGGGATCTTCATCATTGTCTCAATTAGTCTTCGTAGATAAACTCATTTTTTTGTATGTGTCAGAATGTAGTCTCACGTGGATCGTTGGTTATCTCGTCGATTACTATTCTGTCTATAAGTCTTTGGGTAATCTAGTCTAGATCCTCTAATACCACTGATTAACCCACCAGCAGCTTGACGATATAGCACCTGAATGGCTGCCAACCAATCATCGAGGCTCACTCTCCCAAAACGGGCAACACTCCAGCTGAAAAGTTCTCGAAAAAGTCGTCAAAGGTACTGAGGTTGACATCGCGGGTCTGGAGGACCTGCCACTGTGGAATCTCGCTGCTTGGGATCTTGGCTATGAGACGGGCAAGAGTACTGGCTCCCGCTCTAGCCATGTCGCTGACTTCTGCAAGCATCTGAAGCCGTGCAAGCCCCTCTTGGACGGCACTGTAGCATCGATCCCTCGTCAATCGAGCCTTCTCTTCCCCTAGGGGATCGACATCAAGCGCCCTTGGAAGTCCATCAGCACCCATGTTGGCTCCAGGAAAAGTTATATCCATGATGAGGCCAACCAGAACAACTGCAGCCTCGAAGGTCGGCAGGATGATCGCCGTCCAGCGGGTATGTGAGCCGCCAAGCATAGAATGCAGCGTTGTAACTCCTTCTATAGTCTTCAGTGTCGCCGCAGCTAGCGCCCTCCTTTGAGACGCCACCAGCACTTGCTTGTATGCTGGGAGACTCTGCACCCGGCTTGGCTCACATAGCAGCACCGGCCGAAAGTTGTGAGAGAGGAAATCGAATATGGCAATGTGTAAGATCTCTCTTTGCAGTGGAAGTCTTTCCAGTCGCTCGTCCCATTCCTTGCTGAAATCGAACGCAAACACCGGAGGTAGCTGTCCTAAAAATTCCCTGCAGAATCTGTCGTATCTGTCCTCGGCTTCGGTAGCTTCATACTCCGCGCCTGATCTCGAAGGGAAACTCCTCCAGAAATTTGCTAAGCGGGCCAGTATCAAGCGCTCAGTGAAGGTCTCGGGAGCATCAGCATCATCGATGTGAGGCCCAAGGTGCATCTGTGGTAGGTGATCCGGGGTTAAGTTGGTGGGTAGGAAGGGGTCGCAATCCAACTGTCGGGAGAGGAGACTACCGCAGATTTGACGTTAGCGTAGGTTAGTGCTAGTAGCTTCGGACATGCTTCATACCTGTCCCATATATAGAGATTGCAGAACACGCGGCACCGTATTTCCTTGTCGAACTCGTGCATTCCTTGCTTCCATGCTGCGCGGCCTCGCGGTAACCCAATCCGCTGCGCCACGCGAACGGCGTCGCTGAGGGATTCCCAAAAGGCATTGATGCGTCCTTCACATTGGCGCTGCAATCCCAGGATGGACAAGTGTTGTACACGGATCACTGAGCCTCTCATATCTAGCTTCCGACAGATCGCGGCCAATTCTCCGGCGACGTCGTGGCATGCGTCTCGGATGTCGGTCAAAGGCATGCCGCGGATGCGATCAATTGTGAATGATGGCGACGGAAGAAATTGTGATGCGTAGGAGCATATGCGGAGAAAAAGAACGGCAAATTCAATGTCCAATGCCTTGGACGGTCTTCCTGAGGTCCACCACTTTTGGTACTGTCCAACGAACCACGGGGCATACACAACCTGCTCCATCCTACAACATGGCGTTAACATTTCGTTCGTCGGAGGATGTTCCGACTCACCAGTGCACTTCGGTCACATAGTACTGGACCAGGAAGTCGAAGATGTCGCGGCTTGGCAGTCGTTTGATATTGTCCTCGATCTGGCCATGGAGCTCCTGGGGAATGGATCGGTTTCCGACCGGGTCGTCGTCGTCGTCGCTCAGACCCATCTGCGCATCCGCATTGATCAGCTCGAGTACGGTCACGTGGCTATGCATTTCGACCTTGGCCGTCCCGCTGACCTTAGGGAATGAGGAGATGAAAGAGCACTAACCTTGAGTATCAGGGCGAGGGTGTTGGACTCGCTGTACTGGACATAGGCAAACAACTCGGCAAGAGAATCGCTTCCTTGGCTCGGCGTCTGGTCTTTTCGCTGGCCCCAGTCCGTGGAGGCGACGACTACTTCGGCACTGCAAGGGAGATGTTGGGGCGGTGCGACGCTGGCCTCTTCGTGCAGGCGATTTTCCGTCTGGGCCGTCTGGTGCAATGCCTGCGAGGTATGGTAGGTGCATTCTTCTGGCTGGCGGCGTTTGGTGCACTGGTTGCACGGATACTGTCGATTGCACTGTGCGTTGCGGAGCGGCGGCGTTAGCTGACTTTGCTTGGGTGTACCTCTTCATTGTACATGCAAAGCTACACACCTTTTGTTTCTTCCTGTAACAGGGAACGCAGGCCAATCCAACACGTTTCCGGCCGCCCAGCTGCATCGCGTCCCGATGCCAGGTGCAAAAATAGCAGTCTGCCCAGCAGATATATGGTGGGAAGGAGGTAGGGCGGGAACAGCCGTGATAGATACGGGGGTGAAAGGTCGCCTGGTCCCTCGGGCCAGAGTGGGATGCTTAGGGTGCTTGTCGCAATACTCGTTTATGCTATTGTTACAACCCTTGGTTCTAAATGTTGTGCTCTGTACCGCAATGCTCAACGAAGGATTTGATACAATAGAGAACCGTACAAGGACACCCTACCTTGCTGCGGGACGGTTGTGGTGGATGCCACCTACTGTGTACACACGATGTCGAGAACGGACTGTGTAGCTATCATGTGCTTGTAGGGAAGCCGAACATTCCTTTGTGTGCGCAAATCAGTATAACAAGCTCGCTAGCCGACGCTCTTCTTTCCAGTCAACAAAGGGTGGGAAACAGAGACGATAGCGTTATCTAAGCGGTCAGTCTTGCTATTGGTAGATACGAATTGTCTCCTGCCCACGTAGATGGAACCTTGTTAGAAGAGGCAGGTAGCAGTAGGTCTTATTTGTTTACTAAGACCAACGACGGAGTCCAGGCATTCGTATCTAGGCGCCCGTAACGTCTGTTCCAGCCACTGCAGGGTTGCCAAAGCTCTCTACATCATGGGCGTTCGGCCGAGCACCCGGCCTTACTCGCATCGCCATCTCGGGACAAGCGGGAACCCGCTGGCTTGCCGCTGGCGATCTTCGTGGGGTGAGGCCCCAGCATACCTTAACTTCTGGGTTGGGTTAGGTTGCTTACGTATACAACCTGCCCCAACCTAGTCTTTACCACATTTGCCATCCTATTCTTAGGTAGAGTTGGTTAATCACTCGAAATAGGTTTCAGATAGCTGAGTCCCTACAGTAGGCACATACGGGGAGTTCTTATTAATTCTCTCATAGTACATCACTATCTTACTTATAGTTGTACCTGAAAATACGTAAGGCTAACCACTTCTTCGTAGGAGGCGTGATTTCAGGACCGTATTGTGTAATTAGGTAGTGAGATTAGGAGTATAGAACAAGGATATCTAGATAAGGGGTAGCTGAGAAAAGAAATATTACTATTCTCATATTGAAAAGCTGCGTACAATCTGCAGCCACGTTCGGTAGTTTCTGTTACCCTTTTCGTAGGGCTTTGCCGTCGGTGGTGACTTTGTATAGTGCAACAGGTGTCCACCTAGAAGTAACGTAGATTATCATGTTCAGCTTGTTGCGCACAAAGTTGCGTCTGCTCGTACCCTAATTTGTCGTTTCCCTTGCCATGGTTAAATTGTCAAAAGTCAGTCCTTCTCGACTCCAAGCGTGACCAAAGTCGCGTAGGGCAGAATCTCATTGTCGCCAACAAGATTCTTCGTAAAAGTCACCACGCCAACATGTTCTCGTTGTACAAGTCACGTCGCTTATCCGGGTTCAAGATCAATGAAAGAATACTATAGAGGGGAACGCCGTCGAATCAATGAGAACCACCTGATGCCCCACGGTGGTGGAGCAGTATTCCCTGTTACTTACAACGATTTCAGCCTTGTGCTGAGAACAAGATACTAGACTACTATATATTAGTAGAAAATTAAAAAAAAAGCCTTACTATTTAACATAACATTAGCGTCTAGCCTTTATAGAGGCTATTTAGCGATAAAAGTAGTATTATAAACGTTAATTACATTATATACTAGTCTATAGTAAGCGCTTTAACTTACTATAAGCGCTCTTTAGTGTATTATAAAAAGTATATAATACTATTTAATATAATAATAATTCTTCTTATAATAATCTTTATATTAAAGGCTCTCTATATATATAATAGATATTTAATTATTTCTAACTATAACGTAGGTGATAGGTATGTAGCCACCGCGGGTATGTGGCCACCTCTACTAAGCCTCTACTAAAATCGCAATAGATTTGCAATAAAAGATAATTTCTACAACAAATAACAACAATTTATAACAAAACTATAAGAGTTAAATACAGCTTGCCTTATAGGCTCTTAAATAAGACGCGAATCTTATACTAAATTGCGCTACAGCTCTCTACAGCATCTCTTAAAAAACACTTACGCAACAGCTTAATAGAACACCTACACAACGTAACTAGACACCTAAATTAATAAAGCTTACTCTAAATAAAGAGAAGGTAATTCTTAAGTATATTCTTAACCTTAATACGCGTGGATTTCCTCTCTAGCTTTTTAACGTAAGAGATATAGCTAATTCTCTACTAGTTAAGCGTAGAGGCAACTCTATTAGAGAGAGGTAGGCATCTACCTATATTAAGCGTTAACCTAAACTTATAGTTAAGTTTAATTAAAAGTATAACTATAAGAGAGCCTTATGCAAAGATCCTATAGTTATATAAGACTAGTTCCGCCTTATAGAGAATACTAAAGCTAAGCACAGTATTATAGATAAGAATACCTATAACTTTAATAAATCTAGCTTTATAATAGGCATAATATTAATAGGAGCTATTGTTACTTTATCTAAGTATTATAGAAAAGCTAAACAACTATAGTAGAGTAATAGAGAGTAGGTAACTATTATCTAAGAAGTCTAC